>JAGKPW010002164.1:0-1200000 GCA_019926035.1 Melaleuca alternifolia
TGTCGATATCACCCAAAAAAATTAATTCAGAAAAGCATATACATAACTTATTGTTGGTGTTACGCAACAACAATAATGATTCTTGAGTTGACAAATCAACCACCACCTCCGTCTCTGTTTCTTACAAGCTTCCCTTTGCTTGAGTCTGCTGTGAACTGAATGAACGAAGACCCGTCACCTTGCAACACCAAATTCGGAATCAACTGAGGTGGGCTTTCTCTATTTTGGCTCACTTGTTCATAAGTGGACACGTAATTAGGATTGCTGTAGTTGTAATAATCGACCACGTTAGTGCCATGCAACACCTGATGACCCTTCACGTATCTCTTGTCTAGTGATGGATCTCTAACACTGGACCCACATTGCCTAGGCTGCGTTTGGTAGAAAACCTTGGACATGACCAGCTCGCCGTCTTTCTCCTCCTCGTTGTCGCCGAGGTGATACTGATGCATCACCCAGTTTGTCTTCTCGGGCTTCCTTTGTCTTCCGTAATTCGTGTATAGGACCAAGATTTTCTTGAACCCTCTCACCGCCCCGCCGATGAGGACAGGGCGGGTCTTCCCCGTCTTGTGCCATCTTGTCTCGCCCCCATCCGCGTCGCCATGCACTTTCCTCCGTTTCCTGGTCCCGGTCGTGTAGGCCTTGGATGGTCGGTGAAAGAAGTGGCGGATTTGACCGTCTTTGCTCACTCCTGCATTATATTTAAGGAGATAATATCAGCAGAATGATATTGCTGAGAGTTTGATTCCTCCATATGTGGACTTCTAAATAATGTTAAATCAACATTTTGATAAATGCACATAGATTATGATATGCAATAAAAGAGGCATTGTGTTGACTGTTGTGTCCAAATGAAAGTCCAAAGCACAGACTACCCTAATCAGCTGATTTAAGAAGATCGACGGCTAAACAGTGGACTCGCAACAAAAGGAACGCCCTGATCCCTTGATAATTTTATCGAAGCACTAATAAAATCAACCCGCAACACATTTCTGCACTCATCTTGTAGCGCAGTCTATGATCGATCCCGGCCCTATAGCCGCCATTCAAGGTGTGGTGGAGTGTGTAGGCTTGAGTTTTCCTGGACGAAAGCATAATATCCGAACACTAATGTAGTTATAACCTCCTATGTAGCAAGTTTTTTTTTTTGGCCAAAAAATTGTTAAGTAAAGTAGTCACTTCCGAAAAACAAAAAGTGAAGCGAATACGTACACTTAGCATTCATCTGCATCGTTGATTCTGATAGTAGTTTTATTTAAAATAGGTAAGCTCCGCCAGATTGAATGAGTATTTATATATCATTTATATTTGGGTGCATACACTTAAGGTATGTCATAATGTCACCTTGACTAACACTTAAAATGGAAAGACCTTCCTATACATGTTCTAGGGAAGCTACATGTAACAAAATCACGAAGAATAATATGGACGGTAGGTAATAAAAGCTTTTCGAAACCGTAACTGGTGATATTTAATTGGTAGACAACTTATCAGCATCTCGTGTCACATTCCTCGACCACCCAATTTTTCGACCACCCAATTTTTCATTCATTGTTTCCAACCCGCAAGTTCATGAATTTCAGGAAATAAATTACTTGTCCAACACTTCTACCACGTTGAGACTTCATTGGAGATCATCGTTCATAGAGCTATACCAGCTAAGCAAAGATTACGTATTCGTGTTGCTAAGATTCACTTTCTGCAACTTATTTGCACACACTGCATGCTTATCACACATAGTTAATATGATAGCATCGACCTACGTCAGTCCACTCACAAGATGAGCTCTAGCATGTATATCAACACGTACCCGGTAGCTTCTCCGGGTGAGTATAGCAGATCCCGTTCTCTCCCTCTAATGTTGGTATGAATTCATCAATAAGCGGATGAATTTTACGTGTGTCCGCCGCCGCTTTCGCCTCCAAATGTTCAAGAATTTCTTGGTCGTTCGGATCAAACTTCACCCCAGATGGTAAGCCCGGCAAATCATGAATCGTACCCTTATCAATTTCAAAAAAAGTAACAATTAAAGTACTCCCCAATGAAAAAGATCTTCCCATATTAAGATTTTTTTTTCTATTTGAGGACTTTTGCATTTAATGGACTTTCAATGCGATATTAAATGAGATTAGGCAGATTTTTTCAGGGTGGTCCTCCTATGCTTCTGTTAATATCATTATCACCTGCCTTTGTATTTCCGTTTTTCTGTTATTTTATAAAAGAGGCTCGCTGCAAGCAGTAACAATCCATTAGCAGGAAACATACATTTCTACGAGTGTATATATCATTTCGCTACAATAAAAAAAATTGTTTAGTGTCAAATATGGTAATCAAACGTTGTTGGTGAAATACTATTTCCTTGATGTTTTCCTCCAAAGCGAAAATACTATTCAACAAGAAACGTTGATCTGATTAATCTACTTAGGAATATAAGAAACTAGTCTGTCTTCTTAATTCAAACATTTGTGCTTCTGTTGAAATCATTATGATGTGTCATTGAATTTTTTGTAATTTTTTGTTGGTATTTTATTAAAGAATCTCTATTAGCAGGAAAAAAATTCCTACGAGTATAAATATATTTTCCCTACAAAAAACAAATTTGGTTTGTGTTAAATAGGATGATCCAACGTTATTGGTGAAATACTATTTCATTGATGTATGCGTCCAAAGCAAAATACTATTCCATTGGCCATGTTGATCTAATTAATCTACTCAGGAATATAAGAAACTGATGGTCTTCTTCATTCGAGTTCATAGTCCATCAAACACTGCGACTGATTAAAAAAATGGAACATGCCAAATCTAGAAACGATCTATATCAAATGCACAGAGAGAGAGAGAGAGAGAGAGAGAGAGAGAGAGAGATTGATATGAAGACCAAAACGAGGATGCAAATATGTACCTGATCCTGCAATTCAACATTGTGGCCGCATGAAGGGCATGTTACTGTCCGGACTGCGCCGCCTTCAGCATCGATCACACAGTTGCCTCTAGAAACATCGCCGGTGACAATCTGAATCGCTTTTCCCTCCTGATCGGAGTTGTTGCACCATGTCATGATCTCTTTCTTCTCGCTTCAAGTTTCATCCAAAGCAACGATATTTAACTGGTCCTGCTTTCCCCGACTCTTATGAAACATGCACCAAGTTTAGCACGAAAGAGGAAAGATATCGGAGAGCGGAGAACAATATGTAAAGCACGTTTTGGATAATTATGAGTACTCTCTTCAGCTATATTGCATCCGTCTACACAATCAAGTTGTAATCTGCTTTTCTAGCTTGTACAATTCAGCATCTTCATTTCCAGAGAGAGAGCTATAAAAGAAGAGAGAGAGAGAGAGAGAGAGAGAGAGAGAGAGAGAGAGCGAGAGAGAGAGAGCTGTTGCAATCTAGAAATGGAACAGGTTGCTTGGACGTCAAGTCTAGCTTTTATTAGGTATATACGATGGGATAGATGCCACGTCAACTAGGGTTAAATAGCAGATTCGCTGATATTATGCATGAAAAAAGAAGTTTTAACTGAGGAAGATGAGAGTAGGCGACTGGATAAAAAAGAAGTCAATTTGATTTCTATTGCGAAAGGGGGCGTAGAGTGGAGATGGGGCAATCGCTTGGTTTCCAGGGACATTTCACCTCTCTGGAGAGAGAGAGAAAGAGAGAGAGGGGTTGTAGCTGCAGTGTCGATCTAGAGTAAGGTTAAAGACATGTATGGTAATGTAACATACAACCCAACATAAATAGAAATAATATATAGTATTAGCAAATAAAAATAAATAAATTCGTTAGCGTATCTTTCGGAGTTGAGAACGTATTTGAAGTATCAAGGGTGGTGGGCTAAAGTAATTAACTTTGACCATTCAATCACATATTTCTTTTGTTCTAATTTTTCAAGCTTATTAACAACGACAACACTTGATTAGATGGATTATCTATATCAGTGTTGGTCTAAATTAAAGGTGTATGCATGAGGATAAATGTCTCTAAGTTACTAATATTCTATAGTTTCTTTTGAAATTAAAATTAGATCTAATTAGGTATCTCTTTGAACTTGGGCATTTTTCAAGGCAATTTTGAGACCGAAGTTTCACAAACACAAGAAATTTCACCCGGAAGGATTTTAGGGGTCCAGAACTGCTTCCATCCATGTCATTCCTAGGTTTAAGCTCTTGGAATTTGACTTCAGAGTCGTCATTCTGATTGGTGTGGAGTCCCAACACGCGTTTCAATTGTAAGCACACAAGAAAGTACTACATAGACTTACTCTATTAGCGATGTGTTGGAATAAAATCAATTAAATTACACAAATTGTATAAAAGTTGATATTTTTTTCAATTGAAAACAATTTCAATTCACAAACTTTTAGAATGTGATAAACTTAATCAAGTAGGTTCAGTCTATGCAATTCTCATCCTAAACACGTGTTCTCTCTCTTTTCTGACATAGACTTCTCAAGCCAAGCAAAGAATCTCTCTCTCTCTCTCTCTCTCTCTCTCTCTCTCTCTCTCTCTCTCTCTGGCTATGTATCTATTAGGGTTTGACATAAAATTTAGAGGAGCTTCTTTGGGTCAAGACGGTGTCAGTGAACATATTTACAAAACCAGTCTCAACTCACGAGTTGAAAGGCATCCTTTTCGCCTAAAATATTACGCTACGAAGGTCTCGCGATTTTAGCTACACCTCTAACACCTTTCATGTATGGAGTTCTTATGAGCAGAAATTATCATGTGGAGAAGAAGAACTCATAGTCAATTTTCACCATCATTCTGGCCACAATATGAATTAGAAATGAATGAGAAACTACCGAACTTTTTTTCTTTGTTCTGGAACTGATAGTTCGAATTGAGTCGACCCCAATTCAGGAAAACAATCTATTTCTCTAATCTGTCAAGAACGATGAGGTGGTTCAAAGAAAGGATAAGTGATAAGCATTCCCAGTTTAAGGAAAATCAAGATACAGTATGTGTCAGAAGTGAAATGCAGAATGTGCATTTAGCTTAACCCACACGAAATGCAGATCTTATCAATATGAGGTTGCTTTCACTCGCCACTAATTCCTTCCGGACATAATTGCAAGCATGTCGCTATCAAATCATATGTAAGTTGGAAAATTTAATACAAATATCGTGAAATAGAAACCTTACCGTAGGACTTCGCAGCTGAAACGGCTCGATATTTCTTTGCGCCACTGAGAGCTTGTGGGAACAGTGTTTAAGGTTTCGAGAAGGTATATGCTTTCCACACAGGGATGGTTTCCAGATAGAGAGGGACAGAGAGAGACAGAGACGACATTCATCAGCCGACGTATGCGGTCTGTAGCTTCTTGAGGAAGCTAGACAACAGAAGCGAAGCTTCGTCAAGAAGCTACTGGAAATATTAAAAATCCGATCTGCCGTGTGGGTTAGGGTTTTTCGCTTGGAGGGACCTCACCTTGTTTTTGTCTTCCTTATGCGGACGATGGCTTGTGCTTGTACGGGAAGGAAAACTCTAAAAGTACTCATAGGAAGATTTAAGGGGGGAAAACAGTTTTTTTACTTTTAAATCGGTCGGAGAAGGCGTTGTGACGTACACACCGTGTTTGAAAAGGCGATAACGTGTAGCAGAATTAACGGCATAGACTTGTCCCAAGCTCCAGCCCTAATTGGAAGAAAACTTCCCTCCTTCAAACATCTTGATAGTAAGTGTTTATCTAGATGACATTCATCCACATTAAAATCCTAATGCATTCTGACTGCCACCAGCCTTGCCAATGGGTAATAGTCGCTGCACACCACCACTCAGCCCATTTCGAATATCCGGTGCAGATGAAATCGATGAAGATTTAGGAAATTGATCCATGGGAACTTTGCTTTCATAGATAGGTGCAGCAGATCTTGATAAGACATCGTCAACGAGAGTTCGGATTCAAGCCCATTAATATATCCAACTAGAAGATAATAATAGCTCATCACCCTATCAGCTCGTTCATATATGCACCTTAAACAAACCAAAAAAAACAGAAAAGTATTCCAATTTGTTCCTTCAATGAACAAAAAAAAAATGAAAACTTGCCTTTGGTGTCTGAAATTGTGCCAATTGTACATCATTGGTCTATAGTTTTCAGTCTTTGTCTTCCCATTCTCTCAGAATCTCACCAACTCAGATCGATCCCAATTCCCTCCGATCCCCAACCCAATCCAAACGTGCACCCTCCTTTCTTTTCACGTGCCCATTTCATAAGGCATCAAAAGCAGAGGGCAGAACATGATAGACTAGCATTGAATGTAATTCTGATTGTATTATCGACAAAATAGCGCTCGGACTACTCAAATACCTTATGGTACAGAAATGAAGTGACAGAACATTATTAGTAGTTGTGGACTTTGTCTCCTCATTATTTAATCGTTGATCTACAATGTTCACATAACTTTTTGGACCAATTTCTTACAAATATAATGAATAAGCGACCCCATCATTAGAAATAGTAAGAGCCGCGTATCAACACACTTTGAAAATTGGAAAAGCGACATTTTTTCATTGGCTGGTAACACACAACCCTAAAAGTAATGACAAGATATAGGTTTGCATTGGTAAAGGAGCTTGCTTTTCTACTTGCGGTTCGGTTCAAGTTTTGTTGAGTGCACTCTAAGAGTAAAATGTCGAATGCGCCAATCTAATCTAATTGTGGAGAATGCGCTCTTAAGATCGACCGAGAAGATGGACCAGTCAAGGTGCAAGAAAGCTAGGCGGAGCACTAGTTGACCATTGAACGGGGGAAAAAATAATAATTACAATATAACATTTTGCAGCAATTCTCTATGAAAATAGGCCTTGATATTCTAAGCGTTGCTCTTGAGACTCGGATGATTACAGGCCAGCTTATAAGATGGTTTGTCTGGGCCTCACCTTGCATGGTCCGGGCCGATGTTTAGCTGCCTCGGCCCACGTTGAGCTTCTAAATTAGCCCCATCTACAATGCTTCACGGGCCTAGTTCAGGTCCATGTCCCAGAGAAAGGGCCCAGCCCGAAACCCGACTTAGGAATTTTCTTAGTACATGAAATTCCAGACCCGACCCGCATAAGTTAGCAAGTACCAGTGCTAGAAACCATTATGGTTATTACTTTCTTGAGAAAACAACACAAATGATCTCTGAAATTTGATCGAATGTGCATTATGATTTCTGAAATTTTAATTTGTTTAATATGGAACATGAATCCGAACATTAATTCAAAGTGCAATGTGATTCTTAAACTTTTAAATTGTTCAATGTCCAATTTAGTCTATAATTATATATAAATGTTCAATATTAGCCCTAAATATTTTCATATATGAGAGATGGACACAAATAAGGGGGACACGATGATCCTCACAAACTAAGTGGTGAAACTCAAATGAGCTACGGCCGCACCCAACCGGCCAACTCTCTGGCCGTCAGCTTGTCGCCTCACCATGTTTATGTGCACGAGTCTATGTCTGCCGAGCCGTTGGATCTCTCTCTAAAAAATTATCAACTTGCGATGTTTTCATCCATTTCTTTGGTCTTCACCGAAATCACTAGGTGAGTCGTGAGTGTGCAACCAGCACCAAGTCCTGACATAACTAAACAGATCCACCAACATTCGATGCATCCGAATGGATCGATGACTAGATGTTTATCTTCCGTCCACCAATGGCGTGCTAATTCATCCACAGATTGAACCCATAGTTGGTAACTTTTTGGTAAACCACCGTTTAAAACTTTGATTCGGTATTGCAAAGTCTAAGATAGATTGAGTGCGCCTTACCTTTTATACTATACGATTTCATAGCCCATAGAAAACATTAGCATGAATTGTTATCTATAATAAAAGTATTTTTCATCAATTAAATATTGTAAGTGATACAAGGGATCAATTGCTGAAAATTACTATTCAAATCATTCATTTGTTTATAAACAAATGGAACATAAACATGTTTAGAGGATGCGGACAATTTCATATATCAAAGTCTTCATCTTCTCCCGTCGACTCCTCTTTAGAAGAAAGTCAGAATTTGCAATCGATCTAAACCGTCGTCAAAGCAATATCCTTCTTCCTTCACATGGAATCACGTATCAATCAAGCAAGCACAGACCGAAAGAGGAGGCAGGGGCGGTTTGCTACGTAGCGTTTGGTCTTGGGTGCAATTATCTGTGGATAACTACGTACATGTACATATGTGAATATATGAAAAGTCATTTTAAATCATTGTATATGTCCGTAAGCTTTTTATGACTCCAGTAAGTGCCGAAAATTAATAAAACTCAGCAATTGATAAAATTATTTGGCAAGGAGATGATATTATTCTATACTCTTGTTCGGTTGTTATCGAGCGATATTTTACTTCCATGCACAGCACTTAAATTGGTCGATGCTGAAAATTACAATACTTCCGATGTTGCAAACAGTCCAGAATTTGGATGAACACACCAAAATATGCAAGCAAGTGGCATTAAATCAGTTGATTCGATCGTTTTCCGAAACTGGCTTGCTCACCTGTTCTCTATGGATGGATTTGGCCATGGACTATCGAAAGTCGATGTAGAAAATCCGTCGTCAACACACGTTCAGAAACGTTGCGCACACACTGCAAAAACAACTAGGATTGAGATTTGATCCAGCCAAGAAATTCAAGGGATGCGTCCCTTTCGCTCCCTCAAAGGATGCCTCAGAGTTCCACACGGAAACAAATCAGTCACCGCCACCACGGCACGCCGCCCTTTGGACCTTTTCCAATTCACTTCATACCAAACCACTAAAAAAGTAATATCCTGGAGGAAAAAATTTAAACTTTCTCACGAGAGCACAGTCACTGCAACGCCTTCTAAATGAGCTCGATTCATATAGATTCAATGCATTACGATCATCAGATCAAGTTAGCGATCTCTTTCGAGATCGATAAGATGCCGTGAGCTTACATGAGACAACCATACTTTTCAATTCTTGCTCTCGTACACCCGAACGCATATAATACGGATGGAGTCAGCCATGGACCACTACTGAAAGTCAAAAGAGACGCCGTAAGAAAGGGGTGGAATCATCATGACTTTTCGTTTCTTGCAGACCCGTCCTAGGCGGGAGGCGGGAAGTTCTCGTTGTCCACCAGAAGAAGCAATTTCCTCGACCAGCAATTAGAAAAGGTTCGACGCAATCTAGTGATCGTCGCAAGGATCAAACATATGCGCCTGATCGAAACCTGATCTGAACCCTGCGACCACTAGATCAGGCGGAGCGTTTTGCAGCGGCAGCTTCTCTTTTGCTCATACTTGGAAGTAAAACCACCTTCCGTCGTTTGGGAACGATTCATTTACGATTCAAGACTCGTGTGACCGTCCTGTTTACGGAATCTCTCCCTTCGTTAATTGCGGAGACGAGTAGAGACAATCAAGAAGAGATCTCCGCCTCCAAATTGTTCAAAATTGCTGCAACCTGCACGATGGACGGCCTGTTCTTTCTTGAATTGCCCACACAGGCCAATGCAACTCTGGCCAGCCTCACAAGAGGCTTCAAGTCACTTGGAATCACAAGCCTAGGATCCAAGAGCTCACCAAACCTCATGTCCTTGATCAAAGGCAATGCCCACGTCACAAGCAAGCCTCCTTCGCACCTCCTCCCACTCAAAAGCTCCAATAATACCACCCCAAATCCATAGACATCAGTCTCTTTGCAATCCGCGAATGACCCCCCTCTCCCATTCCAATACTCTTCATCCACAAACCCAGCAAGGCCTCTCCTCTCCCGTGGCACCAAGAACGCCAAGCCGTAATTGGAGACCTTAGCGCAGAAATTGGCGTCGATCAAGATGTTGGAAGCCTTGACGCTCCCGTGGACTATGTTAGGCACCATGCCCTCGTGCAAGTACTCGAGTCCCCGAGCCGCCCCAGCCACAATCCGAACCCGCCGGGTCCAATCCAAAAGAGATGCTCCATCCGGGTTTTGATGTAAATAGAATTCCAAGCTTCCCAAGCTAAGAAACTCAGTTACCACGATTCTCTCTCCCGGCCCTTGTGAAAACCCAATGATCTGGACTATGTTCGGGTGTAGAGCCAAAGAGATTGTCTTGATCACGGACGAGAACCCGAAGCCTGCATGGCTTAAGACGAGGCCCGGATTAATCCTCTTCACTGCAACGATTTCACCTCCGGCTAACGCAGCAGCATAAACCGTCCCGACCCGTCCCTGGCCAATCATTCTCGTGGGGTTAAAACCATCGGTAGCAGAATCAATATCGGTTAAAGGGTATGCCCGTGCACAAGCCTTGACCGGAAGCGCTTCTTCAGACTCGACCGGTTTTTTCTTGCACGATATTGCCAGGAGGATCCCGAGAATAATCACGGAAGAAGATAATAGAGCCATCACCAGATCATAGCCGATCTCCTTGCCATCGCTCTCTGTCATCTTTGTGATTATTTCTAGATTTTGATGTCTATGGGGGGACTTGTAAGCGAACTCCGAAGAATAAGAGCAGATATGAGGTTCATTGGAATTGATCAAAGACTGTTTGTTTGGAGCTATATATATGGATTGAAAGTAGGTGGAGACTTCCAAGAAAGAACATAGAAGAGATGTGAGGTTCAAGCTAATATGAACACTTGGAAATTGGGGTAGATGGGTTAGAAAGTTGGCCCTCTCTTGTTGTTTATGTTGGTCCATGGTTTGGCCAACTCCTCTACACGACAAAGAGGGGAAAATTCGGATCACATAAAAACCAAAAAAAAAAACAGAAATTTAATTAAATCATTCAATAGTTTACTTCCAGGTCTATTGTTCGGTTGAACACTTGAACAAGGTTTTGTTTGGCAAATTGCTGATTAGATCTTGTCTCAGTTGAAAAGAATTTTGTCTCTTTTCACTTGGGCTAGCGTTGAGGAAGCCACAAATGATTGGCCCTCCTGATATCTTGAGACAGCAGATGTTGCTTTCCCAGGGTTTTGAGCAGATCAACCCCATCTTGAAATTAATATAGAAGTGACTGCTAAAGTTTCGCCTTTTCTCCTGGCTCTATCCACCAATATTGCACTTGTATTATCGAGAACCTTTTCTCTTATAGAAGCTGGGACCAGCTAAACGAAAAGAGTTAGCTTAGTTGTAACAACTGAACCAAGATTAACGTACGAGAGTAAATCAAAGTTCGCTGCAAGTTTGGTTTACTTTTCGATTGCAAAGCATCAAGAACGCTATTGGACGTCGAACTTGGTTGCTCTTTAACTCTATTGGAAGCTCCTTGGTCTCTTTTTGATCGTCAAAGTCTTCTTCGAATCATTTCTACGATCATAAGATGATTAGGAGAAGTTCGAAAGAGCATAAGGGAGCTCACGATACTTAGCAATATAAGATGATAAGATAATGTCTAACCACATGCGGCGGGAAGAATTAAGAACCGTCAAAATAAGAATTTATTCCCGAATCGAATCTATACTTCAAATTCAAGAAAAGCTAAGTTTTTTTTCAAAAGCAAGGAGATGAGAACATTGACTGTATAACCTAAATCAATGTTACACGTGTTAATTATTGTGTAACCCTAGTCAAACATTGACCTTTCTATCAACTGTGGCCAGGAATCTGGACTTGAGCCAATTGCCGCATGTACGAAATTCAACTTATAAGTTTGTCAATGAAGCACAGCTTCCACTTGTTCTCTCTCTCCTGATCTCAATCAAAGAAAGAATTATAGAATGAATGTGAAAGTGAAGAAAAACAACGAGCATTAAGCAAAATTACAAGTGATTTTTTCTAAAAATTATTTTAAAGAGTCACATGGAGACTAAAGTCAATAACTCATTTTGAATGGAGTTAACAGAAAGAATGCGTTTACTAACCTGGAACAATTATCGAAGCAATTCATAATCTATTACCTTTTTATTAATTCATGCATAAATATTTTAATCATATCAATTGAGTCCTAAATTTTTTCATGTTTTGGCAATTGAGTGTATCTGTTCAATTTGGGCTGAAAATAGTTGAAGTGGATACTATACATACTACATGGCACGACCAACACTATAGTGAATAGTTTTAACAATATTTTAATATCTTTTTAAAAAAAATTATTTTTTTTCCTTTTTCTATTCTTTTTTCTTTTTCCATTTTTCCCTCCACTAGCCATCATCAGGCCTCATCAATGACCGACAGAGGTTGCGGATCTCCGGCGAGTGTAGCCCTTGATTGGGCTGGCAAGGGCCATCAACCCTAGGTGAGGGTGACTCTTTCCCACCCAAGGTAGGGCTACCCTTCACCAAATCAGGCAAGGATTTGCCCTCGCCAGCCCAAGTAATGGTTTCCCTCGTCGCTTGGTGAGGGCCACCCTCACCAGCTATCAACGAGGCTCAATGATGATTTAAAAAAAGGTAGAGAAAAGGAAAAAAAATAATTTAAAAACCAAAATATATATTGTAATATTATAAAAAATTATCTATATAAATATCGGTTGGGTCACATAAGATGGTCAACGTATATATCAGTTATTTCCAACCAAAATTAGTCAAATTGACTCAATTGATAAAGAGTGAATTTAGAACCCAATTGACACAATTGAAATGCTTAGGATTAAATCGACAAAAGTACAATAAATTTAAAACTTTTTAGACATTTTCTACAACTGTAAGAGCAATTCAAAAGATTGTGCCTGACCTTTAGGATTCTAAGAAAATTATTTATAGTTTTTCTTTATGTGAGGAAATTAAGTTTGCCGACATGCTATGGTAGTTATCAAAACTCGTTGTGAAGATATTTCTTGTTAAATCATAATCTTCTATTGACATGTAAATTTGCGTATAATTTTTCATTTTGAGATTTGGATAATATCTTGAATTTAAAGGGAAAGTAACATAGATTACTTTTGACTTTTTGGAATTGCCTCTTCTTTGTTTCCTTTCTCTTTCTCTTAAAAAGGAATTCTTCTTTATAGGACCTATGGGCCACTGATAGATCATTGGCAACTAGAGCTTAGCTAGTTAAGGCGTTGTAGAATCTAAAGAGGCTACGAATTCAGGAAAATTCCATTGAAATTGGCTTGGAATGGTGTAATGCTACATGTGGATGGAGTGAATGCAGTTCCCCGTAGAGCCCTTAATAGATAGAGTGATTGAAACTGTCCTGCCTGTAATTTAATTAACGCTTGCTGCTCTTTCGTAATGAAAGACAACCACTTCTATCTAATAAGTGGTTGTTAGATGATTGCTTTTTGGTGATTTTTTCCTGGAATTCGTTCTTGTAATGATACAGCTCAGTTTCCACTTTCGAATTTTTTTAGTCTGATTGCAAAGTTGATTTCGTTGGTTGTTCATGGAATTTGATCTTTGGACTTGGAACGGAAGCAATCCTCCCGCAAAACTTAAGAGTTTTGAGAGCTCATCGTGTGTAGTTACATCGAGTAGGGACTTAAGAATGGGAAATTAGGGTATGTTGGATAACCCGATCGAGCGTTTAAACCTAAAACTTCAGCAGATAATAAGACTAGAAGTGTTTGACAATCTAAATTCCAATGGACAAATCATTCAATTGAATTGGAAAACCCAGTTGATTTGGTTATTAAGGGATGGATTACTTAATTCATTCAATATAAAAAAAACTAATTGATGATAATTAGAACCTTGCTAATTATATCAATAAAAACTACCGATACTTGTCCTTTTTTCAATGTTTGTTAAGAGATTAATGATATTCAGCTATGCAATATGCAATATATAATATCATAAACAGATTTTTTTTATTCTATTTTCAGCACTTGAAAAAATCAACACATAAAATTCACTACTCAAAAGTTCAATGCTCAATTTTCCAATTTACCAAATGGGCCCCAATTCGCAAACTTTGTTGTGGCTCGTTAGTCGTCCATCTAAACTCCTAAGCCATCACTTGTGTCATTCCAAATTGAACACCTAATTGGGTCGTGATCAATGAGAGTGGGTGATGTGTTTCTGGCCCAAAAAAGAATTAAAAAGAAGACAAGTCTTACCTAGTCAATGTGGCCCAGAAACTCTGGGCTAATAGGCTCGGGAAGGCCCATCCAGCTGATCCAGCTGATCTACAATTAGATGTATGACTTCTGATTGGTTATTAAATAAGCGAAATTATTTTTTAGCACTAATTCTATCAGCATGATTGAGAGATCAGAAAGTTCATCGCAAATTCTCTGTAAAAACAACGAATTTTCTAGAGTTAGTCAATGGCGGAAAATTGGTTTTCATTGGGTATAACTTATAGTATTTAACACAATGGATCAAGTCCCTCCATTGGATATCTTTAGCGTAATGAACTAAAGTGCTTGATTCGCTTATAAATAAAAACTATCTTGCATATACTTTTTTCTATACTAGTGGAAAATTTAACTTGAATTGACTTAAATTGTTGCAAGATAAAATGATTCATTCTATGTTTGCAATATACATATATAATAGACTTGTGGTCGGTAAGTAACCTCGAGCCCTCGACTCATTCAAATCAATATTTTGTTCAATATTTAGTAATTGTACCATCCCTATTTAGTTTTATAGCATGCACCAACATCATTAGAACTAAATATGAGAATTTGAGGCTGAAAATTTTACAATAGTGACAAATTATCGATAAACGTTTATGTCCCCTCGAACCGACTGGTTAAGTCTAAGCATTGAGCTAGACTATGGAGCACCCTTAAAGATCAAATCAACCAATCGAGCAGCTAAGAAAATTAACGGCTACTGTGTAATCAAATTCCATCTTAAGACCATACTTTCTCGCTATTATTTTTAGAGATTTTTATATGCACTCATACTGCAAAATCGATATCCATCCAAATTGATCATCGCATGCTAAGCGAAAAGTTGGCTTTGGTTTGAGGACCACGCATCAAAACTCAGCCATGAGTGACTCGTGAGCTCATTGACATGGCTAATGTACCTTCACTCGTGAGCACATCGACCAATCCTATGCAAGATTCGCAGCTCACCCTTGTTAAAGCTCCTTACTTTGACATTACCCAACTTGATGAGAAATGGGAAGCGCATTGAACCCTAAGGAGGAGCTAGACAGTGAAACAAGCTTGACGCAAGCCGTGATATCTTGGGTCCAATTCATATTCAGTGAGATCACCACCTCCCAAAAGAGTGACTTCTTAGAAATCGCCTAGCCCACTACGAATGGCCTAAATTCTTCGATTTCGATCGGATCGGGGTGGTGGACGTACTCGACAGTCGATAGAAGTTGGGTTGGAACAGTGAATACAATGCACTGCATGAACACAAATCTGTCTCCTGGTCTTACCCCACAAGGAAAAGGCCAGCTATCAACCTAACTTTCGAGTCCTGGCGGCCCAAATGTTCAGCAACAACATTGTCTCCTCCAGTGAAGTTCATCGGCGGACCCGTGGACGACTCACGACCCGTAGAGGACAGCCGATGGATGATAGAAAGCGACGCGACCGGTCTTGGAAATTGAATACGAGCTGAAAAGGTCCGGGAAGTCCCCCTATGATGCGTGTCCCTTGTGATTATGCTGAGCAGCAGATGAGACTCGATGGTTGCATCGAGTTTATGGAACAATAAATTCCTGTCTCCAGTTGCAAACTTGCAAGAGGTTCGTCGAAAGAAGAGAAACCCTAATCCTTATCTTCAATGAAATGTCCACGATGAGTGACGAATTCGCATTTATGTCCTGACCTATACCCGAAAGGTCGGACATTTATTGCAGTTTGATTGCTTGTTTGAAATTTCTCTGAGGAGCTTGTATGATTCCCCAGGGGAAAAAGAACATCATGAGAAAGTGAACTATTCTTCTTCTACACAACTTGAGTTCTACCCATTGCGCTCACTGCTGAAAAAGCACGTCGTTTAACAGTTCAGGCGTGTTCATGTAAGTAACACAGATGAAAGTGATCTGTTTTTAAGAAAGGAATTATTGCGCGAATGTTATGTATGTACTGAACTCAATTTGAATGGTCGAAAATAATAATTATCACCGAGTCTAACAACTTTCTGGAATGTTCTTTTAATGACATGCATATTAGCTATCCTTTTTTTTTTTAACATAACTCGAGGACATGGGCGTGGAGACACCACTACTCCAAAAAAGTAGGGGTGATCAATTCCCGACCAGTTCAATTTCTCCCTGAAATCAAGAAGCGGGCCAATGGGACCAGTTCTCCGATCTCTGAGATCGGAAACCAAACAGACTAGTTTTGGGACCGGACCCATTGGTTCTAGCCGATTCCCAAACGAACCAATGGGACTATGAAGATTCTAAAAAAAGGTTGACTTTCTTTACTTTTTTTTTATTTTTCTGCTAAAGTTAGATGATAAGGACTAAAATTTCAAAAGTTTAACTTGGATTCTTTTTACTTTTTTATACTTTATCTTTAATCATATAAAAAAAACTTAAAAAAATTTAATCGATCCGATCTAATCCAATTCTCTTAGGAATAGGGAACCGAACCGCCCGGACATCGATTTCACTTTTGGGAACCTAAGACCGAACCAATACCTATGGGAACCGGACCAAATCCACCAGTTTGATTGGTCCAACTTACTCACCTCTACAAAGAAAAAAAAGCTATCAGAGACATCCCGTTGCAATGAGCTTGAAAAGGCAGAACTTCGGATAATTACCATTTAATTCCTAAAACTACTCAAAATTATAAAAAATTTAAGATTTATTTGACAATTATCCCGAAAAACTTCATATCCCCCTTCCTCGTAAAAAGAAATCGTCAAGGTTAGTAAAAAGGAATTTGAACTTCGAAGAGACTGAACACGTGTAGCTACAATTGCTGGAGAAGGAAAAGCAGAATAGCATAAAGTTGGGGTCCCTTGGCTAGTAAATGACCGAAAAGGGGGACCAACCTCCCCAGACCAGACAGCCCTCACAGCTCATTCGTAGCTTTTATCCACTCCCCACATTCTTGAGGTTACCTGTTAACCAGACAACCAAGAAAATTCAGAGATTGCTGTGTTCACAGTGAAGCCAAAATGCATGTTAGTCGAACATACAGCACAGATTCTCAAGAGTCCTGTGCTTTTGGATCCTTCTGCTCCTTTTCTCCTCCTTTTTTTTGCCCCATTTCTCATTGACAAGTCTACTTTATAAACGCTCCAAAACACTGATTAAGTATGCCTAATGAGTGGTAACTGCAGTTCGCTTGACAGAAGATTTCCATAGATTAACAATTGTTTCCGGTAAATCTGGCAATTTCTGGTTCTGTAATAAGTTTCCTGAAGACAAATCAAATGCCGTGAAAGCTGCAAGCAAGAGACTACTGTGGATAAAGGTGCAAGATGAGGCACCTGAACCTGCTAAAACGTCGGTGGAAGAGAAACCATGAATCTAAAATTGCCTGAAAGGGGAATGGCTTGCACCAGAGAACAGAGCCTGTTTTTGGAATTGTCTTCTTCCATCTTATGGACTGGCTTCCAGCTTTGTCCTCTTTGCATTCACACGAGCACCGAGTGTGATTTAAGTACAGACTACAAAGTAGAAAAGATTAACATATTTTGAGAACTCAGGTTGCGAGATTCCTGATCCTGGATCAAACTGCACTTTCAGGAAATGGGAATTCTTGTGGATCAGTGTTACCATGAAAGCGAGAAGATTAGCATGAAATTAGAATTTTGACTGCAAAACAAGGACATCCACACAAAAGAAATCCAAGTGGAAAGCCAAAAGTGATATATTTCACTATTGCAGGTTATAAGCCGCAGCTTCTCATTTTCAGAAACACCTCGACTATACCAGAAAGAATGCACCTTCAAATGAACCTTGGAGACGAAGGGCAGAGCAATCTCAGGATGGAGGTGTAAAAACAAGAACCTACTCACAAACTCGGTGGAATAGAATATTCAAATGATGATATTAAAATTTACAGGTGTAAAAATGCACCAAACTGCTTTCTTCCCTGGCCAACCCCTCTTCTTTCTTGGATATTTCCACCTTGAAAAAGAAAGAACTCTTCCTACGGCTTTTGATTTCTTCTCCATCGAAGCAAAGCATTGGGCAGGATGTGTGAGTACTGAAAGTACTCTGCAAAATTCAAAGGAGAATAGTTTCTCCTTCCTGTGACAAAGGGGTAAAAACTTCTCAAGCCACACTTCCTGGATCTGAGGCATCATCATAGTAATAAGGCGTTAATTTGCCATCTTTGTTGGCTTTCTTCGGCGCATTCTCCGCGCTGATTTCTTGCAACAGCTTCACAACCCTTCTCATGGATGGCCGATTAATTGGGAGAGGGCTCGTGCATTGTAGTCCAATGTTGAGGACCTTGCATATATCTTCTTTGAAGCAGGAATCAAGTTTCCGGTCTATCACATGGTCCACGCCTTTCTGATCCAAAGTGATGCATAACCACTTGACCAGGTCCTTCTCCCCAAACTCTGGATCCACGGGACGTCTCCCAGTGACCAACTCTAGAAGAACAACGCCGAAGCTGTAGGTGTCACTTTTCTCATTCACTCTGAGCGTGTATGCATATTCTGCAGGAAGTCAATTGAAAGGAACGCTTGAGTTTTCTGCTAATCCGAATATAATGTGAAGACAAAAGAATTGATTAATTCACTGTAGTAAACTGCACTTTTCCGCTAATCCATTTATAACATGAAGAGAAAAAAAATTTAATTTATAGTAGCATGACAAGGACCATCATACGCTACTGAGCCAATGTTTTATTAGCTGAAAACTTGGATCAAAAAGCTGAAATACCAATAACTTTTCCAGAACTAAGCTACGTGTGCCCCAGATCTCCCCCTTCAACTTACGACCAAAAAGCTATATCTCCAATGTTCCCCTCAGAGAAGTTATGTTGCTAAAAGAATCTGAATGATAGCTTGACTAGCAACGACAGATGCCCAATATGATGTCAATTAGACAACTTTTATGCTTAATATGTAGATGGACGAACTGCAATGTTCATGCTTTCCCAAGATTGCTTAACTAGTGCAGTAGATAATAATGCCCCCAAGAAGAGTTCCAAGATGACTAAAGCTAAGACCTCCAATAAGCATGAGTATCAACAGACACAGCTGAAGCAGCAAGACACGGATCAGCTAAGTTTAAGAAGGGGTAACACAGTAATAAATGATTTATCACAAACCTGGGGCAATATAGCCACAAGAACCAGCAATCATGGACATCGACTCATGGCCCTTCCCAGTTCGTTCCACCACCTTAGCAACTCCAAAATCAGCCACCCGGGCTCCGAAATCCGCATCCAACAGGATGTTGTTCGACTTCACATCCCTGTGAACAATTGGAGGCACGCAATCGTGATGCAGATAAGAGAGCCCCTCAGCAGCGTCCATCGCAATCCGGTACCTTGTAGGCCAATCCAACAGCCCTCCTTTGCTGCTATGCAGCAGATCGCCCAAACTACCGTTAGGCATGTACTCATAAACAAGAAGCTTACAATCTCTTGTAGCGCAAGAACACCAGAGCTTCACGATGTTCTTGTGCCGAATCTTTCCCAGAGTTTTAACCTCAGCATTAAAGCCATCGTCCTGCACAGGACCCTTCTCAACATCATGGCTCTCACTTTCCTTCCTAGGTCCATCCCAAAGCTTCTTCACAGCCACCGCCTCCCCATTGCTCAACACTACCTTGTATACTTTCCCAGAGGATCCGGATCCGATAACATTATCCTCATCAAGACAAGCCAAGATCTCGTCTTCACTAAAGCCCAGCTTGTGAAATGACATCAACGTCCACTTCGACTTGTCGATAGCTCTCTTGGCATTCTTGAAGTTCTTGTACTTCATGTAAAACCAACCGACCCCGACGATAAAAACCAACCCGGCAAGTATAAAGATCGATCTAAGCAACCACATGTAACCGGAGTTCCTCTCTTCGCCTCCGCCATTGCATAGACCCTTCATTCCGCCTCCACACAAGCCGGGGTTGCCCAAGAAGCTGTTTCGGTACATTTGCTTAGAAAACATCGGAGGCAGAGTACCAGATAGCCCATTGTAGGACAAATTGAGCTGGTTGAGCTTCAGATTCTGCAGCTCGACCGGCACTTTCCCGGAGAACCGATTCCCCGAGAGATCGAGATAATTGAGCACCGATAAGCTCCCAATCTCACCAGGAATACTCCCTGAGAGCCGATTATTCGCCAAATTCAGCTCGTTCAGCTTCTTCCAGTGTTGGATGCCGCTGGGCAACTCACCAGACAGTTCGTTTTGGTGGAGATCAAGCCTCCCCAACTGCCCAAGATTCCCAATGCTCTCCGGCAGTGACCCAGTAAGCTTATTCTCACTTGCAGAGAAGTCTAAAAGGCTCACTAAAGTCCCAATCCCTTTTGGTAGAGAGCCGGTAAACTCGTTTCTTGATAAACTCAAAACGGAGAGAGCACTAGCACTCGCTATTTCTTCCCCAATGGGACCGGAGAACTTGTTGTCCACCAGTTCGAGCAAATAAACCTGAGGCAAACCCCAGAGAGAAGAGGGAACTTCACCGGATAACCGGTTATTGCCCAAGCGGACTCGGGTCAAACTCCGGCAACCGCCAAGCGGCTCTGGGATCGCTCCAGAAAACGAGTTCTCTATCATCAGAAGCTCCTCCAACTCACCTTTAGCGCACAAACTCGCCGGAATTTCCCCGGAGAAGTTATTGGTCGACACGTCTATGTATCTCAGTGGCGCATTTTGGCCGAGATTTTTCGGCAACTCGCCGGCCAGCTGGTTCTTGAACAGCCTCAGCTCATACAAGTTCGGTGAGTCAGCAATGCTCGCCGGCAGCTCCCCGGAGAGCTGGTTCTCGTAGAGATTGAGAGACTTGAGGGGCAACCGAGTCAGCTCGTCCGGAATCGTGCCAGTCAGCCGGTTCATCGATGCATCAAGCAGCCGCAATGCGGTCAGCTTCGACAGCCCCGGCGGCAACTCCCCCGTCAGGGAGTTGTTGTAGAGCTCAATCTGGACGACGCTCTCCAACTCAGTGAGCGAACTCGGTATGGGGCCCTCCAAGTAGTTAATGGCGAGGTCCAAATCGGTGAGCCTCTTGAGCCTCCCGAGCGACTCGGGAATCTCCCCGGTCAAGCTACACTCGGTCAGCCAGAGCACCTCGAGATTCGTCAGGTTCCCGAGCTCCGGCGGGATCCGGCCCGGCGCGAACGGGTTGTACGAGAGGTTCAGCATCTTCAGCGTGGAAATGTTGCCGAGGAACCCCGGGACGGGGCCGTCGAGCAGGTTGTACACGAGGGACAGCACCTCGAGCCTCTGGAACCGGCCGAAGCTCGCCGGGATGTCGCCGGAGAAGTTGTTGCCCGTCAAGTCGAGGTATGCGAGGCCGGGGAGGTCGGCGAGGGAGGCGGGGAGGTCACCGGCGAGGAGGTTCTGGCCGAGGTCGAGGTGGACGAGGGAGCGGCAGGCGGAGACGCCGGAGGGGAGGGAGGTGATGGAGTTGTTGTAGAGGGAGAGGTAGGTGAGGTTGGCGAGGCGGCAGAGGAGGAGAGGGAAGGGGCCAGCGAGGTTAGCGCTGGGGAGTTCGAGGGAGGTGACGGAACCGGAGGAGGGGTCGCAGCCGACGCCGGGCCAGCCGCAGGGCGAGTCGTCGCGGTCGTCCCAGGAGGCGAGGGAGGAGTCGGGGTCGGAGAGGGAGAGCTTGACGCCGTGGAGGTAGAGTCCCTCCTGGTTGAGGGAGAGGGAGGGAGGAGCTCCGGAGAGGAGGAGGAGGAGGAGGAAGGAGTAGAAGAGGAGAAGCATGATGGCTCTCTCTCCTTTGGTTCAGTGGTTAGTTTCCTCCTCGGCGTTCGTTCTTGGTCCTCTAAGTTCCCCTGTTTCTCGTTTCCACTTCTGGTTCTTTCAAGCTTCTCTTCTCTCTCTCTCTCTGTCTGTCTGTTTTCTCTGTTCTGTCTCTGTGTTATGTGTCGTTGAGGGAGAAGGTTAGGGGGGAGTCGAAGGAATTATATTGGGGAGGGATGAGGAGAGAGAAAGGTTTGGCCAGTTGGGGAGTGCGTACTCTACTTGCAGTGTGTAGTAAAACTTCTTCTTTTTTCTTTGTGTCCTGGATATGTCGTAAGACAGTATTCTTAATTTTGCTCCTCATGTCATGTACTCTCTCGCATTCAAAAAACTTTGTTTCTATTTGTAAGCCAGACCGGTTCATCCTGAAAACCAATCCGTTTCTTAATTCCGAGCACCAAGTTTTCGGAATAAGTAAGAACCGATTCAATTCCTAATCCCGAAAGAAAAGCCACCTGTGAATCGGACCGACCAGGTCGATTTTGAAATCAATTCCAAAAATTTTAAAGACCCTAATTTTTCTCTTCACATCTTTTCTTTTTCTCTTTCTCGATTCTCTCCAACCTCCCTTAAATACTTCACATCTCTCTCTCTCTCTCGAGGCTTGCCCTTGCTCATTCGAGCCTCACCTCTTTCGGGCATTCCTAACTTAAGACAGTATTCTTAATTTTGCTCCTCATGTTGTCAAAGTATTGTACTGCATTCAAAAAAAAACTTTGTTTTCTATTCGTAAATCAGACCGGTTCATCCTGAAAACCAATCCAATTCTTAATTCCGAGCAACAAGTTTTTGGAATAAGTAAGAACCAATTGGATTCCTAATCCCGAAAGAAAAGCCACATGTGAGTCGGACCGATCGGGGTTGAATTCGAAATCAATTTCAAAAATTCTAAAGACCCCAATTTTTCTCTTCACGACTTTTCTTTTTCTTTTTCTCTGTTTTCTCCAACCTCCCTCAAATACTTCCCGTCTCTCTTTCTCTCGCTCTCGGCTTGCCCTTTCTCATTCGAGCCTCACCTCTTTCGGGAATTCGTAACTTGCCCTTCCCCTCGTTTGTCTTTTACTATAAATCATTTTGTTAGCGATGTTATTTTGCATTGAAAAATCGAACAAAAAATCTAAACAAAAGAAAAATAAATTTTCCGATAGACCCTAAAATCGAACGGAAAAAAAAAAGGATAAGTTCCAAGATCAGATCCAAGCAAACATGTGTTTCGATCTCAAGTTTATTTTTTGCAAAGAAAAATTTATGAGCGGCGATGTTTCTTAGATAAATTCTTATAACTACCGAGACTCTCTTAAGTCGATAGTCTATGTATTTATTATTGTTTTCTCTCTAAATTTGAAAGTAACTAGAAAAACTAAATGCCAACGGTCAAACCAAACGCCTACGTATATTTTCAAGTGTTTTCAAAGTACGATTTCATCTTCGATAGCATTTTAAATATGAACATTTCGAAATTTAATACTAGTTTCTTTCCTGTTTGTGTCAAAAGCTTTCTCAGCAATGGACACTTTTTTTATTGTTATTTCTTTCATCGCACTCCCTCTCTCAATTCTATGCATCCCAATTATGTCATGATCGTACCAAGTGCAACATCGAAATTAACCAAAAACATGGACCACACGTTGTCCAATGCGATGCAGATAAAGAGATGGGGGGAACACCTAGGGACTATCTTAATGTCATCTTGATTAGTTTATAATTTTCGACTTAGGAATCTGCAAAATTGTAAGAAAAATGATGGGGGCAATTCCAAAATGTCAATGTTGAAATATGGCTAAAGAACTTACTTTTGCACATTCAACAAATAAACAAATTGGTCGAATTTCACTCAAAATCTTGTTCGGTCGTATGAATGAGCGTAAATCTCATGTTATTATGATTCGATTCACAAGACATGTTTCACTCGGAAAAAAGGTATATTCATTGAATCCATATGGAAATCGGACTATGCAAGGCACGATAATCCGACGAAGTTATGATTTTTCATGTTTGCAACATTGGATTTCGGGATAAGATTTCTATAAAGGGAAGGGAAAGAAAATAAAAACCCAATTTTCAGGAGGAGTGAAATCAGAATGGATCTCAGCTCCTACATCTGAATTCAACAATCAATCGATGACAATGTTGGGGCGCTCCTTTCGTGTGCCTGAACGACGAATGAGGGCGTGTCGTTTTAGCACGTTGGACAGCCTTGCCTTGCCTTGCCTTTGTCTTCTCGCCTCCTCATGATGCTGTTCGAGGGTTCGAGTGTCGACGACGAAAGATTGCGGAGTCGTGTCGTGTTATGTCCCCATGCCGGCGGTGATTTTGAGTGTGTTTCGGAACGCGAGGAGAGCAAGACGTAAGAAAAAAGTTGCTAAAGATCGATTATGGCGTGAAGCCTTTTTATTGATTTTGTTGGAGGAATACGCGAGGAAAAAGGACCAAGCCCCTCTACTAACCCTCATGACTCATACAGTTCTCTTTTGGAAGAATAATAATAATAATATTACTTTTGATCGTATGAATTTGTTGAAAGTTCGGAATCGAATCGATGTCCATACAATTAGGGATAATCGGTTCCCTGAGGGGTCCGATTCTTCTCCAGAATCTAGGACCGACTGGGCCAGTCTAGTTTCTGGACAGTCCAATGGGACTGGAAAAAAATTCAAACTTTTTCCAATCACGATTGACAATTTGATGAATGGCATATCATGTGTCCGAGGTCCTTTGACTTCATTAGATTATGTTGATTTCAGAAGAGTGAGACCCGAGAGAGAAAACGAGAAATATACTGAGATGGAGTGAATTCAGATAAAGGGAAACTCGGCAAGTTCTAATTTCGGTCCAATTGGTCCGGTCCGGTCCGATCCTGCCCTCCTAAGAGTCGAGAAACGGACCTCCTGGAAACTAGTTCTATTTTTAAGAACCGTGAACCGAAACAAAACTCCAAGGAACCAGATCAACCAAGCTTGTCTGGTTCGGTCCAAGCGATTCCCGGATTAGGCGGTCCATTGTGCTTAGTCCTACATACAACAAGTTTAGGACCGATTGGACAATTTTTTTAACCAAAAATCTGACATAAATTTGATTAATCAGCGTCCATGTCTCCAAAGTTAATCATTTGAAAGATAATCAATACACAAAAAAATCATATAAATACCCTTTCTACATTTCTCACGACATGAATCGAACTTGACACACGTGCTCGCGCTCAGCGTGATCCATATGCTTCCTCGCATTGATTCAAAGGCACTCCGCGATGAATGCATATTGCGAGAATGAATCGAATGGTTAAGTCTCGAGTCTAACCTACCATCATTTGGTCAAGTTCACGTCCTCCATGCCTACTCATTCCATATGTACTCTTGAATACGAACATACAAATTATTGTGGACACAATAATTTATTCTTAAAACAGCGGAAGTGCTAAAGCAATGACTAGCGGATGTGGAACAAAAACCGCATGAAGTGTATCCATTACATGATTCATTACCTTGACCGTGAAATGACTAACTTTCACGAATCATGATAGTAAGGCGCAGTTAATAACCAAAGACTAGTTGTGTCTTGTGGATTGTTGTCGGCATGTCGAATGTACGAGCGCATCGATTGTTGCGGAAAACAAGCAATCCGAGCCATAACAAATCAGAATTCACGGAATAACTCGAACTCTAGAATTTTGCGATTCCGTTGGTTAGACTTGCATCTACTAGGAGCACACCACAAAATTTGGCGATAAGTTCAGTTATGCAATGGAGATTGTAATCACATTCGAAAAATTCAAACGTCATTAGTGTTTCTCAACCTGCCAAACAACGGTTATCTTTTATCAGGAAAGTACGAAGGAGTTTAAGAGATAGAAGAAATATAGAGTATAATTAGAATGGTCGGTCTTTCCATTTGGCATACTCCACTCCTGACTCTGACAGTTCAAATCAAAGCTAAGATCAGCTACATAATTGTCCAAATGTTACAATATCTGAAGATGCTTCTTTCTACATGTAGCTGTGCTTCTATAGACACGAGTAGTCCTCACCACGCTTAATACTCGCTTCTTCTTCTTCTTCTTCTTCTTATTACAGATGCTTAGACATCTATGGATAAATTCAAATACATTTCTTAGTTTCTATCTTGTTGAATAATTAAAATATCAAATAGCACATCCATCTAATGGTTCAAACTTTGAAAACAGCTGAAAGTAATCTTACAAAATTTCACGTAGTATCAGAATCAGAAATCTTGAGTTCGAATCTTTTTAGACCCAATTTAGTTTATATTTTTGAACTTTTTCTGATGTGGCATTTAGATGTCTTAAAAAATAATTAAATAATTGTCTTCTTAGCGTTTTCCGTTCATCTAATTAGACGGAGTTAACGGAGAGATTTGATTGAATCGACTTGACAAGTTTTAGAACTCAATTACATTTTTTTCAAGTTTTATGACTCACTTGCACTTTCGTGGTAAATTGTAGAACTTCTGGTGAATTTATAGCCAGTAGACCTTACACGGTCATTTGAAAGTGAAATCCACGAGTAACCATTGGCTCTACTATCTACAATTGCAGAACTTAATTGGCTTTGCTATCTACAATTTGTAGAACTTTACTCCACTGTTCTGTAAAGATAGTTTCCCGAAATAGTTTGTTTGTTTCTGCTATAACTTAACGCGCTCTATCGTCTGTCGATATATGATAACTTATTTTGATCTTCTCTAGTCAGCCTTTTGTAGATTTCAACGTCCAAAACTAATTGTAGAACATCGATTTGAATCGAAATCGAATCAATAGAGAGATTCCGTCTTTCCTTCTAGAATTTTAGAGGGTCATAGGAGAACCACTACTCTGTCTTTAGAGAGAACACCTTCTGCATATGTCCTCCTCCTACATTTAGGCACCACCAAATGTATCAACGTCCTTACGTTTGGTAGACTATCAACCTTCCCATTCGGTCAATCCAAACTCTTCGACCATCACACGTCCTCTAGCTTGTTCGCCATTTTCAAGGTCTATCCAAGCAACTCGTCTTCATGTCCTCTAGCCCGTTGACCTTTTTATTGGTCCATCCAAACCCTTTCGACAAGGGCAATGTCCTCTGATTTGTTTACCCTCCGCGAGGTCGTTTCAAGCAGTGACCTATCCCTCGCCCAATAACTTTGTTCACCCTTTGTATGGTTCATCCGATCACCAACATAATTCACATTCAATGTCTTGTTCACCTTTCGACAGCAAAAGTCGTCGAATACACTCTTAAACATTTTGTTGTTAATATCTCACCTGATTTACTCTTTGTCTCATCCGTCCGATACAAATCTGACAGATGTAACAAAAAGTAACTTAAAAACCCCATCTCCTCAAATAATGGGCGGCCGTCCGATTTTACGGATTCCAAGTCAAGTGACATTAAGTCACCTAATCGAATCCGTTAACATCAGTGCATTCAGGAAGTAATCAATAGATAGATTTTTCATTAAATTTTTACGTACATTTTGCCTCTTTCTTCTTTTTTCATTAATAATATAAATGACAATTTTTGTTTCTTCCGACAATCCAGAAAAAAAAAAAGCGGGAGAAAATAGGAATATTATTCCCAAGACGAATCCGATCTGCCGCAGTAAAATTTCAGCCTCCGACCGGCGGCTACGGCGGAGGGTTGCAGTGAAATGGTAAAGGTCAACCGAGGACGTAAACTCCAATACGACGTCGGTTAAGGCAAAAGCCTTGGGATTCGAACCCTCGTATTCCGAGTCTTTGACCGACCTTGTGCATGAGTCCCAAGATTTGGTCGTCCGACGTGGATTTTATTTAATTGCTCTTCACTTCCTTTATTTGAAATTTAATTTCGGAGAAAAATCTGAAATTCCGACAGAATTTCTGTAGGAGTTAACTTGATACCCGTCGACATTAATCAAACAAATGTCTTGTTAAATTTTGTTTATTGAGATGAGACAAATGTGTTCAAAATAAATCTAACATGATCTTCTATGTTTACAAACACGGTTAAACACCTAGAGATATGGAAATTTATACAAAAGTGAAGAGATATCTCAATTAAAATATGGATCAAAATGACCAAAGTTGTCCATTTTCTTGGCTCACGTAATCATTATGTTAAGGAAGCCTTGGCTAAATATAATTAATGTGTGATTTGAAATCAATAAAAAAAATAACAAACCGATTGCAAAATGAATGAGTCTATGAATAGAAGACAGCTTTGATTTGTCGATTTTTCCTTTCACGAGTAACGAAATTACAATCGATAGTACATGATTTCGACTTCTCTCCCAACTGACTTACCGCTGTAGATTGATGTTATCTAATGCATGATTTCTAATCGAAAAATCAAAGGATTCTCCACGCAGTCATCTTCTATATGTTCATGCACCAATGAGCTTCGTACACAATGGTTCGATCATTTTCATTACATTAAAAGCCTGTGGGACTGTCCTTGGCCCTATGTTTCTTGAGGAGAAAAAAGAAAAAGAAGAAAATAAAATCACAATCAAAAGAGAAAATGAATATAAAGCACAATTAATTATAATCCAGTTAATTAACAAGCAAATGAAGCGTAATACCCTCCCCTCATAACAAGCGTGCATAAGAAGTGAAGTTAAGACTAGTTCTGTCTCCACAGTCTCTCTCGCTCTCTCTCTCTCTCTCTCTCTCTCTCTCTCTCTCTCTCTCTCTCTGCACGAGAGCTGACAATGGCGGATATGGAAGGACGCCTTGGATATGTGCACTGCACGAGCATTGCAGAGGCAAAATAGAAAAAGGGTACAGGTTAAAAACATTTGCAGGAGGAAGAAGACGAAGTGTAGAGAGAGACATAGACAGAGACAGAGACAGAGACAGAGACAGAGAGAGTCTGGGTGTTATGAGAAAATAGCATACGAAGAAGATGAAGATGAAGATGAACAACAGAGAGAATCCATCACATGTCGTATCTGCTTTGGGAAGTGCCCAAAGAGAGAGTCAAAGAAAGCAGCGATGGCGAGCGCTTCCTTGCACTGTTCCCGCGATTCGCTTTTCCCTATTATGACAAAATTTCACATCAAATCATTTTTTTTCTCTTTTAGGTCTCATCGAAATATCATTTTTATTTCATGTCATGCCTAATTAGTGTACTAAAAGTGCAAAACACTGATTTATTAGGTACAATTGATAAGCAACCTACAACACTCGTTAACAATAGAAGTGTGCATAATTCAGGACGATTCGATTCCCTCTCGGTCTCTAGGACTAAGTCCTAAACCGAATTGGACCGTGTTCCTAGAAAGTCTAGGACAGGCATGATAACGTTTCTATTTTTTTTTTCTATTTTTTTTTCCTCGAAACAAAAAAAATAATCGAAATATGTTTAATAACGCCAGCTTATTTTTATATTTCTCGGAATAGAAAAGTAGCAAGAGAATATATTTGGAACAGAAACTAGAAAAAAAAAAGTAACTTCATGTTCCTTGGAACAATTTCCAGAAAGAAGTTAATTTTTTTTTCCTTTTGTTTCTATTCTCTTGTTGTGACCACCTTCGGCCGCCCAAAGCCACTGCCGACTGCCAACTGGCGACATCATTGCCGGCCACCATCTTCCTTCGACCGCATGTGGACTCCGCCTCTTACTGACCACCACCGACCGTCGGCATCCTCCGACCGCTGGCACCGTTGGCCATTGCCACCGACAACTGGCCATTGTTGTCCTCTGACTGCCTGACGCTGCCAATTGCCGACGCTGGCCATCTCCTTCCCCCCTAATCCCCGCTTGCCATTGTCAACTGCCAACTCTAGCCACTATCATCCCCTACTCACCGCCTATTGCCGCCACCCAACCATTGCCCATAGCCCACTAACCGCTGTCCACACAACGACCGATAGCATTCGATTACTCATGAACAAAAAGAAAAAGAAAATGAAAAAATACAAAAAACTGTGGATCGTACCAAATGCATTCCTATTTTTCCTCTATTCCAATAATATAATTTTTTTGTAGTTACCATACGCCTTATTTTACTTAGAAATTGTTCCGAAAAGTAAAAATAAAAAAGAACTATTTCTCAAAAGAAATTATTTCCCGGAACAAAAATGTTATCATGCACAATCTTGATGGACCGGTTGGGAACATGAAAATTTTAAAAAAATTATTTTGGTAAATCTAGATAAAGATTAAAACTTTAGAAATTTAAATTGATTTCTTTTTACTTTTTTACATGTTTATTTTTAATAGAATTTAGGAAAATTAACCAATTCGGTCCGGCTTTCCTAGGAATTGGGAATCGGACCGCCTAGCCACCGATTCCACTTTTGAGTCTAGTCCGGTTCCCAGCCTATCCGAACGATTCCCAATTCGAGTGGTCCAAGTTGCTCATCCTTAATTAATAAAACCCATTTTCTATTAAAAAGAGGAGTTATTACTAAAATGTAGATGTATTTATAAACACTAAAGATCCATGATTCGTTATGCGAGGAGGCAAATAGAGTATTGGAGTTTTTGGTTAAGCTTAATTATAGAGGAAAAAAATAGCTTTGGGTATATTATATTGTTGTACATTCAAATGTCTTATTTTTAGATTCATCGACATATATTCAGAATAATACTCCGCAAAAAATAAGATAATTAGGGAGGGGCCATCAGGAACTTCAGCCTCCTCAAGCCTTCATAATTAATGATAATATATCCATAAATCCAACTATTAAACACGTGTTTAGATAGGTGTTACTTAATTCTTAATTTTTCGAGGAGCACATTTTTATTTTTCGATATTTTAAGCAGAAATACCTGAAATTTTCACAGCATACGAAGTTGGCCTAGCTCGGTTAAATTCTTGAATTTATAAGTAGTTACGATTAGGAGATGTTGTCCAACATGGTATTCAATTTGAACCTCCAAATGTAGATGCTACAATTCTTGAAATTCTTATGGAGGTTCATGGAATCGACACTACAATTCTCCGGTGCTTGTAAATGACAAATAAGAAATTGTTTATTAAAATATTTAAATAATAAATCATGCTTCCATCTAATAACATAAAATTTTAGAACGCTTGGCAGTAGACATGTAAGATCTCAAAGGAAGATATTTTGAGTTTAAATTTTTAAGTCAAGACTAAAGTCCAGTTTGCGCATGAGGAGGGTTATCGAACATTCCGCTCCCACAAAATCAAATCTTTCTTAACATAGAGACTATAAAAGGCTCACGACCCCGGATAAATTCAATTTTTAACTTAAGTCGAAATACTAATCTCACAATTCACTTTTAGTGTCTTCAATAAAGATGAAAAACTCCACGGAATAAATTTACAACACTTCACTCATGAGTATTTTCCCAATAATACTATCCATCATATAATTCATTATCTAAATTTCTACGAAGATGTATTATACTGGCTAATCCCAACTCCAAAGCCTCACTTCATTGCACTGTTCTTCTAGATTGGGGTGAAGGACGGGGAAAGAAGAAAGGAGTGAAAAAGTAGTCGGAAAAGGACAAAGTTGCAATTGACAAGTGACATCGGTCCCCGACAAGCGCTATGGGAAGGTCCAAGGAAGAAGACTCCTGTCCTCACCGCCAGTTCCACGTTTACTCAAGTGGAAAAGCGACAAGCATGCATTTCAAATTCTTATGTATCTCTTTTCTTTTTCTTTTCTTTTTCCTTTATGGCCAATGAGATCCTTTTTTCAAAAAGAAAGTTAAAATTGTGGAAACGTATTCTTTTTGCGAATACTTCTAATTCGGCAAACTATGCTAAACTTAACTCATGGCTTTAATTTATTAGCCTAATCATCCTTCTAAAGAAACTTTCGAAAGGTAAGAAGCTGAAGAGAACATCGAGATTCGAGTTTTCCATTATTTTTGCATATTGTACGTAACTGATGATATGTTAATTCAATGTAATATGTTATAGGATAATGTTTAATGATCGTTTTAAGAATATACGATTCGGTGAAAATTATGGGTTATGCGTATTAAGCCTTAATTTTCGTATACTGATTAAAGGGAAAAAAAGAAGAAGCAAATGCCCAGTCAATCAATCTGGCCAGGCTGGGGGTTGTGTGGCATTTTGCAGGATCAATCAGTGGGCCCCCAGCCAGCCCGTACAATTTTTAGAATTTTTCACTGTGTATAGAATTCAAGGGGGGACGAAATTATTATTAGTTGTTATGGTAGGTTGCCCTTAACATAACTTCAAGTCAGATTTTTGTCTGTCGAATTCATATCAGGAATAATTGGCGACTCCTAACATCGATTCGGAAATTCAATGAGATTTTTTAAGAAAAGATTCCGCCCGAGGAATTTATAGTTTGCAATTCTTGCTACGAGAAATACCCCTTTTTCAAGTTTGGAAAAATCTAAAACATATCAAGTGTAAAATTATGCGCTGATTAATATTTGCATGATTTCGAAAATTTAAAGAGGCTGGTAAGTAAGATCTAATATAATTCGAAGTAATGAGTAAAAAATAGAAATTATATCGAATTTACACATTTTAGGATTAGTTGGCTATTCAAATGTGAAGAGAATCGTTGATAAGTAATTTATGAAAGTTACACAATTCCATATTTCCATTGTTGATGTGACAAGGAGGATCAAATTGGATGGACGACTTGTTGATATTTATAAATCAATTGGGTCAAATTAGGTACGAGAACCACTCATTAATTTTGAACCATTAGACTGACAGAAATAAGGGAAAATCCCACTGAAAGATCTCTACTTTTTTTTTTTTCATGGGACACAAATACCCAAAAATGACATCTCACCAATAACCCAAACTCGAACTAATGATCCGAAAATGCCTTTTACGACAACTTCGTCCATAATGCCAATTAAACATCCAACATGACAACATGCATAAACACCAACAATAACTCTAACTAAATCCATGTCGGATGTTTAAGGATTGTCATGGACAAAAGTCTAAGGAAAGATAATTTGTGTATGAGTTAGGGTATTGATGAGATGAAAAAACTTTTGAATAATGATGTCTGAAGAAAGTTCATGATTTTTCGCAGCATCATTTCAACAAAAAAATAAAAAATCGATTCCTCATGCATGCATTGGCACTCGCGACTGCCCTTAAACAAGCCCTTCCTTCTCTTTTTCATCCATTCTTGTCTTTGTTAGATGATCCTTTCACGAGACCACCAACAAGGCCGATCGAACACGCTTGTCTCTGCATGTCTGTAATTGTTTTCACGTCGCGTTGTTGGTGTTGGGAAGATGTCGATCTCTGCACGGTTGAAGTCGTCGCTCGAAAGCGGACGTTGTCATCAATTCTAAAGAGAGGACCAAAAAGAAAAGAAAAAGAAGGAGAAAATGAGTTAATGATGAATAATGACTTGGTCCATTGAAAGGCTCGTGTTTTTTTTTCCCCAATAATGGCCAACGGGAGGATTCATAATTCCTTCACGAAAAGTCCAGAGAATAAATTCTTTGTCAGCATGAACGCCAACCCTTTTCAATACAGTTTTACCAACTCTCTCTTGCGGGGGTTATTCATGTTTTCATTAGATGGTGGAATGAAGATGGAAACATTTGAGTGTGCCAATGTTTTGCTGTAGGGCCCGACATTAACCGTTGATTCACCCTCGTGCCAACTTTCTGGTTCACTGTCGAAAGTTTAGTTGGGTTTAGTAGTTCCGCCATTGATGAATGGAATGAGTAATTGTTCTTCTTTGGTAGCTGCGCATTGAGTGAGGAAGACTTCAAGATCACGTAACACCAACTTACAATGGAAGGTCTTGTTGCAAATTGCCTGCGATGTTCCAGTCGAGGGTATGATTGAATAGAGGAGCATGCACATAGACGAGTTGGAGTATTTTGAACTATATTAATGCATTTGAACAATTCAAGAAAGAAACGGGCATTGAAAACTATCTCAATCGAATTGGATACATCATTATATTTATTTCTTATGAATATGATTATGTTTGGAAAAAAATAATTATAGGCTCTTTTTGCCTTCACATCACTTGTTGATCTCAGACAAACTAGACACGTTAAGAGATTACATGATGAAGTGTGAGTCATCTATACCTCATGCTAATATTCATTGCAATAAAAGTTGAAAAAGAAAACTGGTTGAATAAGGGGCGATTTTTATATTTCACATCGCTTGCTTACGAGATTATATGTTCTTCTATCGTTGAGAAGATGATGTGCTAGCATGTGATGGTTAATGGGTTTTTAGTAAGCCGTTAAATCTCACATTTCAGGAGAAAATATTGTTAAATGGTCGCTCCAAAACTTTTTTTCATTAGATGGTTGTGTTTTTTCTTTCATGACGTAGGTCACGACCTTAGATCTGGAGGGAGTGCTAAGCAAGCCTAAGTCCATAACTTCAGCCATTGTTAAAGCCTTGACTGATGCTTCGGAAGATTGTTTGAGTTTGAAAATATATCATAAATGACTCTACATGTCAATCATTATTTGCACTCTTTCAAAAAATAAAAAATTTCGACTATATTTTTCATAGATCCGTTAGATCTGAGACAATTGAAAATACGAAATAACAAGTGAAAAACTATATCAAATGGAACATGTTTTGAGATTAGACAAGCACGGATGCGACTGAAGTATGGAGAATCGCTAATTATTATTCCATGGATGTTATGGATGCGCATGACAGTAATTCTATCCAGAAATCTAATTATGTTCTAGAATGAGTTTCTGAATAAACAAACGCGTCTGATAAGGTTAAAGAATTTCTATTACATAATGAGAAATCTGTTTGATATGGTAAAAAAATTATGTTTTTGTTTCTGATTCTGTTTTTGTTTCATTTAAAGAATTTTTTTAATTTTTTAGATTACAAGATATTCATTCCATTAAAAATCAAATACTTATTATTTAGCTCAAAAAATTGACAAATTTTTTCACATTTTCTATTGTAATCGAACTCCGAATTTACTTTAGTTGCATAAATCATAGTATATAATAATTCCCAAAGAACTAAGAGAGAGGAGGATACCCAATATTGAGGTAAGGCATTTTTCTTGTGGGTTTTGCCTAGCCAATCCGCGACCATATTGGCTAGATTTAAAATGGGAAATTGATGATATTTGCCAGTATTTTTCTAATGTTAGAAATTTAATTTTCAAAGAAAATTTGAAATTCCAAATAAAACTTTAATTTTTTAATTTTTTTTAAATTTTTAATAATAGGAAATATATTTTATTTCATTTTTTTAATTTTTACTACTTTTTGAATTTTTTTTTATAATTTATGAATTCCAGGATTGTTTTTAGAATTTTTAGGTTTTTTATTTTATTTTATTAATTTTTTATTTTTAATTCGAAAAAGGTCTTTGGACCGGGTCGGGGCACGTTCGAAGAAGAGGAGGGCGAGAGCAATTTGATTAGGGCAAAACATGAAAAAAGATTGCCAAAAGAGAATGGATTCTCAAATAGTGCCCGAGAGTGAAAATGAAAAAAATTTCACTTCTTATTCTTGCCCTAAAATCAATTTTTCCATAATTAATTTTTCGATAATTTCTTACCAACAGGTTTTTCATTCAAAATGAGTTTTTTTACTCCAGAACTCATTCTGGATGAGAAATAGGTGTCTGCCATGCGCACCCTATACAATGTCAACTTTCCATTGCTGAGGCCACAAGCTGGATCAAATAGGATGATAACTCGTTGATGAGTCAAAAACTATATCTTTACTCAAAATTACTTGAGAAAAGAGTACATTGAGGCAGACAGATAGGCTCCTTTCCCGCTGCTAAGGGAAAGCAAGAAACTTTTCAAAAAGATGAGGGGAAAACTCAGTAACATGATAGCTTTATTTATTTAGTTAGAGACGCAAACAAAACTTTAATTTTCGTCTTTACGATAAACTATTAATTACATACTTACGTCCCTAAATACACTTCAACAATATCTACATATGGATTATTCATGCATGCATATAAAGCAGTGGCAATCATGACTGCCCTTAGACGACAATCCCTCTCATCCCTTTTTTTCTGTGTTTTTGTTAGATGAGCTTTTAAGAGACCACCAACAAGACAATTTATGTCTCCTTATAAATCATTTGTCAGTATGGACGCCAACCCTTATAAATTCAATTTTACCAGCTCTCTTTACGGGGGTATTCATGTTTTCATTTCATCGTGGTATGACTACGAAACATTGATTATTCCAATGTTCTGTAGAAGGACCCGACATTAGACATTGATTGCCCTTTCACCAACTTTCTGATTTGCTGTCGAAAGTTTAGTTGGGTTTAGTGATTTCACCTTGATGAAAGGAATAGAAGTCAATGTTCTTCTTTGGTAGTTGCGCATTGAGTGAGGAAGGATTTGCGATCACATGTCACTAACTTCTCTAAAAGGCCTTATTAAAAATTGAAAATATTTTGTGAAATCATTACTAATTGTTCTGAAAATTTAAATTATTAGATGAATGTGATGTTTTTTTGTTTAGCTGTAAAAAAATGGCCTAGAAAATTCTAGTGAAGGGTATGATATAATAGATGGCATGCACATAGACAAGTCATAATATTTCGAACTAAATTAATTCATTTGACCAATGAAAAAGGAGAAAAAAAATATTTCCGAACATACATATATATAACACTACAAATTATCTAAATTGAATGGGAGACGACACAATAATTTTTTCTATGCGAATGTGATTGTCATTTGAAAGAAAAAATGGTAGTGTTTAACATATGCAACTCGCTTTAGCGACATATGATATCTATATCCACAAGTTAGATCTCGAATGAACTAGACTCACTAAGAGATTACATATAAAGTGCTACTTATCTATACCTAATAGCCATAGAAGAGATTTGACTGAACAATGGCAAATTTTATGTGTTAAAGTACTCCATGCTTTTTTCCCGAGTTTGTATGCTTTTTAAATGCATGTCTTCTTTCCCTACTTAGAGGTTCAAGGTTTTGGCTTAGAAATTCTAACATGATATCACAATCAGGTTCTGCTCAAATTTATTTCACGTATATAGTCTCCCATTTGTCGAAATTCGCTTGTTTTTCTTAACCCGCTTGAATTTGAGAATATATGTTAAAGTATCTAATCATCATTGGTTCTCGGGTTCTATATACATTTTAACACATGTGATCTCACTCTATCTTTAAATACAAGATTTAGGATTGGACATTCTAATACTATGCACCGCAACTTTAGAGAAGATGGCACATCACGTCTATGTTATTGCAGTATGACCCTCCCCCCACCCCCCCCCCCCCCCCCCCCCCCCCCCCGCCTACAGTGGCAGATATAAGGACCAACTACTACAATAACCAACTCGAGAAATAACAAATTGCACTTCAATAATGTGGCTATTTACCTATAGTCCTAGATATAGTTAGTTAACCCCCAATAAATCTATGACAAAGCCTTCTCAATGAAGGTGCCGAGCTTGACAGGAACAACTAAATATCAAGTTTGAGATGAAAAAGCCTACGAATATAGATCAGGGTCATGCTACTTAAGGGAAGATAATACTAGAGGATGTTAATTGATTGCCTAGACAGTAGAGATACTGGGCTTGGCAAAAAAAAAAAAAACCAAAAACAAAACGATGAAGATCACAATAACAGTGCTGCATAATTTAAGTTGATTGCAAGTCCTTGTTCCTTATTATACCTCAGGGAAAGTTCTTAGATATGCTTGTGTTGTTCTTTGATACCCGGATGTTTTATCTCTTTCTTTTTGCTAAAGAAAGGTTCATTGATGTAGTGATACTTTTAGAGAGAATGGTTGTGTTTGGTGGGCGATATGCAGTCTTGATATCTGGATATATTACAGCATATGAAATTTAAACTCCACGCTTCATTTTATAACATATATTATTGTAGTGGTTGGTAACGGCCTGACAACTTTTTTACATAGTAATAGAATTCGAGGTTTTAGGTCAAAATGTTCTCCTCTTACTTCTCTCTAATTACATATCTTAAGTTTGAAGTTTAGGCCAACGTTCAGACACTATGGGAGCAAGATTTTCTGAACATATAAATATTACAATACACCTCACATAGTTTAAATTTTAACAACTGTTGGCGGGGTAACCAAGCTTTACGCAATTCGAAGATAATTATAAATCCAATCTTTATCCTTGCCAAACATGTCTAATCAAACAACAACCAGGACTACCAAATCTTTGATTATTTCAGCATTAAAAAGTGACGACCGCAATCGAAGGCAATTTCCACGATCAATGATAATGGGCCATATGGGATTTTATATGCGAATATTTACATTATATCTTCACGAAATTGTATAAGTTTCTCTCTCTTTCTTTATATGAATAAGCTTTATCGCATATTATTCTGTGCACGTTTTTGGTTTCCCCAGATAGGAAGGTGATTATTCTTATAGCATATTCCTTCCTTTTCTTTTGCCAATCCTTCTCTTGCCTTGCTTTGCTTTGCTTTGCTTAGTTAAATCTCACACATGGAACTCATTCTGGGTCACTTTTACAGGAGTATTCCCATTGAACCTCTTTTCTCGACGAATATTGACTCAAAGTGCCTGATCTATCCCATTTTCGTGCTCGTGACTTCTCATTCTACTTCATCAGATTCCATTATAATTACATCGAATAGCTATAGTTCAAGACTATGCAACTTTGAATTTAAGGAGATATTACCATGGTGCTCTGATCTGGCTAGGTTAATCTTATGCGGTAACCCATGCTTCATAAATAGTAACCAATCACATGATTCGAAATTGAGTTTTTCGGGAGATTATGGAACTGGACTACAGCTAATTGGCACCGTTATTAGATCTCAGGTCTCTACTTGATCTCTTCGGAAGGGATAAATATAAGTCACCCCGCATAATTTCTCAAGCTAAACGCGTTAGGGCCTGCCTATTCATGAGTTCATCTGCTACAATGACCCTCCGATCTTATCATATGATAATGAAATTATTCGAGGCTAGAATGCATCCAACCAATTTGTCAAAAAGCATTCGTCGTGCCCATCACTTCAAACGACCACGAGTCAGACTTCTTTCTCGAAGGCTCATGAAACACCATCTCTGTACTGCAAAATCTCCAATCTCTGGTAGGCATAGTGCAAGTGCAGCTAGTGTGGCCCGATTAAGTTGACCAGGCCGGTTGGGCAAGCCCCACCTTAGTTTAATCGACCTCAAGAATTATTTTATCTATCAATGCCTTGGTCTAAAAGGAATCTCCTGCGGTCAGACCAACAAATACCCAACTTAGCACATTCCATCCTAATGATGGTCCAGCCTTTAGGATCACCTCAGAAAATTAACAACTTGCTCTAAAAGGTTGATCAACAAATAATTTTTTGAGGCGCTATGTATACTTTTTGAGGCTGATCTAGGAATTATACATATTTGAGATTAGCAAAAAGCGGAAAAGATGCATGCTTTGGTGGTCTATCTCTTCATGCTCATATGATCCAACGCTTTATGCTGGGTGGTTTGTACTAGAATGGCCTACTATATCAGTCACGTTAGGGGGAGGCGCAATAGAACGATGAGAGCATTTTCCGGGACCCCACGAAGCAAGATCTTCGGGACCAGAACATAAGCTTTTCACTTGTTTACGAACTTTGAGGCAAACCCACTCCATTTTATCTCTTGTATATATGAATGTTTAATGAACATGAACAGTAGGAAAAATAGGGAAAGAGAAAGAGGGCTCCAGCCCATTCGAGTCTGTTCCCATCCTCAATCATGATTGTCCTCTTATGCTTCAAAATCGCAGCTATTTTTCAAGCCACCATCTCCCTCCTTTTTCGCCTTTTCTTACCCCCCTTTTGGTGGGGAAAAAGAGACTTTGCGACTGTTGAAGGGGCGATTTTTCTCGGAGCTTCAGAGTATCTTTTGTTTTGTTTTCTTTTGGTATCGCACCCCACATTCCTACTCTCTTGAATGATTAGTTGTGTAGACTTGGCAATATCCTATTGAATTTGGTAAACCCTTTCTCCTTTGCGAAATATGTAGTTTGATACCAGGTGGGGGCATATCAGGTGCAATATATTCTTTCCACAAGTATGAATCAAGAATTGTGCAGCATCTTTTTTTGGTCACATTGATTTAGAAGAGATGATCTAGAGTCACAATAGTTCTCCCATGTTCTCTATGCAATCGCCTTGAAATTTCGGGCTAAAGAGAGATATATTTTCACAATTCAATTATCGGAAAAATGATCTTGCAAGAAATTACCAACATATATATATATATTCCTCTTTTGAAATAAATACAAATTCGTAATGAATTATATATACCTCAATTTCACAGTTCCATAAGTCGACATTGACAAATACATATATATATATATATATGTAAGTTTCATTATATGTTCCCTAAGTCAAAATACGGTAGTTTTCCATGAAATTTGGCTTCTTGAGATGTGACCATCTTGACTGATTAACTATTATCCTAATGTATCGTGGCTTGGATTTCTGGTGTAGATACTTCAGGAAATAATCCCATCACACCTCACAAGAATTTTCTTGTCGTTCCTGGACAATCATAGAGAGATCAAGTCTGCATGAGATCAGCCATGATTCTTGTTAGTTATGTAGGAGATCTCTAGAGATTTCTTCAAATTGGGTTCACTCATTACGGTACCAGGGTGCTCTACAGCAAGCGACCATTGTTATATCTTGGCGAGAGAGAGAGAGAGAGAGAGAGAGAGAGAGAGGAAAGGGGGATGATCTACTTTATCTATTGGCTAAGAAATGCATGCTGCTCAGTTCAGTATTGATGTTTTCATGGTGATCACATGGCTTGAAGAGGGTGATGAATGTGGGGAAGGGGACCCCCAATCTTCACCTAATTCCAACATTAATAGTGATAGTGAGCTCTGTCTAATCTTGGGACAGCTTGCAGTATCCCTGTTCTGAAGTGCTGATAAGTCTATGATTGATTGTTGTTTTTTCAAGCAAACGGAGCCAAAGAAGGATAACAGGAACAGATTAAAATACAAATAACATCCAAAAGAGCACCGTGATCAAGAAAAACTCCCACTTAAATCCAAAACGACATTTCATGTCAAGACTATTTTTTCGCATCATCGATTGATGGATCGGGATTTACTCGACGACTTCTTAATTTTCTCAACAAATTAGAGGAGGCAATTCGGGGCACCCTCTTTGATTGAAAGATCTAATTCTAAAAGGGATTTTTTTAACGTAATAGTTTTTGGGTTACTGTCACCGTAGTAAATATATTGCCAATCACAAATACTTTAAAAAGTTGGCCTTATAACAATTACTTATTATTTTTTACTTTTTTGTGGTTTAAAATAGACTTATAATATCATGATGGATTAAGAACAATCACATTAACATTACTTACCTAAAAATCATACAGCAAGAGTCATTTTGGGATTGAAGAGTTGGGCCCAAGCATATCTCTTGCGGCATAAACACGATTTCTCTTTCAATCATACTCGTTGTCGATAAAAGAACCTACATATGCACAATTATTAGGTTAAAAAACCAGCCCGGGTCAGTAAGAATCTGCAATAATTGCTCGTGAATAATCTCTTTTTACCGTGGCAACGGACCAACTCAATTAATTAATCAGCCGTTGCATCGCCGAGTTAGATTCTCTCTCGACACATATGTTCACAACGACGTTAGTCATCGTGTAGTCAAATCTCCGAGACACGCAATGTCTAAGCACACTTTTTTGAAAACTTTTGAAATCTGCCTTGTTTTTTAAGTATTAAGTACCCGATGAAAACGACACTGGACGACTCGACGACTTGTTGCTGGTGTGACTGATGGGTTGGCTCTCGTTTTGTCTTTTATTTCTCCCTCCACTAAAGGCGTTTTTCCAAGATGGGATAGAATTGGAACATGTGGAGACTTTTGGGGGGGGCTAAGGATGGACCCGTCGATGCAACAACAGGGGGGAAGCAAAGGGACAAAAAGAGCGAACCGGGTTACCTTAAAACCGAGTCCTCCGGGTCATGATCATGGTTCGGAATTCGCCCGGTAAAGACGCCAATGGCTAGAAGATTGACCGATAGATGAGAACGTTGTTACGTGCTTTAAGGGCAATCGGCTTTAGGATTGATCGATTTCCGGCGTAAAACGGGTTACTGACTCTGCGACCTCCGATTACAGAATACGGGAACCGGATCGGTCGACTCCGAAATGCCGTGATTCCTGGATCAATCATTTTCGGTATTAATCCTCGATAGAACCAAACTCAATAGTCACTCCTAACAGACTTTTTGAAAATTCGAAACAATTTACGAGCTAGCAAACTTTTCATTGAATTCTGAGTAAACTTTTGTAGATACGTCGATTAAAAGTAATTTCTTCTGAATCTCCTAATTTTCAAAGTTGACCTAGATGGACCAAGTCAACGTCGGAAAGCAATATTCGAATTTAGGCTCGCCAATGGAAAAAAAAAAACGTACAGTTAGAAATTGTTCTGCAGGACCACTTAGGATGAATATTTGCACCTAAATCAATAGACCCGTGAGAAAAAGTGGGCTCACTTCTTATCTTAAATTTTAGATACAATCAAATGGTGATAGATGATCCGAGTTGGCGAGCATGCTGCACACGTCAGATTGTAATTGGATGACGGACCATGACTTGAAAACTTCTTTTTCATTTTTATCTTTCTTATGGTACTAGCAAAACCTCTTGCACGTTGCATAAGCTAAATGTAAGAGAGATTTTCTCGTGTAGGAGAAATATATTTTATCCTACATGGAATACACGTGGAAAACTAGTATGAAGTGTTGTATAAGTTTCAAATTAAGATTTATAGGGTCGTGAGATTTTAAAAAATTCATGGTACAGTGATCTTGCTTGCCTTAAATCACGGTCATTTGAATTTTTTAATATCTAATTGTCATTCATTTCATTGAGAAGCATGGGCAATCGTGATTTTTCGATTTAGAATTTTCTTTTGTGAGGCTCCATTTGTTCATAAAAAATAATTTTCTGGAAAATATCTTCCTCATTTTTTGCAGTTTAGATCACTTAGGGAAATGAGTCAACAAAAAAAATTTCCTCAGTCAACAGAAAATATTTTTCTACTAAAACATGAATTTAGGAAAATGATTTACTTTTTAAAAAAGGATAATTATTTTTCAAAATATGATCAAATATAGCGCTTGGATCGAAAATCCCCAAACTCATTCCTAGGCCCTTGGCAATGGGATAGAGATTAAAGGCTAGGTTCAAGTCCTCAGATCCCGAGTCTGTATTCATCGAGGTTGGGATTGAGACCTCGACAGTTGGTAATCTGACCTTGGTCCATCAAAGCTATACCCGACACTTTGGCCACTGTGCCTAGGTCCATCTAGCCCAAGCCTCGGACACCGAGCTTGATAACATCCAAGTAGGAGTAGATCCTTAGCACTCATGCCCCATTCCCTAACTCCAAAGGCTAGGTCCATCAAGATCGGGCTCAAGATTCCTTTGCTCATGCTTGGGTCCCCTATGCCCACATACCGGTCTATTGATGTCGGGATAAGGACCTTGGCACTCGGGCATGGGTCCATCAAGGTCATTCCACAACCCAGGCGCATGTGTCTTGATCCTTAGCACTCAGGTGGGGTCAATTGAAGCTGTGCTTGGGTTAGCATTCATGCTTAGGTTCCCGACATAAAGGCTTGAGTCCATCAAGGGCCAACTTGTGTACAAGTCCATCAAGGTGCAACCTCGTTTGAGTTAGGCCTAGGTATCGAGTTTTGGCCTCAATGGTCCCAAGCCGAAGCACTGGAGAAATGGGTTTGGCTTCTGTAGACTTGGGTCGGGACGTGAGGGAGCCGAGCATAAGCATGTAGAGCTCAATTTTGATGCACCCAAGACTAGTGTCCTTGCCTGTGCTTGACAGTCGAGGATCTGAGCATGAGATCCTGGTACTTTTATTTAATCACGCATAAGTTAATATTTGCTAAAATAGTGCATTTCAATTTTAAAAAAAAACTGAATGAGATTATTCTTATAAAATAGTTGAAATTATTTTTTAATTTTTAGTCAAATACCATAAAATATTACTATTTTCTTGGAGAAAAATCTCACAAGTATTTTTTTGAATGTCACATTTATTGTGAAACAAATTGAGTCTTAGTATTTTTTTTATATTTTAAAACTGGCCAAGCCTTTTACCTTAATCATTGTGCTATTTGAGTCCGAAAATAATTTCTTAAAGGTTAATTGCAATCTCCAGTTATGTGGTCATTAATTATGTTGACATCAAACCAATGGTAGGTAATTGCGTTAGTTAAGAGTTTATCCCTCATTGCTGAGGTTGAGAGTTTAAAACTTGTAGTTGCTAGAGTCTTAAGTGGGGATGACATGATGTTGGGGTCTTGTGCTAGTCTTCCACGAGGTATAGGGGACTGGTCCTTTGGTGCTATCAGGCATGATGGCCCGTGATGAAGTTTTCGGTTACAAAAAAAAATTATGTTGATATTAGGGAAAATGTATACATGCTTATCAAAACCAAATCAACATGAAATTATGTATATTGTGAAAATATTTTGACGATTTATAAATAAATAATTGCAATAATTGTAGAAGGGAATGTTTTGAATTTATATTCAAGTGGATGAGAAACTTATGAGTACCAAAAATAATTACATCAACATTTTAAAATGACTACTTTACGATTAACAGCATGCACGAGCTCCCCAAAATTTTCCTTTAAAAGTTTGGCTTTGAACAATAAAGCATCGTTTTCTCTGGACTATTCATAAGTTGTGTGAAACATATTCCATAATTTGAAACCAAAATAAAATGCTTGAAATCTTTTAAAACATTTCAACAATACCATAAAGAATCACGTTTGAATTTATACATAATTCTTTGAAAATAAGATAATATTTTTGTATTTTTCAAAATTTGGAGAATACAGTTTGCAGGCGAAGGTCAAAAAGTAATTGATGAGGGCCCAGATGCAATTAAACTGAAATATTCACAAACAACAATAACAAAAAATTTTATGTTCCTCATAACAAAAAGAGAAAAAAATTGGAAAACAATGCGACTGTGAAGTGACAAAGTTCCGACATCATCGCAGGCTGTACAAAAAAAGCTTGGCTGCGATTCACGTTAACTGCGATTGCATCTTTGAAATTGGCCAACCCCATTACCAAGAATGGAGGATGGCGGACACAACAATTCATTCCTTCTTTCGTTAAAGAAGGTCGATCCGTCGCATCGGTCGCTCCCTCCCAAAACCCCAGAATTCCCGGGGAAAAGCAGCCGAATCTTTCTGATTCCAAATAAAATCTGGAGATGCATGCATCGTGAGTGTAATATTCTTTTTTTTAGAATACTTGCAGAAATACTTTTGAAACTTTGTTAAATTACACAATCGAGAGATCGTAGATGTTTAAAGGGAGTGTAATTAGGTCATAGCGCCATGAAGTCGGTGCAATTAAATTGTTTCGGCTATGATTTCGGACAATCTTGCTGACATCGTATGCAAAGAATCCACCATAAATTCCTGCTTAATGACTATGGTAATTAGCTAGCTCTCTCAAACAGCACATGATTCCGGCGAGTGGCGTGTGGTATAGAGACAACGACCTCTTCGCAATTCCAAACTCGACCATATTGTAGAGATTGCGAAGCTCCTGTGATGGAACTCATAAGAGCGTAGCGATGTCGGTCGAGGACCCAAAAAAGAGATTAAAGCAAAAAGAAAAGAGAAAAGCATGTAATGGCGTGTCCCGTTGCATTCCTAATCAATCTAGACGATGATGAGAAATGGCTTCATGATAAGGATTCGGCATATGAGGATGAGCAGCCATCACGAACATCTATAATGCAAGCTGGTGATGAGAGGAAGCGATCATGGCGGCGCTTTCGCATTATTTGCCGCACTCTCTTTCGCTCCCATCCTTAGATCGAGGGCCAATTTCAGGTGAATGACCCCGAAATGAAAAGAAAAAGAAACACTGAAACTTCAAAAGCAATTAAAGTATCCAAGGAAAATCGATGATCTTCGTGGGGCCTCGAAATCAATCGGGGCAAGAAGAGGATATGAAAACGAGCACGACATCGACTTGAAGAATCGCCCTCCCCATCAATGATGTTGGTGCAAAGAGCCATCGATGAGCTGTTCTTAGAGACACGGCTTGTCTTCAATGCCATTGAGACAATTCATCATGGTTCATTCGTGTAACTTATCTCTCTCTCTCTCTCTCTCTCTCTCTCTCTCTCTCTCTCGGGCGCACTAACTAGACGTTCATTCGCGGATTATTGTGCGCAAGTATAATCAAAATGGAGCACGAACCAGTTTAGCATGAAAAGAAAAGAACATTATTTAGACGTATCGGTAGTTGTGAAAGGTTACTTGCAAGACTACTAATTGGTATGAGAATAAAAATTTACAAGAATAAAGTAAAACGATACGTATCATACGTACTTTTAGTATCTTGGAAGTACGGAATAACTACAGGAAAATAATAATTATAAACTCAGTGTATTTGTGCCAATTCAGTTATAATTAATTTATTGATAATTTGTCAATGTAGTCTACTCAATAAATTTAAGTTGGAAATTGTTGTGTGAATACGGATGTTCTAAGTGGTACAACTGACGTTGACTTAGCTAATTTATTAACAAAATTAATTTAATTTAATTTTCTTCTTTTTTATGTTTTCCTTTCATTGTGGCTAGTGAGGCATTCCCAAGGCCATTGTAGCCGCTTTTGCTAGATTTGGGTGAGGGGTGAGAGGGCTTTGTGGTCCTCGCAAACCTAAGCGATAAAAAAAGGAAAAAAGAAGAAACGAAAAATAAGTGTAAAATTAAAAAAAAAAACTGAAAAAAATTACTTACGTCAATGACACATATAATGGTGGCGCTCAAGATAGTAATTTCTAGTCAAAATCGGTATAATATAATGAATTGGCAAAACATCACAACTATAGAATTGAATTTGTCAAATCAAAAAGTTTATAATCAAATTGGTATAAGTAATATAAATTTAAGACTTCCTTAGATAATTTTCCACTTGAAACGCATATGAACAATAGAAATGAATGGAAAATGAAAAAAAAGTATTTCTTAAATGTAACTGCATTACAATCGAATCACAAAATAATGCGAATGCATACCCTCAAATTTTAGGAACGTGTAATTTCAAGAGGACGAAAAAACGACCCTAGATTAAGAGAGTACACACCCACGAAATCGAGATCGAGATCAAAATCCAAACCCTAAACATCCCCTCCCCCCGTTCCTTTGCAAGATTGGTCTCAATTGCTAGTGGTGACGCCATGCGACAGTCCGATCGTGCTTTTGCACTCGTCCCCGCATCATCATGCGACGCCACCACCTTGTCTGATTTAAATAATCCATTACCTTCCAAATCATTGAGATTAATCAAATCAAATCACGCTTGTCAACACTTAAACCTCAAACCCCCCGACACATTTACATTCATCCGCTTCACTGATTTTGGTAGAGAGAGAGAGAGACATTGGATAAACAATCTCCCTAATTCACGTGGACCCTTTATTTTTTTCCACCCAAATTTTCCAATTTTTAAAAAGGGGCGTGTTGAACAATTACCAAACTCGTTGGACTGGGTTGCAATATTCCAATCTATGATTTAATTATATTTTCCCCCCAAAATGTTAAAAAAATTGATAGATTTAGTGCCTTGAAGATACGATAAGATCTTCTGGGACTCAAAATGAACATTCATAAATAAGGTAGACGTTGTGCCTACTCTCATCTAACTCGAGAATAATTAATTTTACCATGATTTACCCTCAGTCATTCACTACAAAAGCTCAGTGCCATATTATATATATATATATATGTATGTATAACTAATAACTCAATATTCCTATCTATGCGTTCTTCATACAGTAATGCATCAACACCATTAATTGAATAACAGGAAATTAGAGAGATGGTTAAAAGATCAAGGATGAAGTTGATGCTTAATCTCGAGCTTCGGAGCTGATCGGCATCTAATTGTGGGAAAAATTGCATTGCAAATCCTAGCCCTTATGTGCGGGATAACGATAAAACATTCAATTGGTTCAATCGAGTCCCAAGTCTATATTCAAAAAGTTCAATCGAATTCTAAAATTGTAAATTGATTCAATTAAGCCCCCCACCAGCTTTAGTAAATACAATTAATATATAAATTATTTCGAAAAGTACAATTTAAGAATACCATAAAAGTACTTGTTTTAGCGGCACTTGGTGAATTTTAAGTATTATTTATTGAAAAAGGACTAGATTGCACATTTTAAGAATACTTATGACTTAAACGAAATCAATTTAAACATTCACGGTTTAATTATATTCTATACACAAGATTTAAGACTATTGTGTATTAAATCTATCGTCACTTTGTTCCAATTTAGGGATTCGAATGTGAAAAAATTCAACCATCCTCGCAATTCTTGAGCGCACTTCATGACCGTGATTGAATCACGTGAATCGCACCGTCACGTCTTTCCCTTTTCCAATCGGAAACTCTCTAGAAAGATACTCTTACGTCTACGCTCCATTGAACACACGATGGATTCGTTTCGGCCGCTTCGAACTCGAACTTCACGGGGAAGAAAGCCGTCGGCATCACGCGAATCACATTCCTCCTTACTTGGGAATGATTACCGCCGCAAAGGCTAAGGGGTCGAAAAGCAGCAGAATCGACGATGGCAAACCGATGATGCTCTGGGAAGTTAAGGAAGGCGTTCTAGAACATCTTAAAGGGAAGACAAGAGAGATTTCTTGTTCCCATGCTCTTTACTTCCTTCTGGGTTCAGTTCCTCGCCTGGTCTGAAGCAGAGAGTTCACGTGTTTCGCGTTGCCGCCATAAAGATGCCTGCAGCAAGGTGGAGACTTGATGGTAACTTGCCCGCCGAGGACACAACCCCGATTGGGCCTGGAAAAGTCTGCTGATCTTGGAAATATATCCCAAGCATCAGAAATATTCACAAATTATTTACAAAGTGATATGATGAAATTAAAACATGGGTAATTATTTAAGGTAACGAGTCTATTTAAACAATCCCCCACCCAAAACAAAAAAGAAAAAAGAAAAACCCATAACCCCATCTTGCAAATCAATTTGGAATACCCATCTTCTAATTCGTGCTAGGGCCGAGCACAATGGACCGCCCAACCTGAGAACTGCCTGGACCGGACCGGACGAATCTTCAGAGTTTTGGTTTGGTTTGGTCCGCAATTTTTAAAAAAGGTATAGGTTTCCGGGCTGTCCCGTTCTCGGTTTCGGGGAGAGCGGGATCGAGCCGAACCACCACCATTGAAAATTAGAACTAGCTCAATTTCTGAATTCTCTCTATCTTAGTATCTCTCCCGTGTCCTTTCCCGAGCCTCACTTCTCAGTCAGTCGAGAATCGAGACTTTGTCGCTCTAAGTAAGTCTACATCGGTATGTATATATATATCTCTCTCTGGTTCCATTGGATACCCTAGAAACTTGACCGAATTGATCGGTCGGTTTGAGGGGGGAAGGGAGGAACCGGATCGCCCGAGAAATCGATGACCCATAATTCATGCTATAAGTAATTCTAAGGATCTCGTAGGGATACAATGTCGTATGTTGATATCTGTCTTGTTTTGGGTGAAATTACATTTCACATGTTTAGAGGTGTCTGGCTCGTTAAATTACAATCTCTTTCACTCATCCGAGGCTGATCAAAATTCACGGAACATATTATTTTATCTTCTTCGTAGGATTAAATTTGTCTATGTTGACTATCGATGCACCCGATTAAGATTAAGTGCTCAAGTGATGTCAAATTGGATTCCCTCCACATTTGCTCAACTAATTACCTTCTCTCAATTTCTGTCTCTCTTTCTCTCTTTCAAATTTTTTAATTGCTCGTGGCAATTCATATGGGCAATGGCGAACTGGAACAATCTAAACAACGTCTTGTTGTATTCTTATTTCTCTCTCTAAATTTAAATTATCTAGTTCTCTATCTTGTACTCGTGCATGTCCAATTGAGAACAAAAACCTTTGCGCGTCATGTCATCATCAATTTTTTTTCTAATGAAGTATCATTAACAATCTAGAATGTCATTGTCGGAGCCATGGCAATCCAGAACAGTTGTAAGTAGGTCGACAACCTTGGTTAATTAATCACTCGATCGATTAATTAATCAAATCGATACTGTATTTTTAACTGTTTTTGGCTTTAATCTTCCGAGTTTACTAATAAGAGGATAGGGTGCGAAGCTGATGATGTAGACAGGCCTGTGTTTATAATTGAATGGGAATCTTTAATTAGTGGACGGTTCCTCATTTGCCCCCTTTTTTTTATGACTAATAAGAATTTAATCTCTTGGATTATAATCTCGTAACTTCTAGAAACTATGGCATGTATTGAAAGAGATGCAGCAATTCTTATCGGGCCACTGATGTTCTGGGCCCGACAGGGTAGCTCGACCTGATTAGCTTAGTATTGGCCCGATGGATCAATTCGATTTCATCTTGGCCTGGCCCGATCGATCCTGCACTCTATTTTTCTTTTATTTTGCCCTTGAAATTCTATTAATTGAATTTTCGAATCTAAGCAATTGAGCATGAAATCCCGATTTATATGGCTAGACTTACCAAATGAAATGATTAAAAAGATTATACTTAAACATGTTAAAGGCGATTGAGACTAAAAGATTTCAGCTACGGAACCAATTGCTTCGACTTTTCGTGGATTGTTCTTTGAGTTCAACCTTTCTGTCACAATTTTTCGTTCTTGACTTTGGCATTTTCGCTAGCTATCTGCTATGGCTTTACTAGGTTTTGAAATTATAAAATTATGATTTTTGTAATGTTTTTAATTTCTAACACGGGTTCGTCAGCATTTCTTAGTTATATTTAAACCTCCATACAAATTTCTAGTAGATGTTTCACTTATATATGTACCTCAGTAATTAATATAAATGGTTTTTATTTCAGATCTTTAGCCGAAAGTCTACAATTGTGGCACCCTAAATTGCCTCAATAGATCGTGAAGAGGCCCTAAATCGTGGCTTCTCTTTGCTTGTGTATTTTATTTTTGTAAGTGAAGGTTGAAAGCAGACATGTTCGTGGATAGGATCGTGGAATGTGATAATTTCATTGCTAGCGGTGACACCTCAATCTAGGAGCACTTTCTGAACAAAGAAGATAGAAAAAAAAAATCTAGGAACACTATGAAAATGGTCCACTAGTCAATTTGTTGAGGTTTTGGAATTCACCCATTTTTAGCCATGTATGTTTTCTATTGAGTATTTATTTCGAATACTAGGTAAATAGGGAAAAGAATGTCATGTTATTCATTGACCATTGTAGCTTTTTTTTTGTCCTTTTAATAATCAAGGGGTGCAATGACGAAAATCCCGAGTTAATTAGAGGCCCACGGAACATCTTACAAATCTCATAAGTTGGTTAACTATAGCTTTTTCCTTATACAAGCGGTCTCGATTAACAACAATTTGTATGCAATTGATAAGATTTGAAAGTGCAACATTTAAATTGTGAAGTGGTGGAATCCTCGATGTGCATCAAGTTAGTCAATTAGGCATCTTGCATTCGATTCTCAATTTGCATTTTAGAGTGAGATTTGTACAGAGAATCTTCATTTTTTGAACCGAAAGCCTCTTGCGCAAGTTGAGTTAGTGATTTTTAGCATTTGAAGTAACATATTAAGTTCAACATAATTTAACCTAGGGGCCAGTAAGGCAGCCCGCATTTGATTCTCTAAAATATTTTTTTACGTGTTTTTTTAATGGGTTGTCCTATGGATTTATAAAAGAACTGTTTAGGCCACCCACCTAAATCAATATTCAAAATCCAAAGTAATCATTCAGTAAATGGTACTAAGATCTCTTACATGAACTATGATAATGTTCTTAGGATCATAATTGGTATAGATGCTTTACATACACTATCACGATACCGTTTATTCACTATGACCCATGTGATCCCAATTTTTATAAGCTATAGGCGATTCACATGTCACTATCTTCACAAACTTTGAAGATTTCCGTGACACATCGTGTGTATAAATCATAATGACATGACCATAATCTCATGTTGGGTATAACCAGAACAAATTAAACCTGTTGTACATAGATTAGAGAAGCGAGTTCACACGCCATTGACTAGTCATACAACTAACGAATCAATGGTCGGATGATATAATGAAAGTTGATTATGCTGTTTGACAAGTCATAACTAAACACATAGACCCGGTTCCACATATTGAAAACAAACAACAAGGTTAGTCATAATCAAAGCGCAAGGTCTTTGTCCGTGCGTGTAGCATTGCTGTGATAACGCGAACGATCCATCCAATTCAATATGGCGGGCGTTGTTGTGCCAACTCTCATCCAACATATCTAGGTCAGCCTAAAATAACAGAATTAGGGATGTCACCTTTCGTTTTGTATTCGTATTTCATCTCAAAGTTCATTGCAAAATTGTTTTCCTACTCCAATCTGAAGAAACTGCTCGTCCATCCAAGCGGGCGGGCGCACGCGTTGTTTCCGTGATGTGCGTTGATGATGCTTTTTGATCATGTAAACAGCCGCTTAATCGAGAAGCCATTGGTTTGAAGGCATTGCACTTCTTTAGATGGGGAGATTAGAGTGTGAACAATTTCATATTTGGACCATATCTGGATTTGATCACGCGTCTTATTTAGTTCACATTATTGATGATGTACACAAATGCAACTTATTATGTCATAAGAAAAAGAAAATAGGGCGAAGAGGTTGGGGCGTCTAAAGATTTCCAACTTAGGAATTGGATGTCATTTGTTCAAATTTGATCAAGTGCATACAAATTTCTTTAAATTAGGGTCATTTACACAAGTTAGAGGCCAAAACTTAACTAATTAATGGGCAAGCCTTGTGGGAGGTGTTTTACAAGCCTTGGGGTAGCTGGCCCTTTGAATTCGTGTTCTTGAATTATAAGGAAAGAGGGAGGCGAAGGGGAAGAAGAGCTCGATTTTTATTAGTGTCATATACAAAGAAAAAGGTCCCTTACAATAGTTGTTGGGCTATTGGCCAAAGATAGCTGAAGAGGTAAATGTCAAATCAATTAGGCAATTTCTCTTGAAAAGCAGCTTACTATCTTTTCCCTTGGCCCAAGTAGGACCAACAAAACCAATATATTATGGTTTTACAAGGTTTCGAATTATAAGAATATGATTTTTCATATATCGAGGTTCTTATAAGGGTTTCTCACCCTTTTAAATTAGCCTCACCCTCAATTAAGTGTGAAAACAATTAATAAATCACATTTTCATTCATTGCATAGCTCTATAATTACTGTATGGAAGCAAATAGATCAACAAGCCAAAATGGGAATCGAAAGACAATATTCATTAATAACTTCGGGTAATACAATTAATCTTCAATAATTTTTTATATATATTTCCCATGGATCTTGGACGTGTCAAGAAATGTGAATACTTTAATTGTACGTACCGTCATAACGAAAATAAATGGAGTTTTATATTAGATGTTTAGCCAAAAGTCCACAACTGTGGTGCCTTATATTGTCTTAATAGATCGTCGAGAGGCCTTGAGAGAAAGAGAGTCAAGTCACGGAACGATTGCACTAAATATAAATGGTTATTTTCCCATTAAAAACAAAAGGAAACAGCTAGTCGACAAATCACTGAATAGAAATATTATATATATAGCATTGAAAAATAAATGGTTTTTGAAAAGAGTAAATTGTCCTCTAGTTCATTATTGAGGTTCTGGAATGTACTCATCTTTAGCCGTATATATTGTCTATTACACGGCTAAATGGGCAAAAAAATGTCTTATATTGTCAATATTACTTGAAAACTCATGAAACACCTTACAAGTTCTACGAACAAGTTTAGTCTGAATTTCTGTCTTTGCGTGTCACTCTGATTAGAAGTAATTTGCACGCAATTTATGTTTAGTTCTCTACATTTCTCATTTTACACCTTTCTGATGGGTCATTTTATTAATGGTCTGATATCAAATCGTCTTAGGCACTCACTTTAACCAATATACACAATCCACGGTAATCATGAGTCAGCTTGAGTTTGGATATCGGACGAGATGTACAATGCCGAAAATGAAATTGACTGGAGTATGTTGGGGCTACTTATAAAAAAATAATGAGAATTGAAGTTAGCTTTTTCTACTTCTTCTTTCAAGTGTAGGATAATCCCTGGGTTGCTGGTTTTCGAATGAACACTTGGGTCTCAGGTGTGAGTGCACCCAGTGTACTTTAGAAAGACTAGCTCTGATGTCAAAATAACAAAAGATATACAAAAGAGAAAAATCTAAAACTTATGTACATTTTGATTTACTCATGCAGAAAGTATATGAGCCTAAAGGTAATATATCAATCAATTATATGCATAATCAAAGGAAGTTATGGAGCATCTCCTAAATATATGCATCATTGCAAGACATATGAAAAATCAAAGTAAATATTATTGATATCGATCTTTAGGAAACCCATATATCTTTAGAGGCTTTCCATACGCGATATTAAAATCACTCGTACATAATGATAAAATCATCCTTTAAGATCACAATCGGTGAAGATAGTATATGTACACTAACACGAAACCCATTATTTATTTTGACCAACATGATTTTTTTTTATCTAATGATCATGACCATATATGATTTGCTTTTACCAAAAAAAAACATATATGATTCGCGTGTCGCTATCTTCACCGGATTAGGTGATCTCCGCAATGTGTTGAGTATAATAGCAAAAATAGTCTTAGGTCAGATTTGACCCCAATTTTTTTTAAAAAAAAGCTTTTGGACACTTTGACCAGAGAAGCAAGTTCACACACCGTTGACTGATCAAACGACTGGCTGATTAATGATAAAATTAGTAATGAACAGGTTAACTAAACGCATAGACCCGGTTCCACATATCAAGAGGGTAGTCATGATCAAGCTCAAGGTCTCCGGTCGTGCGTGTAGGATTGATGTGACAAGGCTAACAATCCCTTTCATTCCATATGGTGGGCGTTGTGCCTACTTTCATCCAACATATCTAGATCAGCCTAAAATAACAAACTATGAACATCACCCTTCGTTTACATTCGTAATTCATTTGAAAGTTCAATGGAAAGTTGCTCTTCTATGCCAAGTTAAATAAACCGGCCGTACGTGTGTATGCGCATGAGTTTAATTTTTTTTAAATAGAATTTTCAAGATGGATATCCTGTTGATGAGCGCATTGATGATGCTTTTCCAATGTACAAACAACTTACCGAGAAGCTTCTGTTTTTCTAAGGAAAAATGACACAAATGATCTCTAAATCTTTAACTCAAACTGTAATGTCATAGTTGAACTTTTAATTCATTTGACATTGTTCCTTAACTATTCGTAAATATTCAATTTAATTCATAAATTTTTAATTTGTTTAATTTAGTCTTCATCTTTCCATAAAAAATCAATAATTTTTCATAATCACATTATTACTTGGATTTTACAGAATCTTTTTATTTCCATTCATTTCCTAAATCAACGAAGAATTTGGCTACCTTTTTATTACTTATTTACCTTGGCATTTGTAAATATTATGGTAGTTCCATTTAAATATATTTTAGCCCATTACTTTTGGAATAGCAAAAGCATAGCCTCCTTAGAGAGTCGTATCGAGTTGATATTTCTAGATTTTTTTTTATTTCTTATTTACAGCTTCAATTAAATTAGTTAGGTGAACATAACCTACATTTTTTTCGTAGATTTAGAAAATACATAGGATGAAAAGAAATTCTAAAATCCGAGCAATAATGCAATCGTGAAAAGTTGTGAATATTACTGAAAGACTGATTTAACTTTGCTATGAAAAATTGATCAAATAAATTGAACAAATTGAAAGTTTAGGAACTAGATTGAATATATATGAATAGTTGAAATATCACATTAAACATATTAAAAGTTCAAGGATGATATTACACATTAAGTCAAAATTTATTACTATTTGAGTCATTTTTCATGATTTTAGAAACATGTAACTTTTAAACAGCGATCAAAGGATAAATAATTTCATATATAGATAATACCTAGGACTGGCCTGTAGCCTTATTTAATTCACGTGATTAATCATGTACATGGATTCGACTTGTTACATAAGAAGGAATTTCTCACAAATAAAGTAGAAGAACTGGCATGGTAGGTTGGGGTGTAAAGGGATTTCCTGCTCAGGAGGTCGAAATTGCTTGTACAGAAACAATTAGGTGCTCAGAGTTAGAGCCATTTGCACAAGCCAAAGCTTTGGAATTTGCGGGGGATCTGATGGGCTTTTAAGGACTTTGAGCTTGTGCTTTGGACTTAGGGAGGACAAAATAAAATGTGCCGCCATGAGTATGGTTGTAGCGAAAGCGATGTGCCCTCTTGCATGGACCTGGGCATATTTTGATGATGGCTTTTGTTGTGCCTTGGCCCCTCTATGGATTTTTGTCAAAGAACGCGGGCTTCACTAGCCTTTTTAAAATTTCATTTGAATTTTATTGACATAAACGTTTTGTTATTGCCTTAAGTGGTGAAATAAGGAGAACAAGTTCTGGATACAAGCATCAATACAGGCAATGCAAGCCCCAGAAAAGTATAGGTTGACTCTCAGCTCTATCTCGGTCGGCATCCTGCTCGTGAGAGGGTGAAGTCCTGAAGCGAACTACTCATTGCTGTCTTGCCCCAACCTAAGGAAGGGCATTTGGTGAGGAGCATGCTTTTGAGGGAGGGAAAGCATGGTTGACAAGCCTCTTTGAGGTGGCGACTGGACTGGAGTGCTTTCATCAAATGATGCATGCGGGCTGAGCCATTCCCATCCCAAGTGGTGGCCTGATTTGGCTTAGCCTGGTCGGGAAGCTAGGTTATAAAAAAATTATTAGATATGTGAGGAGGGGAAGAGAATATTGAAAATTCAAAATTTATATTCAAGCGTTATGTAGTGTCCATTATGATAGTTGTCTGGCCACTGCCTAAGATATCCAAAAGTAGTAAAAGTCACATAAATTACCCTACTTTTTTGACAAGAAAAAGAGAAAATACTATTATGAATTTCACTACGTATTAAAAGGAGAGGAGAAAAATTACCGACTTTCTAATTTGCACTTTTCTTGAAAATGTGCTTTCTATGTTCTCCAAAGGACCAAATTCCACCCTCGGCCTTTGCAGTTTATTTTTTTTTCCTTTTTCTCTATACATAAAAAGGCAAAAGAAAATTACTTTTTCCGTGATACCTTTATCTCTTGATAAGGTTACTTACAATTTACATTGGTAAGGACTTGAGACTTTCGATGAAATTAGCTTATTTATATTATGTGAAAGATTATTGTAATAACTATTAATTCGTGTCTTTACATTATCACATTTCACAAGATCTGGTCAAAATCACTCCACTTACTAAATTCATTTCAATAATACTCTTTCGTATTCTGATTTCAGTCCAAAATCAAATTACTAAAGTAATTTTAATAATTCGCTTCGATTTGTATGAAATGTTCTTTTATGTAAGGTGGAGATGATGAGGATTACAGTGGATGGAGAAGAAAGATCGACTGGTTGATGAGACCCATGTTGAGTAAGAGAGGGTCTACAGGAGCAAAATCGGCCTGCCGGAAGCTAGGAGTGAGCTGGGCTTCAAGATGATTGCTTTTGGGATTGTGGCGAAGGAACGAGGATATGTGTTCAAACTTCATGATGGACCCGGCGGTTCAAGCCGTAATGGCTGTAACGATGCTGTCTTGCTTCACCAGCATTGCGGCGAGCTGTAGGAATGGCATCAAATGGCCAGCACCAAGGAAGAGAGCCATGTGAGGAGGTTCTGATGCACTCCTCGTTAATGGCACTCACTCTTGGACGATCGAGAGATTATAGAGATTGCCAAATAGACGCTGAACAGAGGTTTTATAGTCAATGAAACAGTCATTTTGTAGCTGTTAGCAGATACGAAAGAATGCATCCGTTGACTATTTGTTCGTGTTTTTCTATTGTATAAGCAACAAAAGAAACAACGACCTTGTGTGGGTGGGTTATTTCTCGGCCAGAAGTGTAGTTGGGTTCCTCGAGTCACATGCTGCTTAGATGAGAAGCTCAGACGCCGTCCACCACTCTTTAAGGATTTTGGAATCAAACTTCTTTGAAATGATCTTTCTTTCTATTTTTTTAACAGGTTGCGTATAATATGGTTTACTCAAGTCAGCTCCTCGTTATTTGGAAATAATTCAAACTTATACCTAGGGTGGTGAACCGTGTAAAAAATAGTTTTAGAAGACCTTTGGTTAACATCTCATCATCTTCCATTGGAATCGGGAGAAGAGTTTTCGGATTGATGCTTTCAAAAGTTGCCGGCGGAGTAATCGTCTTGGACGTTGGCAAATACGAAACGACCGAGTCCTTACAATCAGACAAAAGACACTACTGAGTGAAAAGCCTCCAATGGTGCGGCACATGGAGAAAAAAAATTATGCGTGGAAAATTTGTCTTGTCACCAACATAATCGGAATAAATGGTTCAAAAGTTTTAAAAATTATTGTGATAATATAATTGAATTTTGAAACTTTGAAAAAATACAATCAAATCATTAACTTATTGAATTGATTGATTAGTTGAATTATTTTTTAAGATACGCTGGTGCCCACCAAGGGTGACACCAAGAAAAAAACCTTGAATGTTTTTACAAAAGAAAAAAGATAAAAATTATGGCTATGTCTTACTTTATAAAAAAAAATTATGGCTATGTCTATTATGTTGAAATGAATAATTTGAAAAATGTTTTTTTTACTAAAAATGATCCCACGTCTCATTTATAAAATGAATGAACATAAAATATTTTCATAATCTACGAAGATATTAAGATAGCGACACAAGAATTCTCCCATGCTCATGTACCATAGTGGCGGCAAGGTGAACAATGAGTGATGTAGAAGGGATGAATATAACTAATTCATGGGAGCATCGTCGTTGTGTTTGTGCTAGGAGTTGTAGGATAAAATGAATATATCTATGAATAGTTTTGAAGGGGGGATTGGCCTCCAATGTACAAATTGGTTGAGAGGTGATGCATTTCTTTTAATGAGGCCATATCTGGCCTAAAACAATTACCGTGTCTCAAATGCTCTGCGTGTCTCATTCGAGGGATTGGATGCCGAGTCAAGGTGAGCATGGAATGATCCGATATGAGGATGCTATTCGCCATACTATTTACAGGAATAACTATAGAATCTATGGAAAGAAGGTTGGCTTGGTGGTCTCAGCTTGCCTGCAGCGCATGGGCTATTTTGCTACTAAGGAATTGCTAGCCCATGACAAATGGTATTAGAGTAAGATCGCTTCAGTAGGTTGGTGATTTGGAGAAAGTTGTGGTCTACCCAGTCCTATGAGGGCGGAGAGTGAACTGCCGAAGCAAAATGGGCTCTAACAAAGTGTGGCTCTTGACTTGCTTCTAGGATGATAATGATGCTCACTAAATAGGGATACACATTCCTATATTGATACTTGAGTCTTAAGAGGAGGTTTGTTGCCATGTTTGTAACTAGGGGACAAGCCTCGATTGGTCTGTTAAGATCAAGAGAAGCTCAGTGGATGAAAGAGGGTGCTACCAAAAGCACAGTTGGCTCCAAATGCCACACTTGTTAGGAAAAGCACAAGTGATTGAAGATTCCTGAACAATTGTGATCTTGGGAAGCCACCAATATAGTGCAGTGGTCTATTTTGTCGGGTGAGCGTCACCATTCTTATAGATGCCCAAGCTAAGTTGAGCGTGATATGACTAGGTATGAAGGTGTTATTTGCTGTACTGTTCTTAGGAATAACTATAGAAAGAAGTCTTGTTCGGTGCTTTGGGTTTGCCAAGCATCGCATGGGCTATTTCACCATTAAGGAATTGCTGGCCGGTGACACTAAGCTGAAGATGCATTTCTTGATCTCAAATTTCCCCTTATTGTATCCGAGAAAGAAATAGCTTGCCACACTCCTAAGGATGATGCATTGGACCGCAGGAATGCGTGGGAGGGACCTTGCCATGCCGTAAGACAAGGAGATGTTCAAATCAATTCAGCAAATATCTGTTGCAGATGGTTTTTGCTCGAGAAGGCAATTGCAGTTTTAGGCTTTTTGTTGTTGTGCTTTTCCAAAAATAATCGTTTGTATTGGTTGAAATAATTAGTCAATAATTTTTTTATTATCGATGACAATTTATGTCTAAATAATTTCATGGATGATAATTTTTTCATTAATTCATTTTTGTAAGTGATTTAAGTGATCATTTTTTGCAAATATTTTCCAAACCATTCGTTCTCCGTGAAGCAAATGCACTCTTATGCACACTTGCCTCTTATTTCTTGTCTTTCATTAATTTTAGCCTTTTGTAATTCTTATCATTTTTTTTCTTTGGTTGAAATAATTAGTCAATAATTTTTTTTATTATCGATGACAATTTATGCCTAAATAATTTCATGGATGATAATTTTTTCATTAATTCATTTTTGTAAGTGATTTAAGTGATCATTTTTTGCAAATATTTTCCAAACCATTCGTTCTCCGTGAAGCAAACGCACTCTTATGCACACTTGCCTCTTATTTCTTGCCTTTCATTAATTTTAGCCTTTTGTAATTCTTATCATTTTTTTCCTTTTTTCCTTATTTTATTTTTATTTTTATTTTTGATTTGGCAGTTGGTGGCGCCAAATCAATGCCATGCATCTTTAAAAAGTAATAAAAGTGACAATGTCAGTATTTTCCATCACCCAAATAGGGTAGAGTTAATGAAATAACTTGATCGGACTAATTTAATAACTCTTATGACTTGATTACATTTTGAAAAATTTTAGGACTTAATTGCACTGTTGCCACAAATTTTAAGACTTTTTGATGCACTTATCATTAAAATAATTTTTTTGGGTGACATTGTTGACACAAAGAAAATGGTGTGAATTTGAGACGATAGGTCATGATAACTCTCCAATCTCCATTACTAGCCGTACCCATTGCATGTTTTGAATGAATTCCCAAACTTGACTTACTAAGACAGTTGGTTTTTGCAACCTACTTAAAATGCGATTTACGACTCAATAATCAATTGTGTATTGTTGGTGTATGTAAGATAACGTAAATAATCGTAATTATTTAGTTTATTAAAGAAGCCTAAACTTTTTAAAAGTTTAATGACAGTTTTGTAAGTGACTTAATGGATTTGGGGTCACCCATCCCATAACCCATAACCCGAAACTCCTGTGGGTAGAATGGGTCGTGAACCTGATCAAGCCTGATTCTCTTCCATCTTTGCACTACAAAACTCCAGAGCTAAACAAATTCCCGCGGGTTTTTAATAATTATTATCGCTTATAAGAATAAGCCAACGGAGTATATTTCTCTTACTAAAAATAATTAGTGCCTAGACATTTTTGTTGATGATGAGTATATTTTCTGAAACCACTTTTTCTAAGAGATATAAATGATCAAAGTTATGAAGGTTGCTTATGTGACCATTCAAATGGATGGAAAAAAAAGAGATGCTCTTACTATGTTTATCTAAACATTCAGTCTCCATCCTCTTGAATACTTCTTTAGAATGTACTTTTGAAGTCGCTGGCAAGTATCATACGATTCCAAAGTACAAGAATAACGTACCATGATCTAGGCACAAACAATGAGATCATGCTCGATTGGACGGTACTGGCGTTTGGTTTGCGAATTTGTGCTAACTGATCTTTGACTCCCCGGATCTTGCCACAATCAGTTTTAGTTCACCACGTTTTGTTCTCTTTTTCATGAATTGCTTGGCCATCCATTCCATAATACAGATTGTGAACCAAAACTTGGTGCAACAGTTTCTGAAGATAACAGGATAACATTATGGAAATGGAAGAATCAACGAATTAATTACATCCCTAATCGCCCTGTCAGAGCTACCACCACTCTCAACAGCCTTCCTGGCTTCTTCTCCCAGCTTATTGGCTCTCTCTCTCAGCTTCACATCCGTCATCAACTCCACAATCTTCCTCTCAATCTCATCTCCTTTCACAATCCTACTGACACCCCAATCCCAGTTCCTCTCCCACTGCCCCAATCCCGCGTACTCCACCACCTTTGCATTCAGCCTCTGGTCGCCGCTTTGAGGCCACGCAAGCACCGGCACCCCCTGCCAGGCTGCTTCCATCACCGAGTTCCACCCGCAGTGGCTCACGAACCCTCCGATGGCAGGATGCGCCAGAATCTTCTGCTGGTCCGTCCACTCTCTTATGATTATTCCCCTGTTCTTGGTTCTCTCCAAGAATAAATTGCTCAGGATGTCTTTTACGTCCTTCCGGTCGTCCTTGTCTACTATGCTGGTTTTCAGGTTCCAGCAGAATCTCCACCCCGCCTTCTCCAACCCTCTTTCCAGTTCTTGCACCTGATCCCTGGATACCGCTGTTCTGCTCCCGAAGCTTATGTACACTACGGATTGGGATGGCTGGTTCTCTAGCCACGACCAGTATCGGTGGTCCCCATCTTGCGGAATATGAAATGGTTCCAGTGGCCCTACGGGCAGAATCGGGGGCAAGCTTGCTGTCTCCCTGGTTTTGCTGAAGGTGCCGAGTGTTGATGCTTGGAAATACTCAAAGGTGTTTGTCAAGATTCCATCGGCCTCGGATAGAGCTTGAGATCATTGAAGTAAAAAGATTACCGGGATCAAGGAGTGCTGGTGGGAGGCTCGACATGGCCATTGGTGGCAATCCCGGAACCTTGATTTCGGTGGAAGTATTGTCGAACTCGGTTGGGTTGGATGTGAGAACTGGAAGGTATGTCATGAGAGAGATGCACTCAACGGAGGTGGTGGAAACAACATAAATAGGGATATGGAGTTCCTTGGCAATTGGTGCAGTCTTGGCAACCGAAAAAAGTCCACAAACATAGCCGAAAAAGGCGGAGATGACGAAGATAACAGAGGACGGAGGAGATGGATTGACTGATTGATGAGATCGAATTGGAGAAAGAAAGGGTCAGCAGGGGCTGAATCTTCTTGTTGGGAGCTAGGAGTGAGCCGGAGCTCGAGATGATTTATTTCAGGATTGTGGCGAAGGAACGAGGATATTTGGTCCGATTCAGCATTGGACACGGTGGGGTGAGCCGTGATGACTGTGACAATGCAGTTTCGCTTTGCCAGCATTGTGGCGAGCCGGAGGACTGGGATCAAGTGGCCCATTTCGGCACGGATCCGAATCACTTGCTGTGGTGTACGGACCACAGCAGGTGACTGGATGATCCCAGCCGTCCGATCTTGATCGAATGGCTAGGATTTTATAATTTTTTTTAGACTTTTTTTTTTAAAATTTTTCCAGCCACGGCTGGGAAGTGGATCACAGCACTCCTGCTGTGATCGCACACACAGTAGGGGATCCACTTCCTTTCGGCACTAGGAAAAAGAGCTATATGACGAGGTTGTGATGCGCTCATTGCTAAACTTCTCTGATGACGAAGAGAGTGTAGATGATTGCCTGTCGTTGCTGAAAACAGGTTAATATAGAGACACCTGTGCTGTGGACACTAAGACTGCTCCTCTTCCATTTGTTTGTGTCCTCTTCCAGCCGGGTGGGTTGTTGGAGTGAACGGCGGATCAGGCTCCGTGGATCAGCTGACATAATGTTAGGTAACCTATCCCCTCTCCACCTTTAGATAAAAAAGCCCCTCTATTGCACGGGGAAGACCACCCCCTCGTCACCCCCTTACCCTTGGATTCAGTGATAAACTCAGATGCTGCCCATCGGGCTTTGTTTCCGGCGAGATAAGGGGATGGGATACATGGTACTAACAAAAATAAAAAAAATAAAAAAGAACACGTGCTGTGCATATGGAAAGAAGTAAATTTGTCCTATCCAGGGTCTTTTTGCAAATACGAAAAAGGCGGGGAAACTTCCAATATAATTGTTTGGAAGTTTCGTTATTTTAGGATATAGGAACTCGACCTTTTGATGCATGGATAACAAGTCTCGCAAGAAAGATTTATCATGTTAAGAATTTGGCGATACAATTCGAACCAAATACATCTAGAGAACCTACTGATTAAAATAAAAGAAAAAGGCAACAAAGGAATATAACTTATATGAATAGCGGTTCATATCTGTCTTGCATCCCAGTGGCGCCGTTGTCACGGTGATCGTTGACCTCCGAGATTGTCAGTTGGTGGTCACAACTCTCAGACATTTTATTGAACATTTATATTTGAAGATTTCTTGGCCCTTTTTCGTAGTAAACGACTCAGGTAAAGAATGGCAATTAATTATTTGTAGTTAGATGAGAGTAGGCGCGACGCCTATGTTATTTATTTATGTTCATCTTGAGTCCGACAGATCTTATCATAATCTTCAGGGCACTTAACCTATAATTCTTCTTATAATTTTGGGGCAAAAATTTAATTGAGTCATAATTTGGAATATTGAGATCCAGTATAACGAGTTTGGTAATTGATTAACACACCCTTTTTTGAAAGCCTGGATAAATTCTACGTCTGGTCACGGAGACAATAAATGGATTTGGGACATGATAAAATATGAAATATGGGGGACTTGTTATATCACATATCTGGTTTCATAGATACCTGGAGAATAACCTAGACTAGCATTAGATAAACAATTGAAAACATTTAAATAAGTAGCTTTGGAAAAAAGAAGAACCTAAAGTACTTTGTATACAGAGCGACCACAGACTGCGGTGATGGCAACCTCCACGGGCAAGGGTCACTTGACCATGGCGACCACCAGATAGGTGGATGCCTCACCAGCGACGGCGACATTTATCTGTAAGAAAACATGATAAACTTGAGTTGATTACGGCCTGAATCTTGACATTATTCAATCGATGAGTGAAAAAGGTGAATGTTTTTATAGAACTTGTTAATGGACGGCGAGGTATTTTTCTGCTCGCGAGCCTCTCCTGCCTCGCGAGCCTCTCCTGCCTAGATCTTGCTATCTGTGATGAATTTTCCTCTGACGGAGATGATAGGCGGCGTTGCTTCTCCTGTTTCTGCAGGGAGAGCTTCCAGTTCAAGTACAACAGGCCCTGGCAAGAAGTTTAGGACTTCTACTCAATGTCATCAATGGGCGGTTGTCACTTTCCGACTTAGTTCGGACCGAGGTGATGGGTAATTATTAATAAAAATATGATATATAATTTTTTTAATTTTTTTAATAAATAAAATTAATTTCGATCCGGGTGGGCGGTTCCACCATCGGAATTGGGAACTGGACTGAAAATTTCGGGTTTCATCTATATGGAATCAGGAACCGGACTATTGCTTCTTAGAACCGTCCGGAATCGCCCGGTCCGGACGGTTCCTCAGTGGGCGGTTTATAATGCTCATCACTAGCCAGCATTGCTGCGAGCCGGAGGAATGGCATCAAATGGCCCATCCCGGCACCAGGGGACGCAGCTATGCGAGGATGCTGAGGTGTAGCTATTGCTTGTGGGCGTTCTTGGATAATGAAGAGACTACAGATGATTGCAAATAGATGCTGAAAAGAGGTTCTATGGTAGATTAAACTAATATTTGTTGCTGTTAGTAGATGTCAGACAATGCATTTGTCGACCATTAGTTTGTGTTTTCTATTTTATAAGTGGTAGAAACAATGAATGAATGTTGCGTTCTGCTTCGGCCAGAAGTTAAGTGGGCTCGTGTGGTCCCGTGCCGTCCCATTCTGAATTAGGTGAGAAATCATATGCCATCTACCCTTCTCTGATTTCGATATTTATTCATGATATATATATTTTATCAAAGGTTGTGCAGAATAGATCTACCGAAGTCAGCTCCTACGTCGATCGAGGTGAATTGTGCAAAAAATGTTTAAACATATAATATTCCATGAGAGTCTGTGAATTAATATTTTCAAGAGTCACCACCGGAGCAATCATCTTAGAGGTGGGAAAGCATAGCTTGACTGAGTCCTTACAAATGGCTCAGGGCACCACATCAGTTGGATATGCAGAGCAAGACAAATCGCTCTATCGAGGGAGAAGCCCCTCACCGTGTGCCCATATAGGGAAAAACTCTGCACATAAAAGTTCTTAAAGTACTCCCTTTATTGACACGATCCACACAAAAAGTGATGGAACAGAGGCGGATTTGATAAGATCCATCATGATAACTCTCCAATATTTATCGTACGCCGACCCATCAAGAGTTTTGCTATGAATTTCCCAAACCCGACTTACAAGAATTATTGGGTACCTGTAACATACTTGAAACTTGCCATAATATTTATAAAGAAACAGATCATCTTAATATGTATTGTGATCCAGAAAAAGGGATAATATTTACGATTTATGAAGAAAAAGAAACTTTCAAAAGATTAACAAAAGTGTTGGTAAAATCGATACAACATATGTCATAACTTTTGTATCCTATTTATTTTAGTATTAGAAATTTTTTAGCCATCATTTGAGTGTCAGTTTGACAAAAAAATCGACCACTTCTATGCCAATGCTGATTTAAATGGTAAAAAAATTCGACATGACTTCCCGACAAAGAGTCACATTTTATTTACACGTTTCTCCACGTTGGACATCAATTTTTGCACTTTTTTTCCAATTTGCAGAGGATTATGTTCAAAGCTATCGTGACTCATCCATGGCCCTTAAAAACTAGTTGAGAGAACTAACAGTGAGATAAGCACATCACAAGTGTCACAAATTTCGTACGACATCTATGTGAGTGCCATAACTTTCAATTGGTGACTTAAATGCCATAACTTTTAATTACACATAATAGCTTAATATTTAGCCCCGGTGAAGTCTAGTTAAGGAATTACAGAAATTCTAATCATAAGAAATTAATTGACTAAATCACCGGGGATATAATTACAACAAGCAAATCCTGACATAAAGAACTCCTTGCCCAATTCTTCCAAGTGCAGTGTCAAAATTCATTCTCTCTCAGACCGCTAAGGCTATGCATGGTAACGCTTTTATTTTGAGGAACAATTTCTTTTGAGAAACATTTTTTTTTATATTTCTACTCATCGGAACAATTTTTGAGTAAAATAAGGTATTTAGTAATTACACAAAATTTCTACTCTTGAAATAAAAAAATAATAGGAATGCGTTTGGTATGATTCATAAATGTTTTGTTTGTTTTGTTTTTTCTTCTTGCACACGAACGACCGAACCCTTGTTGCCATCGCTTGCCGCTGGTTGCCGTCAAGCGGCTAGGGTCGGGTGGCAACGGGCGACGGTCAGGTGGCGAGGGTCACAAGCGGTTGATAGAGGTGGTGAGTGGTGGTGGCGGGGGGTGGCTGCGACAAGAGATAAAAACAAAAGAAAAAAAATTAACTTATTTCTAGAAATTACTCTTGGGAAAAGCTAATTTTTTTTTTGTTTTTTGTTTCTAGCCCAAACTATTCTCAAGAACTACTTTTATTCTCGGAAATAAAAGAATAAGTTAGCGTTACCAAACGAATTTTGTTTTTTTATTTATTTTTGTTTCAGAGAAAAAAATAGAAATTGAGAGAAATATATACGTTACAATGCACGGCCTAAGAAGAAACTTGAAGCGATTCATGTCTTCTCCATTGCTTCTCTCAAAATGCAAAGATAAGGAGACTCCATCATGCCTGGGGGATCCTTCAATTAATGCGCCGGTGTAAGGAAACAAACAGGACCCACGTTCCTTTCTCTTGCACCTAACATGTCAGATTTTTCAGATCCGAACGGCAGGTGATTCGGTCCTGCCATTAAAGCGGGCTGAATTTTTATTTTTTATTATTTTTTGATCCCTACCATTACCATTCGATCACATATCAAACGGTGGGGAACAATACCTAGTCATCCCTGCCTAGGGTACGGAAAGTCTTCTTCATGCCCGAGAAAATATTAGGTACCAGACCGGTACCACGTCATCCCTATCGGATTCACTCAGAAGCTGACACCTGTCCGAGGGGCCCACCATTTTTTTAAATCCGCGCGCATCTCTACCTTGGTCTCTCTTCTTTCTCTCTGCTCTCTTCACTGCCGCGACCCCTTTCTCTCGTCTTTCTCTCTCCGCTCTTCCCCCGACTTAACACACGGTAGCGACGCCGCCTCCCTCCGACGACCGCGACGCCGCCACCTCCGGCGACCGCAACGCCGTCACCCTCCGGCGACGCGACGACGCGACGCCGGATCCTCCCGATTTGGCATTTCGGTCTCCGCTCTTCCCCCGTCCTAACACACGGCCGTGACGCCACCTCCCTCCGACGACAGCGACGCCGCCACCTCCGACGACCGCAACCGCGCTCCCCTCTGACGATCGCGGTCGTCTCCTCCCGATTTGGCATTTTGGGAGACCACTGCGAAGAAGCTAGATCTGCGACACTTTCTCCTCCGTCTCTCGCCGTTCTCTGTCCGCTCTTCCCCCTACCTAACACACGACCTTGCTGCCGCCTCCTCTGACAACCGCGACGATGCAACCCTCCGACTATCGCGATGTCGCCGGATCCCGATTAGGCATTTCGGGAGACCACCGCCCCCTCGACAGGCGAAGGAGCTAGATCTGCGGCCGCGACGCCGCCACCTCCGACGACGGCCACGCCACCTCCTCCCGATTTGGCATTTTGGGTAAATTCGGAGTTAAAACTTGTCTGGAATGTTGTTTGTTGATCGATGTGTCCGTGCTTACTCATCCGGTGGAACTGATTTGGCATTTCGATAAGATGCGTGTCATCTTCTATGCTTTTCGTCGGAGGTGGGTACTGTCTTCTTTCTTGAGTTAACAATTTCATAATTGATTTTGCCCTTCAACATTGAGTTTTGGATATTCATGTGCAGGACTCGCAGATGGAACCGATTGGCAAGGTTTGACAGAAGGTTTTGCAAAGAATGCGGAAGTTACTGAAGGTGCGGGTATGCTGAGCTCTCTATCTGTGCTTTCTGAACTCTCTATCTGTGCTTTCCGACTGTGCTTTCTGAGCTCTCTATCTGTGCTTTCCGAGCATGAGGTGCGGGTATGCTGAGCTCAGGTGGACTCTCTATATGCTTCATGAAGTAAACACTGTATTAGAAGCTTATAAATGGAAATGTCTGAGGTCTCCAGGCTGTGATAACGATAATAGCATTAATACATAGTGAAACCAGATAATCATTTCTTGCACCCGTTCTTCTCTATTAGCCTTCGTGAACCCCGCTGCTTCTGCTTATGTTGAGTGTCTGAATCTGGTATCGGTAGGGTCAATTCAGAGTTGGAACTTGTCTGGCATGTTGTTTGTTGATTGATGTGTGCGTCCGTGGGTACTCATCTGGTGGAGCTGTGGTTATGGCTGAACCTATTTTATCTGATTGTGTTTGTGGAAATCAAGGTCAGTGATCGATCGATGTAGGTCTTGTTGTGTCGTGACTACTGACTGCTATGCTAGAGTGGCGTTCATACAGCGGATCTACTGCGAGTGCAATTCCTCGTCTTGGGTCTCAAATGTTGGTCGTATATAGTAGCTTTATGCTATGGAAGATCCTTTATCTGTTGATTATATCAAATGTTCTGGAATTCTTTTTCTTTCGACAATTTATTGAAACATGATGCTTCAAATAGCTTCATGCAACATTCACAAAGTCAAATCATCAAGAAAACTGATTGGCTCCTTTGTTTAATTTTTATCTAGCTAATCCATTGTTTATTGTATTCCTTGCAAGAACCTTGGCTACCTCATACTTTTAAGCTTAAGTTGTCATGTTTATTCCTCACAAGAACCTTGGGTATCCTGTTACTCATTGCTAAAGTTTATGTTTAGATGCCACCCTTGAGTGGCAACTTCTCAGCTTGCTCCAGCAAAATTTCATGCATTATGTTGTTTTATAGTTGCATAACTGATGTCTCTCTCTTTTTTCCAGATTGGTGTAAAGCAATGGGGATAGTGCGATTTTGGTCCAAAAGTGGTGCCAGCACTGATTTCTCTTCCTGGCACAGCGGGAACCGAAGATATCTATTACAAGCAGGTCAGGTCATGCAGTTGCAATGGTTCAGCCCCGCACCAATTGCATGTCCTGTCTTCAAAGACTAAATTGAATGTCATGTTCGAAGCTCTATGTTAGTTTTTTTCCCTTATATTTATACCTTTTGATTAAGGATTTTTAAGGGAGCTCATCCAAAGGCTTTCTCATCTATATGGAGCATTGTTGCTTATTTGATTATGATTTAATTCTGAGTCCGGAAGCACTTAATGCTACATTTGACATTCAGCTGTTTGACGCTTCAGTATTGACTTGTGTAGTGTTAGCTGGACCCCTTCTTTTTTGCTAAAGTGCTTTTTTTAACTAGGATTATTGAAGCTTGGCCTGATGCTGTTCATTTTTTATTCTGTGGACTTTGCCATCTCTCAGGTATTATACAACAAAGAATATGTCATCTTGTTTTCGGCATGAGATCATAGCCCTATCTTAAGTACGATGTTATTTTGCAAAGACGGTAGATTAAGACAACTTTTACATCCTGACACATACCATTTGACCAACAAGCAAGTTTTTGAGAAAGCCTGATTTAATGGATGTATGTTTGTATTTTACAGACTTGATGTTGCATTCTTCGAATGAACTTATCTGTCATGGCGCGTAAATTTGCTGCTGAATATTAACTTAAATAGGCATCTCACCGTGGATTATTTTTGTTGATATTTGAATATAAATAATATGCGGTAACTAACAGGTTGACACTCTCTGGGGAAGACTTCGCCTCCAGCTTTCGGTGCGCTGTCATTTGTTGATTTCATGGAGAATTATGGTTGCAGTTTCGGCGAACGAGTATCAAAGCTGCATACGGAATTGGATATATATCAAAAGGGGATTCAGTAGAAAACAGCAAATGTTTGTGGATGGGGTGAAGCTGAATTTGAGCTGTTGAGCAATTGATATTCATATTGATGCTTTTGGCTGTACATTCTCATGCAGTGGTGCATTGCCATCTGCTGAGAGTTGTTGAAATACACATCCACAATTCTTATTTCTTTTTTGCATTTTTTTTTGGTCATTGTAAATTTCATGACTTTTTGTTGTGGAAGTAAAGACTAAAATTTTGAAAGCTTCATCGTATTCTCATTTCTATGATACAAACAGATAAGGTTCTTGTTGGTAGGATGGCAGAATTTGTGTATTAGCCTCTCTCGGGATTGAATGGATCTTTCATTCTCTTCCACAAAAATCATGCAATTGCAGTGCTGAATTCGTGCATGGGACTAGTTAAAAGCAAAATTGACAGGCTAATAATCAAGTGCAAGCTCTCGTGTGCACGTGCAAGTCTATTTCACTGATATTGATGATCTAGAGCAAGGTGATAATTAACATTCTGGAGACACGACTTTCAACAAGAGTTTATGGCACCATTCATTGTAACCGAGGGTATGTACACAGGTTGACTTGCATTTCACATCTCCCTGAAAAAGACAAGCGCCCAATGGTCCAATTAATTCAGGCTTCATAACCTGCTTCATGTCAGTTGCAGATCATATCTTACGGCTTTGTCATATATCCCAACTTGCAACGATTCAAAATAGAGAGCATAGTTGGTCAATGTCAAACAACCTACCCAATAATAAAGAAGACATAATTATAATCGACAGAAGCAAATGTTTAAATAAGATCACAATCTAGCATTTACAACACAAATCAGTCATATCTGAGATGGCATGGAAGGAAAGTTCAATTCTGACCACAATCCACAGTTTTATGTACAAGCCTACAATATAATCAACATTAGCATATGAGTCCCCCGAGAACCCATTCTAGAGTTTTTCTTTTCCAAAGTGCCATCCCCCACACAGAAGTAACAGACAGCCTCGGTTGATGGAGAGAAACGGCATAAAAAGGTTCATCTTCCTGAACTCCACTTGAAAACCCGAGGCAAAACATCATCAGAGGCCATTATGTAACCTATAAATACATCAAAAAAATCAAAGCAAGCAGATTTACTCTACTTGCACTTCTTGAAAGTATCTCTTTTCCATTTTTTCAGAACCAACAATGTTGGACAACTGCTGGTTATACACCTGCCGAGCATGGTGACAAGTTCTTCAAGAGAGCCAGCTGCGAGAAGACGGACGACCAGAACATGTTGCTTCTGCCCAGAACGGAATGACCTGTCCTGGGCCTATAAATCATGGGTAGGATTCCAGTTTGGATCAAATGTTACCACCCGGTTCGCACTGACAAGATTCAACCCAAGCCCACCGGTGGACTCCTTGTCGAGGACCTTGAAGGCGTCGCAGAGTTGGTGATCGAAGGGCTTGGCCTTGAGGTCGAGGAACCTTTTTTCTGAACAGGGAACTTTTTTTCTCTGGTTTAACCTAAAGTTTCATGGATGACAAGTTCACAGCATGTCTGCTCTCTGCACTCACAGACACCATCAATCATCGTTATGGTTCTTGTACACAGCAAAAGAACCAAAGGTGCTTCAACCAAAAGTGTTTTGTCCCTCAACCAACAGTATATGCCAAAAGCCACATCACTTAAAAAACTTCAAAGAAAATGTACAAAATAAAAGCCTTGTGGACACGACCCAATCACATATGATATTTTCGTGTCCAAAAACTGTAAGAAGTGGACCTCCACCAAAGCTTCAGACTGAAACTTTGAGGTGCGCTGGGGCAGTTGGGAATGGCAAGCTATGGTTATGGTCATGCCAGAAAATTCAGAGGGCACAAAGTGGGGTCTTCAGTCAAAGGTGACAAATAAAACAGTTTGAGGGTGGAAAAGTCTTACAGGAAGAGGTCAACATCTTCAATATTAATCAGAGCCCCATTAAGCGCAACTAAAGACTTCCCATGAGGCTATCATCCATAGCATTATATTCTAGTTCTTTTCAGAACAAGCTCCACACCATAACCACCCAAGTTTGAATAATCTTCTGTTCCAAGAGCACCACAAAAGCCAACTTCTGATTCGCAGCCAATTGGCAATACTAGCCTGACATCATAAATAACTTTACCCTATATATTTGAGGTCATGAGTTAGCAAAGGCAGAACCCACAAAAGAAAAAAAAATAATTAAAAAACAAAACTAACCTTCTTAGCAGCCGCAATAAGAGTTCCATGGAACTCCTTGAAGCAGTTCCTCCCAAGAGCTCCATATAGGATAGCAACTGGACTTTCCATAATTGCGTCCAAATAGACATGATCAAAGTCAAAGAGTTCGGGCTGATGAAAGACATCTCCATTACTGCCGACAGAAAATCGTACAAAATTTAATCAGGAGATAATGGAATCAAAATGAATTTTCAAATGGCAACACAGCAATGCCTAGAAACAAGAGAATGGAACGCACCGTTCAGGATTTTGGAGCCACAAGTTTAGCTCTGCAATATCGAAGAACAGTTCCCCTCCAGTATCTGCCCAACAACATCTCCCATTTGGGTTATCCGGATTCACACCAATAGGCAAGGAATCTAACTTTCTCTTTAATCCCACAATTTCAATAGAAAACCCAGGATTCACATTGCTTGAGCTAACATCGTCAGACAGTGGAAAAGATGAGAGACTCCTCAGCTAGTTGCCTATAAAGCACTAATGCACTAATCGTGGCAATGCTGATTTGAGAAGAAGAGAGAATTCGAACAATGATGCCAATGAAGGACCTATCAAAGAGTTTCCATGTCTTAAGATTTTCTTTAGGCAGTCCCTGGCTGTTGAGGAGCTGGCATTGTTTCCCTCATAGCAAAGCCAGACCTCAATGAACTCCCAAAAGAGGTCTTTCCATTCTTTTTATAGTAGTTCGCTGATGATAGACATGAAGTCATTAAAAGGAACATCACAATATCTCTATAGATAAACGTGGCTATATAGTTCGAGTAACAAATCCTCCAAGTCCAAATGTTTAACTGAGAAAATTCAAATTTATGAAAGAAAAGGGAAATGCAAAAAGTGAATCTCTTCAGAAGTGTTGACTATAAATTGACTAGTTTAGCAACTGTGATATGAGACAACTACTTGACAAGGAAATAACATTCAGTAAGGTGACTTTCTCGCAACAGGATAAGCACGAGTGCTTGTCAAAGAATTCGTTGAACAGTTGGATTATCAAAGACAAAATCCAGACACACCATTTTAAGCAACTAAGACACAATAGTGCTGCACACTTAGCATAGAGATTTTCGCTTCAAAAGGAGGAGAATGATCAAAATGTGTTATCATGCTTGTGAGCAGGTACAGGAGCCCTGAAGACCCTTCTGATGGAACGACATTTGCAAATTCAGTCCATGTCGCCATTCTACCAATGCCCCCATGACCCAGACGGATTTTATTCATTCATCCAATCAACAAAGGAACAGCAGCAAAAACAATCGATGACCCAAACGCCTAACACGAGGGCCCCAAGAGAAATCGTAAATAAACCCTAAGAAGCTATCCGATCATCAATCAGGAACAAGACGAAAAATTCGGAGCCCACTCACGTTCATCAACGAAAAAGGAGGGCACGGATGGAAGATACCCGGCTTCCAGGAGCAACGGAGTGCCGGACCACTTGGCTCGAAGTGCCACCTGCACGTTCTTGGGTCTCCGATTCTCTCCATGGACGCTCGCCAGTCCCACACAAACCAACACAACGGCAATCCAAAACCCAGATCTAAGTCGGGCCTTCATCTCTTTCCTGAGCTGAGACACGTCCTCGAGCAGCTACGACTGCGGCATTGGAGTCGTATTTTCGATTGCATCGTCGATGATCAACCGGGGAGTGCAAGCTCCACGAGGCGTCGCCTGTTGCGTCTTCGTTGTTGTGTACAGAAAGATTCGCAGGTTTACGGGGCCTCGCCGTCCGCCGTCTCCTCCCGAAATGCCAAATCGGGAGGAGACGGCGTCACGATCGTCAGAGGGGGGCGGGGTTGCTGTCGTTGGAGGTGGCGTCACGGCCGTGTGTTAGGACGGGGGAAGAGCGGAGACCGAAATGCCAAATCGGGAGGAGCCGGCGTCGCGTCGTCGTCGTCGCGTCGCCGGAGGGTGACGGCGTTGCGGTCGTCGGAGGGGGTGGCGTCGCGGTCGTCGGAGGGGGGTTGCGTCGCTGCCGTGTGTTAGGTCGGGGGAAGAGCGGAGAGAGAAGGCGAGAGAAAGGGGTCGCGGCAGTGAAGAGAGCCGAGAGAAAGAAGAGAGACCAAGGTAGAGAGACGCGCGCGGATTTTTAAAAATGGTGGGCCCCTCGGACAGGTGTCAGCTTCTGAGTGAATCCGGTAGGGATGACGTGGTACCGGTCCGGTACCTAATATTTTCTCCTTCATGCCCCCCTACATTTAATGAGTTGGAATAGAACAGCTATCCACTTTGGTGCTCCCATCATTTCATTTACGTACAGCGGCCAATAGGAACAAAACCAACATGTGAGCTTGCTGATTTCTTCATCTTCCAGCGGGGCGTGCAGAGAAATCAATTTAAGAACAAACAAAATGAAAGCTGGAGCCCGGTCTTTATACGTTCGGCCAGACTTGCTCGCTTTAATTTGGACTATGATTACAGTGGGTTCAAACTCAAAGTATATTATATAATTTTAACAATACAGATTAAAACGACATTAACGTCAAGGTTCTAGGTAATGAGATTGTGCTCTATTGGCTATTAATTTAATTTTTATGTCAAGACACAATCGATTTATGGATTTGCAAGACTTTACCTTTCTCATCAATCTTTGGTTCATCAGTAGCATTTTTGATCACTCGAACATCCATTTGGCAGGCTGTGAGCCAACACTCTTTAGTTTAGTCCATAAACTTGTTCGATGTGACATTTTCTCCAGATAAGAAATGTGCCTTCGGCTAGGATGGAATAATCAACGATTCAACTACTTCTCTGATCACCTTATGGGAGCTCCCACCTCTCCCAACCGCCTTCCTAGCCTCTTGTCCTATCTTCTTGGCTCTCTCTTTCAGCTTCTCATCTGTCATCAACTCTGCAATCTTCTTCTCAATCTCTTCTCCTTTCACAATACCATTGGGACCCCAATCCCAGTTCCTCTCCCACAGTCCCAATCCCGCATCTTCCATGACCTGTGCGTTCAGCCTTTGATCACCATGTTGCGGCCAGGCAAGCGTTGGGACTCCTTGGAGAGCGGCTTCCATCACCGAGTTCCACCCGCAGTGACTTAAGAACCCTCCAATGGCGGGATGCCCTAGAATCTCCTGCTGGTTCACCCACCCTTTTATGACCAAACCCTTGTTATTTGTTTTCTCCAAGAAGGATTCATTCAGAAAGTGTTCCGCATCCCCTTGGTCATCCTTATCAACTTTACTGGTTTTAAGGACCCAGAAGAATCTCCACCCCGTCTTCTCCAGCCCCTTTTCCAACTCTCGTATCTGTTGCCTGGACATCGCCGTTCTGCTTCCAAAGCCGATGTACACCACAGATTCAGCTGGCTGATTTTCCAGCCATGACCTGTATTGATCCCCGTCATTGTCATGTGGAACATGATCTGGTTCTAATGGCCCTATGGGAAGAATGGGCGGCAAGCTTTGGATCACCCTTTCTTTGTTGAGAGCGGCAAGTGTAGATGCTTCGAACCACTCAAAAGTGTTCATCAGGATTCCTTTGGCCTCTGATAGAGCTGGCGAATTCGTAATAATTATGGACGTAAGAAGATGACTGGAATCGTGGAGCACCGGTGGGAGGCTTGACATTGCCATGGGTGGCAATCCCGGTATCTTGATTTCAGCGGATGCTCTGTTGAACTCGACGGGGTTAGATGCCAGCACTGGAAGGTATGCCATGAGCGAGAGGAAAGTGACTGAGGAGGTGCAAAGAACATAAATAGGGAGGTCAAGGGATTTCGTAATTGGAGCAACCTTAGCAATTAGAAGGAAGTCCAAAAATATAGCGGAAAAAGGTGGAGATGATGAAGATAACAGTGGAGGGAGAAGATGGATAGACTGACTGATGAGATGCATCTGAAGAAAGAAAGGGTCAACAGCAGCGGAATCAGCTTGCTGGGAGCTAGGAGGAAGCTGGAGTTCAAGATGATTGATTTTGGGATTGCGGCCAAGGAACGAGGATATGTGGTCCGACTCGGCGACGGACACGGTTGGCTGAGCTGTGATGAGCGTAACGATGCTGTCGTGCTTCGCCAGCATTGCCGCGAGCCGGAGGAACGGCATCAAATGGCCCATTCCGGCACTGGGGATCAGAGCTATGTGAGGAGGTTGTGGTGTAATCATTGCTACTGGGCGTTCTTGGATGACGAAGAGACTATAGATGATTGCCGAACAGATGCTGAGAAGAGGTTTTATAGAAACCATAAATGAATGTAGGTGGGTTCATCACGTGCGTGATTAGGTGAGAAACTCGTATACCATCCACTAGTCAATGATTTTTCAAAGTGTAATAGGAAATGATCTTTCTTTATTCTTTTACGAAGGTTGTAAAAGATAGATTTGCCGAAGTCAGCTCCTACCTATTTGCGAACTATTTAAGTTAGTGTCGATGGAGGTGAATTGTGTGAAAAGTAATTACATAACATTTCTTTAATATCAAACCTTTCATGTGAGGTAGGAAAAGAGGTTTGTGAATTGATGTTTCGAAGAATCGTCGCGGGAGCGGTCATATTTGAGGTGGCAAACGCGGATCGACCAAGTCCTGACAAATTGCTCTTAAATCGCTCTACCATGGGAGAAGCCTCTCGTGCTGTGACACGTAAAGGGAATAACTCAACAGATAAAAGTTCATAGCGTCGTCAATGTAATCCTTTTGGAGATATGGTGAACATAAAAATGGATGAAAACTGGGGTGGATTTGATATGATCCATCATGATAATTCTCCAATCTTTCACTATGTTCTGAACTCATTACGAGTTTTGCTACGAATTCCCAAACCCGACTTATGAAATTAGTTGGGTACTTGCAACTTATTTGAAACTTGTCGTAATATAAATAAATGACCACATTATCTCAATGCGTATTGCAAAATGGAAAAAAGAGAGGATTATATGTCATAGTGTATTTTTGGTTCATGTAAAATGACATAAGTGACTTTTTTAGTTTATAAAGGAAATGACCCCTTCAAAAAATTAATGACACTTTCGGGAAAACAACACTACAAATGTAACAACTTTCCTATGTTACTTATTTCAATATCAAAACTTTTCAAGTGAACACTTGAGAGTTAGTTTAATAAAAGATCAATGACTTCAATGCCATTGCTGATTTGAGTGGCCAAAACGTTCAACATGGCTTATTGGCAAAGAGCCACGTCTTACTTAAATTTTGTCAACATTGGACATCATTTTTATTTTACTTCTTTAAATTATAAAGGATTACAATGAAGATATCAATAATCATCAACGGTTCTTAAAGTAATTGTCGAGAGAACTAAAAAAATTGAAAAAAAAGCACCATGAGTTTTATAATTTTTATACGATATTCACGTGAGTGCCATAACTTTTAATTTATTACTTAAATGTCATAACTTTTAAAAGGCGCACACTCGGGTGTTAAAAATCCAACGTGGCATGATAGTATTGGTGAACGATTTAAAAAAAAAAACTCTTAAGTGATCAATTGAAAAATTCTATGATACTCAAGTGATTTGAAAAAAAAATGTCAGGTCACTAAAATAAGCGTCACACAAAAGTTATAATACATGTGATGTCATTTTCCTATGAAAATAACTCACACTGAATAATACTAATGACAACCGGTGCTATTCTCTTCAAAGCACGGAGGAAATAATGAAAATGATGGGAGGGGCAAGAGTCCCACCTCCAATAACCAATCCCACCAAAGATTTTAGGCTGGGGTGTTGATAAAAGATGAGGAACGCAATGAAGACCTGGACGCTGAGGTTAACGAAGAAGAAGAAGAAGAAGAAGAAGAAGAAGAAGAAGAATTTTTAAGGGCTAAACTATGAACTTTCACATTTGTTTGCCCCAAATTATTTAATCGGGGATAAATTCGTCAAATTATTTTTGTTTTTTAAACCCTAATCCCCTCATTCTCTCTCTCCATCCTTCATCTTCAGTCGCCGTCGCCCTATATGCGAGCCCCATAGTGCTGCCATTGTCGTCAACTCGGTGTCCTCAAATTGCTAGGCCTCGTCCACTGGCCAGCCGCGATTTGTGTCCTTGTCCATCTCCACGAGGCTCGTGATTGCTTGCGACCGCCATAGATGGCATCGCGGGTCATGGGCAATACCGGATCCAAGGTTGCTCTTGGCCAGCCGGATCTGGTATCGGCGACGTTTGATCCGACATCTTGAGCCCGGATCCAATGCGCGATGCACAAGGACGGAGGGTGAAGCTCGATGGCTGTGGGATCGTTGTTCGAGGTTGCGCCTAGTGGCCTGATGCCGAGCTTGCAACAACATGGGAGCGGCGATGAGGCGGTCGAGCTGTTGTGGAAGTCGCCCAGCGTGGTAAAGCCGGGAAAATTGTCCAAAAAGTCTTAATCATATTGCGATTTTATCAATTTAGTCATAAATCTTTTTATTTGGTCAATTCAGTGCTAAACCTTTTAAAATCTTGACAATTCAGTCTTTCTGACAACTTCGTCTCGGAAAATATCCACGTGATTGTCCAATCAGCACCGTCTATCTTATATGACTGGATATTCAAGTAAATAGTACAAGATTCTTTAGGGAGAGTAGTTTGATTGAATTCCTGACTGTTCTTTGCATTACACAACATCCACATCTTGCCAACTATGACACGACTCTAGAGTACGAGGAGGACACGCCATGACTCTAGGCACGGACAATGTAATCATGCTTGATTGTGTTGATGAAGCGCCGTACCTCTCTCTCTCTTACTTATTCAGATTCTTCTTCAAGCCTTCACCTCCTCCTTTTTCCAAATGAAAACCAATCAACAAGTTTTCGGGCAACTTTTTAACTTGCGCCCCCTCTCGGGTTGAGGAAAATTTGCCAGAGACAGTTGCAGGACTCCACCAACCTGTGCAGCCTATAAATAGTAGCTACTGCTGCTTATTTAAAGAGGATAGAGAGTGCGTTGTGTGGTGGTGCGGGAAAATAGGAGTCTACAGAAAGGCGTGTCCTTGTGCGCGTTTCTCACCGAAAGCGAGGAGTGAGTCCCAAGTGATGACTGAAGTGAGATGCTTGCGAGGAAGTATTAGATGGTTGGGGACCACCAGCTGACATGGTCCCGGACCACTAAAAAAATGACAAGTGACGGGTAGGGTCAGCTTGTGGGGCCGCGCTCTCTCACATTCGAAAGAAACACCCGCCACATGTCAAAATTTTAGTGGTCCGGGATTGCGCCAGCTGGTGGCCGCGGACCACCTAAAATTTTTCCGATACTTGTGAGAAAGTGTCAGGCAAGTGTGTTCACTTGTAATAAGTATTTTATAAATTGTGAAGTAGAAAGAGCCGGATTTATTCAATAAATTAATATTAGAGCAAGTCGATTGAAGACAGTGAAGTGAAGACAGAGGTTAGGATCCATTGTACTTGAGCAAGCGATAAGAGAGAGGAGAATGCCGGAGTTCTGCTAGTGCACAAATCAGGAACTGTGAAGTCGTTTGGCTTGAGAAATGCTTAGTTTATGTAGTGTTGGGCATTATAACCAAGTCATGATGGGAGATTTCTCAAGTTCGGTGAATGGCGTTGAGAAACTGAATAGCTTCAATATTAATCAGAGCACCTGCGTGCAGTATTGACAATGAAATATCCAAACAGGTAAGGCTCAATATGTTTTTTGCTGTGACTATTGAAGATGAGTAGTGTTGACAAATAAATTTTAACAACCTAAAATTAATCGGACTGGCGATGGCATGAACTGAAAGTAATCGTGCGGACTTGGGCTGTATGCTAGGAATTTTCGACTAGCACTGATGAAGATCGGACTGCATTTTTCCAGCCTCTAATTTGGGATGATTTGAGTTTTAGTTGAAGTAAATTTAGCCTAATCAAAATAATTTGTGCCATTTGCTCAAGCGAATATTTAATTGAAAGAACTTTCAGATTTTAGGATCAATTTTATAAATACCATAAGCTTGAGGTTCTTAAGTTCATTTTAGGTAATAATCAAATCTTATTTGATTCGCAATATTATTGCCTAACTATAAATTTTTCTTGCCTAATTTAAATATTATTGCATGAAATTTGCATAAAGTTCTACAAATATTTCCAGATGTAGATTTTTAAATTAGGAAGAAATCTTCCTAATTTGTCAATGTGCCTCGGACCATCCGACTGATCTCCACCCTAAGATCTGACTTGTGATGTCACATAAAATATTCAACATCCCTCATCACCCTGTGGGACGAGCCATTGATTTTATGTCATCCAAATTCATATTATTTGTTTTTTTTACAGATAATATTTTTCTTGCTGATAAAATTATTTGACGGATAATATTAATTGATTTGTGGATGCTAATTGCAATCTTTTGCTTAATTTGTTTCTTAAAGGATAAAAATCCAAAAAAATATATGTTCGGTTTTTAGATATGTCATTATTCTTAGTTAATGCATGTCGGGATAATTTAAATCTTTCTGATTTTTCAGATAACCTTCTAAGATGGAATATATAGGATTCCTAGTTTATTTTGATATAGGTTAAATTATAATAGATATTATTCCGAAATTTTAAATAAAAAATCATAAAAACTGCCCTTTTTAGGATTGGATTTGTTTCCCCATTTATTTAGTTGCATTCTTAAGATAAAATTTAAATAATTCCGAATTTCATAAAAATAATAAAAAATGCCTTTCTTAGAATAGATAAATACTAAAACTTCATCATGCGCAAGTCATATAATTTAGTGGCATTATCATGCCATAACATTACTGCATGCATCACATTAGAATTAAATGTTCAAGTTTGCCTAATTTTATTTTGCATGTCATGTAAAGTGCATCGTAAATTAAGTCATCATAGTTGCATGTCATATTGCATGTCACGCTTGCACATGTCATATTGCATGTCTTCCATCTAATAAATGTGTCATGTTTAATTTAATTATTCTTGCATGTCACAAAAATTGCATGTTAGGTTTGATAATTAAATTTTTCTAGAATAATGTTGTTAAGTTTAGTCATATCATCTAGAATTGCATGCTACGTTCATTTAATCGTGAATCATTCATGCTTCGTTCTTTTAATCGTCAATCATACCCCATAAAGTTTTTGCATGTCAATTCTAATAACTTCGCATGTCATTATATTTGCACGTTAGATTATATCCATTAGAATTTGATATCATATATGTTGCATGGAATTTGCATCACATTCAATATTGGCGTGCTTGCTCATTTTGCGTGTCATTAAAATTAGGTGATTTAAGTAAATGTCTTTCATGTTAAATTAGTTTAAATATTATGCATGTCATCGCTAGTGAAAGATCTAGTGCGATCACCTAGAGGGGGGGTGAATAGGTGTTTTTAAAATCTTTTGCGGAAGTAAGAAATTCATAGCGTGTGAAGCGTGATAAACAAGTGATATACGAAGGACTATAAGCACAACAGAGAGTTAAGAGAGTAGAGATGAAGACACAAGGTTTATAGTGGTTCGGCTTAACTCAAGCCTACGTCCACTCTCTTGGGTTGACAGCCTATCGGCTGGATTCCACTATGAATCAAAAGAGTTACAAATCAATTCTAAGACTTCACAGAGTCTTATGCTCTCACAGCAAGTATATGTAACACTCTTTTGTTTACAATGTAAGTGCACAGTAAATGAGCAGCTCTAAACTTCGGAATTAAACTCTCGTTAGCTTCTTTCTTTTTTTTGAACAACTTGAAACATCTCCCTTAAATACTCTTTCATGCCAATACGACCATTGGCATTTTTCAAAGGAATTCTTCCAATCAACCCGTCGGACAGAATCAGGAGTATATCAAGCAATCTTCAGATGGTGTTAAGAGTCCGTTAATCCTGGTCGCCCATACAATCAGGATCTTGGTTTCCATAAGTGAATACTTGCCACATTTACCCAATCTTCAAAGAATCTAATATGCCTAATAAACTTATATTCTTGGGAATAATCAATCTTGTTGATCAACATATATGCTGTCTGAAATCCACGAGTATCAGAGTCGTAAGAATATCCTCTTACTCAAAAAGTCGTCATAAGTCAGACTTCCCAGATTTTACCAAATATGTCTTCCAAACGATACGTGTTTGATATCTTCAGATCTTAAAGATTTGACTATCTTCATATGTTAAAGATCTGAATACCTTCAGACTATACAAGTCTGACATCTCTCCAGATGATAAAGATCTGGCCACTTCCAGATGATAAAGATCTGGCCACGACTAAGCACCCGATTCCAAGTGAAATCACAGAGTTTTGTTCTTTTGTCATAGAGTTTTGTCATCTTCAAAATCATCGATAGATCTTCCTCTAACAATCTCTCCCCTTTTTATGATGACAAAACGTTCCTGCAAATTTTGGAAATATTTTTTGCAACACAAAATGTTAGATAAAAACAATATCTCATAAGCAGATATAAACATTATCCTCTTTGTATAATCTGTATTCACAAGACAAAGTTAGTCTTGACAAGATATAAAACTTTAAAGAAATAAACAATATCCCTGTATGTCCCTATCACTCAAATAGATAATAAAACAATTGTGCAAACAATGCAACCAATTAGCATCACAAAGCATCCATTCAACCATTCATTATCACAAATCATCCATTCAACCATTCAATCAACCAAGCAATCATCCACCACATCAAAATTATTTAAAAAGTCAAGTCAAAGACAAAATCTGCAATTCTCTCCCCCTTTTTGTCATAATCAAAAAGTTTAAAAGGAGGGTGAACAAAATGAAGATTGTCCAACGACTGCACAGTCTGTTCCAGCTTCTTGATCGACTGCTCGATTTCATCAAGACTATCCAATACAATGATCTAACCAAGTTGCTGAGAGAGCTGCTGAAGCACTCCTTCCTGCTGTGTCTGCACAAGTTGCAGTTGGTCAACTTTGGTGTTCAGGGCAGACATCATATCCAAAAGTGGTTGCAACTGAGTGATTTGAATGCTGGGAATACTAGGTCCAGCAGGAGATGGAGTAAATTCTGAAGAACCACCGTCTTTTCTAGCTCCCCCTATCTCAAATGCGGTGGACATCTCTTCAGAATGGACAACCTCTGTTTCTGCTCCCCCTGTCTCAATGGTCGTTGGGGATGGAATATTCATCGGCAGCATAGAGGAATTGTCATCCTATTCATCCTCATCCTCCTTCTCTTTCTCCTTCTCTTTCTCTACATCATCTCTATCCTCTTCTTCCTCTTCTCCTTTCTTCTTTGCCTCCGCGGTAGAGATTTGCTCAATAAGTTCCTCATTCCAGGAACTATCAGACGTGCTGAAGGACAAACCAAGGGAGGTAGTCTCCACTCCTTCCCCTATAGACTCAAACTCTTTCTTAACTTCCTCATCAATCAGTAACTTTCGGCGTTGGGATGTAGGTGTCTCAGCCATGGGCTCTTTACCTTTCTTCTTTCCAATAGAAGATTCAGCCTTTACTTGCCTCAGTGGAGTTGACTTGGAACTTGATCTAAGAGGCAGATCATGCAATTTCATCTTTGCCACCATCGTATGTCCCATTAAGATCGGGGCAAGTCTGTTGGCACAAATAGTAGAGGGTAATGGGATGTGAAAGTGTTAGAAAATCCGAGTCACCAATGATGTATAGGGTAACTGTCCCTTATCCTTTTGTGAGACTTGAGAAATGTGATATAAAATCATGAAGGCAGAGGAAAACTTGTGAATGTTTAAAATTGCAAACATCAGTCGGGCCTCCGACTTAGAAATATCTGTCTGTGAAGTTGCCTTTGGCCAAAGACAATTGATGATGATCTTATGAAGTAGGACATGAGTAGCCGTCAGTTTCGAATAGGTAATCGGTCAGGAGGAAGACTTATATGTGCTTAGGTACTGGAAAAATTCATGGTCAGATTCCTCAACAGGAATAAAGCTACTCTTGACGGTACCCAGAATATCCGCTAGATCATCCACATCCACCGTCACCGTTCTGTCTGCCACGGTGAACTGAAGACGGTGTTGATTCGGAAAAGAGAGATTGGAGTAATAATAAGCAGGAAGTTCAAGATACGCAGGAGCGGAGTCCTCACAAAGTTGGTCCAGCCGATTGTACTGAAGAAGTCGTCTCAAAGGTACTTGAACAGAGTCGAGAAACCCAAAATCCACAGTACGAGGGCTCATCACCTCTCGTTCTAAGATCCTATTGTAAGCAAATTTGTGGTCCTTTGACCGAAAGAGTTTGTTTGCCTTGCTAGGCACATCAGGCACTATCCCTTTCCTTAGTTGGAAATTAACGAATATTTTCTCATCCTTATCCCTAGGCTCAAAGTCGGATGAAGTATGAAATCTAGGATCAACAGGAAATTTTTTGCGTACATGATCAGCCGTACGTAGTGGTGCAACACCAGTATCCTCCATTTGCCGCAGAAAGTTTTGCTCGTTTGTGATGCCATTGGACAACAGAAAATCTCGGATGACATTGATGGATGCTCTGTTCTCTAATCATTCTCTTGTAGAATGAAAAGAGAACTTTCGGATTCTTCTTCTTCAGTGGAGTGGTTTCATGAACCCGAGTTTCCACAGATGGTGTGACTGATGCTTGTTGATGGCCTTCAGCAGACGGAGAATCCTCAGTGAGGTCAAAGTAAGTTGGTCCAGCACTTCATTTCTCAAATTTCTTGGTGGCAAGTCGAGAGGATTTCCTAAGAGCAGACATTGTTGCAGTCGAAGAGATTTCCTTCATTTGATTAGGAGAAAAGTTGAAAGCTTTTTGGAAGAGAGAAAATGAAAGGAAATCAAACTGCTAGGGTTTTAGATGAACAAAGAGCTTTTGAGTGAAGAGGCAGAATCCCAATCGGTTTAAAGAGTGAGAGAGTGCCTTTCGAAATTCAAAAGAAAAACTATATTTTTAGAAAATAAAATTTTCAAAACAACAATTCAACAATCAAGGGATGCAACGATTCAAAGAGGCAAATAAATATGCACTATATAACGGTCATACCTTAACATACTAAAAATAAAGATACATGTTACCTTATAACCGAATGGCAGAAAAATTCATATCATAAGATCCTGAGTCATAAGATATCATAATTGATAGTGTGTCAAGACTTGGACCGTTTGAGATGTTCGTAAGATCTGAAGTGTGTAAGATCTGCACCTTGTAAGATATGAACCTTGTAAGATCTGATGCTCGTAAGATCTGAACCTTGTAAGATCTGAAGCTTGATATGATCTGAAGCTCATAAGATTTGAAGCTTGATATGATCTGAAGCTCTATAACTTCTGAACCATGATATGGTTTGAATCTTAATCATCAGGAGATAAGATATTCAGCTTGGTCCGAATGAATTCGAAAGAATTCTTATCCAATGCCTTTGTAAAGATATCTGCAAGCTGATTCTTAGAATCAATGAAGGTGACTCTTACATCCTTTTTCTCCACATGACCCCGTATAAAATGATGTCGAATTTCATTGTGCTTTGCTCTAGCGTGCAAGATAGGATTCTTAGTTAAATCCATAGCACTGGTGCTATCACATCTGATTTCAATGAATGACCTTGGAATTTTGAAGTCACGTAGTTGTTGCTTCATCCATATGATCTGTGAACAACAACTTCCAAGAGCAACGTATTCTGACTCTGCTGTTGAAAGAGCAACAATGTGTTTCTTTCTTAACAGCCATGATATAAGTCTTTCTCCAAGAAGCTGACAAGTACCTGAAGTACTCTTTCTGTTTAGCTTACAGCCTGCTAAATCAGCATATGAATATCCAAGCAAAGTGAAATCCCCATCTTTTGGATATCATAATCCAAACTTTGATGTAGTTGCCACATACTTTATAATTCTGTTAACAACACTTAGATGTGACTCCTTTGGATTAGATTGATATCTAGCACATAGACACACACTAAACAAAATGCCGGGTCTAGATGCTGTTAGATATAAAAGAGATCCAATCATACTCCTGTAAAGTCTCTGATCAACTTGTTTTCCATCGATGTCTTCATCAAGTTTCAAAGTACTTGACATGTGCGTCTCTGTCTTCTTGTAGTTTTCCAAGCCAAATTTTGACACAATCTCCTTGGCATACGTTTCTTGGTGAATGAAGATTCCTTCCTCGGATTGTTTAACTTGCAAGCCTAGGAAGAATGTCAATTCTCCCATCATACTCATTTTGAACTCATTTTACATTGCTTTGGAAAAGTTCTTGCAAAGTGTTTCATTTGAGGAACCAAATATGATATCATCAACATATATTTGAACTAAGAGAAAATCTTTGCCCTCAGTCTTGACAAACAAGGTTATGTCTACTTTACCTTTCTCAAAGCCATTCTCAAGTAAGAATTTACTTAACATTTCATACCAAGCTCTAGGAGCTTATTTCAGACCATAGAGTGCCTTCTTTAGTTTGTACACATGATCTTGCTTCTTCAGATCTTCAAATCAGGAGGTTGCTTTACATACACCTCCTCTTGTAGGAATCCATTCGGGAATACACTCTTGACATCCATTCGGAATAACTTGAAATTTTTATAACAATCAAAGGCAATTAATAATCGAATAGCTTCTAACCTTGCTACTGGTGCATAAGTTTCATCATAGTCAATTCCTTCTTACTGAGAGTATCCTTTTGTAACTAGTCTGGCTTTGTTTCTGACAACTTTGCCTTCCTCATCCAATTTGTTTCTGAACACCCATTTGGCTCTAATGATAGATTTTCCTTTTAGTTTTGCAACTAACTCCCAAACATCATTGATTGCAAATTGTCTAAGCTCATCTTGCATAGCCTCAATCCAACTTTCATTCGATAGAGCTTCATCTACACCTTTCAATTCAACTTCAGACAGAAGTGCTACTGCACTGAATTTTTCATGTTTCTGTGCCCTTGTTCGAACTCCTTCATTAAGATCACCAATGATTAGTTCAGTTGGATGACTGGACTTATGTTTCCAGTTTGATCGAATAATTCTTCTGGATTTAGATGATAGAGTTTCCCTAGGTGAGTTCATGGTTGAGAAGTCTTGAGAATGATTCGGAATATCAAGCTGTGGTTGAAGTGAATGTAATTGAGTATCTTGATGAAAGTTGACATTGATAGACTCTTCCACAGTTTGAGTCTTTTTGTTAAAGACTATGTAGGCTTTGCTTGTCATGGAGTATCCAAGAAAGATTCATTCATCTGACTTCATATCAAACTTACCAACATTGTCATTAGGATTCTTCAGTATAAAGCAATTGCAACCAAAAATATGAAAGTAAGAAACAATAGTATCCTTATAGATCTCATAAGGTGTCTTCTCTAGGAGAGGCCCGAGATAAACTCTGTTGATGATGTAACAAGCTGTAGATACAGCTTCAGTCCAGAATTGAGAAGGTATGTAACTCTTTATCAGCAGAGTTCTGACCATTTCTTGTAATGACATGTTCTTCCTTTCCACAACCCCATTTTGTTCAGACGTATATGGAGATGAAAACACATGTTGGATTCCTGTATCGTTACAAAACTTGGCAAAATCTTGATCCTCAAATTCTCTTCCATGATCAATACGAATCCTTGAAATAGTATAACCTTTCTCATTTTGAACTTTCTTGACAAACTTGGAGAAATAAGTGATAGCATCATACTTACTTGCTAGGAAATAAATCCAAGTGAACCGAGAGTAATCGTCAACTATTACCAGACAATAAGTCTTGCCTCCAATACTCTAGTTCGAGTAGGTCCAAACAAGTCCATGTGAAGCAACTGTAAAACATGGTCAGTTGATACTTGATTTATCAACTTATAAGAACTTTTGACCTGTTTTCCCAACACACAGGATGTGCAAGAATTGCTCTTTTGAAATGCCAAACTAGGAAGGCCACGGACAATCTTCTTGGAAGAGAACTTGGCAATTTGCTTCATGTTAGCTTGTCCAAGTCTTCTATGCCACAAATTTATCTCATCCTGAACAGATAATAAACATCCGAGCTAGCTGGATTTATATCAAGTAGATAGATATTTCCATGACACTTATCTGAGAAGAATTGTGAAGTTTCTTTGCTAGAACCATAACATATACCTTCTTGAAACTGAATTTTGTAACCAGCATCACACAGTTGACTAATACTGATAAGATTGTAATTCAAACCTTTCACCAAAGAAACATCCTTGATAGTTAGATTCCCAATTTGCACAGTTCCATATCCAACTATTTTTCCTTTGCTTTTTCCTCCAAAAGAAACTTTCCTGCCTTTTGTTTTGACTAACTCAATAAAGCAGCTCGAATCACCTGTCATGTGCCTTGAACATCCATTGTCCAGATACCATTTTGTTTTGCTTGTGATAGTAACCTGTTAACAAGAAAAGTACTAACTTTTTCTTTGGTACCCAGATTTTCTTGGGTCCTTTATAGTTAGTATAAGCAAAGTTTGACCATATTTTATTCACTGATCTTTTTAACATAGAACAATCTCTTTCAAGATGTTCTGAGCTATTACATTTGGAGCACTTCAAAGAACTTCTTCCAACAGGTTTTACAAAAACTCTTTGAAAGTTATTTTTGTAAACTACCTTTGAAGGTTTTCTTCTAGCATTTCCTTTACTTTAGGAAAACTAATTAAAGGAATAGTTTCGGGGGTCATACCCAAACCGGCTTTATTAAAGTAGGGTCTTTGAATTGAAAGAAGTTTATCAAGCTTTTCAGAACCATTTGAAAACTTCTTTGAAAGACTTGAAAAATCTGCTTTGAGACAGACAACTTGCTTCTCAAGAGAATTTGACTTTTCCTTCGTAGCAGCTAGTTTTTCACTTAAACTTTCAAATTTTTCAGACCAAATGTTTTCCTGCTTTTGAAGTCTCAAATTCTCCTTCTTAAGCTCAGAAATTATTTTTAGAAAAGATTCCAGGCTTGAGCATAACTCATCAATATACATAGATACTTTAACAGGAATCTGGAAGTTACTGACCTCATCATCTTGATCTAAGTCTGAATCAGAACTAACTTCTGAATCCGAATTTGATCGTGCCATCAAGCAAATGTTTCCAAATTCATCATCACAATCAGCATCACTCCAGGATTCTGCTTTGAGAGCTTTCTTGTGTTTTTCATTTCTTTCATTGCTTCGCTTCAGTAAAGGACAGTTGGGTTTGATATGTCATTTCTGCCTACAGTTGTAACACGTTACATCATTCTTGGATTCTTTGTTCCAAGACTGTGTGTTCTTGGATTCTTGGATTTTGAGAGCTAAAATTTCCTGAGTTGAATCTTCTTCCTCTGTTGTTTAATTTCTTGAACTTCTTCATTAGAAGAGCCGTCTCTTCATCATCCAAGGTCTCATTTGATCCTGCATCATGCAATTCTTCATTAGATTTTAAGGCTATAGATTTCTTACCTTTTAAGTCTGATTGTTCATAAGATCTTTCCACTTCGTAAGATTGGAGAGTTCCAATTAGCTCATCTACAGAGAGAGGTTGAATCCTCCGTGTTTCTCTAACAATGATTTTCACTTGGTCCCATTCACTTGAAAGTCCACGTAGTAACTTGTTGACTTTGATTGGTCCAGAAATAATTTGATCTTGATATGCGAGACCATTGACAATCTCTGTGAATCGACTGAACATGTCAGAGATGCTTTCTCCAGATTTCATTTTGAATGCTTCGTATTGACCAAGTAGAATGTTGATTCTCGTTTCCTTGACTCGATCCATTCCTTCAAAAGTGATATTCAGCCTTTCCCATATCTCCTTAGCTATTGCACAAGAAGAGATGCGATTATATTCTGTAGAAGACAAAGCACAGTATAATGAATAAATAGCTTTAGCATCAATGTGTTGTCTTCTGATAAGTTCAGCTTGATTCATCTCTCCAGTTTCTATAGCATTTCTCTATGAATTTGTTGTAGATTTGGGATTTACTCATCTTTTAACAACATCCCATTCCAATGGATCTTTTGATCTAAAAAATGCTCTCATTTGGTTTTTCCAGATGTTGTAGTCCTTTCCAATAAAGTAAGGTGCTCTAGCAAAGTTCTGTCCTTCCATCACTCTTGGTACAAACACACTAGACATAGATATTTAGCTTAGAAGTAAAACACTTCAAAAAAAAGTACGAGACTCTGATACCAATTGAAAGATCTAGTGCGATCACCTAGAAGGGGTGAATAGGTGCTTTTAAAATCTTTTGCGGAAGTAAGAAATTCACAGCTTGTGAAGCGTGATAAACAAGTGATATACGAAGGACTATAAGCACAACATAGAGTTAAGAGAGTAGAGATCAAGATAGAAGGTTTATAGTGGTTCGGCTTAACTCAAGCCTACGTCCACTCTCTCGAGCTGACAGCCTATCGACTGGATTCCATTATGAATCAAAAGAGTTACAAATGAGTTCTAAGACTTCACAGAGTCTTATGCTCTCACAACAAGTATATGTAATATTCTTTTATTTACAATGTAAGTGCACAGTAAATGAGCAGCTCTAAACTTTGGAATTAAACTCTCGTCAGCTTCTCTCTTTTTTTTATGAACAATTTGAAATGTCTCCCTTAAATACTCATTCATGCCAATATGATTGTTGGCACTTTTCAAAGGAATTCTTCCAATCAACCCGTTGGACAGAATCATGAGTTTATCGAGCAATCTTCAGATAGTGTTAAGAGTCCGTCAATCTTGGTCACCCATACAATCAGGATCTTGGTTTCCATAAGTGAATACTTACCACATTTACCCGATCTTCAGAGAATCCAATATGCCAATAATAAACTTCATATTCTTGAGAATAATAAATCTTGTTGATCCACATATATGCTGTCTGAAATCCACGAGTATCAGAGTCATAAAAATATTCTTTTACTCAAACAGTCGTCATAATTCCGACTTTCCAGATTTTACCAAATCTGTCTTCCAGATGATATTTGTCTGATATCTTCAGATCTTAAAGATCTGATTATCTTCAGATGTTAAAGATCTAAATACCTTCAGACTACAAGAGTCTGACATCTCTCTAGATGATGAAGATCTGGCCACTTCCAGATGATAAAGATCTGGCCACGACTAAACACTTGATTCCAAGTCAAATCACGGAGTTTTGTCCTTTTGTCATAGAGTTTTGTCATCTTCAAAATCATTGATAGATCTTCCTCTAACAGCTAGCATAGTCCATTTAGAGTCATTACATAATCCATGCATTGCATCGTTGTATCTCATTCGATAAAGTGAAAATCTAAAAGTAATTAATGTTTGCTAATGAGTGTTAGTAGAAATCATATTAAGATGATTGATTGATTTTTTCTATTTATTTTGCATATGCTTACATTTCTTTCGAGGTAAGTCCAAATTTTCCTATCTCTGCAATGTATTTAATGCTTTATCTATTGAGGGTTAATTAATGTTTTCGCACCAACATTATTACCTCACATATTAGGTGGTTAGAACTAAAATTGATCCAAATTACTTGCCAAAGAATTTTCATAAAATAAAAGTATTGAAATGACATTAGATTAATCTAGTATAACTAAGTACCAGATTCTAAACTCTTTAGTTCGTATTTATAAATTATTCTTTCCAATATTTTGCATGAATTTCTAAACAACCCATTATATTGGATCAATAGCGACTCCTGATGAAAATTATTTTCATGCTAATAACTTAAACTTTAAGTTATGAATTTGTATTGGTCGAGGAGAGCTCGAGTTAGGTTTAATCTTAATAATCCATTAGCCAGCCCCTCTAGGTGGTGCACCGTCTGGAGGTCGCCGCAAGTAGTTATAGAACATCAACAATGCAAAGACCCCAAAGGAGGCATGAAATAACTTCGCGGCTTTGTTCGGAGGATGAACGACACCAAGCTGCAAAGGCCGGAGAACAAGCTAATGCCAGTGTGGCAACAAAATATGACAATGAGTCAATACTTTTCCAAAATTAAATCCATTTGTGATGAAATTTTAAAAATTAGATCCTCTGAATGCCATCTACATGGATTACAATCTGAGTATAATAGTATTGTTATGGCCACTCATAAATGGGCAAAAGAGCCAACTCTGATGGAGTTGGAGAGTATATCCAATCAAGAGGCTTTAGACAAATAAATATTTATGGTATCAGTAAAGAAAGATGAAAGTGCTCTCTTCAATAATAAAAGAGCATTTAAGTTTTAGAGGAGAAATGGTGCCAGCACTAGAGATGGTAAATTGAGGAAAGACAATGGAGATTGGCAAAAGTGACTAGAAGGAGTGGGCCTTCCGCTGGAGAGCTCGTCGAGACAGCAATAAGGATGAAAATGAAGATGAGAGCAACAAAAGGTATATCAATCGATGCTACATCTGGGGCAAGGTAGGACGCGTCGCTAGAGTATGTGTTTCAAATGGGAAGAAGGAAATGCTGCAACGTTTATCAACAAAGAGATTAAAACCGAAGAAGAATGAAAATTTTAAGCACCTGTTGCAGTGATGGAACGAGAAAAACTTGCGACGGCCCATATAATTGAGTGAGATAATATGACAGCTCTTGTCATGTCCCCGAAGAAAAGCAAGCCGGGGTAAACCTCGAAGAAGCAAGAAACATCCCTAACAAGCAATCGCCAGCGCAAGAAATGATGAAAATTAGAAAATCGAGAAGGTGAAGTTGGAAAAGATGTTGGAGAAGAGGGGCGTAATGCCAAGACAAAACGACAAGGAGCAATTCAACATGAATTGTTGAAGCAATTCAACTCCAATGAGTTGTGAAACTAAGTGAAAATTAAGTCTATTTCATTAGAAGCAATTCAACTCCAATGTCAATTTGGACCAAATCACAACAAATTGGACTTGATTTAATTGAATTTGCCAACCAATTATTGAAAAAATAAAGACACGTTTATCTAATTAACATAATTTACTTTGACCCATGTCACATTGGCTATTGCATCAAATGACAACATTTTATTCATTTGTAACAATGCCTGTGTAAACCTTACACACCATGACTCTAGCTGGGTTGTTGATTATGCAACTTTATTTCATGTCACCTCACAACGTGGCTCTTTTACATCATACCACAATGGCGGCTTTAGTTGTGTTGGGATGGGAAACAATGGTGTTTCCCAAGGTAGTGGTATGTGAGATGTTATTTGGAGACCTTGATCTCCACAAGAGCCTTAGATGATGATGGTTACTGCAATTCCTTCAGTGGCAGCGAATGGAAATTGACGAAGGGTTCCATGATAGTGGCTAAGGGTGAAAAAACGTAAAATCTTTACTATACAAGATAAGTTGATCATGAAAGGAGTAAATGCAGCGAATGACTCCTCAGTTGACCTATAGATTTGGTCATCCCAACGAGAAGGGGCTCCAAACTCTTTTTATGAAGAATCTTCCTTTAAGGAGAGAAATCTAAAAAAATGTACTCACTACCTTGAGGCAAGCAACATAGTCTCCATACACGAAAGTCCACAGTGATGTTTGGTGCATCGTTGCTCGACCATTTAGTGGCATTATACTTTATGGCATTCATTGATGACTGCTTTAGAAAAGTGTAATTGTTCCTTTGAAATCTAAAGACCATGTACTTACTGCATTCAAACAATTTCATGTCAACGTGGAAAGAGAAATTAAGAAAAAAAACTGAAATATGTTTGAACTGATAGCGGTGATGAATATAGAGGCCACTTAAATAAATTTACAGAGATTATTGTTTCAAATTTGAGAAGACTCTTCCCAGAACACCACAATAGAAGTGAATAGTGCAGAGAATGAACCTGACAATTGATAATTGGATTTTGCGTATACTCTCTCTCTTGTGAGATTGCCTAAGTCATTTTAGGGTTAAGCAATGAGAATAGTGGTGGACTTGATAAACTTTTCTCTATCAGTTCCTATTGAGGGGGATGTTTTGCAAATGAAGTATGAAAGATGTTTCATACCATCATTTGAAAGTGTTTGTTTACCGTGCATTTATGTACATTCCAAGAGATGAAAGGTCCAAGATTGATGACAAGTCTAAGCAATGTATCTTCTTAGGTTGTGGACATGAAGAATTTGACCACAGGTTATGTGATCCAGCTGCAAAGAAAGTCATTAAAAGCCAAGATCTAGTGTTTCTTGAACATCAAACCCTTGAAAATAGACAAGCCAAGGAGGCTGAAGAATTTAGCTCGACATTCTACTAGTTTTAGCCTAAATCCTCCTATCATATTGGGTGGAAGTCATGAACATGGTGACCCCTCATAGAATGTTGATTCTTCAGTTGAGACATGTGAAATAATTAAGCCATAACAATCAATTGAACAAGGAGCAAGTTGAGTAAGAACATTTGGTCCTGCCTCAAGTTAGAAGATATATAAGAGAACATAGACCTCATAGAGATATCGGCTGCATGATTATGTGTTGTTCACTAATGCAAGAGAGGTGACAACATATGAAGAGGTTATGCAATGCGATCAAAAGACTGAGTGGCGAGAAGCCATGCCAGGGAAGCTCAAATTCCTCCATGAGAACCAAACACTTGAATTGGTGAGGTTGGCCAAGGGTAAGAAAACACTAAAAACAAACAAAAAAATGGGTGTACAAGTTGAAAATGGAAGAAAGCAGTTTGCTACCACAAAACAAGTGACTTTGAAGAGATCTTTTCACTAGTTGTAAAAATGCCAGAGATGTTCTTGGGTTGACTGCTAGCTTAGATTTAGAAATTGAATTGCTAATACAAAGATAACCTTTTTTTATGGAGACTTTGAAGAAGAAATAAATATGGAGTAACCAAAGGGTTTTAAAACTGAAGGCAAGAAGCATATTGTGTGCAGGTTGAGAATAAGCTTATATGGTCTCAAAACTAGTGCCAATGTAATGATATATGAAATTTGAATCTTTCATGGAAGATCACGAATATGATAAGACCAAATCTGATTATTGTGTCATTAGAAAAAATTCTCAAATAATGATTTTTTTTATTCTTCCACTCTATGTGGATGACATATTAATTATTGGGCATGATGCTAAGAAAATCAAAAGCTTAAATAATGAGTTGAATAAAGCTTTTATAATGAAGGATCTAGGAATGGCTAAGCAAATCTTTGATAAAAGAAATACTCGTGATAGGATGAATAAGAAACTTTGGCTATCCTAGGAAAGTACATCAAAAATATGCTGGAAAGATTCACCATGAGTATATGTAGACTGGTAAGTACTCCACTTGCAGGCCATTTCAAGTTGAGTAGTGAAAAGCGCCCTACAAATCAGAAAGAGAAGGAAGGGATGAAGAAATGATGAAAATTCCTTATACATTGACTGTGGATAATTTAATGCATGCCATGGTTTGTACAAGACCAAGTATTACTCATGCATGTGGTGTTGTGAGTAGATATCTCTCGAATCCATTTAAAGAGCATTCGACTAATGTTAAAAACATTTTGAGATATCTCAGAGGTACTTTTAGATTTTTTTTTTTTGGTTATGGAAACGAGAAGCCTGGGTTGAATGTTAATTAAATGCGGACTATGCCAGTAATGCTGAATCTCACAATCCCCATCAAGTTACATGATGACTTTTACAAGGAAACAGTTCCGTGGCAATCAAGCTTGCAAAAATGTATTGCTTTGTTTACGATTGAAGTTGAGTATATTGCTATCATCGAAGGAGAAAAAGAACTCTTGTTGATAGAGAAATTCCTATAAGAATTGGGCATGAAGCAAGAGACATTTGCTCTCTATATGGCATGGATGTTATCTGACTTAGCAAAAATTCAATATTACATTTAAGATCAAATCACATGGATGTGAAATATCATTGTATTCAAGAAAAATTAGAAGAGAAGCTCTTCGTACTTGAGAAAAATACGATGATTTATCCGATATGATATAATCAAAATTATGCTCATGATAAAACCTGACTCTTATATGAACAAAGCGGTCAGGGTGGACCTTCCCACATGGGGGCAAAAGGGGAACTCTGTTGGTTGGGTCACCTCTTTTGTGGGGGCCTACCTGACATATAAAAGGGCAAAAAAGAAGAAGAGAAAAGTCAAAAAGAAGAAAAGCCGTGGTTGCTCGTCCGTGAGGGAAGCCCAAACGGAGAGAGGAGAGTGTGAGTTCACTGGAGAAGGCAAAAGAGGGCTGAAACTTTGTGGTCGCGATCCGAAGGCATTGGCTCAAATTTCGATGTCGTTTATGAGTCCGAGAGCTACAAGTTGATTGCTTTCGTTCGTGATGTTGAAAATATTGTTGTATTATTAAATATGTGATTAAAGAAGAACACTTTGTATATCTTACTATTTTTAGTTATTAGTGAGAATTTCTTATTTGGTATGTGATTTTTTTTCCTCGTTTGGTTTTCCACATAACATGTTGCTGTTACTGTTGGCTTTGTCTCCTTATCATTTTGAGATTATCTTATCTTGAGATTGTATCACTAAAATATATTACTGGTTGCTGCTAGGGTTAAGTTGATTTTAGTTGGTTTAATTTTGGGGAAGATATTAATCCCGTGGTTCTGGGTGAAATATCTGCCCAGTTATCCCCAATAGTTCAGATCTTACTCGATTGGCCATTACTTCTTACTTAGGACAATTCCGGCGTTTGATTTGCTGAATTTGTGCTTTCCTGAATCTTGCGGCAATTGGTTTTAATTCACCAAGACCTTTTCCTTTCTTTTCTTTGCCGTCAATTGCTTGACCGTACATCTGTAATGCTGATTGGGAGCCAAAACTTGATGCAACAGTTTCTCAAGATAACGAGTTAATTACATCCCTAATTGACCTATCAGAGCTCCCACCTCTCTCAACAGCTCTCCAGGCCTCTTCTCTCACCTTCTTGGCTCTCTCTCTTAGCTTCTCATCTGTCATCAACTCCACAATCTTTCTCTCAATCTCTTCCCCTTTCACAATCCCATCAACACCCCAATCCCAGTCCCTCTCCCACAGCCCCAATCCTGCGTCTTGCACGACCTTCGCATTTAGCCTCTGGTCACCATGTTGCGGCCATGCAAGCATCGGCACACCCTGCTGGGCCGCTTCCATCACGGAGTTCCACCCGCAGTGGCTCACGAACCCTCCGATGGCGGGATGTGACAGAATCTCCTGCTGTTCTACCCATCCTCTTAGGATCACTCCCTTGTTCTTGGTTCTCTCCAAGAAGAAATCGCTTAGGATGTCTTTGACGTCCTTGTGGTCGTCCTTGTCTACTTTGGTGGTTTTCAGGTTCCAGCAGAATCTCCACCCGGCCTTCTCCAACCCTTTTTCCAGCTCTCGCACCTGATCCGAGGACATTGCTGTTCTGCTTCCGAAGCTTATGTACACTACGGATTCGGCCGGCTGGTTCTCTAGCCATGACTGGTAGCGGTGGTCCCCACCTTGCGGATTGTTATATGGTTCTAGTGGCCCGATGGGCAGAATTGGCGGCAAGCTTTCCATCAACCTTTCTTTATTGAGAGCATCGAGTGTGGATGCTTGGAACCAATGGAAAGTATTCATCAAGATTCCTTTGGCCTCAGATGGAGCTTGGGAGTTCATAATGACGATCGAAGTGAAAAGATGGCTGGGATTGAGGAATGCTGGTGGGAGGCTTGACATGGCCAATGGTGGCAGTCCTGGAATTTTGATTTTGGCAGAAGCATTGTTGAACTTGGTTGGTTTCAATTGGAGAACTGGAAAGTACGTCATGAGAGAGATGAACTCGGCTGAGGTGGTGGAAACAACATAAATAGGGAGATGGAGGTCCCTGGCAATTGGGGCAGTCTTGGCAACTAGAAATAAGTCCACAAACATGGCCGAAAAAGGTGGAGATGATGAAGATAACAGAGGACGGAGGAGATGAATTGATTGATTGATGAGATGGAATTGGAGAAAGAAAGGGTCGGCAGTGGTAGAATTGGCGATGGGGGAGCTATCAGTGAGCTGGAGTTTGAGATGTTTAACATCAGGATTGTGGCAAAGGAACAAGGATATTTGGTCGGCTTCGGTGGCAGACACGGTGGGGTGAGTGGTGATGACCGTGACGATGCAGTTTTGCTTGGCCAGCATCGCGGAAAGCCGGAGGAGCGACATCAAGTGGCCCATTCCGGCACTGGGGAAAAGAGCTAGATGAGGAGTTTGTGTCGTGCTCATTGCTAAATCGCCCTTCCTAGATGATCAAGAGTTTAGAAGATTGCAAATAGTTTCTGAAAACGGGTTAACATAGAGACAGCTGTGTTGCAGAAAGCGGAGACTGCACTTCTCTCTCATATGCACGTCCCTTATAAAAGCAATTGTCAAGAACACAAAGGATGAGCGCAGGTAGGGTGGTGGAATGAATGGCCTCAACCTAGTTTTGTTTCTGCCGACCTATACTCTCTCCTCTTTCCCATAAAAGTGACATTAATTTCATAGTAGTCGCAAAAAATCACCCGCTGTGCATGTGCAAAGAAGTTTAAATTTTGCCTATTTAGGAAACTTTTCGACAAATATGAAAAAAAAGGCAGGACAACTTACCAGATAGTGTTTTAAGATTTTTCCGATTTACAAAACTTGAACTTCCGGCGGATTTGGCGGCTGAATAAGAGAAAATTGATCATGTCCAACGTTTGGCGACATACTTTGAACTAGATACATCCGGATAGCCTATTTTAGCCCTCGGGCTAGTATAAAATTGTCTCAACAAAATTTGCTTAAAAGAAAAAAAAAAGAATAGAGCGTACGTGAATAATGGCTCTCAGGCAATTGTTGTCTGGTGTTCACAACTCCTAGGTGACCCTCAAACGGTGATTGCCTGAGAGTTTCATTATTCATCATGAGGGCATCGGCCAAATATAGGCAAATTTGGCAACTAGGCTGGGGTCGCCTTGCTAGCCCTCACTTAGTGTTGGCCACAACCCTGGGCCGACGGTGACGACCGCGAGCTCGTTGTTGCTCATAAGGCGGACACGAATGAGGTGATTGCCATGTTCTAGTGACTCCCGTCGTAGAGGTCGCCATAAAAATGGCAACTATGATTAGTGGGGATGCTCTAAAGCATAGTAGCTTACTTTTTTTTTTTATATATTAAAGTTATCTATTTAATTTTCTATTTGTTGTCTTAGCCATAATTTTTATGATATAAGAAACATATATCTTACTATAAAAAAATACATTAAGAAAAAAATAAAAGTTTGAAAATTTGTTCCACTTAGAAAATTGAACTTGATTTTTTTTAAATATTTAAGGAAGGGAGGAAGGATTCAACTTACAAAAGGTAAAACAAAAAGATCTAAATTAGTATCTAGTAAATGCTAGAAATCAAAGGATTTAAGGTGTTTGAGAATTTAACTTAATGTTGAATTCTGATTATATCCCTCTTTTACTATATTTCTTTTCATGAAATTTGTTGATAAAAATTTGAGGTTAAAATAATGTTTGGTTGGCTTTATTGTGAGGGATGAAATATCTAAAATCTCTCTGATATGAAAATAAAAGAATGGTGCTAAAAAAACCACAAAAACTCCATAGCTTAAAAAGGGTTTGTTACTCCACTAACATTTAACAGTAGAGTATTTCAACACTAATTTATGGAACTCAATGTATCATTGTGTAGGTGCACTTTTATGTATAAAAGTTACTAAAAAATTAGCACAATCATGTTCTTCTTTTGATATGAAGATTTCTTGGAAAACCTAATCCAGTAAGTATTTGTCTGTTTTGATAAATGTCATGAAAATGTTGTGTTTATTTAGTTTTAGCAGCTATGCAATACGTAATGTTATTTTACATGTGGTGATAACTACCAAAACCATCGACTTTACTTTCCCTATTAAAAGAAATGTTCAAATGCTCTAGACTTTGATTTAATGAGTAATGTCATCAACTCAAGTTAACAAAATCTGTTGATATGGCTTTTAATTTGTCAATTTGTATCGTGGATCAAAAGAGAGAGAGAGAAGAAGAAGTTATGCCTGAATTACTCACATAAGATATCATTTCAAATAAATATATAGTAATCCACGTTATGTAATTACGACGGACATGTTAGTAACTTAATTTTTTTTACCTTACTCTAAAGTAGATAACTAAAAAGATTAATCCTCTTATAGATTTTCAACCCTTTAATTAGTCGTCAGACAATCCTCTCGTAAGTCAATGGCCCGCTGGAAATTGGCACCACTCTCGCTGGCTTATTGCCCGTACAGTCTGCTTCTGCCAGGCAGAAAGGGGGTTTACAAAAATATTGGAGCCTGCTGCTTCTATCCATGTTTGACTTTGTGATACGTGCACAAATGAGAAAAAGAAAAACCATATTGGCTTTCTCTTGTGCGCTTTTGATGGACTATAAAACTTTTGATTGCTAACATGTGATTTGAAATTCAAAAAGAGGCTTAATTTGTTTGAAGCATGCAAGAGAAATTCAATACTTTTATTTAGAGAAATCGTCAAAATAGAATATAAATCCAAACTTGTCAATATATATAGTTGGACCCATCTTTACTTAACAAGTTAAACCAATGAGTTATGGGCTTTTAGAATATATTAACTATTTCCTACCACATCAATTCTCCGGCCGGAGACATTTTAACAAACTTGCACTTGCTACTCAACACTCTCTCCCTGACGCATGAGTTCATTATTAGGTTTTGCTCCTCCCTAATTCAGCTGTCATTCTGTATCTACTTATTTCAACTTAATTCTCTAATGTTCACCCTCAATCATGGCCTCTTGCTCTGAACCCAACTATAAAGATTACCATTGCTTCCATATTGCTAAATCACAATGCTCAATACCACACCAATTATCCATTGTGAAATTTTTTAACACAACTTACATGTACAATTCAACAATCTCTCTCCTGACATATGAGTTCATTGTTAGGTTTTGCTCTTTCTTAATTCAGGTATCATTATGTATCAACTTATTTCATTTTAATTCTCTAACGCTCACCCTAATCCATGGCCTCTTGCTCTAGACCAAACTATAAAGATTGCCATTAGTTCCACATTGCTAAACCACAATGCTTACTTGCCCCAAAAACCATATTCATAACTAGTTTTATCCCTTAAGATATTTACTAAACACCGAAACAAACCATTAGCTTATTAATCTATCATTGGCTCCAATACCATTTTTTTGGAGCATGCAGTGGAAGCTTGCACACTTAACTTGGGGAGATCGCCAAGAGAGAGTCAAATTTGAGCTTGTCAACATATTCATGTCAGAGTTAATAATAGGTTAGTGGATGCTCAATTTGTTTTGATATTTAGTGAATATCTCAATGAAAGAATCTGGTAATCAACATGGCTTTTGACAACAAGTGTTGTGGTATTGCAATGTGTGCTTCATGGTAGACTTCATGATTCGATCTAGCGAAAGAGATTATGGATGAAGTTGGCCATTGATGGTGATTTAAGTTGAGATAAGTTGATGTAGAAAAATACTTGAATTAAGATGGAGCAAATCTAATACTGAGCTTACACATGAGGGGAGATTGTTGAAATGCTTATGTGAATTGTGTTAAAGTCCTACATTGAAGATATGATGTAGAGAAGTTAACATATCTTTGTTATCTCATTATTCATTTGTTTAAACTTTTGAGTATATGTGATCTAACTAAACATATTGACTAACTTGAACTTGGGGTTCCTTTTGGCGATCTCCTTGGGTGAAGGTGTTGCGCTTCATTGCACACTCCAATATAGTTCTTCGTATCTAGAAGATAAAAGCATGTCATGTGTCCTCTTCATCGTTGATATTGGGATCCACTTCTATTAGCATTCTATCGAATCTTTTCAAATTGCCAGCTAAAATTGACCGTGCACCTATCATCCTTTGGTCCTCTCAAGTGTTTTTGCGACTTTGCTTTTACTCAATTGTTTAACAATCAACGGTCCATTCAAATACCCATAATCTCCTTGATCTATAAACTTGTTCTCTCTCTGCTTAGGTCTAGCGAGCTTTTAGATACCTTGGCGCCTAATTCCTTGTTCACCCTCTACATCAACCAACAATCACTTGATAGTAGCATGTGATTATTTTCTCGCCTTTGAAATTGCACAGGACGTTTTTTCAATACTGACATTATCGTTTTATGTTCATCCGTGTATTTTGATAGACGGACCATGCACATAGGAAAAAAGAGAAACAAATGGCATGAGAAGTTCTTCCAAATACATGTGAATTTCCTTGCAAAATTCTTTCGACAAAATGTATTAATGGCTTCTATCTTTTCATAATAATCATATGACATCCAAGATCTATTTTTTCTCAATTATATTTATGATGACCTTTCATTAAGATTGTCGCCACCTTCCCGAAAGTGCATCATCTAAAGGTTAGCTAATGGATTATTATGCCTAGACCTCACTTGAGATTTTCCAAACTCATACTAATCCACAATTTATGGTTCAAGTTATTTAAAATGCAAGATCATTTTTAATTTGAAGTCCTCACTACAAAAGAATAGAAAAAAGTACGATTTTATGATATATCCCTACCATTTCATTTGCTCTATTCTACTTATTTTATTTGTTTGTACAAAAATCGAAAGTGTACTTTATTTCTACAAACCAAAAATTTTGAGCATACAAATTTGATCACGCTAGATTACTTAAGTCCTTTTCGATAACTTTCTTTAATTTGTAAAAGAAGTATCTTGCAGATTATTGGATTGATTTTAATTTATCCCTAATATGTGAGATGGTCAAGCGAATACACAATCATTATTTAACACCCAATAAAATTATAAATAAATTACAAGGATAAGTATGGGATACTTATCTCAGACATTTGTGATGTCAATTGGAAAATCACATGAACAACCTACGCTGATGTTAATAATTAACACACCATTCCACTCCAAACTTTTTAGAGTTTTCTTTTTATTTAAATGAGAGCTATTTCTTCTGCTTAAATGAGAGCTACATTATGTGATGCATGTAACGTGGACTTACTTAAAATGCAATGATAGGGAAAAAATGGGAAAATAATTTGTATACTCTAAACATGACATGGTAATTTTTTTTCATTGCCTTTTCAAACATGACGTGACATTTCTACTTAAATGAAAATGAACTCTCTAAAATCATATGCAATTTAATCTAATAACCTAATCCTAATGAAAATTTAAAAAAAATCAACATACAATCATTCTTGTAAGACATATGACCTTAATTAAATTACCCTAAACATGCAATTTCTATGGAATGGTAATGATGTGACATGACATATCATGATAACATAGGAAGCATGACATGGGACTTATGCGCCTAATTTTACATGACATGTAATTTCTAATTAAACGAACCTAATATGCAAACTATATGGCACAAACATGACATGGTAATATGACATGGCTTATGTTGTATGACATTCATATGATATCTTTTACATATTTAATTAAAAATTATTATATATGCTAATCTAAGCATGCACATAAAGAGCTTAGTTTACTCTAAGATAATATATTTGATTAAATTTGAAAAATGCACCCTAAATAAACTATGTACACTAGGAAATCACCTGATTTAAACTAGGAAACAACCAAAGTCTAATCTTAATTTAAATTTAAAAAAGTATCATAATCTTCTGAAATCTAAAACTATCTTACTCTATTTTAGGAAAGTAATCAAAATCTATCTTATATGTGCAATATTATCTGTATGAAATCTACACTAATTTTCTGTTGTAAATTAATTTGGAAAAAAACTAGGATCTTACAAATATGTCAACGTGTAAAGCACATGAAACAAACGAGAAATAATAAGGATACCAGGAATTTACGTGATTTGGTCCGAATGTCGGTCTTTACATCCACAGGGAGAGCCAGTAAGAAAAATTCACTATAATCGGATAACCGAATTGCAATCGCTTTGCTTGTGTTTTCCGCATCTAGATTATACCAAATCCCAAGTGTTCATAATAAATAACTCAATCGAATAAAATAAATAAATTCATGTTCACCAAGCCGCCACGCATACTCTTTTTCACGTTATTCTTCGCGCGCCTAGAACTCTTTTACTTCTCTGTGCGTGCGGTTTTTTTTTTTTGTATGGCTACTTGGGTTTCTCGGCTCTTTTAGGATGCGCATGACAGCAATTCTATCTAGAAATCTAATTCTGGATAGAATTAGATTTTTCTGATTTTGTTCTAAAATGAGTTTCTGAAGAAAGAAACGCGTTTGATACGGTTAAAGAATTTCTATTCCAGAATGAGAAATCTGTTTGATATAGTAAAAAAATTATGCTTCTGTTTCTGATTCTGTTTTTGTTTCATTTAAAGAAATTTTTTAATTTTTTAGATTTCAAGATATTCATTCCATTAAAAATCAAATACTTATTATTTAGCCTAAAAAATTGACAATTTTTTTTCACATCTTATATTGCAATTGAACTCCGAATTCACTTTAGTTGCATAAATCACAATATATAATAATTCCCAAAGGACTAGGAGAGGGGATGATACTCAATATTCAGGTAAGGCATTTTTCCTGTGGGTTTTGCCTGGCCAATTCGCGACCATATTGGCCAAATTAAATTGGAAAATTGATGATATAGAAATTTAATTTTTCAAGAAAATTTGGGATTTCCAAATAAATTTTTAAAATTTTTAATAATATAAAATATGTTTTATTTTTTTTGAAATTTTAATACTTTTTTGAAATTTTTTTGTAATTTTTGAATTATCTTGATTTTTTTTGATTTTTTAGGTTTATTTATTAATTTTTAATTTATTAATTTTTAATTCAAAAAAGGACTTCTGACCGAGTCGGGCACGTTTGAAGGAGAGGAGAGCGAGAGCAATTTGATTAGGGCAAAAAATGAAGAAAGATTGCTAAAAGAGAATGGATTCTCAAATAGTGCCCACGAATGAGAAATGAAAAAAATTCCATTTCTCATTCTTGCCCTAAAATCAATTCTGGATGAGAAATCTATTCCAGAATTGGTTTTGCGACATTTTCCAATCAAACGGAATTCTCATCCAAAATGAGTTTTTTTGCTCCAGAATACATTCTGGACGAGAATTAGGCGCATATCATGCGCACCCTGATACAAATTCTATCCAGAATTCTAATTCTGGATAGAATTAGAATTTTCTGATTCTGTTCCAGAATGAGTTTCAGAAAAAAGAAACGCGTTTGATATGATTAAAAAAATTCTGTTCTAGAATGAGAAATCTGTTTGATATGGTAAAAAAAATTTGTTTCTATTTCTGATTCTGTTTCTGTTTCATTTAAAGAAATTTTTTAATTTTTTAGATTGTAAGATATTCATTCCACTAAAAATCAAATACTTATTATTTAGCCCAAAAAACTGATAAATTTTTTCACATTTTCTATTGTAATTGGACTCCGAATTCACTTTAGTTGCATGATAGTATATAATAATTCCCAAAGAACTAGGAGAGATGAGAATGCCCAATATTGAGGTAAGGCATTTTTCTTGTGGGTTTTGCTTGGCCAATCCGTGAACATATTGGGCAGAGTTAAATTGAGAAACTGATGATATTTACTAGTATTTTTCTAATGTTAGAAATTTAATTTTCCAAGAAAATTTGGGATTTCCAAATAAAACTTTAATTTTTTTAATTTTATTTTTAAATTTTAATAGAAATTATGTTTTATTTTATTTTTTAATTTTTAATACTTTTTAAATAGAAATTATTTTTATTTTTATTTTTATTTTTTAATACATTTTTTGAATTTTTTTTAATAATTTCTGAATTAGGTCTGGATTTTTTTAGAATTTTTAGAATTTTTTATTTTTTTTATTAATTTTTTATTTTTAATTCGAAAAATGACTTCGGACCGGGTCGGGGCACGTTCGAAGGAGAGGAGGGCGAGAGCAATTTGATTAGGGCAAAAAATGAAGAAAGATTGTTAAAAGAGAATGGATTCTCAAATAGTGCCCGAGAATGAGAAATCAAAAAAATTTCATTTCTCATTCTTGTCCTAAAATCAATTCTGGATGAGAAATCTAGTCCAGAATTGATTTTGCGACATTTTCCAATCAAACGGAATTCTCATCCGGAATGAGTTTTTTTGCTCCAGAATACATTCTGGACGAGAATTAGGTGCCTGTCATGCGCACCCTTAGCATCTGTGCGTGCTGCTCCTTTTAATAGCAAAAGGGGTAAAACCCTTTATTTCTTTATTATAATAACCCATGGGCCCACGTTTCTTTATGTCTTCTCCTGGGCGTGTATACTTCTTGTGTTGACCATTGACCATGCAAGAAGCTGAAACACTTCTTTCATCTTTTGTTTAAGGGTGCGCATGACAGTAATTCTATCCACAAATATAATTTTGGATAGAATTAGATTTTTCTAATTCTGTTCTAGAATGAGTTTCTGAAGAAAAAAATAATTTAGCCCAAAAGATTGACAAATTTTTTTCACATTTTCTATTGTAATTGAACTTCGAATTTACTTTAGTTGCATAAATCATAGTATATAATAATTCCCAAAGAACTAGAAGAGAGGAGGATACCCAATATTGAGGTAAGGCATTTTTCCTGTGGGTTTTGCCTAGCCAATCCCCGACCATATTGGTCAGAGTTAAATTGAAAAATTGATGATATTTACCATTATTTGTCTAATGTTAAAAATTTAATTTTCCACGAAAATTTGGGATTTCCAAATGAATTTTTTTATTTTTATTTTTAATAATAGAAAATATTTTTATTTTTTTGAATTTATAATAATTTTTTTACAATTTTTAAATTATCTAGATTTTTAAAGATTTTTTTAGGTTTTTTATTAGTTTATTAATATTAATATTTTTAATTGGAAAAAGGACTTCGGATCGGGTCGGGGCGCGTTTGAAGGACATGAGGGCGAGAACAATTTGATTAGGGCAAATAATGAAGAAAGATTACTCAAAGAGAACGGATTCTCAAATAGTGTCCAAGAAGGAGAAATGAAAAAAATCGTTTTTGCTCTAAAATCAATTATGGAATAGAAATTTATTCCATAGTTAGTGCTTCGACAATTTCCTACCAAATAGATTTCTCATCCAAAATGAGTTTCTTTGCTCCAGAACTCATTTTGGATGAGAAATAGGTGCCTGTCATGCGCACTCTAATTGACCCATGGCCCACATTTCTTTCTTTTGAGAAAAGAAATCTAGACATGTTAATTCTGATGCGAGAAAACTTACTTTAATTTTATTTCCTCTTTTGTATAGTTTACCTCTTCTAAATTCGAGACATAATTGAACATTTTCATCTAATATTGTTTTGTGTATTTTTTATATATCAAAGCACTATCATTTCAAATCAAACAACAATGGAAATAAATGAAAATTCACATCAAACACTGAACCAAATCACATGAGATATTATGCATGTGCAATCAAATTTGAGAATAAATCAGCAAATCATATCTCGGGCATAAGGATTGAATTGACTGGTTTTTCATGTGATCATGAGTCATATTTCAGGCATGAAATCAAACTATCGATTATATGCGTGTTGTGAAATTAGGATATGTTAATATTACTCAAAAGATTCGAACAAGATGGTGATTTCACAAATTAGGCAATGAAATAGATATACATCAAATTAATGAAAATTTTGTACCTAATTTGCGATATAGCCGAGGTTTTTCCACATTTGGACGGACCACAAATCATGGAAATCACGGACCAGCGGTCGACAACGTATTGGAATCACGGCTGGTGGTGTTATTGACTTGGTGCACGACTAGTGACGGCTCGGCAAAGGAATTGCTGGTCCCCGGCATAGTCTTGGTCGATGATGAATTTCCTACTAAACAGAGGAAGTGTATCTCGGTTTGGGACGGCACAAACGGGACACCAAAGCTGTCACTGCAGTGTCCACTGGAGGTTGCTGTTCGTTGCAGCGCAAGTTGGGCTTGATGGAGGACCTCTAGGAAGTCGTCCGAACTAATAGAAGAGTGTTGATGATTTCTAGTTGCTCGTTGGTTTGGTGCTGGAAAATGTCTCGGAAGAGCAAGGAACGGCCAACGAGAGCAAATGAATTCTCGACACAGTAGGAGCTATCGCAAACCAGAAGCTTGGCTCCCCGAGGTCCAAGTGCTAGTGTGTAAGAGCAGCACCACCAGGAACAACCTCAGAGCAGACAGGAAGGGAACAGAACCTCGTCACCTCTCCGAAAATTTCAGATCACTCCCTCTCCTTTCTGTCTGTGTGGTTCGTGTTCTCGATCTCTCTTTCATGGCCCTCTTCCCTCTCTCTCTCCCTCTATTGTGGGCTGTGTATTCTCCATTATGTGTGCCCCTCCCTGCATTTCATCTCTGTGAAAGAAAACATATATAGGCATGTGTATATGCCGCAACATGAGTCGACAAGAATCTCTCTATATGGCGACATTGACTTTGTTCTTTCACACATGCACCAAATCCACTTATCCTAGAACTCATGGCAGCCCTGTCCTTTTTATTCTGTTATTTATTAACTGTCACAGTCCACTTTCTTTTCTCACTGCCTTCTTCAAAATTAGTTTCCATCAAGAAATATACTTTCACGTGTTGCTGGACACGTCCCTTTGAGCATTGACCAAGCCCATGGATATGTTTAGCTGCTTTTTTTTTTTCTCTCCCTCATTATATTTTTGGGCAAATCTTGGATGGCCATAAGTCAACATCCCTAATATCTACAGTGCAATTATGGATTAATAATATTTTTAGTTCGGGATCAAAGTCAATCCTTTATTTTTCTATGCGACGAATGAGTAGATGTGAAACTAAAATTTGGATGTCAACGAACATGTCTATCACAATAACACACAGCAATTATCCAAATCGATCATGCCAGATATTGTAAACATCTTAACCCTTGAAAGAATCAAAACCAGAAAAACCATTCTTTCTCATTCTGGTCCAGTGCCTCTTGAAGTGCGGGCAAGGCCTGTGCAATTAACTCGGGTTCATGCCACTACCAGTCCGACGCGAATGAAGTTATGAATTCTATCTTCTATTCATAAAACTATATTCTATGTAATTTAACAGTAATATTTTTAGGAACGAAATAATTAATCCCTTTTTTACGCAATGTGAACCTAAATTGATCATCAAAATTTATGCATTAACAATACTTATTCAAATTATGATATTACCTAGTGCTTATGCATATTGTATGCTGTCTCTTTCACAAACCTGTCTAACACGTTAAACAATGATCTTTCCTTCATCAAAGAGTCATTCCAGCCCAAGTTAGCAAGAAGAGCGAATCCCATTGCCTGCAATGAAATGATCTTGGAAATTCAAAGATCTATTGAGGGGAAACGAAAAGAAGAAGCTACTAAAGTCAGAAATCATCATTCGTGATGCCAAATCTGAGCAGCCTAAGTTATTTTCAACTAATCAACTGGTATTTCCCTGCATTATTTCCAGAAACTTGGGTTTGGGGCACAGTGGATTTCTGGGGAAGGTGCGTTGACATTCGACGACCGATACAGAAACGATAATTACAACAAAAGTGCTCATTACAAATCCTGTAAAAAAAGAAAACCAGAGATGACCAACTCAATTGAAGAACGTAAAACAGAAAATTGAAAGAAAGCACAAATTTATCTTGATTTTTCTTCATTTGCTTGACGATCTCTTCCAATCTGCTGACTCTGAACCAACATTGGATGCAATAGCTTCTCGAGATAACAGGGGATAATCTGTATCAATTAGGAAGAGTTAACTTGTTAATTACATCCTTAATCACCCTATCAGAGCTGCCACCACTCTCCATAGCCTTCCGGGCCTCTTCTCCCACCTTCTTGGCTCTCTCTCTCACCTTCTCATCTGTCATCAACTCCACAATCTTCCTCTCAATCTCTTCCCCTTTCACAACCCTATCAACACCCCAATCCCAGTCCCTCTCCCACAGCCCCAATCCCGCCTCCTCCACGACCTTTGCATTCAGCTTCTGGTCGCCATGCTGTGGCCAGGCGAGTATCGGCATGCCCTGCCAGGCTGCTTCCATCACCGAGTTCCACCCACAGTGGCTCACGAAGCCTCCAATAGCGGGATGCGCCAAAATCTCCTGCTGGTCGGCCCAACCCTTTATGATCACCCCCTTGTTCTTGGTTCTCTCCAAGAAGAAATCGCTGAGGATGTCTTTCACGTCCTCGCGGTCGTCCTTGTCCACTTTAGCGGTTTTCAGGTTCCAGCAGAATCTCCACCCGGCCTGCACCAACCCCTTTTCCAGCTCCCGCACCTGATCCCGGGACATTGCTGTTCTGTTTCCGAAGCTTATGTAAATTACTGATTCAGTTGGTTGGTTCTCTAGCCATGACCGGTAGAAGTGGTCCCCGTCTTGCGGAATGTGATACGATTTTAGTGGCCCAATGGGAAGAATTGGCGGTAAACTTGCGATTGATCTGTCTTTGTTGAGAGCACTGAGTATTGATGCTTGGAACCACTCGAAGGTGTTCATCAAGATTCCTTCTGCCTCGGGTAGAGCTGGAGAGTTCTTGATAATTATGGAAGTAAAAATATGGCTGGTATCGAGGAGTGCTGGTGGGAGGCTTGACATGGCCATTGGTGGCAATCCTGGAATCTTGAATTCAGGGGAAGCGCTGCTGAACTCGGTCGGGTTTGATGTGAGAACCGGCAAGTACGCCATGAGAGAGAGGAACTCTACCGAGGTAGTGGAAACGACATATATTGGGAGGTGGAGGTCCTTGGCGATTGGAGCGGTATTGGCAAGTAGAGAGAAGTCCACAAACATAGCCGAAAAAGGCCGTGATGATGAAGATAAGAGAGGACCAAGAAGATGGATCGACTGACTGATGAGATCGAATTGGAGAAAGAAAGGGTCCTTAGGGGTGGAATCGGCTTTCCGGGAGCTAGGAGTGAGCTGGAGTTCGAGATGATTAATTTCAGGATTATGGCGAAGAAATGAGTATATGTGGTCTGACTCGGCGGCGGACACGGTGGGATGAGCAGTGATGAGCGTAACCGTGCAGTTTTGCTTGGCCAGCATCGCAGCAAGCCGGAGGTATGGCATCAAGTGGCCCATTCCGGCACTGGGGAGAAGAGCTATATGAGGAGGACGTGTTGTGTTCATCGCTAAAACGGGCCTTTCTTGGATGATGAAGAGAGTTGTAGATGGTTGCCAATTAGTTGCTGAAAACGGGTCAATGTAAAGACTGCTGAGTTGCAGATATGAGAGACCGTGCCTTCTTGCGTTTGTCTGTCTCTTTTATATGGTTAGTCGTCAAGAACACGAAGGATGGGCCCAGGGGAGTTGGTGGAGTGAAGGGGTGGTGGGTAGGTGAAGGAAATCAAATAGGCAACTCAGATGTTATCCATCGTTCTTTGTTTCCATCGACGGATTTTCACAAGATGACCACGACCGCCGCCGCGATAGTCTCCATGGTCAAATGACCCCCGTCGTGAAGGTCGCCAACGGTACTAGCAAACGCCCTAAATGGTTATACATAGAGGTGCACAACTGGATCGGATAAACCCGATTCCCTGTTTGACCCATTCGAAAAACAAGGTCGGAAACAGGGTCTAATGTAAATAGGGTCTAGTACAGAGTACTGACAAACGTCCCAAGCGGTTATATTGTAGTCACCTATCAAACAAGTCTATCTCCTGCACTTCTCGTCCCATCCTAGCTCAATACTAGCTCGTCTTTTTTATCAAACATACTCTCAAATTTTGTGAAAATCATTCAATTTTGGAAAGCGGACATTGATTTTATTTATATTTATATTTTTTAGTTTTTTTTTTGTGAAATAAGAAGGCTTTTATAAATATGAATCTAGAAAATACAAGAAATTGAAGTTTCTAAGGAGTTTGTGATTTAATCTAAAATCGAACTTTGATTATATCCATCCTTTCTTTCATGAATTTAATCAAAATTTGACGTTAAAATCATTCTTGGTTTTGCTTTATTACGAGGGATCAATTATCTAATATCTATCAACTATGCAAATAAGAAAAGGGATTATAATGAAGTGTTTAGGTAAAGCCCTATCACCACAATATTACAAAAGCTCCATAGCACGTCAGGGGATCCAATGGATTTACGGAACTCGTTGTATCCATGCACTTTGATTTATAGTAGTTACTAAAAGCAAGTTAACCCATCCAAGTTCTTCTTTTAATTTGAAAGTACCTCTTAAAGTTTTGGGTTAATACCATGAAAATCCCCAAACCTGTACACATGTGACAAATTTACCTCATACTAGCACACCTGTCATAACTTTACCCCAAACTAATTATTTGGCTGCCAAAAATCTCGAATCGGTATATTTGTTAAAAATTTCTGTCAAATCGGATTAATACTACGAATAACTACAAACCGGTACACTTGTGATATACCCACAAATTGCTACGCGTTATCCAACTCAACAATTTGATAGAAAATTTTAATAGAAACTAACCAAGGGTAAATTTATCACAGTATACACGTTTGAGATTATTGGTAGTTAAAGAATTAGTTTAGGGAAAATTTATCACATGTATATCGGTTTGACATTTTTGAAGGTACTAAGCCTAAAATTAATTCAAAAAATGTTTGTCTGTTTTGATAAACTTCATATATATAGTGTTTATATATTTTTTAGTACACGACCAACAAATATATGCGTTTACAATATGAAATGTTAGTTTATAAGAAGGAAAAAATTACAGATAATCATCTCGAATTTTACTTTTCTCCTATCACACTTTAGAACCTAATACTACCATCCTCGCTTTTTGCGATGGATGTCAAGTTACATCTTCTACACACACGAAATTCGTCGCCAAACTACCCTCTACTCTACAAAATCCAAGTCCCACCCACTTGAGAGGCTTGCTCAGTCGGATGCACTCTCGTCACGTCTACTGAGCGAGATCCCGTTGCTCCTTTGGAAGCCGTCACCAACATTCAATCTGAGATCGGCGATGGTTGCCGTGCCAGCTCAAGGGCTCGTCGAGGTTTGGCAGCTTATCTCCCATGGCCGATCTCTGCATGGCTCATGAGACTGTCATAGGGGCTCGCAATTCGTTGAGGCCCCTCGCAAGCTCGTGGCAGAGCTTTCATTGTCTCAGTAATTGCGTATTGATTGCTCGAGTCGAGTTGTGCGTGACCTAGCCTTAGCAAGCCGCCAATAATATCACCATAGACATAGACACCGGATGCAGGAGGGGAGTGCGACCCGATAGGCAAGGACGAAGGCTGTCCTTATCAGCATCGGGACGGGGGCTATAACATTGAGTAGTTGCGCTGTGCACGATGGGTGATGAGAGAGAAATGGCATGCGAAGAAGATGGAGATAGGTTTCGTTGTGCCATGACAGCAAATGAGTTTTAGTAAACTGGGGAAAGGCAACACATGAGGTCTACGGTGTGAGGAGGATATTTGATTTGGAGAGTGAAGTTGACATGGCTTTTGCTACTATTTCAACCACCAAGCTTTTATGTAAAGTGAGAAGGGCTGTGAATTGGGGCTTTCGAAAGGTCATGTCCGAGGTACTCTTTTAGGAAGTAGGCCCATGTGGAGTGGAACTGAATAATTAGAAGTGGTACTAAAGTGCTACACCTATAAAAGAAAATTATAAACATAGGAGTGGGACGGTGCCCCCTTAAGAGTAGGGGTGAGCATAGAATACCGTCCGCCCGGAACTGACCATTCTAAAAGGTAATGGTCCGATTCCTGATTCCACCTAAATGGAACCGAGAATTTCCGGTCCAGTTGTCGATTCTGAGGGTGGAACCGCCCACCCGGACATAACCCAATTTTTTTATTTATTAAAAAATAAAAATACAAAAAATTGTATACCATATCTTTAAATTTTTATTGATCGACTCACCTAAAACCTAACCCTCATCGATTCTGTTTCTTTCTTTTTCTCCACCTTCCTCTCCACTCTCTACAAAATAAAATCGGAACCGGATCAGACCGGGCGAGAACCGTTAAAAAATAAAAATAGAGCTAACGTATCGTCGGTAATTATTAATTACCCACCTGGGAACTAGACCGGATCGGGTGGGAACCGGACCAGACCGCCCGATCCGGTATGGTCCAATTCCCGATTTCAAATAATAGGGAACCGGTTCCCCTAATTAAGAAAGACTTTTTTGCAGATTGAACCCCCACGGTTCCCTCATAGAACACAACGAACTAAGCATGTTTTCGTGGATTGAAAATCAAGGACACGTGTGGCCCAAAAAAGGGAAGGAAATGTCCAGTTTGGGCCCACTTTGAGACTTCTTTGAAATGCTCTTCGACGGTGGGTAATATGAATAGAACAACCTGGACCTTCCTTTTCTTGAAATCCAGGCATAGTTGCTGCGGGGGTGTTTCCATCGTGGCCGGAGATCGTTTCATTTGTGTACAGCTGAGATAAACGTGAATTGTGGTAAGAAAATTTCCATATCAAATAAGATATAGTTTGAAATAGTCAAGATATCTTAATTAATATATAACCTATTTGATTAATTTTCCGTGTAAAAGTGGATATGTTGACAAGTTCGGATTGGAACTACTTCTTGATGATCACTCCAAGTGAAGGTATCATACTTTTACTGTGTGCTCTTAATGTGATTAGTTGATGAATTAGTATCACATAGCCTAATGTAACAAATTACCTGGCGAACATGCATTGGTTCATTTTAGTATTAAATGAGACTATGGTGCAAACATGGTACTTACTTATTTTTAAACAAAAATGAGATTATCATTGGCACGCACGGATATGAAAAGTCTATTTTATATCTCAAGCTTTTAGAGTTCAAATGATGCTAAAATTACTTGTCTAGAAAATTTTCGTAGGGTCCATAGCGCCACAATATAATGGGGTCAAACCAATATAAATTTAATCTATTTTTATAGTTGGAAAAGAGATATATTCAGTGAGGTCAATATGTATCTACGCATGTTTTGCTCTCACTAGAGAGCTCAAAATGAAGCCTATGAATGATCTCTTCAAACTTCATTAAACTAAGTTTTCATTGCAAAACTATTATGGAATAGTCCTTATGGTGTTGTAATTTTTGGTAAGCAACCCCTATATAGGACTACTATCATCAAAATGGTATGCCGTCTTCGCTCTCATTCTCAAGGTAATGTCAAGTCAATAGGGACGATGAGTAACTCGTCTTGTGTAGCTTTGTATCATGTATTTTTAGGGGCTACAGATCGCATAATCGATTGGAAAAATGACACAAATGGTTCGTGAACTTCAGCCAAATATGCAATGTGGTTCAATAACTTTCAATTTATTCGAGATCGCTGAATTTTAGCCCAATCTACAATCAATTTAGTTTATGTGATCCATAAACTTTTAGTACATATTCAAATTAGTCTCTGAACTATATGGAAATATTCAATAGCATGTATCATTATCCCTAACTAGTTTTAGTCCAAAGAAGACGATCTAGAAACAATGATTAGCTCACATTAGACCATCTTGTGTAGCATGCATAATTTGGTTTTAGGCTACACAAGACGATATGAGATAAGCTCCTCCTCATTCCTATTGACCTTACCTTAGAACTGGAAGCGAAGACGGCATGCCGTTTTAATTGATGAGGTGGTCATGGCGTGGAAAGGAAAGAGCCATTGCTGCAAGCAACAACTCTGGATTTGCTAGACCTCAATCTAGAGCTGACATCTTGCTGTCATCTGAATTTTAACTACGGAGATCCAACAACTTCCATTCGTCAATTGGTGGAATTGGAAATGGACCGCGACCCATTTCCACGTACGCTTCCCAAAATTGAAACACACAAGTCTTATAGGTTTTAGTTTGCACAATGAGCGAATTGAATAGCCCGAAATGACATGCTAATGGAAATTTGTGAGATCAATTGAGGAATGTCGCAAGTGTCTCGAGGCAATCATGGATAAGGTGCTTAGAGGTGATATCGAGTTGGGGACTGTTGGTCCCAAATGAACACAAATTCTTTTAAACCTTTTACCTCGCAAAAAGTTGATATTTTCAATTAATTTCAATAAGAACCACTAGCCATTGTGGCCGGTTAGCCAAATAAGCTATGAGATTGGATCTCACTTCCTGCGCAAATTAGAAATAAAAGTATGAGGATTGAATTACACTTATTATCCAACTAATTCCCTTTTAGTATCTAAACTTAATTACATGTCAATTAAGTATTGCATGTAGTCTTTCTATCCAATTATGAGTCCTAATTTTTTTTTCCATGAAAAGTCCATGCCAATTATTTTTTTCATATTTATTATGATTCTCAAACGTAACTTAACCATTTAACTAGAATAGGCAAAACATAAAACAGTAGTAGTATAAATCAATTCATCAGAAATAAAGAAAGAACGAGTATAAGACAAATTGCACTAAAGCAATCTTATAACATGATCTTTTTATTATGCATAAGGACAGGAAGCCCATGAGCTATATTTTAAGTCGAATTCAATTTCTTTCTAAAAATTTAATCTACCTAAACCTAAACCAAATCGAAGGTATCCAATGAAACATCAAACTATTTGTATACCAACTAAATAAATTAAACTAAATCTAATAACCTAATCAAGACCCATTTTTTTCTAACTATTTTTCCATATATTTTTTTTGTTTGCATTTTTAAATTATTTTTTTACTGAACTTCACTGAGTTCTTTTCATTCTTATTTCTCTTTCTTTCATACAAAGAACTCCACTCACTCACACATTACATGAACAACCATGGAGTGAACCAGGCTTGTGTGAATTGGACCGGAGTCGCCGAGTTTGGTGGATTTAGGCTGCGACTGGGCTGAGGATTAAGCCCTCTTTCTATTATTACTATAATTATTTTCTTTTTCTTAGTCTCTTGTTTGTTTATTTATTTATTACTCTATATATAGTCGTTAAAGGAATTCATGTGTCAACAAGAGAAAAAGAAAACAACTTACTAAACTTAAAAATCATCATCAATGAAAAGATAAGAACACATTTACCTTCATTCATCATAGGCGATCCATCCGAACTTCAAAGTATTAGAAAAAATCTAATAATGACAATCAGCACTGCAAAAAAAAAAAAACTATTAAACTCTAGAAGTAAACATATTCTAGCGGATTTGTAATCAGGGACCTGTCTTTACTTGGATGTGACCTCTTCAGCAAATTTTGCCTGAAATGTTACACTAGTATACAAGAAGTCAAGAAGTCGTAGATCTGAGCAACGTGGGGTAATCCATACATGTGACTACGTACATATATCTAAAATACAAGCGGCTTTATTCATTCTTGAGTTGACAATTATAACTGCCCACTCCATCAAATAGATGATATGTAAGGCCGGTTCTGTAATAATTTCCTCACAAGGATGTCATAACTATTTAAACTAACAGTTGTGCATGGTTCGAATTAACATGAAAAGTTCATCTAAGCATACGGTCACCTTCCCTTTGGGTAATTCTTGTGGGTTGTCCATATGAAGTCACTGGCAAGCATGATCCGCTTCTAAAGTATGAGAAGACACAGACAATGAGGTCATGTTTCTTTTTCTGCGATTGCTTGACCATCCCTTCCATATTGCGGATTTCGAGCCAACACTGGGTGCAATAGGTTGTCAAGACAAGAGGGGATCATTTTCATTGAAATGGCAGAATTAACAAGTTAATTGAGTCCCTAATCACCCTATCAGAGCTTCCACCACTCTGTAACTGCCTTCCTGGCCTCTTCTCTTACCTCCTTGGCTCTATCTCTAAGCTTCTCATCTGCCATAAACTCCTCAATCTCCCTCGCAATCTCTTCCCCTTCCACAATCCTATTGGCAGATGAAGCCAAATATTTTTTAAGGGCTTTTTCTGTATTTTTTATAAATTTGCTTATAGGTTAAAAGCAACGCATTTATCTTAGCGATAGTTACAGATGAAGCCAAATATTTTGTAAGTTTTTTTTTGTCTTTTCAATAGATTTGCTTTTAGATGAAAAGCACCACCTTTATAATAGCTCAAATTGGGATTTTTTCACTGCGAGAAGAATCTAATTAATTATCCTTTTGATCGATGGACATGGATTATATCCTAATATGGAAACTTTGTTCTTGGAAGCAACAAGATTGCCTAGAGATTTGTTTGTACAAGCAAACGAATCTCTGGTGACCTTATCTAGAACGGCTAAATTGATTTTCTCGAAGATCATTTATTGATCAACTCGAAGACTGACAACTATAAAAGAGATCGATGCAAGCCAACGTATATAAAGATGAGAGCTATAAGAGATAATTAGACGATGGCTGTCAAGATGCTAAAAAAAAAAGAGACTCTTTGTGCCTTGATCTTGAGAGAAGTATTAAGAACAGAGCAACAATTGTGTTAAAGAAGGGAGCTGAGCTCAAAGTCGAAGAAAAAGTAGAGCCTGGTGGAGTTCGAGTTAAAGAGCTAGAGACAAAGCCGAGAGCTAAGCTTAAAGCTAGTGGAACAGAAGCTACAGCACTAGTCGAGTTGGAGTTTAAGAGAAGCTGAGCCAATACGAATTGATCACATGATTAGTTAAAGAGAGAAAAGTCTGGTGTTATGTTATAGAGCCAACTGATCTGTTATCGTTAGTTGAGTAAACAGTTAGTCAAGAGTAGTGTATAATAAGCTTGAGTAAAGACTTGTAGAAGTGTGATGAAGAACAGAGAGCAATTATACTCTTGTATTGTGAGAGTTCTCTCGAAGAATGAATACAAGAAGACGAGGCATTACACAGAATTACATCTTCTTCATATTTCTATATCTTCATCTTCATGTCACTGATTCTTCATCCTCGTTATACAACTTTTGATTGTTTTTCACAAGAAAATTGTCGTTATATTCATCTTTAGGGTATTAAGCTGTTGGAAAATGGATATAGTTGTGGAATTTATTTGTCTCAGTAGAGAGCTTAGAAGTCGAACCTATGCATAATTTCCTCAAAGTTTTCTCGACCACTCAGTCTTCATTGCAAAACAAGTAGAAAATAGACCTCATGGCTTTGTAATTTCTGGTACCCCCTATACAGGATTCTACTTTTTACGGAAAACCTATACATTATCATAAAAAGATGTAAAAACGGCCCTTTGTCTTCGCTTTCATATTCAAGGTAACGTCGAGTCGATAGGGGTGGCGAGTAGCTCATCTTAGATCGCCTTTTGCACCCTAAAACCGATCATGCAAGCTGCGGTCCCCGCAATTCAATAACCCAAGCTGTTAAGACGATGTAAGATGAGCTACTCGCCGTTCTTAGGCTTTAGGCTGCAAGAGACGATCTGGGATGAGCTTCCTCGCCATCCCTATCGATCTTGCCTCAGAGATGAGGGCGAAGACGGCGTGCCGTTTTGGTTTGATGAGGTGTTCATGGCGTGCAAAGGAAAGAGTCGTCGTTCCAAGCAACAATTCTGTATTTGGTTGACCTCAATCTAAGCAATACCTTCCTGTCATCTCAAATTCTACATACAAACATCCAACACTGTCTTTGTCAAAATAGTGAAATTGGAGATTGGAACGCAACCTATTTCCACATAAGTTTTCAATATTGATACCCATAAGTGTTAAGGTTTTCAACTTATTATCGATTTACATTGACAAAGTAGGTTCCATTCAACGACAGTGCAAAATATCAGATTATTTCATTCAGTTCTGAGTTTTATTTTACGACGTCCTAATTGATACTTGACATTAGTAAAACCCTTCATAAGCTCAAGGTTTATGTTATTGATATGGAATCCCATGATATAAGATAAGGAGTCTACTGTAATTTATGACCCCAATATATTGTAATTTAGGCTCCATTTATTTCACTAAAAAAGTGATTTAGAAAATATTCTTTAAAAAATGAACGTTTGTATCCTTTATAAAAATGAAGGAACGAACAATATTTCACCGTTCATGAAAATATTCAAACATAAATTACTGTAAGTAATAAAAAAATTATTGTGTAAGTATTCCAAGTGATATAAGTGACCATTTTTAGAAAAAAAAAACTTTGCAAATCACTTATTTTTAACAAAACCAATGGAACCTTAATATAGGTTTGATGAAGGGGCAAATACACTGGAAATTTGGGAGCTATTGTATAAAATCAGTTCAATCCTCTAACTTAAAACTTTTTAAAGATAGCTCGATAACGTACTTGAGACAAGTGTCGACGGAGGTGGCATCCTAAATTCTCTGTTATTTTGCTTCATCACTCTCCCAAATGCAAAATTTCATTTGCAATTAACACACATCCTATTTTGAACAATAGTGAATGGGTTCAATTAGACATTTTGTTTAAGTAGTTCCAGTTAATAAGAAAAGTCAAAAGTATAGAGTTATAATTAGAAAAGTAATGAAGATACAGGGATGAAAAAGCAAAATTCTTCCATGAACATATCCACGCATTTTGGTGCTACTTCGAACCATATGTACCTCTTGAACTCACGCTATTTTTCCAGCGCGGTCCTCAATTGTAATTGTTACAACAAAGGCATTTGAACTTGGAGAATATCTCCAATCCCGTCTAACACTTGACCAACTTCTCAATTTAAAAGCCAATGTGTTGATCAATGCCAGCCAACAAAAATATATGGTGCGGCAAAGTCAATGCAACCGAATAAAATCAACCTCCGTTGAACAAGTATAAGAACTATATTTAACGATACAATTAAGCAAATGTTTAGTAGCTTTTCACTGCACGGTGAAATTGACTATTTCAATGTTAGACTTTCTATCGGTACCAACCGAAATGTCAGTTTCAGTTCGGCGATGTCAGAGGCAGAATGACCATAAGCCCTAGCAACATTCTAAAAATTTTAAAACACAACTCTATGATCAAATCGGAAGAATAGCGCAAATTCAGGGGCTAAACGTAATTTTCCTTTCTCCTCGTTTTCCGACAGGGTATCTTGGAAAATGGCACTTCCTACAGCAAGCAACCTAATTGACCTAGAATTGGAGCATTGATCGTTTCGGTAATAAACAATTTTGTCTCTCCCTCAAAGGTTTCTCTCTCTCTCTCTCTCTCTCTCTCTCTCTCTCTGAGAAAACCAACATGTTTGCTGGAGCCAAAAGCTTCCATGGGTAACGGAATTGAATGCTTCATGCACAAAACAAGGGCATCGATCTATCCTTTGTTTAACTGATGATGTTCATCGCCAGACAGTTCGAACCACCAACGACGAGTGCCGTGCAAAACCCAGTTTTGTGTCGGTCTCGGTTTCTTGCAAGACATCACTAGACCCACCCGTTTCCCTCCCTTATCCTCCACTCATATTTGCCCACGACGCACATCCCACACAACCTATAAAAACAACCACATCCTCTCTTACCAATCCAATCTACGCAGAATTCCATTCCCTTCAAAGAAACAGAAATTCTGAACCATTCTTGAAGTTTCAAGACTTGGGCCTGGCGTTAGCATCGGAGAAAATGGAGATCAAGGTGCCAGGTGAGAGCTCGACTGAGCAAAAGCTCCCCCTCTTGAAGGATAAACCCCTTCCAGACGACGCCGATCGGAGGAACTTGATACAAAAGGCCATGAGCCAAACGTTCGAGAGCACTGCCCATTTGGCCAACCTCTTGCCCACCGGGACGGTCCTCGCGTTCCAACTCCTGTCCCCAATTTTCTCGAACCAAGGCCACTGCGACCAGGTCAGTCAGGCCATGACCGCAGGCCTCGTGCTCCTCTGCGGCCTGTCCAGCTTCCTCCTCTCCTTCACCGACAGTTTCAGGGATAAGAAGGGAAACGTGTGTTACGGGTTCGCCACGCCTCACGGCCTGTGGGTGATTGACGGGTCGGACACGCTCCCGCCCGAGCTCAAGGATCAATACAGGTTGAGGTTCATAGACTTTGCACACGCGTTCATGTCGGTTCTGGTGTTTGGCGCAGTTGCGCTTTTTGACGAGAACACGTTGAACTGCTTCTACCCGATGCCGTCGGACAAGACGAGGGAGGTGCTGACGGCGTTGCCGGTGGGGATCGGAGTCATTTGCACTATGTTGTTTGTCGTGTTTCCGACCAAGCGGCATGGGATCGGTTTTCCGCTTTCTCGTAATTGAACCACATCATCCTTGTCTTTTGAGATAATGCACAGTTGCAAATTTGAATGTGTTCATCTATTAACGTCATCCTAATTCCTTCCGGGTAGATCATGTAATCGAGCATAATAATGTAAATGAACTTAATACGTGATCTTTTTCTTTCCACAAGCATTTTTCCGACAAATCCTTACGAGGTGATTTAACCTAGATGATTTTATCAATGGTTGGCCAAAAGTATGATAAAGAGCAGATACCAAGATAAACTACAACATAATGTCAAAATAAGGATGTCGCTAATATAATTCCCTCAAAATCAAGATTATATAAAACTCAGAGAAAAGTATCGGTAAAGCATTTATATTTTACCGATGGAGAACATTCAAACCAAGCGTATGATTGCATGAATGATATACCTTCATAAAAATAACAATTCGTAATATATATTTTTAAATGGCTATTTATATTGGCATGTCATCCCTTGAATTGGACATTAGTAGTTTGCTTAGACAGCTGCTTATTGCGAGTCTTGCGTATCATCACTTTTATACTAATAATGTTTTGGAGTGCACGTTGTCCATACTCGGATCATCGGATCATGTGAATCCAATTCCTATGAACCTTCGGATGATGAGGACTTACACCGGACCTACCTAAACTAATAATTCAGGTCAGCTAAGCACACATGATCTCGACGTAGGCAAGACTTGTTTCTCTAACATATGATGAAATGATGCTCCGTCGTACAAGCAAAAGGAACAAAATTACAACGTGTCGTTTAGGAAACTTCCAAGCAAAGAAGATACCCAGCTTAGTATATTGCCAAACTAGAGGAAGTACGGTTCGAGATGACCTGAAAATCGTTGTAGTTTGTGCTAGAAACAAAAGCTATATGGAAGAGTCATGTTAAGGTTTTCCCCATTTGTCCTCTAAAGTTTCAACCATATATACATGTACATATACGCATCGTAGTTCAAACATCTTTCCACAAATTACAAAATGATGTACTTTAGAATTGAGCTCTCCAAGTATAAGCGAGAAGTACGTGTATCGGTGGTGGTGGAAGATGAGGGGATCGAGCATTGAAGTCAAAGGTGGCGGTGGATGGCAGCATGAGATGGGCTGAGGATGCGGTCTACGTTAGGGTGTGCAACCGGACCGGATAAACCCGGTTCTCTATTTGGCCCACCCAGAAAATAGGGTCGGGAACATGATCCAATGCAAACAGGGTCGAGTACATGGTCCAAAAAAAAAGAACCGGTTATAACAGGGTCGGGTACATGGTCCAGATCTGGAACCTACCTTGAACCCTGAACCCAATCATTGAAAAATAAACTTCATTTAATTTTTGATTTTGTAAGCAAATAGACTTATTAAATCATAATTTTTGCATGTCTTTAGAGCATGGTTTTTATTTTTATTTTTCTTTATATATGAAATTTAGGTTTTTGTTAGAGAATTTGTACCACGAGGATTGGCTCACTTGATTTCATTTTTGGATGATGAGTTATGTTTAATTCACTTTCGGAGGAGTTATGATTGTGCCAAAAATTTGTTAACCATTTTAGACAAATGAAAAGTTTCATGTAATATTGTGGAAATGAGACTAATATTAGATTTATGTTTGTTGCTAATATATATGTAATGTTATGATTTTTGCTTTGCCTTATAATTTTGTTTATGATAATTTGCTTTTTAGATGCTTAGTTTTTTCTTTAATCAATTTTTTTTACTTATTAATTACAAATTCCTAATGTTTTAATATAAATTAGAATAATTATGTTGTTTTCTTGCGTATTAATATAAAATTTGAATCGACAGAGTATGGTCCATTTCTGGTCTAGACTGAAAAATCAAAGGGGTAGGTTTTTAGAATCGACATTGAACTGACCAATTCCCAAGTTGAATCGGCAAAAGACCAATTTTTTTTAATAAATGTTTAATGTCCAAATAAAAATATAAAATTGCGTCTTTTCATAACAAGAATCATTCACGGTCAAGGAATTATGAGGGTATGTTTTCTAAAGGAAAAAGCCATCAACAATGTCAAATTATACCCATTGTAGCATATTTACCCTAAACGTTTTTCTGTGACAGTAAAAATCTCAAACTTACACATATGTGACACTTTTACCTTCTATCAAGATTTTATTCATAAACACCACTAAAAAATCTACCTACATGGTTGTCGAAAAGTAAATGGTGTTGACATGGCATCTACATGGCATAGGTGAAATTAAGCCGATGTTACTTTGGTTGAAAAATCACTTAGTAAAACCTTGACAAAAGGTAAATATATCACATAGGTATAACAATGGAGTTTATGTCTAAAAAGAATTAAGTAAATATATCACAATGAGTATAGTTTGAGATTTTTTGTGACATTTCCCTTTTCATAAAGGATTACATGAACCGAATCTTGGTTTATGCACAAATAGGAGTATAATCGAGAATCGGTCTATTTAAAGCCGGTCCGGGTGGGCAACCTTGAACCGGAGTATTTCCTTGTTCAAAAGAAATTACTTTGCATCTACTGAACCTTGGATTACTCGATTCCCCCACAGAGTCACTGGACCGCTATCGATTTTCAAACAATTTCAAATTCCATAGTAGCACCTTTTAATCCAAGGTAATGAGGACAACTTGTGCAGCTGCCCATTTTACTTTGGAACCAGGCCAATTCCAACCAACGCCTAAATCGATCAATTTGATCTTCAATTCCAATTTTTAAGCGATTCGTCTCTCTAGTAGAGCCAAAGATCGATTCACTCGGGCTAACCAATTATTTCTAGCAAGAGTTCAAAGTGTCTTTCTTAACTAGTAAAGAATAGACGATTTAAGATAATTTCTGTCCTAAAACAGCCTAACCAGACTGGTTGTATACATCCAATTATAGGTCGGTTGCGGGTTCCTTGAACAGAGATGACAAGGAAGATTTCGATCATTTTTTCTAATTAAAACCGACCTGATAGTGATTGCATAGTCCTATCAAATATAATACTCTGATATTATATGTGCACAGATTTTCCACGAAAAAATATAAAAGAGAATTGTTCGATGGAACCCTAACCATTCTTAACTTGGTCTAAGTTCCTAGAAACGAGCTGACAAGCCTAGTTCTGACCGCTTTCGAGTTGCATCGGCCTAGTAGCACATTCCTAGCGAATATAGTAGTATGAGTGCAATATATGATATTCATATTTTTCAATTAAAAACTTTGTTTTATAAAAAAAGTCAAAAATCATTCATTCTTAATTTCCTCTTGGTTAGGCAGAAGTCGTAAGGAAACAAAAGTTTTATTCAACCTATCTGGGCGGAACTGGTATGAGATGCAATAGTGGAGATATTTCACTAACAAGTAGAAAATTATTGATCACCCTTTTCGCTTCGGCCCATAAAAACGTCATTAACTTTGTAAATAATGGTACAAAAGCAGCTCCGGATCTCATCTAATGAATGAATAATTAATTATTTGCGCCTTCTTAATTACAAAGTAATAACAAATGCATGAAGGCGCATCATATTGTAAAAATTCTCCATTTATAATGTAGAAGAGCAAAAAGTTTATTCATATTCGCTTTATAAAAAACCAGCAGAAGAACACTTCTATGACAAACCATTCGTTTTCTTCTGTTCCCACGATCCCTTCAGATTCTCGTAGCAATTGCATGAAGTGGCTGCGTCGGCGATGGCGAAGCCGACCCATCACCGATAAGTTGGTAAGATTAAGAAGAGCAAAGCGGAGAAGGTGACAACCACGAGCCGCATCCACTGAAGTAACAAGCGGAGTCGAACCGAACCGCAGCACGCGGCTAGGGAGTATCCATCACCTTCCTATCCGAAAACACTAGCGGCACATAAACCACCGTGGACATGGTGGCGTAATCCGATGGCCACATCTGATAGCGAGGAAGACGATAGGCGGTTTGGCTTTGTTGTGGGAAAGTGACGAGCCTGAACGAGAAAATTATATTTAAGACAGATCCGAGGACCGTTAATCGTTATAAATTCGTTTGTTTTGCCAATACGAATTGTCATGAATTGCGAACGAGTATAAGCAGACATAAACATGCCTGAAATGGACTCCGTCGTAGACGGTGGAGCTATCGGTGAAGCAAGAGGCGAAGCAAACGGTGCCGAGGACAGACACGAGCGTGGCGGTCACTCTCTTGTTCGAGAAGCTGGAGATCCCTGAGAGCACCTGGAAGGCGAAGAACTACCTGATCGGCAAGCAGTTCGCCAGGAACTACCAAACGGCATGCCATCTGAATGGGCTTTTCCTCCGGACGCCGCTGCAGAGGACGTTTCCACGAGTGCTGTGGATTCTCCGAAAGCAGATCCTCTTGCTGTTCTGGCAGACGACTGGCCGTCTTATGCTGTGACCTCCCCGACGACGATGGATTTGTCATCGTCACCGATGTGCTTGATGTCAGATGCTCAGAATTCTCAGGGAAACAGGGCGACAACGACGGTGGGGACAATTGTGACAGAGACTGAAAAGTCTCGGCTGGCAATGGCACGGCCAGATCTTGGTCCAGATACGGCGGATGATCCGCGAATTTTACTGCGTAATCGCCGCCGTACAGCACGTAGTCCAGCCATCCCTCGAGCGCCGACATCCAATCGGATATTGGAAGTTTAAAGCACGAAACGTTTTGGATGTCGCAAAGACGACTTTAGTTGATTGGTCGAAGTCGTTCGACTTCCGTAGGTTTTGGGGAAGCTATTTGAGTACAGGAGGAAAGAAGATAGCGTGTAAATCAGAAGGAAACGTCAAAGTAATAACGAATACTTTTTGGTACGTAATGTGTCATTTGTTATGTCGACACAATTCATGTATGTAATTTCATTCTTCAAATAAATCAGATGTTCAAATTGTTAACAAATATTACAAGTCAAGCTATATAACATGTGTACCGTATGTACATTTAATTTTCAATGGAAAGGAATGTGAAGGAATATAAAATGCTCAAAAATTTGGAATTAGTAGGAAAAATATTTAAAAGCAAGAATCTCTACATAAGATTATTTTGTGTTGTGGAAACAGAGAAAGGATTTTGACTTCTGTTGACCTATTAAAATGGCCAGAGTAACTATTGGCCATTTTGTAAAAGATATTACCTTTCGGAGTAGTCGGTCCCATTAATCAAGATATCCTCAAATTTATAGTTTTTCTATCATGGTTGGCATAGGTTTGGCCAATAGGAGGTTTGATATGTGCGAGACAGGTATTAACCAGTTATGATGATGTCGACATGAAAAATAGATAAGTTATGGCAGTTAAGCCACGACCCTTGCTTGGATGTGGGATCATGGCCAGACACATGGCATAGATGATTGCTAAACATGTGGCTAAAGTACTTGGCATACGAAAACTTGTGGTTGACGTGATGCCGGATTGACTAAAGTATGAGAAAAGTGCGATGACGTTATTTACGGATCAAACATGAAACCCCAAATATAGAAGTGATGGAGATCATGACCAGACATGTAACAAAGATGATCACCGTACGAGGAGAAGCGGTTGGCATGAATATGAAAATTACTCTTTACTCTGAAGGGCGGTTCCTTTACAGATACATGAAATAAATACTAGCTTGTAGGACCCAAATGTTAGGACGAACAAATTTAGACTGTGTAACACAGGTGCCGATTGGTTCAGCTTTCTCAATGGGTTTTAGAGGCACAAAGCTCATTGGGAAAATATGAGGTGTTTGGCAGTCACTCTCAAATGGCTTTGAGGTGGAAAAATTGTCATCGGGAATGCTAAAAGCTGAAAGCAAGTTCTACTACATTTCAACATTTTCTCAAAGTCCATTTCTAAAGCTAAACCAAATGGAATCTTAGGATGTGGAAGCAAGATCAAAGGCTCATAATTATAAAAGGGGGTTGGCCTTGGAATGGGAAAGTGAGATCTTAGAGGCTGATGACTATAAAAGGATATCTTAGGATAAAAAGATATACATTCAACCAAATCTAACGATTCAACTTATTCCACTCATGTTTTTGTCTTGTTTCTTTTATTTAACCAAACCCTTGCCCTCATGAGTTTTATTTGAGCTTATGATGTTGACTATAATCACCAGATAAATAGCACAAAAATTACAGTGCTTTCTAGATATCTTGTTAACAAGTATCCTACGAACTTTTAAATTCTAAAGTGATGATGATATATAGCATGAGAAAAATTGTGCGTGGAAAATGAGGGAAGTTACTTTAAATGACTTCTTTATAAGTGCCAAGGGGGACTTTTTTTATTAAAGAAATTCCTTTTCATGTTTGTGTGGTGCATTATCATCGATTGATCTATAATCGACACTTATGCCAGCCAAACTCGAATAAGACACAAGTGTTAGACTAATAATTAAGGATGTAACTCTTCAATTTACTATACAAGCCATGTACCAATAAAATATCGTAATAGGACTAACTGTATTGGGCATAGTAGGGGAAAGTACTGAAAAAGTCCTAAGCCTACTATTTTGGTATCAATTCAGCCATCAACCTTTCAATTGAATTAGTTTAGCTGGTCATGGCTGACTACTGGCCATAGGCCAAAAGAAAGGGAAGGAAATTTTTTAAATTAATAATTAATTACAAAAATTATTTAAAAATTCCACATTAGCAATCGAACCACATTCAATGGCAAGCATCCACGTCAGTGATTTTAGGCCTAAATTGGCGAATTGTGTTGAATTGGTACCAATGTAAAAAGGTTTAGGACTAAATTAGTCCAATTGAAAAGTTTAAGACTAACCTAGTACTAATCTAATAAGCTCATGACTTTTTTAGTAATTTTCCCAATTATAACACAAGGTAGATTAGGATAATGAACTTTTTTTTTTTGGGTAAGAAGATAATGAACTTTTTTTATACATTGATTATACTGAAAAAAAGTCCCTTTCCATAAGCAAGTTTTAAGCAATAACATGAATAAGATATTTATTTAAGATGAATTAATTAATTTCATTAGTAATTGAGAGTTTTAATATTGAGGTCTATTTGATAAAAAAAACATTTTAAATTATCAAAGCGTCTTATATAGATGGGGATAATAAGATTTCCTATGTTCTTGTTTGGACTAATCAATTATCCAAGGATTATATGCACTAGTGATTGGCTTTTGATTTCATCTTACTCTCAATGCAACAGCAATGGAATTTTCATTTCGTCACCTTAGCTCAGTCCAAGCATGACAAAGCCATAGTTCATCAACTAAGGTTTGTTCTGGTCAATTTTGATGTGGTAAAACTGATATTTTTAGCTATAGGTTGGACTAATGGTATCACGATTTATGTTTCCTTGCATTTGGTACCTCAATGTAGATGAAATTCATGTTTCCTCGCCATTGCTTGGCCTTTGTCAATGAAGTTTGTTTTCACCGCAATTGGATACCTATTGATATGGCTATGGTGGGTTAGTAGATTAATGAAAATGAATAATTTGAGACATATTATTTATATTCACATATCTCATTAATTCATGTACTTCTAGAGTTTGTGTATCTCTTAAAGTCATGTATTTACTTAATTATTGATTCTTGTATCTTCTAAATTTTTTTATATATTTAATTCACGGTTCATTAATTATTTATATACATGTATCGGAAAACTCTATAAATAGACTTGAAATTCTACATTTTAGAAAAATAACTCAAAAAAAAAAAACATGCACATCCCCTCTCTTCAAGTTTTTCTAATTGTGCTGGTTTAAATAAATGTTATAGTGCCACTACTAACAGGTTAAAAAAATTGTATCTTGGAAGGTGAAATTCGTGAAACTATTTAGCACTTTTGGTAGGAACTAATCATCTTTAGAATATTCAATTAGCCATATTTCACCTCCAATTGCTTGTTTATTTTTTTACCACTCTCTTGAATTAATTTTATGGTAACGACAAATAATGTTACGTACTACTCCCCAATACATCTTTTTCATCTTCTTCTCTTTCTTCCATTATTAACAACAATCTTGAAATGATTAGTGTTCTCACCATTTGTTGGATTTGTTAGAAAATAAAGATGTCTTATAACAATCAAGTACCTAATAATGTCCATAATGTTGTTGGGGATGTTCTTATGGTTGTTTCAATCAGTGAGGTTCAAATCTCATGACCTGGAGTTATGGCAATGAATGCTACGACCCTTTGGGCTGACCATCTATGGTGGTGCATGTACGAGTTGCTTGATTGATATATCTGGGGCTATTTTTCAAAAATAACAAGTCAAATGGTGTATGATATAATATTCAACAGGATGGTTCAGCAAGCTTTACGTAGTTTGATGGTAACACTTCTAGTAATATTGAATGAGAAATTGAAAAAATTCATATGGGGGCTTTAAGCAGTGGTAGAAGAAAAAATTCTTCTATTTGACCATGCTGAATCTAGCTAAGTACTTATCAGGGTGTGCCCGATTATAAGTCCAAATGAGCAAAATGTCACTATCCTCAAGGCATTGGAGGCTTAGAAGCACGGGGACTCTCTACGCCGAAACTTTATCCTTAATTGTTTGGTAAATTCCTTATATAATACTTATTGTAACATTGAAAGTGCCAAATAGTTATAAGAATATTCAGAAAATTAATACAAAATTGAAGAAGCGGGCACCAAGAAATTCGTGGTCGCTAAATTCCTAAAATTTTAGATGATGGATTCTAAAACTGTCATAAATCAAGTTTAGGAATCACAACCAATTATGAACAACATATTTTTTTAAAAGAATAAAGTTTGGTGAATCATTTCAAGTGATGGCTATTGTTGAAAAGTTACATCCGGGTTGTTAGACTTCAAAAATAATTTCAAGCACCAATGGAAGATGAGCCTTGAGGATCTTTATACCTCAGAATTAAGGAAGACAATAGGGGAAATGAAACCATCCTCTGAGATCGAAGGCCAGCATTGTGGAACTTTCTAATTACAAGCAAGATAAGAAGAGAAAGTCCTTTCAAGCAAAAAGCAAATGAAAATAACAATAAAAAAATTCCAAGCAATATGTTTTATCTGCAATAAACCTGTCAATTAGGCTAAAAAATTGCAAGAAGCGTCCAAACAATGGCAAAGGCAGTGATGCAGCCAAGCAGCTAAATTTGATAGAGCATGGAGATGTTGAGAGACTAATTGCTCTTGCAACATATGAGACATTCTTGTATCAAATAATATCGATTGGTGCTTGGACACAAGTGCCACAAATCACGTTTATATGGATAAATACTTATTCTCGTCTTATGAAAAGGCTGAGGAAAAAGAGAAGCTCTATGTGACTAACTCTACAACAGTAGATATTGTTGGGAGAGGAAGTGTGATCTTGAAGTTCACATCAAGTAAGCAAATCAACTCCTAAATGTGCCGCAAGTACTGGAGATCCGGAGGAATCTCATTTATGGCCCCATATTTGTCAAGAAGGGGTTCAAAATTATAATTGAATCACACAAGTTTGTACTTTCCAAAGAGAGAATATATATGGAGAAAGGGTACTTATATAATGACATGTTCAAAGTCAATGCGATTGTCATTGATATAAACTTGAAATTTTTGTACATAAAAATAGCAATAAAGAGAAGATTTCAGTTTATATTGATGTGTCTCTTTATTTATGGCATAATAAATTTGGACAAGTAAACTATGTATATAAAAAAGATAGCAAACTTGAGACTAATTTTGAAATTTGATATGGTTGCCCATTACAAGTGCGAGACTTGTGCTAAGACAAAGTTTATTAAGAAATCTTTGAAAATTTTAGAAAAAATGAGTGAACCTCTAAAATTAATCCATAATGATCTATGTGATTTACAATTTATAAAAGTAAGGGTGAAAAGAAGTACTTCATCACTTTTATAAATGATTGTACTCTTTTTTGCGGTGTTTGTTTGTTAACTAGCAAAGATGAGGCTATTAGCATATTTATCAAGTATAAAGATGAGGTCGAGAATTAACTTGATAAACAAATCAAGTACTTAGGTTTGATAAATGATGAGAATATAGTTCTTCAAACTTTAAGGAGTGCCAATTTGGGATAATGCTCCAAATAACTACATCAAATACTCCACAACAAAATGGAGTTGTTGAACGGAAAAACAAAATTTTAAAGAACATGGTTAACGCCATGCTTATAAGTTCCAGTTTACCTCAAAACTTGTGGGGGAAGTAATTTTAACTACAAATTATATTTTAAATAAAGTATTCCGCAAGAAAATGGGTGAGACACCATATGAGTTATGAAATGAAAGGCCGCCATTCTATAATTATTTGAAAGTATAAAGATGCCAAGCCAAGGTAGCGATTCCTCCTCTGAAACAAAATCGAATGGAATCTAAAACAATAGAATGCATATTAATTGGTTATGCTCAAGATAGTAGTGCATATAAATTTTTGGTTCACAAATCTAAAAATGTAAAAATCCTTACTAATACTATCCTAAAATCAAAGGATACTTAGTTAAGAGATATATATATATATATATATATATATATATATATAAAGGAATTCAAAATGAAACTTCTCAAAAAAGAAATAGAGAATCAAAATATCATAATAATAAAGTTAGGGCTAATGAAACTTTGAAGGAGATATAGGTCATGGATTGAAAAACCTTGCAGACCTCATTTTCTAATATACATGTTCGAAATTGAGCCTCAAACAAGGATAATTTCAATTCCAAATGTTTCTTATTGGAAAAAAAAACTGTTGACAATAAGATGGATTCTATTATACATAATCCTAGTCATGAGCAATGGAATGCTGTTCCGAGAGTATTAGGTTATTAGTAAAGAAATAAAGACTATGTTCTATAACATTGCAAATATTCAACTATTTTGGAAGGTTAGTGTGATGTCAATTGGATTTCAGACTCCAATGAATCAAAATTAATTAGCGGTTATGATTTCATGCTATAAAGTGTCGTAATATCATGGAAATCCTCAAAATAGACTCTAATAGTACGCTCTACAATGGAATCAAAGTTTGTTACTTTAGATAAAGCTACTAAAGAAGTGAAATAGCTTCAACAATTTGTAGGGGATGTTCCGTTTTGGCCAAAACCCGTGCTTATGATATACATTCACTATGACAATCAAACAGTGACTGCAAGGGCATACAACGTGATATATATTTGTAAATCTAGACACATTTGTTGTAAATATAATATCATAAGACAGATGCTCTTAAATGGAATAATTTTTTTTTTGACTTTGTAAAGTCAAAGAAAAATATTGTACATCCTATGACAAAAGGTTTGTTAAGAGAGTGGATAAACTACGCATTGAGGGGAATTAAACTAAAAGCCCTAATCCAATAAAGAGGTTTGATGGTGTAAACCTAACCTAGTGATTTGGAGATCCCACGAGATAGGTTCAATTCCTAACTTAGTGATTTGGTATGCACTGTCTCCCATTCCTATAATTTAATGGTTCTTCCTATAGCGTTTTAAGGATGCGATATATGTTTAATGATTTTTACAGCTAGGAATACTATATCCTAGTGAGGTATAGTAAGACATCTTTAATAGGAATGCACCTATATGCGTGGAGTTTGCTAAATTTATGATGATCTTTGTAATGCTGAATTTTCTAAAGCACACATGAATCCTAAGAGGTTCAAGGCTGAAAGACTGAATGCAATAGAGAACCGATCTTGATTTAGAAATAAGTTGTGTGAGGCCTATTATCTAGGCTTACATAACAACTGGTGATTCAAGACCTAATTCACCAACTGCGACTGCCGATGGCTCCGAGTGGCTGGAGATGGCCGTGGCAAGAGAGAAGAATTTAAGAAAAATAAAATGTGTTTCTCAAAAAATGTTTCAAAATTAAGAAATAAGTTTTTTCTACTTCTTATTTCTGTTCCAATTTTGTTTGGGGAACAAAAAAATCGAGTAAACAAACTCATTTCTATTCTTTTTTTGTTCTGCAAAACAAAACAAAAAAACAGAATTTTTTGTTCTGGAGAACAAAAACAAGTTTTACCAAACATGGCCTTACTTTCCCGATGATGACTCCCTTTAACAAATTTATACTTGAATAACAGAAGATCGTGCTAAATTCAATGTACAAGTCGATATACCGAACTTGAGTCCCACTTGCAAAATCCTGTTAAACCCTTTTGTAAATCAATTATGTCAACATCAGTATCTTTGATTTCTCCTCATAGACACTGCAAAAATCTCATCTTGCGCCTGGTCCACCATTTTCTTATATGGTTGCTTGCTCCCTTCTCCTTCCTGATTCATTCAACTCGCGCACGGCCCACCGCCCTCTAAAAACGTCAGTCCTTCCCTCAAATGGACTTTCCTAAAGAAGACTTCCAAGCTAATCCAACCAATCCTCCTCGGCGGAAATGATTAGTGTTCTTACTATTTGTTGGGTTTGTAAAAAATTCAAGATGGCTTATAATAATCAAGTATCTAATGATGTCTAGAATGTTGCTGGTGATGTTCTTATGGTTGTTGAATAGTGAGGTTCAAATCTAGTGTTCTTACTATTTGTTGGGTTTGTCAAAAATTCAAGATGGCTTATAATAATCAAGTATCTAATGATGTCTAGAATGTTGCTGGTGATGTTCTTATGGTTGTTGAATAGTGAGGTTCAAATCTAGTGTTCTTACTATTTGTTGGGTTTGTCAAAAATTCAAGATGGCTTATAATAATCAAGTATCTAATGATGTCTAGAATGTTGCTGGTGATGTTCTTATGGTTGTTGAATAGTGAGGTTTAAATCTCGTGGCTTGATGTTATGGTAGCGAATGCTACGAACCTTTGGGCCGACACCATCTATGGTGCTACGAGTACGAGTTGCTTAACTGATATACTTGGAATTGTTTTTCGAAACAATACAAACCAAATGGCGTATGATCCAATTTTTTGATGGGATGATTCAATACGCTTTACCTATTTTGATGCTAACAATTTTAGTAATTACGAATGACAAATCGAAAAACTTCACCAGTGTGGGCTTTAAGCAATGATAGAAGAAAATATTATCCTATTTGACCATGCTGTCTTCGACTAAGTACTTATCAGAGGTGTGCCTCATAATTAGTCTAGATGAGCAAAATGTCACAATCCTTAAGGCATTAGAGGCTTGGAAGCATGTGAACTTTCTATGCCGAAACTATATTCCTAATTGTTTGGTGAATTCTCTATATAATATTTATTATAACATTAAAACTAACAAATAGTTATGAGAATCATTTAAAAAGAAATAAAAAGTTGAAGACGTGGGCACTAAGAAATTCATGGTTGTCAAATTCCTTGAATTTTAGATGGTGGATTCTAAACTTGTCATAGATCAGGTTAAGAAATTGCATATAATTCTAAATGATATCTTTGCTAAAAGAATAAAGCTTAGTGAATCATTCCAAGTTGCGGCTATTGTTGAGAAGTTACATCTATTTGGTTAGATTTAAAAAAAAAAACATTTGAAGTACAAATCAAAACAGATGAGCTTTGGTAACTCAAAATTAAGGAAGACAATACGGGGAATGCAAACCATCCTCTGACCCCGAAGGCTAACATTATGGAACTTTCTTATTGCAAGCAAGATAGCAAGAGAAATTCCTTTAAAGCAAAAGGCAAACCCTTGCTAATAGTTGCCTTGGCCGGTCGCTAGCCATTGCTAATGCCCGACCATTTGCAGAAGAAGAATGCAAAAGAAAAGAAAGCCAAAAAAATAAAATATTCAAAAGAATATTGAAATATTTTTGAAAATTACTCATATTGACGCCAATCATACCATATGAGAACATCGGCATTTACGTCGGCAGCAGATGGACTCAATTAAAAACCATGATAATGTTTAAGACCCAATTGATGTAATTAAAAAATTAAGAAGTGGATTGACATAAGCTTAATAAATTTAGAACTATTTTAGACATTTACCTCATTTTGCAGGATTAAAAGTTGCATGATGTTTCAATAATGTGGCAAGTGGTTTACTTTATTGATGATGACTACCTTTAACAATTTTATACTCTTTTTTTGTTGAAAGAAAGTTTTCATTCATTTCTCAGAATAATACATGATAGGTACACAAATTTTTTTTCAAGTTTAGCAAACCTACACATAACAAAATATAATCAGTAGCGAGCACACTCTTATTCCTCAAGAACAGACCTACCAACATAAACTTTTGGCGCCAATCACTAAATTCAGTGATGAGCACATGCCAAGATCTCCACTTTTAATTGCAATGGTTTGTAGTGTGCGTTTAGGTTCAACGCTCTCATCACCATCATCATGTTGTAATATCAACATCAATATATGATAGGAACATAGGTTAAGTACCTGTAAGGAACTCGCAAATATAGACCGAGAGAGCGAAACTCCCAAATCTAGATCAAAATTTAAATCGGGAGAGAAGAGCGATCGAATCTTGGAGAGATTGTAGAATCACATCACGATTATCCTCCTCGATAGCTATCTACTTGAAAAAAGATTGAATTGGAATCCACAGTTACCCGAGATCCACTGCAGAAACTTATTTAGACAAATAAACTTCCAAAACATATTGTGAGAAAAAAAAAAGACAAGCAAAATAATAAAAGGAGAAATCAAAGGTGAAATAGGTTCTGTTGAGAGCCTACGGGAGAACTGTAGAAAAATGAAGAGTTTTTGGAAGATGGACGGTTTGCTCTAAGCGAAAGAAAATGAAGGGTTGGTAGTAACAATTTTATACTTGAGTAACAGAAGATCATGCTAAATTCGATGTACAAGTTGATATATCAAACTCGAGTCCCACTTGCAAAATCCTTTTAAACCTTTTTGTAAATCAATTATGTCAACATTAGTATCTTTTATTTCTCCTTATAGACCCTGCAAATATCTCATCTTGCGCCTGGTCCACCATTTTCTTATATGGTTGCTTGCTCCTTTCTCCTTCCTGATTCATTCAACTCCCGCACGGCCCACCACCCTCTAAAAACGTCAGTTCTTCCTTCAAACGGACTTCCCTAAAGAAGACTTCCACGCTAATCCAAACAATCCTCCTCGGCGGAAACCATGGGCAAGGAATGTTCTTCCGTCGACGATGGGTCGTTGGACGCTCACCTCTATGATGTAGAGTGCGATCCTCCTCCGCCGCCACCATCGTCACAGCTTCCTCAGCCCCCATCATGCCAGTGCTGCGAACCAGCTCCTTCTTCTCCTTCAAGCTTTTGTCGAGCCTCTCGAGCTGCATGAACAAGCCGGTGACCATCATGCTCATCGCACTCGGCGCCACATGCTTTTTCTCGTGCTTCATCGACAGTTTCCGCGCCGGTGGCCTGAACCTACTTCACGTTCCTCACATGCGATGATGTCTCAAGGGGCCAGAGTCGTTCTTGCAACTCTTACAATAATAATAACCGACGCCGAGACACGTGCCGTCCACCGCAACACCACTATGGTATCCGGCTCTCGGACATCATCCACGGCATCACGTTGCTGCAGTTTGCGCCGCGTTCGTGTTTTCGGGCACGAATGTGATGGATATGTTTCACCCGTGCGCTCCGAAGTGGCTACTTCAGTTCCTCCAGTGGCTGCGCCTCCCAACCTTTATCCTTGCTGCCGCCGTGTTCTGCAAGTTCACAAGTCGCCGCCATGGAATCGGCTTCACAGTCATCAGCGCACGTCCTTGTAACTGTACTAAGAGTTCGAAGAATTCAAGTTAGGAAATCTCTTCTAGCAAAGCACAAAAGAAGTGACTATGCATGATTTGGGTTTGCACACTGGATTCGTGCTTGAACAATAAGTGCGTGCTTCCGATGCGCGGTACCAGTTGCACGCACCGTGAGATCAGAGCTGTTCCCCATTTAAATATTGCCCTAGACAAGGTGGGCTCATGGGCAGGTGGGCTAAGAACAGTTCTGATCTCACGGTGCGTACAGTTCAAGCACGAATCCAGTGTGCAAACCCAGACCATGCACAGTCACTTCTTTTGTGCTCCCAATGCGCGGTACAAGCTGCACACACCGTGAGATCAGAACTGTTCCCCATGAACCCACCTTGTCCAAGGAAAATAGATCCCCTAACAATGACAGGGGTGACTTTTTTTCCCAACGGCCGTCCAATTGAAATCGGATGACTGGAGATAGATGTCAAGGATCCAGTCCAAGTCAGATCCAGATCTCTTGTCTAGGGCAATATTTAAATTGACCTCGTATGTATCAAGATTGAATAAGTTTCTCCTGTTGTGCTGTCATGACGAATCGTCCTTGGGACAATAGACAAATTGCTACTTTTGAGATCTCAGAGAATGAAAGCAGTATTTTTCTAAAAGTTAGTAAAATTTACGCAAGATCTAAAATGCTAATATTAAAAAAAGAAACATGATGAAATGACCGTCCATATCATGTAGAGAAAGTGACGGCCCTCTCACCGTCGCTAATTTCTTTAATTGATTGGATGGAAACTTATTTTCACTTTCAATTGACAAAGCCTGTTTGAAAGGAAATATGTGACGTCAACAACACCATTAGAAATCTCTAATGGTGCCGTTATGCTAGCACCCGTAACATATGTGATGCTATAATTACAACGTTAGCAATCTTCCTAATCATTTGCATTAGGGCTTTGTGCTTAGCTGTCTACATTATAGAAAACCGAAATGACCCAGGTCTACCTCATGTCATTGTTGGTATTCCTCAAAAGCCATGATGAATGCACTATGACTTACCATATTAGTGCTTCTTCCTTTTTAAGCACGATTGGCTTACTATCTTCCCCACAATGGGTTCCAAAAGACAAATAGAAAGAAGCAATCTAACAAAAATGATGCAGCAAACTTTCAAACATTGTCTAAGAATCAATTAGCAGATCAAGAGGATAGCGACAAATCTGATCAGCGATCCTCGCACCACGTCATATAATTATGAATTGGTTATAGCCAGTCCTCGGGAAATGCGAATCTAAATTAAACAAGTCCGAAATAATATAAATACTTGCATTGGAAATTTCTCAAATTCAAAATTGCTAACATAAACATCGACCGTCTTATGAAGTATAACCGGCATAGATAATTTTTAATATTTTTCTATTATTATATTGATTTATTATTCTCTCTCTGTCTTTCCCTTCTTCTTCTCCCTCTAGCCATCCATCAGACCTCGCAATAGACCAAAGATGAGGGCAAGCCTCACCCAGCTAGTGGCAAGGGGTTGAACTTTGCCTAACCATGGCGAGATTTGCTCAAGGCCAGCAAGGTCAACCTCATCCACCCTCGCCTCTAGCCAATCATTGAGGTCCAATAATAGGCAAGAGGAAGAAGAAGGGAAGGAAAAAAACAGAGAAAGAAAAAAAATAAAACAAATGAGCCATAAAATATTAAATAATTATTAAAATTTGTCTACTTTATTGTCAACCATTTTTTATGTCATTCCCTTTACCTAAACTTCATACTACAAGAAACATCACCGACAATTCCACACTAGGCAGCGATAGATAACATAGAAGCACCTGAAGAGAGAGAGAGATCAAAGAGGCACATGAAGAACTTTTTTTCACTTGCTATCTTAGCAGGTTGAAAGATGACATACCCACCAAAACTTTAAACCAATTAAGATTTGTACTTTAAATTTGAGATGGCCATATATAATACACTTCAATAAATTTGGATTAAAAACATAGGTGCGCGACCCATTTTGATAACCCTGCTTCTTTATGATCACCCCCATGAAGTCAATTATTGACGAGGAATAATCATGTCAGAAGGGAGAGTCCAAACTGTTCTCCTATTCCTCGTGGCAGAACTTTAATTTGTTTCGGCCCCCCTCTTGCGCAGCCATTCATAGTGACATGATTCAATCAATTTGGAAATGATCTGATAATTGAAAAAGTTTTTTATGAGAGCGATGGGACATGGATCGATTTTGTTGCTTTATGAACTGCCCATCAGCCTCAATCAAAGAAGCTATTGAATTATATATGCATTCATATTTTATTTTTTATATAAAAAAATTTCGCGACATTGAAATTTATCCCAAAATTTTCATAAATTACCTTTAGGAGGCACTAATACAGATTTAGCTGTAAAGATGTGCTGATAATTTATTCACTTAGGGTTTACCTCACACGGGCTTAAGTGAAAATTTCAGGTAAATATATAGAATTGAAAGTGTGATGAATTTGCATAATAATTTAGAGAGACGTGCGATGGAGTTCATCTTCACTTGGATTTCTTTACATTTTTTTTTTCGTGTCTCATCTTCACCTGATTATTTATGACACAACTTCCACGTATCTCAAAACCTTCCCAACATGTAAGTTCCAATGGTCTCTTTCTATAGCAAGAGAATATTAACTTGAATCTCTATTTTATTGCGTGCAAAGATCGCAACAACCAAGACGCCCACCTTTGCACTCGATCCCTTTCGTCGAGCCGAACCATCAAGGGTTTCCCCAGACCGCATTGCTATGACTGGAACACTCGCCTTCACCCCCAAGTTCTGCTGCTAAATGGAAGCATGAAGACTATCGAAGAAGCGAAGTGCTCACAAGATTTCTTCATCAAGATTTTCACCAAAAACCAAACCCAAACACATCTTGAGAGTAGCCCACAAATTAACATTCGTTTGACTACCACTTTCAAAGAAGACCGACAAAAATCTAATACTTTTCATCTAGCAAGACCCCCTCGAGAGAGAGATTAAAGTCCATGCATATCAAACATACCCAATAAGAACCAAACTCCATTGAAAAATTCAAGATAATGAAGTTACGGATCCATTAGAACGAGTTAATTCGCACCGCACCTCGTCTAGTTCTTCAGGATAGAATACTGTAACACGACTCACATGCGCATCTCATCACAGACGGACCGTCGTTATGGAAGTAATGTCTTACATTTACCGGAAAAGGAAGTTTATTGCCAACCCTAAAAATGAAAATCCTCAAGAAAGCACAGGAGGAGGGAGATGAAAGGGAATAGCCGATAAGGGATATCACGGGCAACAACGATTGGACAGGACGAGCCCCGCCCACCCTCGTAATCCATTCGCTTCGGAGATAAGCCGGGCCCCACCGCACTCCCTCCCCTCAAATCCTCCACCACAAAATCACCAACGCCATCCGCCGCTCCTCCTCACGGTATTACCGTGAGCCCCTTCCATCTCCACCGTCCATCTGCATCTGTCCTCGGATCACCATTTTGATGTCGCAACAATAAAATGAGCAAATGCCATTTAAAAAAAATTTATGCAAAATTTGGTGTAAATACCCTTTACATCACTGAAAAGTCTAAACTTGGCACGAACACTCCTGATATCTTTTGTGGTAAAAAAAAATCTAAAGTTATACATTTGCAACATTTATATAACCTTTATTGTAATTTCATTCAAACTAAAATTATCAAACTTGCATAAATTTACTTTTTCTCTTTACAAGAAGAAATTCATATTTTTATATCACTTGAAATAAATTTAGTATTTTTAATGAGAGATAAAAAAAATTGAGATATTTTTAGGGTTTTTTTTTGTAATATTAATCCTCATTAAAGTTTACTTATATATGCAAATCATCGGCACGTTGTATAATATTGCATTTTTTTTTTGTGATTTATGTGAATATAGTGGTTAGCCATTATTGATTTTGTGATTTATATTTGTGAATATAGTGGATAGCCATTGTTCCCGGTTAATACCGTCCTTTGACTGTAAGGTGCAACCCTGGGGCGCGAAGCAGATGATTGCGGGGAATAACCGGGCGCACTTTTGGCGCGCCTGTATCTCGCGGCGCATGATAGCGTCGCCGGCGCGAGTTAATTTTATCTTCCCCCGCGATCCTCATAAGCAAACGAGGCCTCGCGCGAGCCACTGATAGTGCACTCTCTCTCTCTCTCTCTACCTCTCTACCTCTCTCTACCTATATCCCCTCTGCGGAATCATGGAGTCGCGAGTGCTGTCACGCGCCGCCGCCTTCCCCGCCATGCCTCAGCTCCGGAAGCTCCCACGGGAGGGCTGCCGGGGAGGCGGCCTCTGCTTCGCCGCCCCGAAGCCGATCGGGGCCGTCGGCGAGGGCGGGAACTTGATTTGGGGGAGGCAGCTCCGACCGGCGCTACTGCTGCTCGAGAGCTCGCGGGGGGCCGGGGAAAGGAGGGAGATCCTCCGACCGTGCCTCGCCGCCGCTTCGTCGCCGGGCGATTCCGCCGGGTGAGGTCCGTTCCCTCCATTTTTTGACTCCGGCGAGCTCGGGGGCAAGCGAGGTTCCTGCTGACATTTCTTTTCTTGGCTTATTACAGCGAAGCGAAGGTAGCGCCGGTGGGTTTCTTACAGAAGTACCCGGCGCTCGTCACCGGATTTTTCTTCTTCATGTGGTAAATGTTCAAATCTCCCCCGAAATCGCTGTTCATTCACACAAATTAAAACTCCGACGAGTCATTGCTAAAATGAGCCTGGTGCGGGCGGCGCACGATAGTGCTCCGGGAGCATCGGGCCTCGCGTGGCCAAACTGTCAAAACGGTCGAATAATCATTCAAACCCTCGCCGGTCCAGATGTTTGGTAATTTTACGTAAATGCCCCTTTTCGCTGCTGCTGTTGGTTGCAGGTACTTCTTGAACGTCATATTCAACATCCTCAACAAGAAGATATACAATTACTTCCCCTATCCATAGTAAGTTCGAAACTGTTTCAGTGGCGAGATCTAGTTGTGATGTGTGTGGATCGAGGATGGTGACGAGGGTTTTGGTTTCGTGTGTTGTACTCTTGCAGCTTCGTGTCGGTAGTGCATTTGCTGGTGGGGGTGGTGTATTGCTTGGTGAGCTGGGCCGTGGGCCTCCCAAAGCGAGCCGTAAGTCCAGACCCAATAATTTATTTCATTCAATTCGTCTACCCTTTTTCTTTTGCTTTGTATCCGTTCTTTTTTGGCTGTCAATCGTGTGAAATAAAGCATGAAGTCCAAAGCTTTCAGAAATTGATCGCAGCGGGAAACGCCAAGAACACGGTTTTGTTTTTGTTTACCTGAATTGTACTGTGGAATTGGGGTGTAAAGATTCACAGTTTCTACAGTCCCAGTTCTATCTAATACTATATTATTCTATGTAGCATGTGGGATGACAGAGACAAGCGACTGCCATCTTCTTTTTCCTATGTGGCTTAAGGACAGAAAGTTGGCATTTTTAGTTCATAATCGTCCAATGATAATTTGCTGAGTCCCACTTCATTCTTAAAAGGAAATAAAGTAGAAAACTTTCCTTTTGTAGCAAGTAGTCCTGCATTAATCTTTGTGCTAAATGGGGTAATGGTATGTGTTATAAGTGTTCATCAACTGTTAGTTTATGTGCACATACCAAAATCTTATTTGAAGGGATGTACCAATATGACCTTCTTTTAGCTTCTGGAAATCAAAGTAATGGATGCCTTGATCATCCATTCTTACCAGTCTCCAGCTATTTTGGCCTTTTCGTTCTTTCTTGTTTGTCATCCACATTATGTGGCAATTGGTGTTTGAAGGGCGTCAATCTGGAATCAAAGAGGTTACATCCCGAAGTACTGTTATTAGCTCCCTGGCTGTTTTGATTGAGCCAAAGTTGCACAGTGGAGATGTGTCTTTCTATATTCGTTGCCATATGTCATTTCAGCATGATGATAAGCATGATAGTTGAACATCTCCAAGTACTGTTATTAGCTCCCTGGCTGTTATGATTGAGCCAAAGTTGCACAGTGGAAATGTGTCTTTCTATTTTCATTGCCTTATGTCATTTCAGCGTGGTGATAAGTGCAATACCATCCGATGCACACTGTCATAATAACCCCTGCTGTTATCTGCTACAGTCAAATGGGTTTGAGGTTGTGTTGAATCTTTATCTTTGTTTCACCCCTGCTGTCATTAATTTGGGCTATATCATCTGTTCTTTAAATTATAAAAGCTGCCGGTTCTATGTGCAGCCAATTGATGCAAACCTCCTGAAGCTGCTTATTCCTGTTGCTGTCTGTCATGCGCTTGGTCATGTTACCAGCAATGTTTCCTTTGCAGCTGTTGCCGTTTCCTTCACTCATACCATTAAAGGTAACACTGCAATTATTTGTCTGATAGGGAGCAAAAGAAAAAAGATTATGCCTGCCCACTTTTCTACATCTTCTTACCATTGGTTTTATAATATTCTACTCCCTGAATTCCTGTTTTATTGATTTCAGCTCTTGAGCCGTTCTTCAATGCTGCTGCTTCTCAGTTTGTACTTGGACAACAAATCCCCATTACCTTGTGGCTATCTCTGGCTCCCGTCGTCCTCGGTCAGTTCTACCTTTTCTTACTGTTGTTTTGGAATCAATAGTACACAACCATGGTTGAGTCACATTATTCGACTTTAAATCTCTACTCTGGGAGGTCTCCACTTTCATGCATCTAGCTCCTTGATGACTGCTATTAGTGCAGCTTAGTTCACGCAGACTGGCATACATGCGCTCGTGTATGTAGTTAGGTTGTTATGTACTTAGATGTGTTGGAGTTAGCTGCATGGTGGATCATGTGAGTATTTGGAACTGTATTCTGTTAATGCTCATACATTTCTTTTTGGCTTGATTTATCATCCAGGTGTATCCATGGCATCATTGACTGAACTCTCTTTCAATTGGCTTGGATTTATTAGTGCTATGATTTCCAACATTTCATTCACTTACAGAAGTATATACTCCAAGAAAGCCATGGTGATATTCAATTCGCCCATTATCATTCTTCTTTTATACTTCAAGTTGTCATGATTTTTTTTTGCATGATGAATCAATGATCCATTTTTCTAACTCAACATTATATTTCGGTGAATATTTGTTTGTCTTCTTCTACAGACCGATATGGATAGTACAAATGTCTATGCCTACATTTCCATCATTGCCCTCTTTGTCTGCATTCCACCGGCCATAATAGTGAGCAATGCTTGTGTTATTTCTTCCTGATTGGTGTAATTATGAGGAATAACTTAAAGTTGGAGGCCCAAAATTCATCCTTGTGTTTTGTTATGTGAAGATTGAAGGACCTCAACTGATGAAGCATGGCTTCAATGATGCAATTGCAAAAGTGGGTATAACCAAGTTTGTTTCTGATCTCTTTTGGGTGGGAATGTTCTATCACCTCTATAATCAGGTACTATTCCACTAATGTTTATCCGACTCGTACGACTAGAGAATATCTTTTGTTAACTGAATATTATGGATGAAGTTATGAATTTGCAAGTTATTTTGTATCAAGTCTAATGGTCCTTATTAATGACAAAACATGTTCATTTTATGTTTTGTAGTTGGCCACCAATACCTTGGAAAGAGTCGCACCTCTAACGCACGCGGTTGGAAATGTCCTCAAACGTGTCTTTGTCATCGTTTTCTCAATCTTAGTTTTTGGTGAGTTTGCATCTAATTTCTGTTTAATTACTTTATGCTTCCTCCACTCCCCTGATATTCGATTAGAATCCTAGCAATAATGGTATACTGACTGAGTGCCTTCCTTACAGGTAACAAGATCTCAACTCAGACTGGTATTGGCACTGTTATTGCAATTGCTGGAGTTGCAATGTACTCGTTAATTAAGGCAAAGATGGAAGAAGAGAAACGGGTGAGTCTCCATTGCTGACTTGACATTCGAGATAATATGCACCAATTCCTAGACCAATTTCATCGTCTCTTAACTTTTAGGTCTCGTTTGCTGAGCATGCTAGTGTTTTTGAGTCTAGAGAAAGCTTGCATCACGTATGATTAATATTCTATGGCATGAATTGATGCTCAAGCCAGTGTTATTCACTTCTGTGTGCTCTTGGAATTTCATTGCAGCAACTGAAATCGACTTGAGACGAAGTAAGACGAGGAAGCGGACCGACAAACCTTGTTGGCTTGTGTACTTTCCTTCAAATATGAAAAAGAAAAAAAAATCCTAATATGATAATTAAGTTATTTTTTTTCCTGATAATCTTCTTAAATGCTGAAGCATTGAACAAGTGCCGTTGTACAATCATCCCTTGTTACCAAAAATAATGTATCATCTGCTCTCTTATCGAGGTTATGCGAGTGAAAAACTGCAGTCCATATGACAAAAGATGACCATACGAAACTGCTCCCAGTAAGATCATGAGAAAAAGGGATCACTTCAATGGGAGAACGGAAACTGCTGTCGTCTCGCCCCACAACCAGTGGACATGTTCGTCCGGTAGACGGCCTCGCCGAGAGTTGATTCTAGTTAGTCAGGCGAGTTGAGAAGAGACTGTTTAATACGAAGAAGAACTAGGGACTTTCTATTAGACGCACCAGGTCTGATGCATTCACATGGATTAGCACTCCCAGCGACGCCGCTCGACGCCGGGGGGGCTACTTATTCTTCGCCGCATACCTTGCCCCTTTGGCTTGGATATCGATGCATGACCCTGCAAATAGACTAAGATCCTTTGTTGCCCGCCAAACAGAACGATAAGTTAGTACAAATTAGCATAGCAGAGATGTAGAGATTGAAAGATATGTTAAAAGACGATGCTCCTGGGAGAGGATAATCAGCTGAAGGCAAGGTAGTTGTTCTGAGTATAGAACATTCTGCACATTGATTCTTGTCTGTGCATGTCCACCTGAAACTGCAAACGTTCCCATGAAGATAGGAGATCAAGGAACGCACTTTCCAATTTGCATGGAATCTCCATTGGGAAGTTTGAAGAAGGAGATGGTATTGGTTATCAAGCCCACTTTGGGCTTCTTCCCATGTGTAAAGTGCTTGATCATTAATATAATCATCATTGATTAGCAAAGAGAATTTTCCTCATGAGACAATAGAGCTCCCGGCGCAAGGGTGGGTTGGAGAGATAGAGGGCATGGTCGCCGTCCAGATCGGCCGCCGCCATTTGCCATCACCGGGCCCTTGACCGTTTGTATCGCCATCCTAGCGTCACTATTGAGCGAGGGCCGATCGCCCTTCCCGACACTTCAGCAGCGGCAAACAGTCGCACCATCGCCGGGCTAGGGCCCTCCGCGCCATCTCTGTCGTAGGGCCCTGCCATCCCTCGGCGAGGGGCGGTTGCCCTGGTTGAGATCACGGCGAGAGCCACTAGCCCCTTGTGCCGGCGTTCTTTTATATTACTTTCGAATTATATATTTGCTGACGTGGCTACGCAAGTCCGAGAATGTGGGTACCACGTCCAACAAAAAAAGGCCAAATTGACCAAAATTAAAGCAAAACCAAATTAATTTTTTAAGCAATCGTTCAAAGGATCGATCTTTATATCGTTTCGTTTGATTTTTTACTGTTTCCAATTTTTCTCTCCTTCTCTCGTGAAAGTGTCAAGTTGGATTTGAGGAGCGGGGTCTCTCTCTCCGACGGCGGAGATGGCGGCGAACCTCCTCCTCCTCCTCCTGCTTACGGCCATCCTCCCGCCCCTCTTCCGCCTCTCGCGCGCCTCCGCCGAGCTCCCTCAGTCGACGACGTGCGCAGCTGAACAATCCCGTCACAGCCTGGTCTGCGAATTGCGCGATTTGAAACTCGAGGTCGCTCGCCTCGGTAAGTTTCCTCCCATCGTCTGAATGTCGTTGAGTTCAGTCGAGCATGTGTCTTAGCGAACGAATGGTTGGCCCAAGTAGATCGTAAGGCGGTCTGGACTGTGAATGTCCTTGTCCATATTTTAAGGGTCGGGGATTACGTCTAGAAGGTTGTGGAGGAGAGCTGGACGTCCGTGAATGATGTTAGTCTTTGCTGAATTGCACTCTTGGTCAATTGAGCACCTGAAGCGCAAGTCAGTTCAGGTTCTCATTGTTAAGATAGCTTTGTGGGCTTCAATTTGCCATCTGCTGAGGAGGGCCAGAGATTTTAAGGTTAATGAAGGAAGAACACAGTCAAGTGACGGTGTTGTAAATCTGGTCAGCATGATGTGAAATTCAGATTGTTTATTTCTACCTTGTATTAGTAGAAGAGGAATTAGTGATTGGGAAAAAGTTTCGTGTACAGCTTGGGAGATCGCTGAAGTAGGGTGGCAAGGTCATGTTTATAATCTCATTGGGTGGAATATTCTTTGACTGATTAGTATCTTCTCACTTGATATGCAATGAAAACTCACTTGCTTATGTATATAGATCTCTGATGTTTCTCGTTCAAAGTAGTGATTTTTCGCTGCCCATATTATCGGCAAGTTTAGGTGTCAAATAGCCTTTGAATTGCTACATTTTTTTGCCATTGTATCTTTGACGTCGAGAAACTAAGTTGTATGTGTCATATTATACACCATCGGACACCTCTGCTGTTCTTTCAGGGACTTCACAGTATTGAACCAGTGCTGGCTTCCATTATAATTCTTCTTTTAGGCATCTTCAAGATATTAAGGACAAAAAAGAAAGTTTCTGGCAGAAGGACCTGCTGATGTGAATACCATTGCTTCTATCATGATTATCGAAGTTTGATGTGTTACTTTGTCTACATCCTGGCTGTTTGCTTGCATAGCATTAAAAGAGAATCTGAAACTCATGGTTGTTGTTCCTAGAATTTTCTCTGCCACTGCATCTTTCGTTGGAGAGGGTACTGACCTTAAATGAGAGTCACTGATGGAACAATGCAGAATCCATCCTTGAAGAGAGGACCCAACACTTGGATGCTAAAGGCCTTCATCTCAAACAGCTTGAGAATTTAGCTGAAGAAGTGTCACATAAGATCATTTCGTTTCAGTTGACTCTAGAGAATGCCAATGTAAGTAACGGAAGTTGAGGTTCTACATGAGCGAAGTCTGCGCAATTTCTTTATCCATATAATTAAGCTTTTTCTTCCTCGTTGCTTCCTGATATAAGTGCTTTATTATTCTTTCTAAAAAGTTACAGGATGACATGTCAAAGGCAGATAAACGGCTTAGAGCTCTCGAGGAAGAGGTTCCGTTTCTTTTTGGTTTTGCTTAGAGTTATCCCATTTGATATCACCTGTTTTGGGGATTTCCTTATTTTTGGGTTTGTGAAATAATAAATTTTGTGGAGTGGATCTGAAGGTTCAATTGTTATTCAAAAATAGCCTTTGGATGCTTAGGTAAAGTATCTATGGGCTGTCTCAAGAAAGAACAATTTTGATCTTCATGTCTTGGGATCTAAAGCAAAGGAATCTGAGGCTAGACTGGAAGTTACTGCTTCCAAAGTTGAAAAGGTAACAACTTTCTAAATATAGGATGATACGTTATTGCAAAAGTTTAAGGCTGCTGAAGAAGGGGAACTCTTGCAGCTATACATTAAAACACTTGTATGTCACGAGCTTTTCTTGATGGATGTGCATAAATGACTGATCTCATTATCATTAACATCAGCTTACCTGATTTTCCATTTTGCACCCTTTTTTCATTGATGAACTGCTCTGTTGTCTGGTGTCATGGGTTACAATGCTCTAATCTTCATTATTTACATGTCCTCCATACCTTTCATTTTGGAATGATCCAGAGGAACCCCAAAAGTGAGTTAAGTAGACACCACAATCAACTCCTGTAGAACATGTGAATATATACTTCTTATATGCAGAACACTGACTTTTGTTACAGAAAGAAAAAAAGAAAAAGAAATAGAAGAGGGATGAACTTCATGCCGTATGCTGTACAAATAGCAAAGCCTCCGGTGGTCTTTCACTTGCTTAGTGGAAGTGTACAGTTGCACCAAATTCCTATATATCTTACATTACAGAGGACCCTGTTTGGCAATGTTTACAAACAAGGGTGTTTCTGATTTTTTGTTCAAGGGAACAAAAAAAGAACAGAAACGTGTTTGTGTACACTTTTGTTACCGAGAGCAAAAAATATGTTTTTTTGTTCCTGGGAACGCATCTGGACCAATTTGAACACTTTGTAAAAAAACACTATTTTTTTTTTCTCTCTTGGCACTTGCAACCTTCGGCCGCCTGTCGCCAGCCGCCGATCGTCCATGAACAAGAAGAAAAAACGAAAAAAATAAAAAATTTGTCAATTGTACCAAATGCATTTTTATTCTTTTTCTATTTCAAGAACACTTTTACCAAATGCTCTATTTTACTCAATAATTGTTCCATGGAGTAGAAATACAAAAAAAGTGTTTATGTTAAAAAATTGTTCCCTAGAACAGAAACGTTGCCAAACGCGCCTTACGTTGGTTTGCCAACGTAAATGAGCCATTCAAGGCGCGGATTCTTTGTATGAATTTAGAATTATGTTGGTTTTCCATGGAAAGTACAAGCTGTCGTTCTTGTCAAAAATCATCCAACGTGAATGTCACAACATATGCGATCAATTGTAAGCCTTTCTACAAAAAAAAAAAAAGCAAAAAAAATGAACTGGGCAGGGCCTAATCAATGCTTTAACTTCTTCACTGTGGATCTTTGAGTGCATTGTTGTTCTATTTCCTCAGCCTATTATTAGCTCTTTATCTCACATTATTAGTTCCCAATTGTATCAAATTTACTTGGTGCTACATCTTTTATGACATAAGACAAAAAATTCTATTAAACAGGAAGTCATGTGCAACATGTGTGCTCTAAAATTTTCGAGAGTCCTGGTTGTCTTGTTAATCTTCCAGATTCCTTTGCTGATCGTCCCTCTAAAATCACTCATGGAGTTGTAAATACAGAAAATTCAATGATGGATACGATGTTCTACCTTGTCTAGAGTCTTAGAAGTTCATGAAAACCTTATTTAACGCTTGTTTATTTGTTGTTGCACACTGGTTTTAGTAATCTTTCATGCACTTTGCTTACAGCTGGCTGACATCGTTTCAGAGCAGTGGATTCAAATTCAGCAACTTGAGCAGGCTCTCCAGATTACAGAAGTATATTGTGATACACTGCCTCTTGTGTGATTAACTTGAATTGCTTCAGCTACACCATTTCTTCCTCCTTGCTTAATATGCACCTTCCTTTGTTAATCAGGTGAGGACCCTAAATGCTCGAAGGAGAGTTCGTCCAATAAGATGTACATTCTTAAAGGTAATTGCAGGTATGTTAAGTACTAGTTCGCATGCCATCAAGGTTCTGAATATGATCTGGTCCCGTCTCTTAAGCTTATAATTCACAGAGTATGTGTTTTCTGATGAGATGTATCTCATTTACGTGCCTTACAGTTTATCTTCGGCATTGCCAGCGATCATGTTAAGGTGGTGCGTGGCATGTTATGTCAATATTCATTTGTCAAAGAACCTACATCTACTTCCCATCTCTCCGGGGCTCTGTATCTGCCCAGGAGAGCCTTCTCGGCTGTGAAGACGTATCATCATGAGGTTTGTGCACGAAGTTTAATAAATTAACAGGCAAGCACCCCGTGTAAAAAAGTTTTAGTGACAATAAGGACATGTATCGTATACCCTAAAAGTATTAGCTTATTGCATAACTCTGTACTGAAGAACATTATTTTATATGTTGTGGTAACATTTATGATATGAATGAAGATATATGCTGAAAATTTGACTAACTGCAATTATAACTGTTGACCATTGTCACTTAAACCTGTGGTCATGTATAAAATCGGTAAATGTCTTGTACTTAAGTGTTAGCATTCTATGCATGTTCATAAATTTTTACCAGAGGCCATGAAATGCATGCACATAGTTTTTCTTGACATCTTTTACGGTTGTGAAAGAAAATTAAGAAATTTGATTTCATTTGCAGCTACAAGGTTTCATCAAGAGAGGGATGGAAAGAAATGAGGTCATGGCACCATTTGCGAATAATGAAGTGGTGTTTTTTGTGGTATGATTCTACTTATATGTTAGTTTTTTCTGCTCCAGAACTCTGAATAATGAGTAGCTTACTGGCCTTCACGCTACATTTTCAGGCATCTGCTATCATTATATTCCCTATAATGAGCATTTGGGCATGGTTCTCATCTCTGTTCTTATAAAAGGCTCACTCTGTTTGTCTGTTCAAATGAAGACGATGCTTCCTGCCTTGCTCTTCTATGTTGATATTGGTAGGAATATATCGACATAGCTGAGTCAGATCTGTACATAGCACTGGAACTCATTTTTTAATATCCTTCAGTACATAGAGTCTACAGCTGCATTCTTGACAATGCAAGCCTAAAAAGGTCTTCACGCTTTTGGAGCTTTTCTTGATTGAGAAAGGCATTGTGTCTTGGTCAAATATCTTGTATACTAGTATGTTGAATCCATCGTATTATTTTCTGCTGTGCTTTCAAACTTTTTTCTCGTTTACAACATTATTAACCTTTGACCTGATTTGTAGTGATTTGGATCGTGAGTGGTCTCCAGAAATTAGTGATTTGATTGGTTTTTCACTTTCCCATCCCTTTGAGTTAGAAGGAAGCAATGATGGGGAAAACAAGTTCAGGATTGATGTGTAAAACAGGTTCAGTATATCTAGGTTGATATGGTTTTTCCTCTTGTTTGATGTTTCAACGCGACATTTAAGTGGCCTGGATAATGCATATCGTTGGACGACCCGATCAACGGGCTTTCTCAATGGGTGTGGGGTTGTTCCTCCCCTATCAATGGATTTTCCGCTCTTCTTTTGGCCACATTTCGTGGATCAACAGAGCATAGTGTTCAGCAAAATAAGCTTAAACCAAAAGACGGAGGAAGATTATATACATTTAAAGAGCATATAAGTCCTGTAAACAGGTGATGTGAGACACCATAATACATCTCTCACATGCAAATCGGAAGATCAACATGCAAATTTTGACGGACCAAGGCAGCATGTGCAAAAGCAAAATTTGGGCAGAACCCTAGTTTCAATACCGAGTCATGACGTCCTACTTGAAAAGTTAAGTTCACAAGTGAAAGGAGACCACATGTATATTAAAGAATATAAAAGCTAAGTCAATAAATGATGTGGGTAGTTTAACGATTTCTAAGCACTGCGTTAAAGTTATTGGTGAAATTATAAATGATTCGAGATGAAACTTATTTCATATTGATCATATACCTAAAAACCATTTTTGTTCGTTGATCTTCTTCCTCGAGCAAATGTGCATGCAATTGAAAAGTAGAAGTGGACGATGAATTTGGTGTTCACAGACCAATTCAAACTGTAACCCTTTACCTAATTAACCTCTTTGAATTTTGGAGGGGTCCAATTTCAAGCACTTAATTAACACCACCAAAATTGGAATTTATAGCCCCGTGGGCTGTACTTGGCAACTCCTTTCCTTATAAGTAGATTAAATTGTTTTTTTTTCCTATTAGTTGAGTTTGAAGACGATCAGTTATAAGCACGTCGTTGATAGATGATCTACTAATGAAAGTAATGACGTATGTAATTGTTCAAGATATACACATATTCATGCAATCATTTGTCTACAAAAGTCGCGTTCATTGTCATTGATTTGGATAATTTAGTTAATAACACCTATCCATGTCGACCATCATGGAGATGATTAGAGTTAAATATGATATCCATAGTGAATGTACCAAATTATAATTAACGGTGTTTCCTTCGGCTGTTATAGGTTAATCCATAATAATTAAGGTAAATTTTGATCTCGTTCTTCCGAACACGAGATCTGCTCGACTGCATGCGAATTTAAGTGCATGGACCTTGGAGCACCCGATAAATCCCAACAAGCAATGGTGTGCGCCGAGTAATTACCTGCCCACCCTCCACTTCGCCTTTTGAATTTATTATTATTATTAAATAATTAAAATAGTGATTTTCCCAACTTACCCTTCCGCCTTCGCTAAACCAACTTCCAGAAACTCCATAGAACATGAGAAAAACCCAAGTGCTCATATTGTTTTAAATTAATCCAACTATAATCAAATAGAGGGGAGCAAAAAGAAAAGGCCTGGAAAGTTCGAGAGACCAGCAAAGAAAGGTCTGGAAAGATTGAGAGAGAGAGAGAGAGAGAGAGGAGAACCTCAATAAATTTGCAATAGCCCCTACTGACCCTTCATTTCCACGATTAACCCAATCTCTCTTCCTCTTCTCCCTCTCGCAATCCCAAATGGCCACTCCAAACCTCTTCGCAACGCTCTTTATCCTTGCTTCCATCATTGCCGAAGCAAGAAAGGCTGTGGAGCCTGAAACCTTCAGCAAATTCACCACTGTCCCCAACAACGTCGAGAAAGAGAACATGCGAGTTCTCCCCAACAAGGAAGAGACTCTCACCACCGAAGAGGCCTTCAAGAAGCGAGTGAACCAAGAGCAAAAGCCAACCATCCCTCCACAGGGCCCACAGAGGTATGGCCTCTACGGTCATGAGGAGATGTTTGAGGACACTCTGGCTGCCGCCACCTCCACTGGTAACCGCCGTTCAAGCCCGTCCAGAACGGCGATGCCCGAGGACTCATTCTACAACTACCCAAATGGCAAGTTCCAGAATATCCACAGAGCTACAATAGAAGGAGCGATAACTGCAACAAGGACGCATATGAATTGGGGTGGAGGGAGCAACCCCACGACATTTATATGCCAGCAGTGCAGAACATTGGCAGCAACAATCGGCTTGAAGATCAAAGCTCCACCATCGTCAGTGGCTCCGGTGCTACAAACAACCGTAATACTTATTATTTCGACGGCAATAGGTATGATCACAGTCGCACCACTAGTATCAGACAAAACATGATACCTTCATGTGTATACATCACAGTATCACTAAACCTCCGGTCCCCCATCCGTTCTTGCTCCTCTGCGCCGTACCTGAAAGTGAACGCAAGATATTTCCTTTAAGTAGTTTGAAAACTAAATGTAAAGTAAGCAATTGTAGAAATGAAACATGAAAATCATTCGTCAGAAAATGTACATGTACATGATGAGCGAAAAGTTGGAATGTTAAATAATTTAAGTACATGAACTTTATGCTCGACATGCTTCTTAAGTCGCTCGCTTTGAGCATATCATTAGATTTTTGTTAAACGGCGTGGAGTTTTAGTGATACTGTGATGTATGCATATGAAGGTATCATGTTTTGTCTGATACTAGTTGTGCGACTGTGATCATACCTATTGCCACCGGAATAATAAGTGTTATGGTCATTTGTAGCACCGGAGCCACTGGAGGTGGTGGAGCTTAAATGTCGTGGGGTTTATGGAGAACGGCATGTACTTCTACGACGTGGACAAGGAGGAGGTCGATTACCAAAATAGTTACGAGAGGTGGAAGCCTACGTAGTCGAAGCAAGGGTACTATGGCAACCGCAACCGCAACCACAATGGGAACGTCAGCCACTACGAGCACCAGTTCAACTATGGGCACGACAATTCAATGGGAGGAAACCAAGACCAGTAGTAGGAGAGTTAAGATGACGAGCTTATGCCTGAAATGAGTTTCATAATAGACATGTTTAAATAGTGGCGTGTGGTGGAAAGATAGACAAAATGTTAAACTACATACTTTGATCTTTGCTCAATTTAGCCCTACTTTTAAATACTCAAGTCTTGAAAAATTATAATCAAATCCAAGGACTACATTTTCGAGATAAAAAGTTATATTTGGAAGACGAAATTATCAAACATCCATCTTACGTAATTATGAGAAATTAAGATCCATTCAACTTAGAATGCAACACGACACATCGACTCTTGCCCAACTCCTTAGCCAAATATGCATGTCCTACTAATACACTTAGATCTGTTCTCATGCATTTTGGCAAATAGTTTTCCACTGAATGCAAAATCTAGGATCTTATACGTATCAAAGGATCTCATTCCATAGACATGGAAAGTGTGCATGTTGTTCAATCTCAATCCCTGGTTTTCCGAAGTATAGTCTTTGTACAATTGCAGATGCTTTTGTACAAACCATTATTAAGTAAGATGGGTTAGAAATGTTAGAGATGATAATGTCCCCCATGAACTACCAACCGAGCACTCACTAAAGCCTGCAAATCACTCTTGTCATTTTCGGACTATAGAAGTTGGTAAACCCCGTAGTTTCTATGTGAAATGCTTGCAATGCACAAATGTTGAGAAATATTTTCAATAAATCGCTAACATCCTATTTATTTCTGATCCAACAACTTACCATACTTCCGTAGTTGTTCCTTGAGGAACCGTACTAAATCCTCTTAAATGAAGATTCCAACCAAGAGAGTTTGGAATCTATCAAAGCAAAAGCGACGATCTGAGGCAAAGCTAGGTTCGAGGGATTCCTTGCATAATAATTCGTTGCTTGAGTTCAAATGAAAGCCGTAGTGATTGGCTAATTAAATAGCAGGATTAAATAGGGTTAGCATATCCATTATATATATGCGTGTGTGTCATATACTATGAAAAATATTATGCTTAATTATGACAAACCTACTTACGATATGATATATCTCATGAAGAGTTGCCCCGATATTTTTTAGGAATGGAATTAATTTGAAAGCCCCATCATCCCGTTGTCCCTAATGCAGTGAAGGTATATCGATCAACTACTAGGTATCACAAAAAGAAAATACGCATATAAATATGCAAGGGAAATTCTAGAAGTTATACTAAATAGGAAATGTTCTCGCAACTGATGAAATGAAGCAGTTCTGTCATTCACAAAGACATATCACATGCAAATCGCAACGTTTGACATCTAAAAGGTGGGAATCTCCAAAATCAAGGCTTTCATTCCAATTAGATTTGAAGAATGTTCCCATCCTTGCATTCATTGCACAATTCTCTTTATCACTAATTGGAATGAGTGAGAACAAAAGAGGATTAGCAAAGGTCATTCCTCATGCGGGTTTCTCCTTTTGATACCTTTTATTGTATTCTAATGCGGTTTGGGCTTTGGCCGCAAGTTATGTGTGCAAAGTATAGTGATGCAAAGATGAAACATGCATTCATATCGAAGTCAATCAGCACTTCTATATAAATCTCACATATATTCCATACATCCGTACATCATCTGCTATAGAAAAGATTTATAATCATATCATCCCTTATAACTCCCAATCTACAAGAACATTTAACGCATTATTAGTGGACTAATCTCGTTTTTCACGCGATTTTGACATGCAAATGAGCTACAAAATTTGGACCAAGTTAGTTAACAACCAATAAGTGCATTACGGCCTAAATTCACTAAAGTTAGTAATCTAATCCCTAGCAGAGTCGTTAAGTTATCGCGACCTACCCGAACTGTCCCGAAGAAGGGGACATAATAAGTAAGTTTAAAGGAATTGCTCATAATAAGATCCGAGTCAGCATCCCTAGAAAACGGCTCATACGCATCATCGAATCGTAATCCAACTAAATTCAAACACCTTCAAAATGACTTGGACAGGTTCTTTGGCAGGTATTATCAAAGTCTTTGTAAAAGCCTTGCTAAAGGACTTAGTATTAGCCTTATTTAACTAAACAGACCCATATCCTATCATGCAAGCCATTTTCAAGATAATCCCCAAGAGCAACGAACCAAATGTTTATAATCACCAGAATAGGGTCATTCAGTTTAACCACATTAGTATAATGGAAATTCCTGTGGGATAAAATTAATTATATAAATATAATTAATTACAATTAATTTCCTTTCTTAAATGTGATCCGGAGGCATCTAATGTATACAAATTAATTAATCAAGGATGTTGTGGCTACACCTAATTAATTAAAATATATACGGATCATTGGACATTTAATTTCATGCAATACATATTCACAAATTGCATATAATGGCAAAACAGTAATTAAATCACCATAATGGCAAAACCGTAAATAAGCCATAAGGGCAAATCTGTAAATATGCTCAAACAGGAGGCAAAAACATAAATATACTTGGCCAAGGGCAAAACCAGAATTTTAGAAGCCATTCAGGGGCAAACTAGAAATTTCAGGAACAATTAAGGGCATAACTGTAAATTTCCAGAAAATATAATGGCTGAACCGAAAATATATCAAAGAGAGGGCAAAATCAGAAATTCAGGAAAAAGCAGGGGCACAAGTGTAAAGAGGCCGCGGGCGCGTGCTGCACGCGCCCCTATCTGTCTCCTACGGGCGCGTGCCATCTACTGCTGCGCGAGGCGCGTGTGGGTGCAGCGCACGTGCCCATCCCAGCAGCTTTGGTGCGTGGGTTCCACGTGCCAGCCCCTTCCCCAGATCGCGATTTTCGTCGACTTTGGCTTCTGTTTTTCAACCCTGCTCCGCCGCTTTTGGCCGCACCATTCTCCTCCGATGGCTCACCCCAAAAAAAAATAATTTATGGGTTTTTAGCCAACGCCGGCACGACCTCATAGGTCCAAGAATCAAAGAAAACAGTCCAAAGTTGGCCCTTAATCGAACCAAAAACCACAAACAACAAACCCTAAAAACCCGAAACTTCAAACACGCAATTTGTCTCCGGCGATCAACTTAATGCCGAATTACCTTAGGGTTTTAGTTACCCATAAAATTGCGAACATGTATGGTCGAAATCAGATCGCAGTTCGCTCGAATTTGGCCGAAATCGACAATTTCTCTCTTTAACCCAAAAAGCCCCAATTTTTAATTTACCTAAAAAATTCAGTATTAATTCACACGAATTTCATCAAGACAGAGATACAATGGCTCTGATACCAAATGTTGGAATAAATATAGATAAAGATCTATATGTCTCAATTATCCATGAATGAACAAATCCGTTCTTAATCGAGACCGTATGCGGAAATATGAAAAAATTTACTTACCTCCAGCCATTGATGAAATTCGATGAATAACCTGTGACTCCAAAAGTGTCGAACGTTCAGAGATTGGAAATCTTTAGCCAATCCCCTCTAGAAATAGATGGTGTGTTTTCTTAAACCTTGAGAGTTTGGTTTAGAAGACCCCTATTTATAACTCACGTTCATACCCTTTTGCGTAACTTCTCCCATCAAGAAGATAATTAAGGTATCGAATAATTATCACATAATATTGTGGATATTATCCGTTAAGGAATTAAAATGGGAAACAAATAAATGTGGGACCACAATAATATATTTATAACCTAATAATACATTTTTAACACATGGCGCATAGGCTTGGTAACCAAAGAGGCACTATTAACATAGAAAGAAAGCACTTAATCATAGGTAGGAAATTAAATGCAGTTATAAAAAAAGGTCAGCCTTCCCACTAATCAATCAACAAAAAGAAATAAACCAATAGCATATGAATTGAACTCTTTAATGCAGAATCACCACATGCATTGCAACAATGCAGAGATCCGTTCTTGTACTTATTGGCTCAAAACTTTGTCTCAGAAAAATAGAAGCTATCTCAACCACATGACATGTAGTAAGTTTACAAAAGCCCAAGCCTTGTGAAATGCACATTCCAAAATGGGAGACAAGGTATTACGTGATCACAAGCAGATAACCTTTTAGATATTTTAGGAACAATAGCACACAAAACCCACAAAATAAAAAAGCAACAGATAACTTTTCGCAGAAAAGGTAACATCTTGTTGATTCCCACGACTGGTCGAGGACAAAGGAACAGACTCATAAGCATAACCTAATACTTAGGTGGCTAACATGCCAAAAAATCTGTCAACTATCGAAAATCATATACCGAGGTAGAATACATATGTTATACTGTTTCTTCCTCGCAAATTTGTAGCAGAGGTCTATTAAAAATGGCTCCTTTTCAAATAACTTCAAAGAGTATAATTCTCGACTGAGTGGGGAAGAGCCTAACGCATCAATTATGTCGATTGTCCATTGATGCAGTTTAATGTAATATAACATTCTTCAAAGCCTTTTAATGAGGACGACGAAGACGAAAAATTAGAAAGATACTATAAATTACTAAATTACGGTAAATAGAAGCTATATGAGCTCCATTTGGCGGCCTCAACTCTCACAGGTCGTGTCCCTCTTAAAACGCACACCAAATGCGTCAAGTAAAGACAAGAAAGCATTATGCCAAAAGCCCACTATAGATCATCCATCACCTTTGCATCGTCTTCTACATTATTCGTGGAAGAGAACTTTTTGAAATCATTCCTCCACAAGGCTAAACTGGTTCAAGCATAAGCCCCTCACAAATCTACAATGAACTAAGTTCACACTTTGGTTTCCGTTGGTTTAGAAAACAATATAAATGGAAAGCTTTTAAAGGAGGTGTCTTATTTAGGCACTTAATATTGTCCAGGAGGCAATCCACTGAAGGCAAGAAACTAATGGCTATCAAGGTCGTTTTACGGAAAGGTTACAACAGGGTTTCCAGATAATTTCTTCAATAGGTTTTGTATGAGCTGGTAATCCCCCGATTCTGTTCGTATAGAACTGATTTATTCTGGGATGTAGATGGTTTTATTGACCATGGATTCCTTTTTGTAAATGAGTGTTCTTTGCAAATAGGCCAATAACCCCTACTACTAGTTTAGTGTCAATTTTTCCAAAACCAAAAGATGATCACGGATAAACTACTTGAAGCAATTCTTCCACAAGCAACAACCAATCCAATCACACGTTTCCTAACAATAGCAATGATTTTAAGAATGTTGATCTTCGAATATAACCAGAACTACTCATAGAATACCACGACTGATTTAGGAAACTCCACTTTTAAAGAGCAGTCAATATTAGTCAAAGCTCTATTTGTTCATGGACAGGTGCATCTGCAGGAATCGACCCAGTAACAAAAGTAATGTAGATAAAGGATTTATAATACTGATGACTAACCTTACACTTTTGAAGACCCAAAGGACGACAAGAGGAGATGCCTTGATGGACACCACAAGTAAAAACAGATGTTCAAGGATAACATAACATCTAACGATGAGAACTATTGGATTACTATCTACAGTTACTGCCTGCGTTAGAATAGCAAACAAAAATAATTAAGCCACGCTTGCAGAGTTGGAAGGATAAAATCATACTGCAGAAGGAAAGAAGGCACGATGTATCGAGCGATAATCCACTTTGTCAAGTAAGAAGATTACTTTGAACTAACTGCACGACCAATCACTCATACTTCCTCTGTATCGATCACAAACCGTTGAGAGAGAGAAAGAGCTCGTATGCTGGAAAAATTCTCGAGAAGAGAATAACTATTGGGGTGTGGTTCATACTCCCTTGCAACAGGAAAGTACATGGGTCCTGCGTGAATAGCTATTGCTATTCATTAGTAGTTTGAGCTTAGGCTCATGAATAACTACTACTATATATATACTCTTTTTACTTCTTGCGCAGAATATTGCTTCTTGCGTAGAATATTACTTCTTGTGGAGAATATTGCTTCTTGCGCTGAAAGAAGAGTTTTGCTTCTTGCGTTAAACAAAGTGTTTTGCTTCTTGTGCTGAGAGTTGTAACGAGAGTGTGAGGTGTTGATATAGTGGAATCATATGCTAGATGTAGCCCTAGTTTAAGGTTGAACCAGGATAAAACCTCGTGTCTCAATTTTCTCTCCCTTTCACTTGTTTTACTTTATTGCGATTGTGCATCGATCCTAACATCTAGTATTAGAGCCAAGGTTTGAGGTTTGTTGTGTGTTAGATCAGAAAAAAAAAATTGAATCTTTGGAAGATGTCGGCTGGTCAATCGCGAATTGAAGTGGAGAAGTTTTGAGGAAAGGGTTTTGAGTTATGGAAACTGAAGATGAAGGCTTTGCTTGTGGATAGAGATCTGTGGTTCATGATTGAGGAAGATAAACCCGAGGCAATTACCAAGGAAAAGGCAAAGGAAGAAGATATTATGTCTGCATCAAATCAATTGAAGGCATGGATTAGCAGTGATCGGAAGGCGCGAAGCCTGATCTGGCTATGTCTCGCTGATTATGTCTTGGTGAACGTGACCTCTGAAAAGACGGCGAAAAATCTCTGGACTAAGTTGGGAAGCCTTTATCAAAGCAAATCGCTCGTGAACAGATTATTCCTACCGATGCGACTTTACAATCTCCGGATGACTGAAGGTAATTCCTTTTCTGCACACTTAAACGAATTAAACACAATATGTGGACAACTTGCATCTATTGATGTTAATCTAGATGAGGAAGATAAAGCATGTTCTTTGTTGTGTTCACTGCCGAATTCATGGGAGCATATAATTATTTCGATTGGCACTGGTGTTAGTGCGTTGTTCTTTGAGAACGTTGTATCTGCTTTATTGTTTGAGGAGATGAGAAGAGTAGGTTCTGATAATACAACGAATGAGGCTCTTTTCGTAAGAGGAAGGAACAGGTGAAAAATTCAAATTTGTTGACAGAAATAAATTCAGAGGAAGATCTAAATGCCGAGATCAATATGAAATTAAATGTTGGAAGTGCGGAAAAGCTGGACACTTGAAGAAGGATTGCAGAAGTAAGAGTGTGGGTCCAGAGAAGTGAGATGATGCGCCATCGTCTAGTATAAAGGAAGATAATGACAATAGTGCAGGAGATATGTATCTCGTTTGTAACTCATCTCATGTTGACTGTAGTGTATTGATAATTGATAATGGAGCGTTTTTCCACATGACACCTCATCGAAATTGGTTCTGCTGTTATGAGCCATATCAAGGAGGTTCTAGTTAGTGTTCAGAGAATCTACGGTGAATATGATTATTTCACAAGCTCCCGAAGAACCACAGACGGTTGAGTTAGATGTTAGTTTACAGGGAGAAATAGAGGCTATACCAGTTGAAGCAGAAACTTTAGCTTCTGAAGCTGATGAGTTTTATGTGGAGGATGATATTGTAGATTTTGATACTGAATTTGAAGTTGAAGCACTACCTGAACCAGCCTTAAGGAGATCTACACGGCAGACTAGACTACCTCAGAGGTATACCTTGTTTGCTAGTACTGAAAATTGTGTTCTGACTGTTACAGGTGATGATCCAAATACTGTTAAAGAAGCAAGAAGTGCGGAAGATGCCATACAGTGGGAGAAAGCAATGAAAGATGAGATGGACTCATTAGATGAAAATAAAACTGATTTGGGTCTAAAGAAGCATGGGAAGTATTCACCAAGTGGGAGAATATTAGGGTGTGGTTCATACTCCCCTGCAACAAGAAATTACGTGAGTCCTGCATGAATAGCTATTGCTATTCATTAGTAGTTTGAGTTTAGGTTCATGAATAGCTATTGCTATATATATACTATTTTTACTTCTTGCGCAGAATATTGCTTTTTGCGCAGAATATTGCTTCTTATGGAGAATATTGCTTCTTGCGCTGAAAGAAGAGTTTTGCTTCTTGCATTGAACAAAGTGTTTTGCTTCTTGCGCTAAGAGTTGTCACGAGAGTGTAAAGTGCTGATATAGTGGAATCCTCTGCTGGATGTAGCCCTAGTTTAAGGGTGAATTAGGATAAAATCTCGTGTCTCAATTTTCTCTCCCTTTCACTCGTTTTACTTTATTGCAATTGTGCATCGATCCTAACGATAGCTAACGCATCAGAAGCAACCACAGATTCATTTCATGAAACGCAGAACAGAAGCAAATGCACCAACGAGTGAAAAGAGCCACTGCGATCGCAGGCATCGATCAAAACATCCCCTCCCCCGAGCGAGCAATAAAAACCATAACCACCCCAGCATTCAAGCATCGAAAATGTCACCAACAACTAGATGACTGACTTGCCTAAGTGAATAGCCAAAATTACGACGAAGCCAAGCATTCCCCAAAGAAAGAAACCCTCAAAACCGACAATCTGTACCTGACCAGGCTTGAGCCATGCACGATTGCCGATTGGAAGAGGGCCAAAAGCAAGAAGACAACTTTCCCAGGCCACGCCGGAAATCGAGGGTTAAGGTTTGTAGTTCGACGTCTTCTGAGGAGTTGCCAAGAACGTTGTTAGCGGAGGAGGAACACCTCGATGGAGCGGCGATTTTTTTTTTATGGGGGGTAGGGGGAGCGGAGTCTGATTGACAGGGAGAGTGAAGATGGCATCTGCAAACTGGTGATGTTCTGTTTCCATGCGAAGTGGACTGATCGTAGAGATCTAGGCTCCAGAACCCAAACCCACGGACTGGGCCTTCCTGGCCCTCATGTGCAAACTGGGCCTCAGTTAAAAGAGGACCAAATTATAATTCCAATTAACAAAGTAAAGGTCCAGCTCTTAAACAACTAACCCACTTGACTCAAGCCCAACACACTGGCCCCAACCAGCTTGATCCCCCTTCTTCGGCCAAGCCCCGCCATCTCCAACAGGCCTAAAGGCCTACTTCGCCACCTGGACGGGCCCTCAAGGGACCCGGGTCAAGTGCGCGAACCGGTCCAAGCCGAATCCGGTGGAGATAAAGGAGGCGGATACCTCCACCAGAGTTTTCTTCCCTTTAACCCACGGGAAGGGCGCCGGCTAGTGCTAAGACGGGCGACACTAGCAATTCCCCGCGAGCCTAGTCCGAACTGGAAACAACGGACAACAACTTGAATCTTTAAAAAAAAAAATCATGCCCAACATGGTTTCATTCTTGCATTTTATCAAACAAGCGGTGCACAATGAGAAGAAGGTATTGACCACTTCCGAACTCGAAGTCGCATATAGACTCAAGGAAATCCCTCTAAAATGTTCAAACTTGGCAAAAACCAACGCATTTAGATCCAACACGAGCAAGAACTCCACTCCCACCTCGCTCAAGATGGGACATATTAGGGCTTGACGTTACTTGGTTAGCTGAGCATGAAGAGGCTACAACGGGCTACTAGGTCGAGGCCGGAAGCTTCAAGGATCGTAGATCCTTGAAATCTAGGCTAGCCAGATAATGTTGCTTGCAATTCTAGCTCTTCATCTCTTATCTCCTATACCTCAAAATGGGGCAGAGTAAAGGAGCGAATCGGGAGAGTTGCTGGTTGAGCAAGATGAGGGCGTACCCAAAGGAGGCTGATTGTCGTTGTCGGCGGGTGTGGCAGCTGAGGAGTAAAGGAAAGAGGAGCGATGCCGTCGGATGAAGGATTGCATTGAGATGGAGCTACATTAGTGTTAAACGATGGAACCGGTTGAGAACTGGATGCAGCCCAAGGAGAAGAAAAATGGAAAAATCTCCTCAATCTCCTTTTTCCCCCTCATTTTTCCCATTTTTCTTCTTCTTCCCCTATGTTATTTTCGACTCCACCTTCCTCTCCTCCAAATACCTCTCTTTCCGATTTTCTCTTTCTTTCCTCATTTTCCTCTTCTTCCGCTCAGCCTCTGTCCACTCCTTTGACTTTTCTTCCTCCCTTTATTTTCTTACTTTTTTTTTCTCTCATTTCTTTTTTCCTTCCCTTTTTTTTCTTCTCATGCTCTCTCTCTCTCTCTCTCTCTCTCCTTCTTATTTTTCTTCTGCCAAGGCCTCCATCGCACTTGCCCTCATAACTTACATCTAAGTCAGAGTGTTTTTTTTTTCCGATTTCTAATAATTTATTTATTTGTTGTCCTTCCCCCAAGCTCCCATCAAGTCCTTTAGAGAATTTAAATTTTTTTAGAAAATAGAGAAATTTGAAACTTAGAAAATAAAAGAATTTAAATTGAAAAAATTCTTTCAATCTACCCATTGGACAAAATCAATTAAACATATCTCAAGCTGATTGAAGATCGTGATGAAAGTATGTCAATCATGTTTGCCCATACAATTTGGATCTTGGTTTCATAAGTATATACTTTCCCAATTTACTTGCCTTAAATGATTTGACGTATCCAAAATGATCTCAATTAAGATAACCAATCGTGTAGGTGATATATCCCATGAGGAAGTTTTCCATAATCCATACGAATCGAACTGTTGAAGAAAATCTCGCATTTGAATAAGCCTTCATTCGCTTCTCTAGTTCAGTTTGGGATCACCCAGAAAGAGAGAAAGCCCATCAAGATATTGAATTGGACTTGCCCCACTAATAAACCTAATCCCATGAGTTGCACATCGAGAAAGACATCTAAGATGTCGAACTTTTCAAATGCCGCTCCAACACGGGAGCCTTAACACAAATCAATTCGACATTGCTTTCTACCCATAGGTTCCCAAGTTGCTTTTTCTTTTTAGGGATATATGGGTTAACAATCTTAGAATTTATCGTGAAAACGTAATAGAGTTTTAAAATTTTTAAAAAGTGCAATCAAATCTTAAAATTTATCAAATGTGTGCAATCAAGTCATTCTATTAACATTGTCAATTTGGCAAAAGGAAAATAGCGGCAAGACATTCTTAATTCTTTTCACTCTCCTACTTGTCATTGTTTATCATTTTCTTTTCTAGAGCATATTTTAATTAAATTACAAAACTACAAAAAGTCTAATACTTTAATTGGGCAAAAAACTGGGAAAAGAAAAAACAAAGGACGAGGCCTTTCAGATGGTGCCATCGCCGCAACACAATGTCAAAGGGGTCGGCGGAGGCCGTGGGCCCTAAAAGAACTGTGCATGGCCTAACTAATGCTTTTAGGGCGCACGTGATTGAAATTCTATCCATAAATCTAATTCTACCAGAATTAGATTTTTCTGATTCTGTTTCAGAATGAGTTTCTAAAGAAAGAAACACGATTAATACTGACAAAAAATTTCTATTTCAGAACTAGAAATCTGTTTGACATGGTAAAAAATTTATGTTTCTATTTCTCATTCTTTTCCTGTTTTATTTGAATTTTTTTGAACAGTTTAGATTGCAATATATTCATTTTAATAAATATCAAATATTTATTATTTAGCCCAAAAAATTAAAAAATTTGATCACATTTTGTATTGTAATTGAACTCTGAATTCATTTTAGTTGCATAAATCATAGTATATAATAATTCTCAAGGAACTAGGAGAGAGGAGGATACCCAACATTGAGGTAAGGCATTTTTCCTATGGGTTTTGCCTAGCCAATCCATGACCATATTGGTCAGAGTTAAATTAGGAAATTGATGATATTTACCCGTATTTTTCTAATGTTAGAAATTAAAATTTCCCAGAAAATTAGAGATTTTCAAATAAAAATTAATTTTTTTTAAAATTTTTAATTATAGAAAAAATGTTTTATTTTATTTTTTAGAATTTTTAATAATTTTAACAAATTATAATTTCTAAATTATTTGGATTTTTTAAGAATTTTTATGTTTTTATTAGTTTATTAATTTTTTATTTTTAATTCGAAAAAGGACTTCGAATTGGGTCGGGGCATGTTCGAAGGAGAGGAGGCCAAGAACAATTTGATTAGGGCAAAAAATGAAGAAAGATTGTTAAGAGAAAATTGATTCTCAAATAGTGCCCGAGAATGAGAAATGAAAAAAAATTATTTCTCATTCTTGCCCTAAAATCAATTCTGGAATAGAAAACTATTCCAAAAATAGTCTTTTTTTTTTTGACAATTTCCTACCAAATAGATTTATCATCCAGAATGAGTTTTTTTACTCCAAAACTCATTTTGGATGATAAATAGGTGCATGTCATGCGCACCCTTAACTTCTTCACTGTGGATCTTTGAGTGCATTGTTGTTCTATTTCATTGGCCTATTATTTGTTCTTTATACCACATTATTAGTTCCCAATTGTATCAAATTTACTTGGTACTACATCTTTTATGACATAAGACAAAAAAAAATTCTAATAAACAGGAAATCTTGTGCAACATGTATGTTCTAGAATTTTCATGTGTCTTGGTTGTCTTGTTAATCTTCCAGATTCTTTTGCTGATCGTCCCTAAAAAATCAGTCATAGAGTTGTAAATATAGAAAATTCAATGTTCTACCTTGTCTAGAGTCTTAGAAGTTCACGAAAACCTTATTTAATGCTTGTTTATTTGTTGTTGCGCACTAGTTTTAGTAATCTTTCATGCACTTTGCTTATAGTTGGCTGACATCGTTTCAGAGCAGTGGATTCAAATTCAGCAACTTGAGCAGGCTCTCCAGATTACAGAAGTATTTCGTGATACTCTGCCTCTGGTGTGATTAACTTGAATTGCTTTACACCATTTCTTCCCCTTGGCTTAATATGCACCTTCTTTTGTTGATCAGGTGAGGACCCTAAATGCTCGAAGGAGAGTTTGTCCGATAAGATATACATTCTTAAAGGTAATTGCAGGTATATTAAGTGCTAGTTCGCATGCCATCAAGGCTTTGAATATGATCTGGTCCTGTCTCTTCAGCTTACAATTCACAACGTATTTGTTTTCTGATGAGATGTATCTCATTTACGTGCCTTACAGTTTATCTTCGGCATCGCCAGCGATCATGTTAAGGTGGTGCGTGGCATTACGTCAATATTCATTTGTCAAAGAACCTACATCTACTTCACATCTCTCCAAGGCTCTGCATCTGCCCAGGAGAGCCTTCTCAGCTGTGAAGACGTATCATCATGAGGTTTGTGCACGAAGTTTCATAAATTAACAAGCAAGCACCCCGTGTAAATATGTTTTGGTGACAATAAAGACATGTATCGTATACCCTCAAAGTATTAGTTTATTGCGTAACTCTACACTAAAGACCATTATTTTGTATGTTGTGGTAACAGTTATGGCATGAATGAAGATATATGCTGAAAATTTGACTAACTGCAATTATAACTGTTGACCATTGTCACTAAAACCTGTGGTCATGTATAAAATCGGTAAATGTCTTGTATTTAAGTGTTAGCATTCTATGCATGTTCATAAATTTTTACCAGAGGCCATGAAATGCATGCACATAGTTTTCCTTGACATCTTTTACGGTTGTGAAAGAAAATTAAGAAATTTGATTTCATTTGTAGCTACAATGTTTCATCAAGTGAGAGATGGAAAGAAATGAGGTCATCGCACCATTTGCAAATAATGAAGTGGTATTTTTTGTGGTATGATTCTACTTATATGTCAGATTTTTCTGCTCCAAAACTCTGAATAATGACTAGCTTACTGGCCTTCACGCTACATTTCAGGTATCTGCTATCATTATATTCCCTATAATGAGCATTTGGGCATGGTTCTCATTTCTGTTCTTATAAAAGGCTCACTCTGTTTGTCTGTTCCAAATGAAGAGGATGCTTCATGCCTTGCTCTTCTATATTGATATTGGTAGGAATATATCGATAGAGCTGAGTCAAATCTCTACATAGCACGGAAACTCATTTTCAATCTCCTTCAGTGCATATTCTACAGCTGCATTCTTAACAATGCAAGCCTAAAAAGGTCTTTACTCTTTTTGAGCTTTTCTTGATTGAGAAAGGCATTATGCCTTGGTCAAATATCTTGTATACTAGTATGTGAAAGATCTAGTGTGATCACCTAGATGGGCTGAATAGATTATTTCGAAATTTTTTGCCAAAGTATTAAATACAAAGCGTGTGAAGCGTGTTGTACGAGTAAATTAACAAGAGCAACAAGCACAATTAGAGAGTTAAGAGAAGAGATCAAGACACAGAGTTTATAGTGGTTCGGTTTAGCTCAAGCCTACGTCCACTATCTCAAGCTGACATCCTATTGGCTGGATTCCACTATGAATCAAAAGAGTTACAGTTCAGGATCAAGACTTCATAGAGTCTTTTGTTCTCTCAAAGTAAGTATGTATTGCACTTTTTTGGTTACAATGTAAGCGCACAGTAAATGAATGGCTCTAAACTTTGAAATTATACTCTTGTACACGTTTTGTTGAAAGCCTTGAGACATCTCCTTTATATACTCCTTCATGCCTACTCGACCATTGGCACTTTCCAAAGAAATTATTCCAATCAACCCGTTGGACAGGATCTGAAGATTGAGAGAGATCTCGAGCAATCTTCAGATCCTGTTAAGATCCTGTCAATCCTAGTCGCTCATAAATTGGGATCTTGGTTTTCATAAGTGAATACTTGCCACATTTACTTGATCTTCAGAGAATCAATTATATCCATAATAATCTTGATGATAATGATCAATTTGTTAATCCACCAATAAGCTATCTAAAATCCACGAGTATTAAAGTCGTAAGAATACCATCTTATATAAACAATCGTCACAATTTGACTTCCCAAATTTTACTAACTCTGACTTCCCAAACTTTACGGTGTATGGCATCTTTAGACGTCATGATGTCTGGCATCTCCAGACGTTACTCTGTGTGGCATCTCCAGACGTTACGATGTCTAAGCACGAGAATTGTCATCTTCAAAGTCCACTTGTATTTGATTTCGAGTTTTGTCACTGAGTTTTGTTATCTTCAAAATAATAATAGAGTTTCCTCCAACAATCCCCCCCTTTTTTTATGATGACAAAACCATCTTGCAGATTTAAGATTGTATCTCCTGCAACATAATACTTTAGTAGCATATAACAACATTTAATTGTCTAAAATATGCTCTGTCATCTTTAAAATCACTACAGAGTTTCCTCTAACAATCTCTCCCTTTTTTATGATGACAAAACCACCCTGTAGATTTTAGATTATATTTCCTGCAACATATCACGTTAGCAGTATATATAAATATTTAAACAAATCTACAATCTGCATCCACAAGACAAAAGTTAGTCCTGACAAATCATGATTAAATTTCAAAGAATCAACATTTCAATCAGTCATTCAATCAATCATTCATATCACAAATCGGCATCTCAATCAGCATCTCAATTAGTCATTCAATTTATATCACCCAGTCGATAGTTCAAACAAACTATCAAACAAACTAACTAACCAAACTTAATCTCATCAAAGTTGATAAAACAAAGAGATAGGAGATAGGAAACAAAATCTGCACTTTCTCTCCCTTTTTGTTATAATCAAAAAGTTTAAGAAGAATGAGGAACTCGAACAAGATGGAGATGATCCAACAACTGCACTGTCTGCTCCAATTTGTCAATGTCTCATTCCATTGTGCAACATCCACTTTCTTCGTCAATTGCTGATATAACTCTTGAATAATAGAATTAAGAGACTGTAACTACATATTCATGAGATTACGAAGTTGTAACATCTCAAGCTCCATATCAGATTGGCTAGGCTTTAATTCAAGAAGAAGTCCCAGCAGTTGTTTGAACTCTCCAAAATGATCCTTTTGTGCAAGAGTTTCAGCGAACACAGTTTGTGGAGGATGAAAGAAAGTAAGGGCGTTCGCATGTTGAACTACAGGAAAAGATGCACTAACTCCTCATGTCTTTAGGCTGTCTACTTTGCTTTTGTTTGTCCACTCGTCAAAGTTGGACCTTTTGGCTTCATTATGTTTCCTTTCTATGTCTTGTAAAGATTGAACAATGATCGATTTACCATAATGACGTAACATGTAATCGGCAATAGTAAGATCATCATCATATGAACTATCATCCTGAATAAGTAATGTACGACACCTCGTGGCTAGTTCAATCATGACTGCTTTCCTTTTATTCGTAACTTCTCTAATTGAATCGGAATTGTCAAAATAACAGGCTTACTTGTTGATTGAGAAGCATCTTTGATAAAAGTTAGCTCAACACTGGCTTGGCCAAGTTTCTTTACTGTAGATAGCGAAAACTTTCTTGGAGTAGACATTATAGCATTCGAGGACGATTTCTTCATTGTTTGAGTCAGAAAGATGAAAACTTCGAAGAGAATGCTTGAGAGAAAAATGAAACTTAAGGATTTCAAAGTTAAAGATAGAATGTAAACAAAGAGAGAATTGAACGGTTTTAAGAGAAAGTCCTTTTTGAAATTTCAAAAAGAAATTAAAACCAAAAAGTAAAACTTTCTAAAAACAATGGTTCATATAATATTCAAACAATCAAGCAAAGATTCAAACAATATTCTAACAAGTAAATTAGATAAGTAATATCTCAGATCATATACTCTTGATTGAGAAACTGCATATAATATTGCTGAGGTGGAGATGGAATAGACCTTAGACGTTGTGTCATATGAGATGTTGTGATGTTTGAGATGACATAGTGTCTAAGACGTTATGATGTCTGAGACGTTGTGACGTCTGAGACTTTGTCGAGTCTGGTCATCTCGAACTGAGTCTGAGTCCGAGCTTGCTTTTGATTCAGAATCAAAATGTGCCATCAAGCATATATTTGCATACTCGTCATCACTGTCTTCACACTCTTTTGGATCTTCCTCTTCATTGACTTTTCAACTTCATAAGATTGAAGAGTTCTGACAAGTTCATCAATAGAAATAGGCTTAATCCTCTATGTTTCTCTAATAGAAGTCTTCACGTGATTCCACTCATTGGATAATCTACGTAATAGTTTGTTGACCTTCATAGGTTCAGAGATAGGTTGGCCTTGATATGCTAGTCCGTTTACTATTTCAGTAAATCGGCTGAACATGTCAGAGATGCTCTCTCCATGTTTCATCTTGAATGTTTATATTGACCGAGAAGAATGTTGATCTTTGTCTCCTTTACACAGTCGATTCCTTCATAAGTGACATTCAATGTGTCCCATATTCCTTCGCCCTTTCACATAAACAAATACGATTATACTCAACAGAAGATAAAGCACAATATAATTAATAAATAGCTTTAGCATCAATGTTTTTTCTTCTGGTGAATTCAGCTTGTGTCATTCCGCTTCTACAACGTTTCCCTCTGAATTTGATGCATCTTTAGGATTTATCCCTCTATCAACCACATCCCACCGCATCGAATCTTTTGATCTTATGATTTGCCTCATTTTGTTCTTCCAAACATCGTAATCAAACTTGTCAAAGTAAGAAGGTCTGATGGTGCTATGTCATTGTACCAAACTTGGAGCAAAAGCACTAGACATAGATCTTTAACTCAGAAATAGAACACTTCAAAAACAAGCAACTCGACTCTTATACCAATTGAAAGATCTAGTGTGATCACCTAGAGGGGGTTGAATAGGTGATTTCGAAATCTTTTGCAGAAGTATTAAATACAAAGCGTATGAAGCGTGTTGTACGAGTAAATTAACAAGAACAACAAGTACAATCAGAGAGTTAAGAGAATAGATCAAGTCATAGAGTTTATAGTGATTCGGCTTAGCTCAAGCCTACGTCCACTCTTTCGGGTTGACAGCCTATTGGCTGGATTCCACTATGAATATGAAGAATTACTGTTCATGAACAAGACTTCACGGAGTCTTCTGCTCTCTCAAAGCAAGTATGTATCGCACTCGTTTGGTTACAACTTAAGCACACGATAAATGAACAGCTCTACACTTTGAAATTATACTCTTGTACACGTCTTGTTGAAAGCCTTGAGACATTCCCCTTATATACTCCTTCATGCCTACTCGACCGTTGGCACTTTCTAAAGGAATTTTTCCAATCAACCCGTTGGACAGAATCAATCAGAGAGATCTCGAGCAATCTTCAAATCGTGGTAAGAGCCCGTCAATCATGGTTGCCCATACAATCAGCATCTTGGTTTTCATAAGTGAATACTTGCGATATTTACTTGATCTTCAGATAATCAATTATATCCATAATAATCTTGATGATAATAATCAATTCGTTAATCCACCAATAAGCAATCTGAAATCCACGATTATCAAAATCGTAAGAATACCATCTTATATAAACAGTCGTCACAATTCAACTTCCCAGATTTTACTAAATCGGAATTCCCAGACTTTATGGTGTCTGGCATCTCTAGACGTTACTTTGTGTGGCATCTTCAGACCTTACGATGTCTGACCACGAGAATTGTCATCTTCAAAGTCCACTTGTATTTAACTTCGAGTTTTGTCATCTTCAAAATAATAATAGAGTTTCCTCTAACAATCTCCTCGTTTTTTATGATGACAAAACCATCCTGTAAATTTAAGATTGTATCTCCTGCAATATAATACTTTAACAGTATATAACAACATTTAATCATCTAAAATATGCTCTTTGTTATCTTCAAAATCACAATAGAGTTTCTTCTAACAGTATGGTGAATCCATCGTATTATTTTCTGCTATGCTTTCAAACCTTTTCTCGTTTACAACATTATTAACCTTTGACCTGATTTGTAATGAATTCGATGGTTAATGATCCCCAAAAATTAATCATTTGATTGGATTTTCACTTTCCCACCCCTTTGAGTTAGAAGGAAGCAATGATGGTGAAAACAAGTTGAGCATTGATGTTTAAAGTAGGTTCAATATCTCTAGGTTGATATGGTTTTTCCTCTTGTTTGATGTTTCAATGTGACATTTAAGTGGCCTGGATAATGCATATCGTTGGCCGACCCGATCAACTAGCTCCCTTAATATGTCTCATTGGACTGCCTAGTCAACTGGTCGCATAACTCTGAGTTTTTAGTCAAAATCATTATGTTGAAGAAGCTCCTCCACTTTTCTGTCATGGGCAGGCTTTGACAGGGCAGTTGATGTCGAGCCCTGACTACTGGGCCTGTGCTTTTACAGGCTCCACGGAGTCCATCCATGTCAAATCTATGCTGAACCGAAACATTTATGCGGGGTTACTTTCAAAATGTGCAAATTTGTAGAGCAATCTTGTTATTAATGAAATTTATTTGGAATGGCTTCTATATCTTAATGAATCACGCAAATCCCAGTAGCAGATTGTGGGGAAAGGCATGGAACAAAATGAAATAGTGCATGGATATCTTCAAACATGGGTAAGAGGATTAATTACAGACAATTTACCTTTTATCTAATGCCAATAGAACTCTCATGCAAGATCTGCTCTGATCAGGGAAACCACCTCTTTGAAAACCGTATCTCTTGTTTCTTAGACTGATTCGTGGACTACACAAGTTGAAGACAACGTGTTTGTCCAATGAGGGCTAGGCGACAATGTTCAGTCTCCGCTTGGATTAAACTGAATAAAACTCAACTTATGCCAATCCACTTTCGTCTCAACAAACTAGTTAGTTTCCAAGCACTTGGAAATCGACAAGACGATGTTGTCACGGGACTCGTGACATCCTTGACATTTTAGTGTTTGGGAAATGGATTTCTATCATCCCACAACGGTCAACGATGTTGGAACATCAAGTAGGGACGTCGAGGGTTTGTGTACCTTTTCCAAAACTTGTTTTTGGCTTTTTTTCCCATCTTTTTTTCCAGCTAATCTTGGAACTAGATTGTTTTCACTACAAAAAAAAATTGTAATTTAGCTACGGAAAATTATTCCGACGGAATTTGTGACGAAAAAAAGTTTTTTGTCGCTAATTTGCAACGAAACAAAATTTGCCACAAATTTTACTACAAACTACTTTTGGTCACTAATTTGCGATAAATTTTTTGGTCGTCGCTAATTAGCCACGACAAAAAGATGCCGTGGCAAAATCCATCGCTAATTAGCGACGAAACCAAAATTAGTCGCTAATAGCGACGGGAAACCATTTTCCATGGCTAAATTTTAGCGACGGAAATAACTTTCTGTGGCTAAATAGTGACGGACATAACTTTCGGTGGCTAAATCTTAGGGACGGCTAATTTTCCTTGCCTAAATTTTAGCGACGGAAATAATTTTTCGTAGCTAACTAGCCACAGAAAGTTATTTTCCGTGGCTAAAGTTTAGTGACGGAAAGCTATTTCCGTGGCTATTTAGGCAAGGAAAATAAGCCATCACTATGATTTAGCCACAAAAAATTTATTCCGTCACTAAAATTTAGTCATGGAAAGTTATTTCTATGGCTAATTAGCGATGGAAGCTAAAATTGAGGCAGGGAAAATTAGCCATCATTAAGATTAAGCGATGGAAAATTTCTTCCATTGCTAATTAGCCACAGAAAATAGCTTTTGTCGCTAATTAGCCACGGAAAGTTATTTCCATCGCTAAAATTTAGGAAAGGAAAATTAGCCATTCTAAGATTTAGCCACGAAAAATTTATTCCGTCGCTAATTAGTCACGAAAAATAGCTTTCGTCACTAATTAGCCACGGAAAATTATTTTCACCACTAAAATTTAGGCAAGAAAAATTAGCCATCACTAAGATTTAGCCACGGAAAATTTATTCCGTCGCTAAGTAGCCACGGAAGGTTATTTCTATCGCTAATATTGAGGCAAGGAAAATTAGCCGTCACTAAGATTTAGCCACAGAAAATTTATTCCGTCGCTAATTAGCCACGGAAAATAGCTTCCATCGCTAAAATTTAGGCAAGGAAAATTAGTTGTCACTAAGACTTAGCCACGGAAAGTTATGTCCGACGCTAATTAGCCATGGAAAGTTATTTTTGTCGCTAATATTTAGCCACGGAAAGTTATTTTCCGTGGCTAATGAAATAATTTTCTGTTTTCTAAAATTTAGGCATGGAAAATTAGCCGTCACGAAGATTTAGCCACGTAAAGCTATTTCCGTTGCTAATTAGCCACGGAAAGTTGTTGCCTCACTAAAAATTAGGCCCCGAAAATTAAAATCTGTGGCTAATTAGCCAGAAAAGCTATTTCCGTCGCTATTTAGCCATGAAAGGTGAATTTGCCATCGCTGATTAGCTATGGAATAAATTTCCGTGGCTAATTAGCGATATTTCCGTAGCTAATTAACGACGGACATTTATTCAAGGATTGGCATTCCATGTCGAACCACAGTCAAAATCAATATACCGAATTCATTTACAAGATAAAATGAATATTTTTCTCTGAATTGATATTGGAGATATGAAAATCAATACACTAAATTAAATTTATTAAGTGAAGTTGCAACCTACAAATGGATTTTAAATTTCATAAATCCATTGAACACAATTTTCAATATATCGCTTCTAGAAAGCCAATTTAGTGAGTAAATTTCGAGTACACAAAGCACACCATTAAATATATTGATCGAGTAAAATGCAAGTCTGAATATAGTATATCATTTAGTTTTTCTTTACTTATTGCTATACTCACCAAGGAATTGAACTTGTGATTAGTGTCTAATTTACACTAATCATATCTTTTATCACCAAGCCAACCTCATGGGTCAAATACAATAGTGTTATAGCCGACCTAGTTTCTTTTGTTAGATTAAGGATGCATTGGGATTAACTTTTCCTTATTTATTTTTGCTTAATCAGAAATTTTTTGCTCATGCACTTTGATTTTTACATATAGGAGACACTTGAAAATTTTCACACTAGACAATAACATGTAGATTGACATATAATTATTGCATAATTTTTTAAAATGTGAATAAGATTTCTAATTTTAGCTGAAAAGGACAAAGGGCCCATAATTTTTAAAGCCAATAGCAGTAGAGAAGATGCACCATTGATTCTGTGTGGGGTTCTAGAATGTGTCGAGTCAAAGCATCATTCATAATTCCACCATCAATTTAATAAAAGCTTATGCCTTAACGTAAAGAGTTAATTTTGTAATCAAATTCTTCTTGGTGTAATAAATCTAAAAGTGAGAACATGCATTCAAATCAAAAGACTATAGAAATTTTCGATTCAAATATGTGTATTTTTGTTCTTCTCCACAACAAAATTGACCCATATGTCTTAAAACTATCTTTCAAATCGTTTAGATAAAAAGTTGTCACAGAAGTAAATTTAGAGGTCATTTGCAAGTAATTATCTAGGTACTTGAAAATATAAATATTCATAAATTCATATAATAGTTGGATAGATTTAAGCTTGTAAGTCATATTGAACAAAATAAAAGTCATGTTAAACTTACCAACCTATTATAATTCTAATAGAAAAAACATAATGCCTTTCTTTCTTGGAGTTACTTTGAAAGCATTTCCTTATGTCATACCATGCAAGAAGATTGCGTGGACCTACTTTCATTCAAGCACTTTAGCCAATAAGTCATGAGTACCTTGAATATATTAACAAGGGTTAATACCATGAAAAACCCCAAACTTTGCCCATTGTGACACATTTACCTTAAACTTTTTTTTGTGACACGAAAAACCTCAAACTTTATCACTCGTGACACATTTACCCCCAAACTATTTTTTTCTAATTTCTTTTTTGTTTTTTCATAAACAAAATAGTTGGTCGGCGAGCTTCGGGCGGCCGGCGGAGCTCGCCGACCACTGCCAGAGGGTGGCGAAGCCCTCACCGGCCACTGGCCAAGGCTTGCCGCCTTCGCCGGAGAGGCCAGCCCCGCCCAGATCTGTGCAAGACAGCCTTGCCCAGGCTTGCCCTCGCCGGCAAACTATATTGTTTTTGAAAAACAAAAAAGAAATTAGAAAAATAAAAAAATTAATTTAGGGTAAATATGTCACAAAATAGAAATTTTAGGGTTTTTGATGTCATAAAAAAAGTTTAGGGTAAATGTGTCACAAGAGATAAAGTTTGAGGTTTTTCGTGTAAAAAAAAAAGTTTAGGGTTTTTCGTGGTATTAACCCTATTAACTATTGCAAATCATATCATTTTTCCCTTTCTCCCTCCCTTTCTCTAATTTCGTCTTCCCTCTTCCCTCTAATTTTTCCCTCTCTATTTTTCCCTCTTCCCTCTCTCGCTAATTTCCCAAGCTCTCTCTCCTATCTCCCCAGACTTCGCTCAAGCTCTCTCTCTTACTCCAACGCTTGATATCTCTCTCTCGCTCTCCGCTCCTAGGCTCTGCCGCTCCTTCGCCAAGCGCTTTCCTCTCTCCTCCGCTCTTCCGCCTACTTGAGCTCTCTCTCTCGCTCCTCCGCTCGAGCTCTCTCCTCCGCTACTGCTCCTCCTCCACTCCTTTGCCAAGCTCTCTCCTCGCTCCTCCGCTTCTCATCCCGTCGAGCTCGCTCCTCCGCTCGTCAAGCGCCACGAAACCCTAGATCAGTGGAGCTGCTGATCGTCGGCGACAGACCAGATCCAGCCCTCCCTTTGCTCGCCGTGCGTCGCACTCGTTCTCCCTTACAACATTGGTAAGTTTTAGGCAGATGATCTCCCGTTGCTTTGCAATTTCATGAAGTTGTGGAGTTATGACTGACATAGTTGATTCGCATGAATTAGTTTTTTTCCAGTAATAGTCACCTTTTTCATTGATTTTCTACACCCTGAATTTTGTTTTATCTCGCTAACTAGAGTGGGCATGACAGCAATTTCTGATTCTGTTCAAGAATGAGTTTCTGAAGAAAGAAACGTGTTTGATACAGTTAAAGAAGTTCTATTTCAGAATGAGAAATCTGTTTGATATGGTAAAAAAAATTTGTTTCTGTTTCTGATTCTGTTTTTGTTTCATTTTAATTTTTTAAATTTTTTAGATTGCAAGATATTCATTCAAATAAAAATCAAATACTTATTATTTAGCCTAAAAATTGACAAATTTGATCACAATTTCTATTGTAATCGAACTCCGAATTCACTTTATTTGCATAAATCATTGTATATAATAATTCACAAAGAACTAGGGGAGAGAAGAATACCCAATATTAAGGTAAGACATTTTTCCTATGGCTTTTTCCTGGCCAATTCGTAACCATATTGGCCATAGTTAATTGGAAAATTGATGAAATCTATCCGTATTTTTTTAATGTTAAAATTTGATTTTTTGCAAGAAAATTTGGGATTTCCAAATAAAACTTTAACTTTTAAATTTTAAAAAAAAATTTAATAATAGAATTTTAAATTTTTAAATTTTTTTAAATTTTTAATACTTTTTTAAGTTTTTTTATAATTTCTGAATTATCTGGATTTCTTTAGAATTTTTAGGTTTTTTATTAGTTTATTAATTTTTTATTTTTTATTCGAAAAAAGACTTTGGACCGGGTCGGGGTACGTTAAAATGAGAAGAGGGAGAAAGTAATCTGATTAGGGCAAAAAATGAAGAAAGAGAGTTAAAAGAGAATGGATTCTCAAATAGTGTATGAGAATGAGAAATGGAAAAATTGTCAATTCTCATTCTTGGCCAAAAATCAATTATGGAATAGAAATCTTTTCCAGAATTAGTTTTTCGACAATTTTCCAAAATGAGTTTTTTTGCTCCAGAACTCATTATGGATGAGAAATAGGTGCCTGTCATGCGCACTCCTAGTGTTCATGAAATGATTTGGTTGTTATGACTGCTTCTTTGGATGGAAAATTTGTTTTTTAGTTCATAGACTATGAGCTTTGAGAGTTGGCATGGGGCTGATTGAGTTTTGGAGGATTGAGGCATCGAGGGAGATTGCTTGGACATTGTCGAGGAACCCAAATGTTGCCTACTTACCTGGTGGACAGCAGGCACTGCTGGCACTCAACCTGGCCATGCTTGGTGGACGCTGAACAGGCAATCCTGACTAACTCTATTGCTTCCAATTGGATTGAATTTAGGTTTCAATGTTCGACGAGTATACTTGCCATGGTTTGATTTTTGGGTTGTTCTTTTAGCTTGTATTATTTTTTTGGATGATACATGCTACTTTATAATTCTACTTGTAGTTTGGGCTGTTGTGCATACATTTTTGTGGGTTAGGTTACAAATTTGTGAATTCTCTCACTAAAATGATTTGTAGTTATAATTCTTCAATTTTGAATGCATCATATTAGTGAGTGATCCTATGGAAATAAGTGATATGCAAATGCCCGCTTTCCAACGTTTTGATCATACCAACCAGAAAGAAGTCGGTGTTCTTAAAATTGCAATCTTTCCTTATTAGGTTGCTTAGCAAATGCCTTAGAGGCCCTTATTTACCATCTACTGCACTTATTCCTGGGTTATAGATGGCTATTGCGACATAAATGCAGAAGAGGCGATACTAGGACTCCCCTGTGAACTTGCTAAGAGAGGTCTCTGTGTTGAAGTTTCTTTATACAGGGCGCTATAAGGAGGTTTTGTAAATTAGAGAAGATTGATTATGCTGAAAAAGTCTTTTCAATGATGAAAGAGAATGGTATATCACGAGATAGTGTCATATATAGTAGTCTAGCCTATGCCTACATGAAAGCAGGGAACACTGTAGCCACATCGGCCATGTTGGATGACATGTATAAGAGGAGGTGAATGATAACTTTAAAGATCTATAGAAGCTTAAATGCTTCGTGTGTAGGTGATGAGAACATCTTAAGGCTCTTTTGGAACGAGGTGGTTGCCAGAGGTCTAATGTCAAAAAGCAGTTTGAAGAATGTTGAACACTCTGATTGGCATTCATGAAGAAGAGCGTTAATTTAGTTGTAAATTGATTATTTTTAGTTCTGCAAAATTAGTTGCTCAAACCACTAGTAAGTTGTTTAGGCAGTTCCAAATCCCTACGGAAAAGAGAAAGGTCCAGTGCGAGTTTCTTGTGATCTGTCATTTTAGCTTTGAGATTGCATGAATGTCACAGCCCAATCAATTGCACCACGCTGTCTCCTCAAGAAGGTGTAGTATTTCTACTTGATACTTTTCTTGCAAACTGGCTTTTGTTTTTCATTGCTTGTAGTGAAGATTTCAGTTAGCAATACTATTTCATTATTAGTGTTTCTCCCACCCATGAACTATCAATTAAGTTGATTTAGAAGCTATACATTGTTGCAGTTACATGGCACATAAGAGCGGCACCAACGAGTTGGGCATAGTTTGGGACATCATCTTGACCCCCATGATACAGACCACTGCCAGGCCAAGGTTCCTCAAGAATTTTCTTTAGGCAAGATATTGGTATCTCGGGTCCTCTTATCTTAGAGGCAACCAAAGATCAGTACCAAGGAGACAGGGACCAGTCTGGCAGCTATCTTTTGGCGAAGGCCAGTGCTGCCGAGAATAGGCCTCGTAAGTAGTAGAGCACATAAATAGAATGGCTTGTGGTGCTAGGGGAACTGTGAGACACACTTGGAATTGCTAGCACTGCCAACAAGCAAGATGTGAGAATGCTCTAGGGAATGATCCGCATAAAAATATCGAGGGAAGTACACAGTTACTACCCAGTATGTATTTTACTTTAAATGAGGCCTTTTTAGGTCCTATCATGGAAGTTTTGAGTTGTCTCTGGTCCTTGCTAGAGGCGACATTCTACATGTATGCCTTGGTTGATTTCAAATGAAATAAGATTCTTCCCTTTCTTTCCACCCTACCTTAAATAATATTTGATGTAGATTTCGTTACTAAGAATAAAAATTTGTTAATAAATTCGTTCCAGTTACTATTTGTAATAAAATTCAAAATTTTATTGTGGGAAATTAGTGACAAATTTTGCCACGAATAATTGTTATCGACGAATTTTGCCACAAATTAAAATTAGCAACACATTTTGCCACGAATAATTATTAGTGACCAATTTTGCGACAAAAAATTTGCAACGAAAATTTAGCGAAGGTAAAAAATCTGTAGCTAATTAGCGACGAATTTTGCGATAGGAAAAAAATCCATAGCTAATTTAGTAACAAATTTTGAGACGAAATTTTAGCGACGAATTTTTTGACAGGAAAAAAATCTGTAGCTAATTAGCGATGAATTTTGCGATGGACAAAACATCTTTAGCTAATTAGTGACGAATTTTGAAACAAAATTTTATTGACGAATTTTCTGACGGAAAAAAATCTATAGCTAATTAGCGACGAATTTTGAGACGAAACTTTAGCGATGAATTTTGCGACGGAAAAAATTTTGTAGCTAATTAGCGATGAATTTTGTGATGGAAAAAATATCCGTAGCTAATTAGCTACGAATTTTGAAACAAAATTTTACGGACGAATTTTTTGACGGGAAAAAATCTGTAGCTAATTAGCGACGAATTTTACAACGGAAAAAGAATCTGTCACTAATTAGCGACGAATTTTGTGACGAAATATATCCGTCGCTAAATTTTCGACAACGAATTAGCGACGAAATTGTTTCCGTCGCAAAAATCATTTAGCGACGAATTTTGCCAAATTTTCCAGTCGTAAAATTCGTGCCTAAATCCTCATTTTTTTTGTAGTGTTTGGAGATATAATGACTTCTTCCATCGAAGCTGCGTTTAGGCTGTCCGATTGCTCCACAGGAAGGCCAAACCAATGCTCGAATAAACCGGCAGCGACTCTGAACATTCCCCTAGTTAGACAAGGGGCAAAGCGTGTCGATGTTCTTATTTACATGAGACCGTAGAGGAAAGGTCTAAGGAACTCACGCATTGCTAAGCTTCAGCAAGCTTAGGATAGACTGAAATATTTTAATGGTGTCACCAAGACTATCATTCCCTCCAATCTCGCATGATGTTCACGGGATTATTCCGAACGCACGAATTCCCCCCATCATATGACGAAGAGACTCGGTTGAAAGAAGAGATCTGCTCAAGCAGGAAACTACGAGGAAAAAAGGAGCACAAGCATAGAGACTTTGGATGCTTTTTCTTTTTCTAGTTTCTCAGTCTGCCCGTCTTTTGCGCCAGTTTTTACTTTCACTTTACTAGTCAAAATTCATGACCCACGTACATGACATTTATAATTAACTTTTTATTATAGTATGAAATTTCTTTAAAAACAGTTAGTCCATATGGATTTTAATTTATTTCATCTAATAATTTATTAAAATTAAAAAAATTAGTTAGAAAAAGAGAGGATAACGGTTTAGAGGAGGAAGGTTGCAAGCCCTTGATGTAGTCGCCGCCGCCGCCTCCCCTTCCTCGCCAGGAAGGATCTATGAGGGTGAAGATGGCCGACAGGGGTCGTCGGCCTTGACCATGAGCTGGCAACACTCGCCGACGGCAAGCGAGGTCCCATCGGCCATCCCCACCCTCGCCAGCCCTTCCCAACGATGGTGGGGTGGTGGCAGCAGCAAGAGCCTACCGCCCATTAGTAAGAGCCTACTGCCCATTCTCTCTCATCTATGATTTTTTTTACATTTTTTTTATTTTTAATCTAATTAAGTTTATTTTTTTATTTTTATTTTTTAATAATTTCAAATTAGAGTTAGCATTGAAGTGATCATTTTTTTTAAATATGCACTTAAGTGATTCTGATGAAATTTTGGTATTAAAGTGAGCGCCGTATAAGTTTTGACACTCATGATGTCTTTCTCCTCTTTACCGGTTGATGGGTCTAACGCGCCATCTTCCGCACCATGGCAAAGGGCATCATGAAATTTTGCCAGGTGGATGGGCTTCTTTGAAAAAAAGGTGAAGTCTCTTCCGCTAATCACGCAATGAACTCCACCAAATCCGAGAAAGAAAGCTGGAGAAAAGAAAAAGGTAGGCGGTAGTCTCTTCCACCAAATATGATAATTAAGTTATTATTTTTTTCCTGATAATCTTCTTAAATTCTGAAGCATTGAACAAGTGCCGTTGTACAATCATCCCTTGTTACCAAAATAATGTATCATTTGCTCTCTTATTGAGGTTATGCGAGTGAAAAACTGCAGTCCATATGACAAAAGACGAACATACGAAACTGCTCCCAGTAAAATCATGAGAAAAAGGTATCACTTCAATGGGAGAATGATAACTGATGTCGTCTCGCCCCACGACTAGTGGATATGTTCGTCCGGTGGACGGCCCCGCCGAGAGTTGATTCTAGTTAGTCAGGCGAGTTGAGAAGAGACTGTTTAATACGAAGATGAATTAGGGACTTTTAATTAGACACACCAGGTCTGATGCACTCATACGGATTAGCACTCCCAGTGGCACCGCTCCATGCCGGGGGGGGGGGGCCTTTATTCTTCTCGCCATCCTTGCCTTGTCGGCTTGGATTCCGATGCATGACCCTACAAATAGACTAAGATCCTTTGTTGCCCGCCAAACAGAACGAGAAGTTGGGTACAAATTGTTGGGGACTTAGTGTCCCTAGAGTTGTGAATGAGAAGTGGTCAGTCGTGTCTGTTCGTCAAAGAGACGGTCGGTTGGTTGTGTCCGGTCGTCCAAAAGGTGCCATTCATTATGCATATTTGGATAGAAACCGAATTCATTTTTAGCATGGTCAAGGAGTCATTCATTCTAGTGGGTTTTTTGCATGTGTACGGTATCATTCAACTATACGGTTGAGTTCGAAGGTCTTTCCTTGTAGTACCGCGAGAGAGAGACGAGGTTCGTTCTATCCTGGGAGGCGACTAGCCATATACGCTTGGTACTGGTATAAGCGGGCAAAGATCGTCTTAAGGACACGACGTGAATTCGTCGGGCTCGAACCTAAATCGATTTTCTGTTCAAGCATTCCGAAGATCGACGCTCCAACAACCTGCCCAGGTTCTGTTCTTCAACTTTCTTTGTTGCGTCGAACTATATTTCTTATTCCGAACACTGCCCTCATCAATTTCGATAACAATCTTAAGATGAATTTTTGCTTGCGTTTCATTTGTGGTTAGTGTTCGGTGGTTAATTTTTCTGTTGGTTTCCTTTGTGTACAGTCATGTCTGCAAGTGCTACATCATCGGTGATGCCCATAGTTGCGTCGGCTCCAACTCATGGAGAGAAGCCAGAGAAGTTCAACGGTGCTGATTTTAAGAGAAGGCAACAGAAAATGTTGTTCTACCTCACGACGTTGAACTTGGCCAGGTTCCTCATGGAGGATGCTCCTAAGATGGACGAAGGAGAGACAAGCAAGGAAAAGTTTGCTGCGGTCGATGCTTGGAAGCACTCTGATTTCCCGTGCCGCAATTATATTATGAATGGTCTAGATAATTCCCTGTACAACGTCTACAGCCCGTTGAAGACGACTAGAGAGTTGTGGGAAAATCTTGAAAAGAAGTATAAGACGGAAGATGCCGGATTGAAGAAGTTCATCGTCGGCAAATTCCTAGACTTCAAGATGGTGGACCACAGATCTGTCCTAACCCAAGTCCAAGAATACCAAGTGATTGTCCATGATATCCATGCTGAGGGGATGATCATAAGTGAATCTTTCCAAGTGGCTGCATTCATAGAGAAATTACCGCCCTTGTGGAAAGAATTCAAGAATTACTTGAAACATAAGAGAAAGGAGCTATCGTTGGAGGACTTAATTGTTCGCCTAAGGATAGAGGAGGACAACATCAATGCTGAGAAGAAGACGAGCAGAAATGTTGCGGTGTCAAAGGCCAATGTAATCGAGGTGCAAAGACCAAAAACTAACAAGAAGAGGAAGAGACTAGTGGAGGGTTTCACACAAGGCCAGAAGAAGTTTACTGGCAAATGCTACAACTGTGGGAAAGCTGGACATCGAGCCAAGGAGTGCCGAGCCAAGAAGAAGCAGAAATCGCAAGCTCATGTGGTCGATCAGATTTCTACCGGCGTTGACGCTATCAATCTTGCTGCTGTAATATCGCAATGCAACTTGGATGGGAACACCAAGGAGTGGTGGGTGGATACCGGAGCTACTCGCCACATTTGTGCGAGCAAAAACATGTTTTCCACCTACACGCCCATGGCAAGCGATGAAGTACTCTATATGGGCAACTCCTCCACATCAAAGGTTGAAGGCTTTGGGAAGATTGTTTTGAAAATGACTTCGGGAAAGACCTTGACGTTGGTTGATGTTCTCCATGTGCCGGATATCCGCAAGAACTTAGTGTCTGGGTCTCTCCTCATCAAGAATGGCTTTAAGTTAGTGTTTGTAGCTGACAAGTTTGTGCTTTCGAAGAACGATATGTATGTAGGCAAGGGGTATCTTAATGATGGCCTCTTTAAGCTGAATGTAATGACTGTGGTGCCTACTAAGGTTAATAATAATAAAGCTCCTATTGCTTATGTTTGTGAGTCTTTCAATATTTGGCATGCTAGATTAGGTCATGTTAATTACAAATCATTGAAGAAATTGATTAAAATGGGGCTTGTACCAATGCTTGATTGCCCGAGTGAGAAATGTAAGATATGTGTTGAATCTAAATTTTCTAGGTTGCCTTTTAATTCAATAGATACAAGAATCACAGAACCTTTAGATTTAATTCATACAGACATTTGTGATTTGAAATCAATACCATCTAGAGGAGGGAAGAATTACTTTATTACTTTCATAGATGATAGCTCTAGGTATTGTTATATCTATTTGCTTACTAGAAAGGACCAAGCAATTGATGCCTTTAGAGCCTATAAGGCTGAAGTCGAAAATCAATTGCAAAAGAAAATTAAAGCAATTAGAAGTGATCGAGGAGGTGAATATGAATTTCCTTTTGAGGAAATTTGTGTTGAATCTGGAATTATTCATCAAGTAACTCCTCCTTATGCGCCACAAGCTAATGGAGTGGCGGAGAGGAAGAACCAGTCCTTAAAAGAAATGATGAACGCATTGTTAATCAGTTCTGGTTTACCTCAAAATTTGTGGGGGGAAGCTGTCTTAACTGCAAACTTTATCTTGAATAGAGTTCCCCACAGAAAGATACATCTAACTCCCTATGAGAAATGGAAAGGCAGAATGCCTAATTTGAAATATCTCAAAGTGTGGGGGTGTTTAGCTAAGGTCGCGATTCCTAAACCTAGAAAGGTTAAGATAGGACCTAAAACTGTTGATTGTGTATTCATTGGATATTCTCTCAACAGTAGTGCATATCGGTTTTTGGTTCATAAATCTGAGGTCTCGGATATACATGTTGGCACGATCATTGAATCGAAAGACGCCATGTTCTTTGAAGATGTATTCACATACAACACTGTACATGATTCAATTGAAATCGATAAAAGACCTCGAGGTTCTACATCTTCAAATGATTCTAATGAAGATGAACCAAGACGTAGCAAAAGACAAAGGACCTCAGCATCTTTCGGTCCTGATTTTCTGACATATATGTTAGAAAATGAGCCTCGGAATTTTCAAGAGGCTGTGACGTCTCCAGAGGCCCCGTTTTGGAAGAAAGCGATCAATAGTGAAGTCGAATCGATTCTGTCCAACCATACTTGGGAATTGGTTGACCTTCCTCCTGGCAGCAAACCACTACAATGTAAGTGGATTTTCAAGAGAAAGATGAAAGCCGATAATACTATCGATAAATATAAGGCGAGACTTGTGGTCAAGGGATACAAGCAACGAGAAGGCCTTGATTATTTTGATACGTATTCACATGTTACTAGAATTACATCTATAAGGATGCTAATTGCATTAGCTACGGTGTATAAGTTTGAAATTCATCAAATGGATGTAAAAACGGCTTTCTTAAATGGGGACCTCGAGGAAGAAATTTATTTGGAACAACCCGAAGGGTTCATTGTTCCAGGTCAAGAAAGAAAAGTATGTCGCCTAATCAAGTCACTATATGGCTTGAAACAAGCACCGAAGCAATGGCATGCTAAATTCGACCAAGTAATGTTGTCGAATGGTTTTAAAATAAATGAGTGTGATAAATGTGTATATTTTAAGAACACTCGAGAAGGTACCACTATCCTTTGCTTGTATGTGGACGACATGCTAATAATGGGCAGCAATAGTGAGGTTGTTAATTCGACCAAACGCATGCTCAAAAGACAGTTTGACATGAAAGACATGGGTGTCGCAGATGTCATTCTGGGAATAAAAATCCTCACAACAGATGAAGGATTAGCCTTATCTCAATCTCATTATATTGAGAAAATTCTTGAAAAGGGCAAGAACTTGAACATTGTACCTAAGAAAACTCCGATAGATGTGAGTTTACATCTTTCCAAGAATATAGGTGCAAGTGAATCTCAGAGTGAGTATGCCAGTTTACTAGGCAGCTTAATGTACGTCATGAACTGCACTAGGCCGGATATAGCTTGTGTTGTAAGCAAGCTGAGTCGTTTTACAGCCAATCCTGATAGAAGTCATTGGACAACAATGAAACGTGTACTAGGCTACTTGAAGCATACTCAAAATTATGCATTGCACTATACAAGATATCCTGCAGTACTAGAATGATACTGTGATGCAAATTGGATAACCGGCATTAAAGACACTAAATCGACAAGTGGGTATGTATTTACACTTGGAGGAGGTGCAGTGTCATGGAAATCATCCAAACAAACTTGCATAGCAAGATCGACAATGGAAGCAGAATTTGTAGCTTTGGACAAGACCGGTGAAGTAGCAAAATGGCTTCGGAATTTCTTGGAAGACATTCCAAATTAGCCTAATTCAATGTCAACAGTGTATTTCATAGTGATATTCGAACGACAATTGGAAGGGCAAGGAATGTCATGTATGATAGTAAGTCTCAACATATTCGTCGAAGACACGATACCGTAAGACAACTAATCTCTAGGGAATTATCACAATTGACTATGTGAAGTCAATAGATAATGGTGTGGATCCACTAACAAGACAAAAGGCCTAACTAGAGAATTAGTTGCGAAAACATCCAAGGGAATGAGTTTCAGGCCTGTAAAATAAGTCTTCATAGCGGACACCCTACCTATATGACTGGAGATCCCAAGAACTAGGTTCAAAGGGACAACTAAGTTATGAAAACGGTATAGCGTACTGTCAACTATTACTCATTCCCGTGGAAGGACAGTACTAATAAGAGGAGGTTAAGCTTAAAGCTTTTAATGAATCTGAATTGAATATATGATATATCACGGAATTCAGAAATCACCTATGTGAGTGCGAAGTGAGGGCCGCTTCTATGAGAATTCGAAAGGTCGGTTCTCTAAAGCACTCATGAGACCAGGCGGTGTTCATGGCCAAAACGAACACAACAGTGAGAACCAACTGTATCCAAGAGAAAGTTGTGTGTTTTCTATTGTCTTGGCTTACATCAAAGGTTGGCAGTTCAAAGACATCGCGTCTACTAACCGACCGTAAGTCCGATAGATTTCACTAGGGACAGTTCAAAGTCTCAGACTACTAATCCCGATGCAACGATCTCTAACCGAATAACCGCACATTGCATTTCATGCATTTCATGCATAATGAAGAGTCATGATAGCTGAACTCCTCATTCATGTGGGGGATTGTTGGGGACTTAGTGTCCCTAGAGTTGTGAATGAGAAGTGGTTAGTCGTGTCTGTTCGTCAAAGAGACGGTCGGTTGGTCGTGTCCGGTCGTCCAAAAGGTGCCATTCATTATGCATATTTGGATAGAAACCGAATTCATTTTTAGCATAGTCAAGGAGTCATTCATTCTAGTGGGTTTTTTTGCATATGTGCGGTAGCATTCAACTATACGGTTGAGTTCGAAGGTCTTTCCTTGTAGTACCGCGAGAGAGAGACGAGGTTCGTTCTATCCTGGGAGGCGACTAGCCATATACGCTTGGTACTGGTATAAGCGGGCAAAGATCGTCTTAAGGACACGACGTGAATTCGTCGGGCTCGAACCTAAATCGATTTTCTGTTCAAGCATTTCGAAGATCGACGCTCCAACAATCTGCCCAAGTTCTGTTCTTCAACTTTCTTTGTTGCGTCAAACTATATTTCTTATTCCGAACACTGCCCTCATCAATTTCGATAACACAAATTAGCATAGCAGAGACGTAGAGATTGAAAGAAATGTTCAAGACGATGCTCTTGGGAGAGGATAATCGGCTGAAGGCAAGGTAGTTGTTCTGAGTATAGAACATTCTGCACATTGATTTTTGTCTATGCATGTCCACCTGAAACTGTAAAAGTTCCCATGAAGATAGGAGATCAAGGAACGCTTTCCAATTTGCATGGAATGTCCATTGGAAAGTTTGAAGAATGAGATGGTATTGGTTATCAAGCCCACTTTGGGCTTCTTCCCATGTGTAAAGTGCTTGATCATTGATATAATCATCATTGATTAGCAAAGAGAATTTTCCTCAAGAGACAATAGAGCCCCCACGCAAGGGTGGGGTGGAGGCATAGAGGGCATTGGTTGCTGACGAGGTCGGCACTCGCTTAATCACCAAAGGAGATGAGTGTTGGGAAAACTCTTGTATGGGAAGGAATGGAATCAAAATAAAGTTGGACTTTGAGGCGTGTAATCACTCTCTTTTACGATCAATTTGCCCCACTTGGTTGCTATAGGTTTCTAGCAAATTCCCTTCAAGATACAACAAAGCCTCGCGAGATTAGTGGATAGCAATTCCAAAAAATCTCCTTAGACTCTCTACGGAACAGTTGAAGACAAGGCTGTATTTTTGTTGTTGAAGAAAACAAAAATGGAAGTTCACTTATAAAACAAAACAGAAATGACCAATGTATATGTGTCGAATTGAACACATTTCTTGGTGTCTAAACTGCCAAAATCGGACACACCTCTTCGTGTTCAAGACTTGCCATTCGGATGCACTTCTTCGTGTCTTAAAACAATCTGTTTTTTTCGAACAGTCACAAGTCAAGTTATGTCCGAAAAATCACAAGTTAAAAGAGTAAAATTAAATAATTAATTAATTAATTTCGAAAATACAAAAATAATAAGTTGATTAAGCTTGGCCTCCCTTTGGAGTGGTCGGCGGAGCTCGTCGGCCAAATATGTTTTAAGAAAAAGAAGAGAAAAAAATTAGAAATAAAAGTTCATCACCACATCATCGTCACGTTGTCGCCGGCGAGATCCGGTTGCACCATGTTGTCGCTGGCGAGATCCGGTTGCACCACGTCGTCCCCACGTAAGTATTTTACAGCCAAAATCCGTCGGAAGGATTTAATCGGCAAAATTACAAAAGGTTTAGAACTTATTTGGTATAAAAAAATATTTATGACTGAATCGGTAAATTAGTAAAATGTTTATGACTTATTTGGTAATTGTCCGAAGGATCAAGCCTTTTTTATATCGTCTCGTTTGTCTCTTTTACTGTTTCCAATTTTTCTCTCCTTTTCTCGTGAAAGATTCAAGTTGGATTTGAGGAGCGGGGGTCTCTCCCCGACGGCGGAGATGGCGGCGAACCTCCTCCTCCTCCTGCTTCTTACGGCCATCCTCCCGCCCCTCGTCCGCCTCTCGCGCGCCTCCGCCGAGCTCCCTCAGTCGACGACGTGCGCAGCTGAACAATCCCGTCATGGCCTGGTCTGCGAATTGCGCGATTTGAAGCTCGAGGTCGCTCGCCTCGGTAAGTTTCCTCCCATTGTCTGAATGTCGTTGAGTTCAGTCGAGCATGCGTCTGAGCGAACGAATGATTGGCCCAAGTAGATCGTAAGGCGGTCTGGACTGTGAACGTGCTTGTTAATATTATATGGGTCGGGCCTACTTATTAAGTCTAGAAGGTTGTGGAGGAGAGCTGAACGTTTGTGAATGGTGTTAGCAAAGTCAGTTCAGGTTCTCATTGTTAAGATAGCTTTCTGGGCAATTGAGCACCTGAAGCGCAAGTCAGTTCAGGTTCTCATTGTTAAGATAGCTTTGTGGGCTTCAATTTGCCATCTGCTGAGGAGGGCCAGAGATTTTAAGGTTAATGAAGGAAGAACAGAGTCAACTGACGGTGTTGTAAATCTGGTCAACACGATGTGAAATTTAGATTGGTTATTATCACCTTGTATTGGTAGAAGAGTGGTTAGTGATTGGGAAAAAGCTTCGTGTACATCTTGGGAGATCGTTGAAGTAGGGTGGCAAGGTCTTGTTTATAATCTCATTGGGTGGAATATTCTTTGACTGATTAGTATCTTCTCACTTGATATGCAATGAAAACTTGCTTGCTTATATATATAGATCTCGGATTTTTCTCCTTCAAAGTAGTGATTTTTCGCTGCCCATATTATCGGCAAGTTTAGGTGTCATATAGCCTTTGAATTGCTACAATTTTTTTGCCATTGCATCTATGACGTCGAGAAACTAAGTTGTATGTGTCATATTATACACCATCGGACACCTCTGCTGTTCTTTCAGGGACTTCACAGTATTGAACCAGTGCTGGCTTCCATTATAATTCTTCTTTTAGGCATCTTCAAGATATTAAGGACAAAAAGGAAAGTTTCTGGCAGAAGGACCTGCTGATCTGAATACCATTGCTTCTATCGTGATTATCAAAATGTGTTACTTTGTCTACATCCTGGCTGTTTGCTTGCATAGCATTAAAAGAGAATCTGAAACTCATGGTTGTTGTTTCTAGAATTTTCTCTGCCACTGCATCTTTCGTTGGAGAGGGTACTGACCTTAAATGAGAGTCACTGATGGAACAATGCAGAATCCATCCTTGAAGAGAGGACCCAGCACTTGGATGCTAAAGGCCTTCATCTCAAACAGCTTGAGAATTTAGTTGAAGAAGTGTCACATAAGATCATTTCTTTGCAGTTGACTCTAGAAAATGCCGATGTAAGTAACAGAAGTTGAGGTTCTACGTGAGCCATGACTGCGCAATTTCTTTATCCATATAGTTAAGCTTTTTCTTCCTCTTGTTTCCTGATATAATTGCTTTATTATTCTTTCTAAAAGTTACAGGATGACATGTCAAAAGCGGATAAACGGCTTAGAGCTCTAGAGGAAGAGGTTCCGTTTCTTTTTGGTTTTGCTTAGAGTTATCCTATTTGATATCACCTTTTTTGGGGGTTTCCTTATTTTTGGGTTTCTGAAATTATAAATTTTGTGGAGTGGATCTGAAGGTTCAATTGTTATTCAAAAGTAGCCTTTGGATGCTTAGGTACGATATCTATGGGCTGTCTCAAGAAAGAACAATTTTGATCTTCATGTCTTGGGATCTAAAGCAAAGGAAGCTGAGGCTAGACTGGAAGTTACTGCTTCCAAAGTTGAAAAGGTAACAACTTCTAAATAAAGGATGATACTTTATTGCAAAAGTTTAAGGCTGCTGAAGAAGGGGACTCTTGCAGCTATACATTAAAACACTTGTATGTCACGAGCTTTTCTTGATGGATGTGCATAAATGATTTACTTCATTATCATTAACATTGGCTTACCAGATTTTCCAGTTTGCACCCTTTTCTTTGATGAACTCCTCTGTTGTCTGGTGTCGTGGGTTACAATGCTCTAATCTTCATTATTTACATGTCATCCATATCTTACATTTTGGAATGATCAGAGGAACCCCAAAAGTGGAGCTACGTCGTGCCTGAGACTGGAAAGTCAATTTGAGTATAGAAAATAAATTATAATGGCAGTCAGTTAATTGATAGCAGAGACTATGTTTTGGTGCATTTAAGCTTCTTTCAAGGTTTCACATTAGCTCTTGTTAACAAGGACTTTTGGAAAGGGTTTCTATCGACAGTGAAATTTTCAGCTTGGGAAATGGTTGTCCTATATTTTGTATCAGATAAAGAGGGTGGCAGCTTTTTCATTTGGCTGTGAAAGGAAGTAGTAGGATTTGATTAGACAGATCACAGATGGTGTTGAAACAATAGAGATCTTTGTATGAATGTACACAGTTCAAAAAGGTTGACCTATTCAGGAATCTCCGGATCTACGCTTATTTTCAACTCCCCGAAGCATTTCGTCGCTTACTACCCCCCCCCCCCCCAATGGGGGTGGTGAAGGGAGAGCCCCAATTGTTAGAAAAAAGCCCGCAACATAGGATCGTCCAGTAAAGCTTTTTGAAGCCAGACTCTTTAATGACGAACTCTTTTATGACTTTTCATGCAATGTTGGCTGTGCAATTTTCATTTCAATGATTGAACTTTAGCTGTTTAATGGGACATCCTCATGTCTAAGGTGATTTCTGTCCAGATGGTTCAGTAAGCTCTGGTAACTGTTTTAAACGAAACTTTCGTTACAGAAAAAGAAAAAACAGAAGAGGGATGAACTTCATGCCGTATGCTGTACAAATAGCAAAGCGTCCGGTGGTCTTTCACTTGCTTAGTTGAAGTGTACAGTTGCACCAAATTCCTATATATCTTACATTACAGAGGACTAAATGAGCCATCCAAGGCGCGGATTCTTTGTATGATGTTATCATTATGTTGGTTTGTCATGGCTAGTACAAGCTGTCATTCTTGTCAATAATCATCCTCGTGAATGTCACAACATATGCCATCAATTGTAAGCCTTTCTACAAAAAGAAAAAAAGCAAAAAAAAAAAAAAAAGAACTGTGCAGGGCCTAATCAATGCTTTAACTTCTTCACTGTGGATCTTTGAGTGCATTGTTATTCTATTTCCTTGGCCTATTATTTGATCTTTATCTCCCATTATTAGTTCCCAATTGTATTAAATTTACTTGGTGCTACATCTTTTATGACAAAAGACAAAAAATTCTATCAAACAGGAAGTCTTGTGCAACATTTATGCTCTAAAATTTTCAAGAGTCCCGGCAGTCTTGTTAATCTTCCAGATTCCTTTGCTGATCGTCCCTCAAAAATACTCATGGAGTTGTAAAACAGAAAATTCAATGGTGGATATGATGTTCTACCTTGTCTAGAGTCTTAGAAGTACATGAAACCTTACTTAACGCTTGTTTATTTGTTGTTGCACACTGGTTTTATTAATCTTTCATGCACTTTGCTTACAGCTGGCTGACATCGTTTCAGAGCAGTGAAAACCTTATTTAACGCTTGTTTATTTGTTGTTGCGCACTGGTTTTAGTAATCTTTCATGCACTTTGCTTACAGCTGGCTGACATAGTTTCAGAGCAGTGGATTCAAATTCAGCAACTTGAGCAGGCTCTCCAGATTACAGAAGTATATCGTGATACGCTGCCTCTTGTGTGATTAACTTGAACTTCAGCTACACCATTTCATCCTCCTGGCTTAATATGCACCTTCCTTTGTTGATCAGGTGAGGACCCTAAATGCTCGAAGGAGAGTTCGTCCAATAAGATGTACATTTTTAAAGGTAATTGCAGGTATATTAAGTACTAGTTCGCATGCCATCAAGGCTCTGAATATGATCTGGTCCCATCTCTTAAGCTTATAATTCACAAAGTATGTGTTTTCTGATGAGATGTATCTCATTTATGTGCCTTACAGTTTATCTTCGGTGTCGCCAGCGACCATGTTAAGATGGTGTGTGGCATGTTACATCAATATTCATTTGTCAAAGAACCTACATCTCCTTCTCATCTCTCTGGGGCTCTGCATCTGCCCAAGAGAGCCTTCTCAGCTGTGAAGACATATCATCATGAGGTTTGTGCACGAAGTTTCATAAATTAGCAAGCAAGCACTCTGTGTAAATATGTTTTAGTGACAATAAGGACATGTATCGTACACCCTAAAGTATTAGCTTATTGCATAACTCTGGATTGAAGACCATTATTTTGTATGTTGTGGTAACATTTATGATATGAATGAAGATATATGCTGAAAATTTGACTAACTGCAATTATAACTGTCGACCATTGTCACTTAAACCTGTGGTAATGTATAAAATCGGTAAATGTCTTGTATTTAAGTGTTAGCATTCTATGCATGTTCATAAATTTTTGCCAGAGGCCATGAAATGCATGCACATAGTTTTTCTTGACATCTTTTATGGTTGTGAAAGAAAATTAAGCAATTTGCTTTCATTTGCAGCTACAAGGTTTCATCAAGAGAGAGATGGAAAGAAATGAGGTCATGGCACCGCTTGCAAATAATGAAGTGGTGTTTTTTGTGGTATGATTCTACTTATATGTTAGTTTTTTCTGCTCTAGAACTCCGAATAATGAGTAGCTTACTGGCCTTCACGCTACATTTCAGGCATCTGCTATCATTATATTCCCTATAATGGGCATTTGGGCATGGTTCTCATCTCTGTTCTTATAAAAGGCTCACTCTGTTTGTCTGTTCCAAATGAAGATGACGCTTCCTGCCTTGATCTTCTATGTTGATATTGGTAGGAATATATCGACATAGCTGAGTCAGATCTGTACATAGCACTGAAACTCATTTTCAATCTCCTTCAGTACATAGTCTACAGCTGCATTCTTAACAATGCAAGCCTAAAAAGGTCTTCACGCTTTTTGACCTGTTCTTGATTGAGAAAGGCATTATGACTTGGTCAAATATCTTGTATACTAGTATGGTGAATCCATCGCATTATTTTCTGCTGTGGTTTCAAACTTTTTCTTGTTTACAACATTATTAACCTTTGACCTGATTTGTAATGAATTCGATCGTTAGTGATCCCCAGAAATTAATCATTTGATTGGTTTTTCACTTTCCCATCCCTTGAGTTAGAAGGAAGCAATGATGGTGAAAACGAGTTCAGGATTGTTGTGTGTAAAACAGGTTCAGTATATCTAGGTTGATATGGTTTTTCCTCTTGTTTGATGTTTCAATGCGACATTTAAGTGGCCTGGATAATGCAAATCGTTGGACGACCCGATCAACTGGCTCCCTTAATATGTCTCGTTGGACTGCCCAATCAACTGGCTGCATGAAGTTCTTCCGAGCTTTTAGTCAAAATCAATATGTTGAAGAAGCTCCTCCACTTTTCTGTCATGGGCAGGCTTTCACGTGGCATTTGATGTCGAGCCTGACTACTCGGCCGTGCTTTTACAGGCTCGACGGAGTCCGTCCATGTCGGATCTATGCTGCAAACCCTACTGTAACATTTATGCGAGGTTACTTTTCACAGTGTGCGAATTTGCATGCTATCCTTTAGAGAGGAACCCTTTGTAGAGCAATCTCGGTATTGATGAAATTGATTTAGAATGGCTTCTATATCTTAATGAATCACGCAAATCCCAGTGGCAGATTGTGGAGGGGGGCACTGACCAAAATGAATTAGTATATGGAGATCTTAAAACATGGGTAAGAGGTTCAATTACATACAATTTACCCTTTTATCTATGTCAGTAGAATTCTCATGCAAGATCTGTTCTAATCAGGGGAACCACCTCTTCGAAAACCGTATCTCTTGTTTCCTAGACTGATTCGTGGACTACAAAAGTCGAAGGCAATGTGTTTGTCCGATGAGGCCTAGGCGACACTGTTCAGTCTTCGCTTGGATTAAACTGAATAGAACTCAACTTATGCCAATCCGCTTTCATCTCAACAAACTAGTTAGTTTCCAAGCACTTGGAATTCGACAAGACGCTGCTGTCCCGGGACTCGTGACATCCTTGACAATTTAGTGTTTGGGAGATGGATTTCTATCTTCCCACGACGGTCAACGTCGTTGGAACATCAAGTAGGGACATTCGAGGGTTTGTGTCCCTTTTCCAAAACTTGTTTTTGGGTTTTTTTTTCTCTCCTCTTTTTTCCCGCTAATCTTGGAGCAAGATTGTTTTGGAGAAATAATGACTTCTTCCATCGAAGATGCGTTTAGGCTGTCCGATTACTCCACAGGAAGGCCAAACCAGTGCTCGAATAAACCGGCAGCGACTCCGAACATTCCCCTAGTTAGACAAGGGGCAAAGCTTGTCGATGTTCTTATTTACATGAGACCGTAGAGGAAAGGTCTAACGAACTCAAGCATCGGTAAGCTTCAGCAAGCTTAGGATAGACGGAAATATTTTAATGGCGTCACTAAGACTATCATCCCCTCCAATCTCGCATGATGTTCACGGGATTATTCCGAACGCACGAATTCCCCCATCATACGACGAAGAGACTCGGTTGAAAGGAAGAGATTTGCTCAAGCAGGAAACTACGAGGAAAAGAGGAGAACAAGCATAGAGACTTTGGATGCTTTTTCTTTTTCTAGTTTCTCAGTTTGCCCGTCTTTTGCGCCAGTTTTTACTTTCACTTTACTAGTCAAAATTCATGACCCACATAAAATACAAAGCCCAAGGTATAAGGCAAATCTTCAAAAAGCCCCCCGAAATGGCGCCATTTTCGCAAAAAGGAAAAGGAAAAGGAAAGATACATTATCAAAGTGATGCTCATCGAAAATCCTGAAATTGGTGACTTCATCTCAATCACCCCATCTCCCCAGCAACTCAAATCTTTACTGGCGAGAGGACATTAGGAGTATCAATATTTGTGCACCGCACTCACTTTAGTGTCAGAAGTTTCGGTCAGAGCATTTAAATGCCAAATCAGATAGAAAAACGATAACATAAGTGTCAACGGCGAAAATTTCATGTTACTTTACTTACGTGACATTAATTAAATGTTTTATAGTATGGAATTTCTTTTAAAAAAAATCTAGTCCTTATGGCTTTTTAATATATTTTTTATTCGATATGACTTTTTAATTTATTAAAATTTAAAAATAGTTAAAAAAAAAAAGAGGATAGAGGTTTAGAGGGGAAGGGTTGCAAACCGTCGTTGTAGCCGCCGCTACCTCCCCTTCCTCACGAGGAAGGACCGGCAAGGGTGGGGATGGCCGGCGGGCGTTGTCGACCCCCGGCCATGGTCAGCGACACTCACCAACAGTAGGCAAGGTCCGACCATCCCCACCCTCGCCAACCCTTCCCGGTAATGGTGGGGCGGCGGCAGCAACGGCTTGCCACCCATTCTCTCCTCTATGATTTTTTAAATTATCTATTTATTTTTAATCTAATTGATTTTTTTGAAGTTTTTTTTTAATGTTAACTAAATTATCTGGCTAGTCACATCAAATAAATCAGAGTAGACACTGAAATGATTGTTTTTTTATTTTATACTTAAGTAATTAGGTTATAATTTTAATATTAAAATGAGTGTCGTATATAAGCTTTGGCACTCATGATATCATTCTCTTCTTTACTGGTTGACGGTTCTTAGGCGCCATCTTCCGCACCATGGCAAAGGGCATGATGAAATTTTGCCGGGTGGATGGGCTTCTTTGAAAAGAAGGTAAAGTCTCTTCCGCTAATCACGCAATGAACTCCACCAAATCCGAGAAAGAAAGCTGGAAAAAAGAAAAAGGTGGGGAGGGGGTCAAAGACATGAGGGACAAAGCTTTTGGTTCAACCGTCCAACGCGAGAGTTGACAAAAACACTTGGCGCCATCCCAAATCCAACTGCTCTTTACCTTCTTCTCTCTTCTTTAATCGTTATTTGACATTGTTTTAGTCTCTTATAAAGTACGACTATATTTTGGGCATGCCTGTGCTCCCTAGGGCACATACTATGTGGTGCCCTATGCGCATGGACCAAATTGGAGATATAAACAAATGTTATGTTATATTTTATATCTATTCTATCAATATCCCTAACCACTGAAGCTGCTCTCGATGTGGACTCGATGTGATGCACCTCCAATCTCATCTTCCAAATTGAATGCCAAAGCTAAAGAGTAAATGCCACTGCCCAACTTTCTGGACAACAAGCTTTTGTGGGTGTGGGGTTGTTCCTCCACTATCAATGGATGGATTTTCCACTCCTCTTTTGGCCACATCTTTCGTGGATTGATGGAGCATAGTGTTCAGCAAAATAAGCTAACCCAATAGACGACGGGGGAAGATTACATATATTTAAAGAGGATATAAACCCTGTCAACAGGCGATGTGAGACACCATAATACGTCTCTCACATGCAAATCGGAAGAACATCAATATGCAAAATTTGACGGACCGAGGCCACACATGCGAAAGGAAAACTTGGGCCAGAACCCTGGTTTTTATACCGAGTCGTGATGTCCTACTTTAAAAGTTAAGTTTACAAGTGAAAGGAGATCACATATATATCAACGAACATATAAGCTCCGTCGATGAATGATGTGGGTAATTTAACAACTTTTAATCACTACATTTAACAAATTTAAACTTATTTTGTATTGAACATATACCTAAAAACCTTTTTTGGTACCTTGATCTTCTGCCTCGAGGAAAAGTGCATTCAATTGGGAAATAGAAGTGGATGATAAATTTGGTGTTTACAGGCCAGCTCAAACAGTAACCCTTTACCTAACCTCTTTGAATTTTGGAGGGTCCGATTCCAAGCACTTAATTAAAGCCACCAAAATTGGAGTTCATAGCCCTGCGGGCTTTAGTTGGCAACTCCTTTTCCTCATAAGTAGACTTAATTGTTTCTCCTGTTTTTTTTTTCTCTATTAGTTGAGCTTGAAGACGGTCAGTTATAAGCACATTGTTGTTACATGATCTGCTCATGAAAGTAATGACGCATGTACTTGTACATAATATACAAAGGTTCATGCAATCGTTTTTATACGAAAGTCACGTTCATTGCCGTCGATTTGGATAACTTAGTTAATTACACCTATCTACGTCGATCATCATGGAGATGAATAGGTTAAATATGTTATGCACAGTCAATGTACCAAATATTAATTGGTGGTTGAACCAAAAGCTTTGTCCCTCATGTCTTTGACCTATCCTCCGGAGGTTAATTGTGACAATTGGCTTTGGTTTTAGGTTAATCCATAAGAATTAAGGTAAATTTTGTTATCAATCGTTGAACTTTAGTAAATTCTACAATCGGGTCACAAAAATGTTGATTTCTTGTGTTGATTATATTCACTACCTCTTTTCTTAAGTTATAATCACTTCCTTTTCTGCTATAAATACATTTTAACTTCAGTTATCCAATGCACCAAAATCTCCCTTTTTCTAGCAATATATGATGTGCTTCAATCGGAATCCGACCAATTTCTCCGCTGGACATTGATCGTGTTTTCGCCATGACGACATATTTCATCAAAGAGTGGATTTGATACATGTAAAAAGGCATCGGTTTTCCCCAAAACTGTGAAGTATAATCTATATGGAATTATTCTATTTCAAGACATTAGTTGCGCATAACATGAGAGCAATTTTCAATTTATCGAAAGCTTTAAAGTTTCCTTAGTGGATTGGGATTGTTAAGATCAAAATACAATGACTTTATCATGACATTAATTGAAGTTTCGCAATCATAATGTGATTTTTTTTCAAGAAGTCATGATTCAAGAGAGACGTGTCCTGACACAACTATAATTAGAAACATGGTGCTCAACTTTGGACCAAAAGATAAAATGACCTTCGAAGCTTTCTAAATAGGAATTGATAAGAGTTTCTGGGGAAGATCTGATGGTGATACTCATCCCCATAATACATTATTCTCCTAATCCAACCTATAGAGAAGAACCTTACAAAAAGTTGAAAGAGATGTTTGGCTCACCTTTCTCACACTAGCTCATCTAACCCTAAAGCGTACTACACAGCAAAAGTAAACCCAAGAGTGGTGTGCAATAGCATGAGTCCCCCCCCCCCCTGCAAGATAGTGCATTATCTTGGCTGTCATGCGTGGGCAAGCTACTACGGCTTCACTTATTCGAACTACCCCATAATTTACCCTATGGTCATATGTGCCCCCCTCCAAAAGGGTGCCCTGGACCTCTTTACTCCACTGAGATAATAGGTGATATCCGAAGATTTGACTCGACCGAACATCTCCATGCATCATAGAGCAAAACATTTCACCTGTAAGGTGATGGATATGGCATTCAAGGTCGCCATGACCGGTAGACGTCGTGATCCGATCGCGAGATCTGCCCGATTGCATGCAAATTTAAGTGCATCAATCTTTTAGCACACGATCAATCCCAGCGAGCGATGGTGTACACCGTGGGATGATCTTGGAGATATCATAGGGACTACCCAAAGAGTACGCATTAGACAAAAAGAGTAGAGGAGGGGCGCAAGCTGCGTGCACTGAATGGCCATCATGTTGCGTGCCCCACCCACTCCGTCCTCAATTCACGCACAATTACCCGCCCATCCCCCACTTCCCTTTTTGGCTTTATTATTGTTATTATTTCTTTATATATATATATAGAGAGAGAGAATTAAAATAGTGATTTTCCCAATTTGCCCTTTTCCCTTGCTAAACTCCAATTTCAAAATGATCCCCTCACTCTAATTCGATACCAAAATCTTCAGCCATATAATATGAGAAAAACCTAAGTGGGTATATTATTATGCGGACAAAAACCTAAGTGGGTATATTATTATGCGGACTTTTGTTTTGTACACAAACAATGGGGAAATAGTTTATTTTAGTAAATTCCGCACAAATTATGATGTGTGCTTTTTTTCTTATACTAATAACATTCATTCGATGAATTTTTTCTTTCCAGGATTGCCGGTGTTAAATTTCCATTATACATGTGTTTTCTATCATAAGCCCTTGTGTTTATGGCTACACTCTTATCTTCCTTGTAGCTCTTTGGTAAAGTAATGCTAGGAGAGCGAGCGAGAGAGAGAGAGAGAGGCAGGAGGAATCTTTTGGAGAAAGAACTGGAAAAGTGTGAGCTTCAAGTCACCCGATTCCCCTCTCTTAAGGACAAAATCAACAGTAATTGCCGCATATTTTCGAAAAAAAAGTAGCATTAAATCAATTGAACTAGAATTAAATTGTAATAAAGAGGGGAGCAGAAAGAAAAGGGCTTCTTGCCAAATAGTGGAAAAATTGAGAGAGAGAGAGAGAGAGAGTGACCGATATATATAGATAAAGCAAGACCGCAAATATTCCTCACTGCCATAGTTCACACTACTACACTTCCGAAAACCGATCTCTCTCTCCCTCTCCTCCCTCTCATAATCCCAAATGGCCGCTCCAAATCACTTGTTCTTCCCAACGCTCTTGATCCTTGCCTCTCTCTTTGCCTCCATCAGTGTCGAAGCAAGAGAGGTTAGGGAGCGTGAATCCTTCAGCAAATTCACCAATGCCAACAACAACGTCGACAAAGAGAACACGCGAGTTGCCCCCAACAAGGAAGAGGCTCTCACCACCGAGGAGGCCTTGAAGAAGCAAGAGAACCAAGAGCAAGAGCCAACCTTCCTTCCACAGACCCAGAATGGGTATGGCCTCTATGGTCATGAGGAGGTGTTTGAAAACACTCCCGCTACCACCACCACCACCACCACCTCCACCGGTAACCGCCCGTCCAGGACGGTGATGCCGGATGACTCATTCTACAGCTACCCGAAAGGCAATTTCCAGAACAGCCTCAACTATTACAATGATAGGAGCTACGATAGCAGGAGCGACAACTCCTTCAACAAGGATGCTTATGTCACGGGCCGGAGGGAGCAAGCCCGCAACACTTACATGCCGGAGGAGCAAAACTTTGGCGGCAACACTCGTCTTCAAGATAGCAGCTACGCCGCCGCCACCACCGGCTCCCGTGCCACAAACGACCGCAACAACTACTATACCGGTGGCAATAGGTACACATCACAGTCGAGCCAGTAGTATTAGACCAAACATGATACCTCGATGTGCATACACCAAAATATCACCAAAGCTCGACACCATTTAGCAAGAATTTAATGATATGCTTGAAGCGAGCGACTTAAGAAGCGCATTGAGCATATAGTTTTATGATACTTTAATTATTTGACGCTCCGATCTGAACAATATGTCACAAGGCCCGTAGAGTGATAAAACAATCTGCTTGTGTATGTTTTGGCTCATCATGTACATATACATCTTCTGACGAATGCTTTTCACGTTTGATTTCTACAAATGCTTACTGTAAAGAATTCTCTTCACATGTAGTCTTCAAACTACATAAATAAAATACATAATGGATTTATCTTGCGTTCACCGTCAGGTACGGCGCCGTGAACCAAGAAGGGATGAGCGACACGAGGTTTATGGAGAACGGGAAGTACTTCTACGACGTGGACAACGAGGAGAAGTACTACCAAAACAGGTACGAGAGGTCGAAGCCTAGGTACTCGACTCAGGGTTATTATGGCAGCCGCAACCGCAACGACAACGTCAACTTCTACGACCAACAGTTCAACAACGTCCACGACAACTCCATGGGAGGATACCAGGAGCAGTTCCAGGAGAGCCAAGACGATGAGTTTGTGCCCTGAGAGAGATGGAGATTTCTGGAGTTGATGCATTCTAAAACGAGCAAATTAAGTGGGTTTAATTATTCACGATGTGTTTGAATTATTGCGAAGTGTGGTAGAAAAAGAGACGCAAATTGTTAAACTATACACTTTAATCTTGCTTTACTTTGTGACCTTATTTTGCAGTATTCCCTGGGACTGCGTGTCTGAAAAGATGAAAAAGTTGGGTGTGTGGAAATGTTGTTGGATGAACGTTGAGGATTCGATAATAATAATAATAAGTGTATATGGTAGAGGGATTATGTGCTCTTTTTTTCCTTTTAGGAAGGGCCCAACAAAATCGCAAAGGAGAGATTATGCATGCAATTGGATCCTCCCTTGAAGTGATTCTGAGCCGGTTGAAAACCGGCTTTGGTTCGAACAAGCTCAATGCAGTCCTATTTTTAAGTACTTAGTCTTAAAAAGGTCATAACCTAATCTAATAAGGTCGATTTTGGAGTTCGGTCTTAGAATCGACTCATCGGATAACTGATTTCTATTGACAATAACTGATAGAAAGATACTAACAACTATGATATAACCAAAATAGTGATCGTATATAATTATGAGGAATTGAAATCCATTTGACTTGAAATGCAGCATGACACATTGACACTTGCCTAGCTCCCTAGCCAAATATCCATTTCCTACTAATATACTTAGATCAGTTCATCATGCATTTTGGCAAGCACTCACCCATTGTCTAATGAAAAATCTAGGATCTTATAAGCATCAATGGGTCTCATTACATAAACATGGAAAAGTGTGCATGGTTCAATCTGAGTCCGTGGTGTTCCAAAGAACAGTCTTTTTAAAACTGCAGATGCTTTTGTACGAACAATTATTTGGTAAGATGGGGTAGAAATGTTAGAGATGATAATGTCCCCCATGAACTACCAACAGAGCACCCACTAAAGCCTGCAAATCACTTTGTCAGCATCGGACAATAGAAGTTGGTAAACCCGGTAGTTTCTGTATAAAATGCTTGCATTGCACAAATGCTAAGAAATATTTTTCTGATAAATCGGTAAGATCTTCTGATCTAACAACTTAGGAAACTTCCATAATAGTTCCTTGACGAATCGTACTAAATCCTCTTAAATAAAGATTTCGACCAAGAGAATTTAGAATCTAGTGAAACAAAAGCGACGATCCAAGGCAAAGCTGGTTCGAGGGATTCCTTGTATAACAATTCGTTGCTTGTGCTCAAATCAAAGCTGTAGTGATCGGCTAATTAGATAGCATGTTGAAATAGGGTTTGCAAGATCCATTGTATATATGTCATATACTATGAAAGATATTATGCGCAATCATGACAAATCTACTTATGATCTCTCTCTCTCTTCCTCTCTCTATGGTTTTTCATTTTTCTTTAGGGTTCAATTGGACCCTCCAAAGTGGTCCACTCGGAGCCTGCCTCATTCCAATCCATAATGTTCAGAAAAAAAGACAAGAGCATCCTCGTGAAGCATTTAAAGAGAACAATGTGAATGGAAGGGACATTTGCAGCGACCCATTTGTGAACCACTTTCTAGGGGACCAACCCGGAAACTTCCCAAGTTCTGTCACGAGGTGTAACCATTCTAACACAGCTTCAAGAACAAGTTGATCAGAGATCATCCTATTCCAATATGGCCACCGGGTTCCTCAGATGTACAAGTGACCGCTTCATCAATATAAACAAAATAATCTAAATCCTCCAAACCCCTCATCGAACCAAATACTGATGCTTTAGGTCTCATGCTTTGCTTAACTACCAAGTCTCTGAAAACATCATAAAGACAATGGGCATCATTACTATGGCAATGAAGTGATCAAACACGCCTCAGTTTCACAAATTTCTACAACTTGAAATGCCACATTGCACCGTGAGACCTACGAGCTCTTGATGAAGCTCACTGCTTAGTATTTAACAGTGCATGGCCACCTCAACAGGACAAAAGGGTTAGTCTTTGTCGACTCCAGCTAATACCCATTCTTCCATATCCTCTCCCAGCATGCCATGCCATAAGAAATTGCCAATACACCATATAAGTGCTGCAAAACTCTCCGCTTTGACATTATTGCCCCACTGCCGCTTCTTCACCAGTAATGTCCCCATCAATTTAGCACCCAATGCCGTCTCTCACAACCCCAATTTCTATCTACCATATATCTTCCCCCGACTAGAACCATCAAAGTTTCCTGCACCACTTGTTTATGAAATTTATATGCTCTTTATATACATATAGTCTTCCTATATATATAATCATAATTTTATATTTTATATTTTGTATATGATATCAAAATTACATTTTTTTCCCTTTTGTCAAATATCACGTATCGTTATGAGAACTTTTCTATTGGATTTTACGACGAAAACTGTTTTTCAGTGCTCTAAAACTTCCGAATTAATATTACTCTTATTGTGATGATGACAGCCAAACTGACTCTTCTACTATTTGTGCTTCAGTATGGTAACTTTTCACCTCCCTCAGATTTCAGGCACTTATTTATGATCCTTTCTATTCCAAGTAGAGTGAATATATGACCTACCCAACCTAATTGATGCAGAGAGTTAGACTTTGATAGATTCATTGCTTTTCCAGTAGCGCTAGTCACCATTATTCAAACCCTATTTTTTTTTTATCATAGTAGCAACAATTATAAATACGGTCATCGGACGCAAGATTCCAAGGTCGTCACCTCAACAACTCCGTCCTTCCTTGGTCACCTAAGCCATGGTAAATGGGTAAATGTCTCCAATATCTACTCGGGTAGATCTAGCTTGTCTTTGTCAATTGCGTCCTTCACTTATCGTGCGCTCTTTCAGAGGCTGATCAAGAAGATTGAACCTAATTACTATCACCTGGGTTTCGAGGTCATGAAGTAATAAGGTCCCTTGAATCTTTTATCAACATTAATTTATGCGAAGTTGGAGAACAGCAAACGTCCTGAGCATATGACCAAATTGGATTGAGAATTTCCGTCGAAAGACTTGAATGGAAATTAAAGTAAAGACAGTCTCATGTCCACCGCATATTGATCTCCTTGATTAACGGACGGACGACTTGTTTGGAGTCAAGCGTGGCTTGTCAATCTAAGCTTTTTAGGGACTGCGACTCTTTTTGACTTTGGAAGTGAAGGTGTTTTCTAGGGTTGTGTTTTGTGTCTTGGTCAAGCATGGGCCTGAGATCTTGCGACGAGGGGCTGTTTGCTGTTCTCTTTTGTTGCTTATTGTTCAGGGAAGTATCAAAGTGGTAATGCAACCCCTGTCGATTCGACTTTTGTTGCAATAGATAGCGGCATTCATTTTGAGACAAGATTATTGGCAACAACGATTTTCTTAAAAACCTGATCTTTAGAGATTCGATCGAATAAGAATAGAATTCGACGCTTCGTGCTCCTTAGCAACAAGGGCGGTTTTGTATATGGGACAATCGCCGCCAACAATGGTAGAGATGCAGAAGCAAGTCCTTTGCCCTCCCATCGGCAGAGGTAACCAATCGATGTCACCACCTAAACGAAGGTAACATGAGAATTGAGAACTGCCATGATAGCAAACAGCTGTAAAATTTCGATTGCAGCTTTAATTTGCCAGCGTCCTCATGGACTTACGGAACCCAACTTAACAAAAGGCACCAACTTTGTTTTATAAAATGGGGAAAATCGAATCAGCAATCATGATGTTGGCAAGAGAAGGGCTAAAATGAATTTTTTTTTTAATACAAAGAGGGTTCTCTGGAAGACATAATCACCCTCACCCACCAACCATGTTTTCTCATAACGTCAATAAGGCCAATTTTATTATAAGGGGGCAATGCATGTTGATCAACCATAATGAATTAGTTGTACCCTCTTCAGGGGTCTAGCCAATAGGTCCTCAACATTCGGTTGCCCAAAATCCAGGTTTCAATTCCTGTTCTTATGTTGTGGATGATGGTGGGTGTATGTGCATGTGCCTAATTCGTCCTAATATATAGATTATTTTATTCTCACGCTCATGCTAATTCGCGATTAATTGATGCGAAAGATGAATTTTGCGGATCAGGATTGTGCCTAACCGAAAGATGAAGGAATAAATGATTAGTGAGAATGGTGCAAGATAACGCCTTTCTTTTTTCCTCCTTAAATGTAGCAAAGAGTAAGGTATGTAAAGCACTCAATAGCTCTCATAAACAACTGTCTGCATACATGAATTTGATTGTCAATTGAGGTTCCGTTCGTTTCACGGAAGATAATTCATAAAAAAATATTTTTTGAATTTTCCGGCATTCGTTTCACGGAAAATAAAATATTTAAGGAAAATATTTTCCACCAATGGAAGAAACACCTTCATAAGTGGGGAAAATATTTTCAGTTTTTTTAAAGGGGAAAATATTTTTCACGTTCTTCGTTTATCTTTAAATATCATTGACTCTAACAACATTCCTCGACCTCACTCGAGACCGGCGAGCCGGCGGCCTTTGACAAACAAACACCGAAAAATATTATCATTTTTCAGGAAAATATATCTCAGAAAGTATTTTTCAAAAATGTTATATTTTTCGTGAAACGAACGGAGCTTGAATCACTAGTCACTTGCACGTACAAGCCTAATTTACACAAGTGCAATTGTGTAATCCTGTTTAAAAAAAAAATCGTGGTCCCTAAGCCCAACCAGGGTAGTGGCACCAAAGGGCTCATACATGCATGGAATAAGGTTTTCTTTCTCTTTCCCTTTTGGATAATGGACCCAAAACGATATGATAAGCTAGAAAAAGAATATTTAACGTATCCACCATTATGGTAAAAGAGACATGGAATTTCCACGTACGAGTTCAAAGAGCATGTCTAAACTAAGGGTAAGCAAGCGAACTAGTTCAATTCAATTGAACTGGCCTTAATCGATTGGTTCTAGGCCAATTCACTCAGGAACTGGATAGATTACTTGCTTAAAATTAGGTAACCGGTCTTGACCGATTCGATTTCCAATTTTATATCGTAAATAGATTTTAAAACGATTAGGCCGACTCTTAAAAGAACCAGGTTTTAAAACCACTTCTTAGCTTTTTTGTTTGTTTAACTTTGTTTGGAAAAGAAAAAGGATGAATATGTTGGGTGATGGGTTTCAAACCTAAGGAGATTAGAAAATCCATCAATGCCTTCACCACCTTAGCACAAATTGTTCACATAATATGCTTCTCTTATATGTTTATCTTACCTAAAGTTAGGCTCAGTTAAATTTCAGGCCAGTTCCTAATGGAAACTTGGTTTGGTTTCCGGATCCAAAATTAGAGAACCGACTCTGACATGGTAGATCTTAAGTTGTTGATATGGATCCTAACCATTTTGAAAACTATCACCGTCATTTGGAACTCCTAATCCGGTGCTTCTACGAAGCAACGGGGTATAGAAAAAATTTCCTAGAATCACATGAGCAGAAGGGGGTCGAGTCTTGCATCCGTCCACTGTCTGGATGGCCTCAGAACAAGGGATTCTGCTTATTGGGCTGCTCCGAGTTCGTCAGAACTTGGCGAGTGACTTTCTATTTGGGCCTAGAAAACCCATAGGCCCATCAGGCCCAATGGAGCAAGAAGTAGAACCATAGCCGATAGTGTGACTCTCAGCTCAGCACCACACGAGAACCATTCAAATTGTTGGGAAGTTCTACCCAAAGGGTCAGGGAGAGAGAGAGAGAGAGAGAGGGCTCATCAAGATATTGAATTGGACTTGCCTCACTAATAAACCTAAGTCCATGAATTGCACATCGAGCAAGACATCCAAGATGTGGGACTCTTCAAATGACGCCCCCAACAAGTGCACCTTAACACATATCAATTCGACACCGCTCTCTCCCCATAGATTCCCAAGTTGCTTTTTTCTTTTTACGGATATGTCGACTAGTAGTTCTAAAATTTATCGTGAAAGTATAATTGTGTCTTAAGACTTTTAAAAAGTACAATCAAGTCTTGAAATGTATCGGATTTGTGCAATCAAGATTTGTTATTAACATTATCAATTTGGCTAAAGAAAAATACCAACACGGCATTCTTCATTATTTTCAGTCTACTGCTTGCATTGTGTATTATTTTCTTCTCTAGAATTTATCTAAATTTAGTTACAAAACTAGAGAAAGTCTAAAATTTTGTTCGGAAATTTTTTTGGAAAAAGGCCTTCTGAATGGTACGATGCCACCGCCGCAGCACAATGCCGAAGGGGTCGACACAAGGCATGGACCCTGCGCAAGCTCATCGACACTTGACTGGAGATGGTGAGTCGGCCACCTACGCCCAAGGTGACGTCGGCCTTCACCTGGAGCTAGCAACCTCACTAGGCTGAGATGAGGCCTCGTTGGCCCCAATTTAGTTTCTAGATCTAATCTAAATAAATTTCAGAGAAGAAATAATAACAAAAAAAAAACAAGTAGAAGAGAAAAAATATTTTAAAAATATCATGTTGGTATTTTTCTTTAGTCAAATTAACGGTGTTAACGAATGACTTGATTACACCGATTTGATAAGTTTTTAAAATTTGGTTCATGTTTTGAAAGTTTTAAGACTTAACTGCACTTTCTTTTATAAATTTTAAGACTTCTAGTGCGCTTATTTCTGCTGACTATTGATTGTCAATGCCAAAGAAGTTAGAAGTTGGACCCCAAGCGAATTGAGAATACATTCCACAAAAACTTTAGGAAGATTCCTTTCCTAGCTCATGTAACCCTTTTCATTATTTGGAAAAGCTTTATTTTTTTGTAAGTATTCAAATGTGATGGTCCCGTTGATCAGGTTGAAGAAGTAGACTTAGGGTTGAGTTCGGGAAGACTCCGATGATTAGCTTCGGACTTTGCAACTTGGACATAGAGAAACGGCTAAAAGTTTTCCAAGTACTTGAAAACTACTGCGGAACATTACAAGATGCCTCCATAGCAGACCATAGCAGAACTTATGAAGCTATGGTTCTCTTTGACATGATGGTCTAGCTTGAGAGCCATGATTGGAGAGGGCGACCATGGTCCACTAACACAATGCCATAATAATTCTCACGGGGCCAATCTATGTGAGTGCTAGAGATGCTATGAACTTGTCATATGTCCATTTCTAAGTTGAATGATTTAGGAGTTGGCCAATTAGCACCACTTGTAGTGATATTCTCGCTAACATCACTCATAAAAAATTTAAAGGCCGGAGACTCTCCAATTATGCCATTTTATCTTAGGAAAATTAACACAATCGATCATTGAATTTTGACTTAATGTAATACAATCGTTGAACTTTTAATGCATTTAATGTGATTCTTAAACTATTGATAAATGTTTAATGTCGTCATCTATTTACTCGGACAACACATCAGACATTATTTGGTGACATAAATTATTATATGCCGAGTTATAGTTTTAAAAGTGATGAGTTAATACATCTATCTTCTTCTTTTATTTTATACATTTGTTCTTTTGTTTTGTTTAATTTCCTGAATTCAGGGTGTCACTATGGAAGTTTTAGGAGATGTTACGTTACGTTAAATGCACGGCGGTGATGATCCATCAATGCTTGCGTTCAATTCTGTCCTCAATCAACGAGGGTTGATAATTAGATAACATCAAATGCACCGAAGTTTGAATCTTCAGTCCCACCTGTCAAAAAGTGACAGGTGACATTCAGAGGGCTGCTCATTCTCTCCTTTCTCTCTCTCTGTCCCTCAACCATGAGATGATGTCGCTTGGAAACTTTTCTTTTCCAATCTTGATCAACGGTTCAAAGGGTAGATGAAATTGGATTGCCATCAGAAAACGGCACTCGTACAATTAAATGCTAACTTAATCTGAGAATGCGTGAATGCCGCGATCACAAGCCCATCAAAGTCGCAATTTATTTCGTCTATTGAAGCATGAATCAAACTTCTCTTGTCGGATCTATATCTTCATCAATCGGACAGACGTTCGGAGACAGCACATGATTGCGTTGTAAAATTGATGAGATTTCCCAAAACTAGTTAATCGGCAATTTGGCCGTAGAAGGAGAGGGGGGGGGGGGCGGGCAATTAATCATAAAGGGTAGGCGGTTAATCTGTTGTTTTAGGGGAGGATTGCTGTAATTATCAGAGCTGTCAATGAGAGAAGTGGAATGAGTAAGCTGCACCTACTGTTACTTGAAGGCTAAAAACCAGATCAGTGGGGCCATAATGCACTGAATACGAATGCTTAAGGAAGAATCTTCCGGGGGAGACTTGCTAAGTCTATGGACGGACCATCCGAAAAGGCCAAGCTTTTAATGCGCAAAGTGATCGGTGATCTTCATTATCGCTGACTTCTCTCTGGACGAGGCTCTCAACGCCAGAATGGATACAGAGGTAACAGACTTAGCAGTCGTGTGATTTCCACTTCATCTTGTTCTCTATTTTGATTCAAATTCTGCTGGTTCAGTAGGGCTACAACTAGTGTTTATGAGTTGACTCCGTCAGCTATCTGTTGACCGTTGGTATGACCATGTTCATAAATCTTTCTGGAGCTGCCATCAGTTTAGAAAGAGAAATTTTTGGGGTAATATATGACCCTTCAGCGGGTTCAGTTTCATTTCCTTTCTTGTTAAATGGATGTGAGAGAGAGAGAGAGAGAGAGAGAGAGAGAGAGAGAGAGAGAGTTGGTATCATAGCGCTTCTTGATTTGGCAATTCTTCTTCTGATTGAATTATATCAGGCAGTCCCATGCTAAGTTCAACAGTTTCAGAAAGTCTGGAACAGTTCATCAATTCTTGAACTGCAGTTCTCAAGACATGCATAGACTTGGCACCTCTTTATGTGATAACAGTGGCATGGAAAAGGAACCATTTTCAACCTCAACTTGTCGTCTTAGAATCAGTTCCTCAAAACCAGTACGATCAACGATCGGACTGTCATTCTTCTTCGTAATGCTCTACGTGAATTTAACTGGTGCTTCTTACCCTTTTGTTCCTCTGTAAATCTTGTGGAATTGGAATTCCGTGGTTGTTGTGATGATTGTCACTAGTTTGAAGTAATCATCTGTGTACTTTGTATGAAAATTTGAAAGAGACTAAGGTTTCTCTCTTGTAAAAGGACCAAGACGAGCGAATTGGATGGCCGCTTGGGCTTGAGATTATGCATTTGAGACTCAGACTGTTCGAGAGCTTACAATCTGCCGCCATTGATCCCCGATCCTTTCGCCTGCCCTCAACCCGCTTCTCCTCATATTCATCCTCTGCCCTTGACACAGAGGTAATTCTGCCTTCAAAAATATCTCTAGGCCCTTTCTATTGCTGTGCAAGAACATGCTCAGTGTAACTGGTGCATTAGACCAAAGACTTCTTCACTTGAGTTGTGGTCTGATACGTTTCTCACTATTCATTCGATCACCATAACAAATCGCCAGACCTCGAACGACGATTTCGACCATTGCATGCTTTTATCGCTTTGGTACATTTGGCTCGAAATCAACATATACTTCATAGCATCCTGCCTACTCTGTCTAATGAGTCGAACGGTTGCCTTTTCTCTTGCGAGATCGATCAGTCGTCGGCGTCCTTCTTCCAAGACAGCAGCGTGTCACTTGGCCGCCTGATCGGGATCAGGCCAGGTAACAGCGGGCGTTTATATTTCCCCAACTCGGGTTCGAATCGGCATGAAGAACCAGCGACGAGACTAGTAAGGGGCTCTCGACCTCAGAAAACCAAAGGGCACCGAGCTGATGTAACTGGAGGAATCTGCGTTCCTTTACTACTTAGCATCCTTGTAAGAATGAGCCCAAGCAAGAGCAAACCAAAGTGATTGTTCCTCTTGTTGGTGATGTTGTCAAACTACATTGAACATGCTTGAATCCATCGCCGACGGTATCCACGGTAGAAGTATGCCTTTACGTTGCTGCTCTTGTGAGGTGATGGCCCAGGCCTAATAAGAGAATTTCTGCTTAACACTTGACGGTATTACAGTTTTTCGTGGGAATTGCTTGTTGTACCGAAACTAATTCAGTCCCAATTTTTTTTTTATTCGACCAATTTAGTGGTAAATTTTTTTTGACAATTTGTCATTGTAGTCTTTATGGCTAAAATTAATCGGGAATCTCTAAAATGGTTGCTAGCAATCGTATGTTGCACGCTAGAGCTGACGTGAGCCTTTTTTTTTAATTTATTAAATTTCTGAACTTTTAAGATTTTTTTATTTTTTTTCTTTTCTTCACTGTTCATTTCCCAAAAGGGCCGGCAATCTATACCCCGGAGAATTTATTTATATTTTGGGTTGGGGGAAGGGGGGCAGAGTTGATGACCCTTGCCCACAAGGAAGTGAATAGTGAAATAAACTAAACGAAAAGATCAAATTCATTAAAAAAAATTACAACATCGATCTAGGTTAATAACAATTATTCTCCGTAGTTATATCACGCAGGATGGCTAGCATCAATATTAACAATTTTCTGCCAATGTTAATTAGAATGACTACATTAAACCGGTTGGTCCAAGCCGATTCGCTCATTTGGCCGGTTACCCGGTTCTCCCCGGTCTAATTTATCTTTTTAGAATGCTAGCGTAACTGAAAATCATAGTGTCAGTATCTAGTTCATTGCCTATTAACAGCGTCAACACACGTATTCTTGCGTACGTCTAATTTGATTGCGTGCACCACACTGGGTCATGTTATAAAGGTGAGTCGGTGGCGAATGGTAAAGGGGTAAAGTGAGCACTTTTCATAGTTCTTCTGTCTTCTCTTTTATGGATACTATGGTGGTGAGTGATTTTTTCAAATATTATTTGTTTCATAACCAATTGTTGAACAATATTGGGAATTCAACCCTTCCTACATTTCCTTTTTAATGTCGATCTCAAAACTAAAATTAAGAATTAGCCACTCTCTTTTTTTTTTTTTCATTTTCTCTTCGTTTTGGTTGAAAGATGTTCAGTGATTTTCTTTCATATTTTTTGTGTTGTCTTTTTTCTCTGATTTCAGACATGGTGAGTGACTTTTACAGACCGCTTTTCGTCCAATCCTAGTACAACATTGGAAGGTTATAACGCCAAAATCTTTGCAGACACCCACGTCAATTCACACAAGATTTTTCGATTTTCCGAGTAATTCAACTCGTCGGCAGCAAATTTCTCATTGAACAGTAAACACCATGCTCTTTATCATCCTCCAATCTTTTGTTACCCGAGCATCAAGCCATGAGATTATCAAATGCAGAATGAAACAATGGGCCGCACTCCAATGAATGCATAATTTGGATACAAAGCATTCGGATCGAGACTCCAATAAGTAGTTAGGAAATCCCACTTAAAAAACATTTAGACTGTCGAGAGCGGGGCAACTGCGTAAACATTCAGCGTTTGACAATATCAATTCCACAGTCAAGTCACATGAGATATGTTTCCGACATGCAAACTCTTGTTTCCTTGCGATTCCGAATGTCCATTACGTTCAGGTCTTAATCAGATGGCTCCGTGCATGAGCAAATGCGTCGCCATGAGCAGGGACACATGAGTTGAACCAAGAAAGAACAGAGGCGGCTGCATAATGCGGATTCCTGGAAGATGAAACTGGCAACAAGCATCCAATCACAAGTGACGAGTTACCCAAAAAGACGGAAATCAAACAGAGTCATGTCGGGATAAGAAAAGTAATAATCTGCAGAAACAAGTGGCCAGTTGAGTTCTGCCTTTGACGTGGACAAGAGAACAAAAGAGGAAGAAGGAGGAGGGGCTTAAGCCCGTGGCGGTCGGTCGGCGCAGGTAATAGTGATCAAGAATGGAAGGTGGGAAGTGGGCAGACGAGCGTGGGGGACTCGGTCTTCACTGTGATTTCTTCTTCACGGACCAAAACCCACCCTTCTACTTCAACCTCGCTCTGCAGTGGTTGAGTGTTGCGCTATCTAAACGCAGAACTACGGCCATAGCCACGTCCTTGCCGACCTCGGATCTTTTGGGTTGTCGGTGGAACGGAGTAATTGAAACTCAAACCGAACATTCCGCGACTCATGTGGAACTTTTATGGTAACAACTAAAGAGGAGGATCGTTGATTCTCTGATGGCTCTCCCATTCTTGGACAAAACACGAAGAAAGTTTTTGATACCAAAAATAGAAAGAATCAATATGTCCTTCTTTAAGGGCTCAATTTCATATATGCAAAAATTCTCAATTTTAAGTCTAGTCTCGATTTTGTCCCGCACTTTTTTATCTCGTAAAAAATCATCAACTTTGCCCAAACTTACCCCGAATTTCTTTTTTTTCTCAAAAAAGAAAAAATCAAACTTTAGATCAAGTCCTACATTTATCCTGAATTTTGTTTTGTCTATAAAAAATCAACAAACTTCAATCCATTTTCAAATTTACTCATGTAGTCCGGTTCTAATTTAACATGACATTCACATATCGATTACAAATCAACATCAACAAAGTGACATAGAACGTTATCTTTAAAGGGCCACCATTCTAGAATATACGAATTAGGAACAACTAATGATGATTTTTATATGAATGGTTAATCTGGGCTAATTTGATGCTAGAGTGTAATGTAAAGCGATAATTTTTCTCTCGAACTAAAAAAGAAAGATTCGAGAAAGATTGGGATTCCACATAATTGGAGGTTTTATGATACAAAAAAGAGTTTAGGGGTAGATTTGAGATTGAACCTAACGTTTGATAATTTTCTTCCGAGAAAAAAAAAGTTCAAGTAGATTTAAGAATATATTTAAAATTTAGGATTTCTTAAATAATTGGATCTTCTTAAAGTCATAACCGATCTTTTTAATTCTCATCTGTTAGTGGCCTCCCCATCTAACAGCCAAGTGCACAGTGTTGGAAATGTCCCAACTTTTTTCACGTCGCAACAATCAATGCCACGGAGAAGGGATAAAAAGAAAGAACCAAATCCAATTTCATAGGCTTCGGCCGAGGTTTATGCTGAAGAACTTCTCGATCGTATACGGTATATTCACGCGGGATCATGCCGCGTGAGTCGATATCGAACGAAGCTATCGCCACCGCCTCGAGCGAGCTGCCTTCCTTTTCGTGGCACGTTTGCCGCCGTCAAGCACACGGTGAACGACTAAATAGATCGATGGAGGGGATGCTCAACCGGAAACCACCATGACCGGCCCGGACCGGCCTGGAACTGGACCGGATTGGAAGTGTCAGTCTGATTCTCAGTTCCCAAAAGTAGAATTGGTGTCCGGATAGTCCGGTTCCCAGTCCGTAGGAAGGCCGGACCGGACCGGACTTGACCGGTTAAATTTTTTATATTTTGTTGAAAATAAAAATGTGAAAGAAGTAAAACGAACTTAATTTAAATTACCTAAAGTTTTAATTTTTGCCCAATTTTATCAAAATAATTTTGTTTCTTAAAAATAAGTAAAACAATTTAATCTTTTTTAGAATTTTTCTGATTTCTAACCGGTCCATTTGATTTTCTAATGACCGAACCGAATCGAATCATGGACCGGTCCAGGACTTAGATAATCTAGTCCACGATCTTAAAGATAGGGGACAGTTTCCGAACCGCTTTAGACCATGCACATCCCTAGATCGATGAATTGGGCAACCACCCTCACAATCCTTACACGTTCTTTCGGGGAGTCGATCTCCCTCGTGAAGCATCGTATTTTCAAGCGCAGTCACGTTTCGCAAAACATAGGCAAATTCCACTAATGTCCTCCGAATCGACGACCCGAAATATATTTATTCTTCTCGCGATGCGAAAGCGCATCGAACTCCGCTCGCCACCACCCAACCTCGGCCAATGGACGTCCTCGTTCTTCACCGGTTGGGGCGGTGGACTTGCGGATGGCGTACGGATTTACCGTCCTACCCCGTTGAGATGCTGATGTGGCCGGATAAGGAGCTGGCCCCCCAAGCCCATAAGCGTAATCTCACGGCATAGTATAAGGTGGGGCGGTTTGTTTGGGTCCGGCTGGTGGGGTCCCTATGGGGTGACGTCATCGTCGCAGGAGAAGCGCAGCAACAAAAGCACATTCCCGAGCGACGAACGACGAATTTGGTCTGAAACTTTTGGAGATTCTTGGGTTCCTTGCTTTCTCTCATTCGCGTGCTACGACGAGAAGAGAGAAGGAGGAGGAGGAGGAGGAGATGATGGTGGAGCTGTTCGTGCTGGGGTGCACGGGGTTCGTGTTGTTCCTTCACGGAGCCAACTTCCTCTTCCACGCCTTGTCTCATCACCTGGCCATTCGATCCCTCAGGTTCGTTCCTGTTCCTGGCTCCCGAACCTGCTTTTGCTTGCTCGATTCGATTCGTCTGTCGTCCGATTTCTTTAGACTCTTAGCTTAGATCTAGGGGGGGAAATTGGAGAAAGGGGTCTGCTTCGGTTTCTGTAATTTCCTGGAAATTTTCCTTCTTTCTGTGTAAATTTCCTTTCTTATTTGCCCTCCTTGTGGCTGCAGCTTCCTGGGTTTTGTTGGCTGGTAGGAGTCCAATTAGAGAAGGAAGATGGAGAGATCAGACATTGAAGCGAAGTTCTTTTGGCACCTCTGCAGAAGACGGAACTTGGTCTCTGCTGCTATAACCATTTTGTAGATAACCCCAATTTGATCGATACTGGATAGATTATATAGCTCATAAATAAAAGTTTCTAATCAGGGAATAAAGCCATTCTGTATGACACGGACGTAGCGAGACGATCGCGGGAAATTGTAAACGTTCAGTGTCCATTTTGGTGGGCTTTCTCTGTACTCCTCTTTGGACAGAGATAGATTGATGATTGAGAGAGTTCATGCTAGTTTGGAATGATTGACTCGATTCTGTTTTAGGGTTTAAGTGAAGGTTCATCAATTTGAGTCGCGAACCGTGTTATCTCTCTATGGCGAGCAAGTATTATCCTTAGGAACGCATTAGTTACAGAGGATACAAGATCGATCCTAAGCCCTCCCAAGAATGTAGGGTTGTTGATATTTGTGGAAATTTTTCAGAAGGGCTGTTGATGTTCATGTTCTTGAATTGATGCACACTGAATTCTGTGAATGCTGCTGCTTCTTCTTCTTCTTCTTCTTCTTCTTCTTTTGTCCCTCAACTCCTACACAAGTTCGGGGCCTTTTGGCTTGAAAATTGCAGAACGCTGCTTCAAGCCCCTTTGATCATGACTTGACAAGGATTCCTCCTCAATCTAACCGGAAGTCAAACATTGTCCCCAGCATGCATTGCCAAAATCTAAAGCAGCTACATAGTGGCGGTTATACTCTCTGGTAATCATGCCGGAGCTATATATGTCCAAGGACACAGAATGAGATGATCTTGTCCTGACTTGAAGAGTTTCTTTTCTTTTCTTTTCATTTTTTCCTTTTGCTTGATTTGAAGATTGGAATGCACCCACGTTAAGGCGTTAATTCATTCTTATTGATGTTTCGAAGATCTGGGATTTACTCTAGATGAGGCAACGCAACCACCTTGATTTCTTTCTCTGTGGTCCGAGCTACTTGTTTGGTGACATTGTTCAGCTCTCTCAAGAGCAATCATAGGGTAAACTCCGCCCAAGGATATTAGACATGGTTCCACCACTGTCATCAATAAATGTAATCAAAATACATAATAATTGGTAATCCTCATGGTTAAAACCTTATATCCGGTAAGAACAAAGCCCCACATTTGGTATTATTGTTATCAATTTACGGTGGCAAAAGAACAAAGTAGGTTCAAATAACGTGCGGATACTCATTTGACAAAGCACTTTCCTCTAGTGACAAATAAAGGATATTAAACTATCAATAAAATATTCCGTGACATGACGGTCCATGTAATCAAATTGTTAGAAGATTATCTAAGTAAGATGACAACACATATTTTACGTGCAAATGAAAATTAGCAAATTAACAATAAATTGCCTCGTTGACCCGAAGAGTTTGTTGAAGAAAATAATTATCTTAAAGGGGCTCTATACTATAACATGTTAGTGTATATTTCATGGTTATATGATGGTGGACAATAACAATAAAAAGTTACAGAATATGATACCTTTTAATTGCGAAAGAGGGGAGGAATATGTAGATCCATGAAATCACAAAATATTTCCACAAATAAATGATGACAATCATCAAATGACTATACATAACATGATAAATATATTTGATGAAGAAATACTTTTAGATAGTCCTCTCATTTTTACAAATATATATATATATATGTATATGTATATCTAGACTTAAAAAAGTCACGGGTCATCACGAACAAATGTTGAAAATGGGAATGCGTTTGGATTATTTGCATTCAAGGTAAGAAAAATTTTGACGAGCATTTTAAAGGGATCAACGACATTCACTGTAGTAGGATTCATCAGCAAACCAAAATATTTCCCGATCGTCTATTAGCAATTGTTGATATTCTTTTATGTATTTTCAAATTTTTTTCGTTTAATTAATATTGCTATTTCAAAGTATATTCTATATCACACTTAAGAAATATCTTCTTGCAATATTATTGTAACTTCTACACAAGATCTCATAATCCTTTTACTCTAATATTAATTAATTCTCACGGAGACAATTCAGCATGGAGCCACCAAATTTTCCCTATAGTGACATGTATGTCTATTAGAGGTGGCAAAATGGGTCAAAGACCCATATTTTAACTCATATTTGATAATATGGGTCATAAATAGGTTAGCTTAAAAGTTAGTTGGGTCTAAAATGGGTCACTTAACAACCTCATGGGTCTTAAATAGGTTCTAAACGGGTCATCAATGGGTTACCTAATTAATTTTAAGTATTATTAATAAATTATTGTAAATGTTATTAACAAGTAATTTTTAGACAATGAAAATTATGATATTCTAATTATTTTATTTTTTAAAAATAAAAATTTGATTATTTTTATATTTTTAATAGTACGGGTCGGTCGGATACGGGTCGGGTCGGGTATGGGTCATTATATTTACACTACATGAATATGGGTCAAAACGGATTAAATGGGTCAAATATGGTCCGACCCATATTTGACCCAACCCAAACCCGACCTGACCCACCCGTTTGATGCCCCTAATGTCTATATAAAAGTATACAATATTGTTACTTCCATGAGAAATACATAAAGCAATAATTATGATACAACAAAATTAAAATTAAAAAAATTGAAAAAATGATTAACCTGAAGCATCAATACATGCAAAATATATCAACTACCAATTGTTGGTAATGAAATTTTCACAAGAAAAAAAGAAATATGTAAATATTCTCATTCTGAACATTAATCAAGGGAACTCTATTTATATATGCATTCTTAGAGATTGCATATTTTCGGAAGATATCTAACAATTCTTTTTCTGATACTTTGTCATGAATGACGAGAAATCATCAATTCTTGCCTAACAAAGATACAATTCCTTAAAAAAAAATAAACATTATAATATATGGAATTGAGAAGATGATCTTGAAAAATTCACATATAAGTCTCTGTAAATAGAGAGGCGAGCAGAGGAGAGGAAGGAAATCATTTCACTCTAAAAATTTTTTACATAAAAATTGCTTACCGGCCTTTTCTGCATCAAGTTGATGGAACAAAGATATGGCCAGCAACATGTTCCTTATAAACGGCATTGCTTAATGGTTTTCTTTACGCTAGCAAAGAAGGCACGCACAATGTGTATGTTCAAACAATAGCTAGCCAAGAAGGGAAGAAACTTTGGGTTGACTTTCAATACGAGAGGCTACCACATTTGTGCTATGTTTGTGGTTGTATAGAACACTATGCCAAGTTCTGTGAAGTCGAACCATGTAATGAGAACAGGCTTGAAAATGACGACCTCGGATGCTTTGGACCTAGGCTTCATGTTGAAGCGAAAAAGTGGAGCCCCCTTTGGAAATCCTTCTATGCAAAGCATGGGAATATAGATATGGATGATGAGATAGTCATTGAAACTCCAACCCCTTCGCTTCAGCTTGTGATTCATGAACAGCGAGGCAAGAGCCCACTAATTCCAAACGATGAGAAGATAATAGAGAATTCAAGGCTGCGCTTTGTTATTAATCCAAAAAAAGGAATTTAGAAACGGTTATTACTGCACAAAGCTCCAGTCTCTACCCTAGGGACTGAAGGGAGCCCTTTTGATCATCAAAAGAAAAGTAGTAGAGGAAAAAAATAAGCAAGCATCAAGACTCGAAGAAGCTATAGCCCTTACTCTCCCCAATGGGAATCAGTCCCGTATTGGATGAATCCCAACTTTTAGATTCCAAAATCCATTGGTTGATCCTCAGGTACAGGTTTGGTGGCTAGCCTAATAAGCCACTGGGCACTCCATGAAAATCTTTAGTTAAAATTATCAGGGGTTGGGCAAACCCTTAACAATCCGGGAACTACATGCTTTAGTGGCATGTGAGAGGCCCAACATTATCTTTTTTATACAAAACAAAAAAAAACAAAGAACAAGTGATCCTAAAGCATAAGAAACATCTTAGCTTCCAATTTTATGAAATGGTATACCCAACAGGAATCGCAGGGGAGTTAGTAGTACTATGGACTGATTTAGTATTCTTAAATGTGGTAAGTGGCTCGTCGAAACATTTCGACTTGATTTACTTGGGAAAGGAAGCCAAAACTAGATGAGAATCACTTTTGTTCACGCCACAACAGTGTACCAAGAAGGCTCCAACTTTGGGGGAAGAGCTAGTCAGCCAAACCAACTATCTACCATGGATTTGTATGGGAGAATTCATTGAGATCTTATACTCGTGGGAAAAGGTGGGAGGGTGTTTAGTAGATTATTACGGTTTAGTTGCATTTTGGGATTTTTTTACTGTATATTCCTTTTGGATATAGAGAGCAAGGGTTGCACTTTCACATGGACAAACAATAGAGATGGGGAGGCACATTTGAAAGAGCGAATCAATAGAGTTATATGTAATGTGCAGTGGAGAGTAATGTACCAAATGCAGAAGCCCTCGCCGTTCCAGTTGTCGTCTTTGATCATAGTCCCCTATTGCTTATACTATCAATAGCAGCCCTAAAAGGAAAGAGGGAATTCAAGTTTGCAGCATACTGGCTAGAAGATGAAGAATGTGGGGGAGTTGTGCAGTTAATATGGAGAACACCGGGATTGGAAAATAAAAAGATCCTGAGGAAATTACAAAGAGTATCAAAAGCATTAATGAAGTGGAGCAAAGAGAAGTTCTCAAACGTGACATCAAATTGACTCTCTAAAAAGGGAACTTCCAAAATCATGAATGCTCCAACATTGTATTACAATAGAGAGAGGGTGAAGTTCTTAAACTAGAAAATTAATGACTTAGGGAAGGAAGAGGAAATTTTTGAGGGAATGAGATCATGGATTAATTGGTTTTGGAGGAGACAAAAATACTAAATTTTTTCATGCAACTACAGTACAAAGAAGACAAAGAAACAAGATCTACATGCTGAAATTGATAGATGAGGAATGGTGTCGAGATTCGAAGCAACTATAGGAGATGACACAGTTCTTTAAGACGCTCTACACCACATAAGGCCTAAGAAATTTTCATCCAATACTAGAACAGTGTCCCAACTTAGTGGAGGATCAAATGAGTTGGAGTTTGCTAAGAAATGTATCAATGGATGAGGTAAATGAAGCAACTTTCTAGATGGGAGCCAAGAAATCACTGAGTCCGGATGGCTTAAATGGGCTATTCTATTAATAATATTGGGACATCATTAAGAACAAAGTTTTCACTATGATGAGATCCTTTTTTCACCTTGGGTATCTCGATCCGAACCTAAACAAAACCCAGATTGTTCTAATTCCCAAGAACCCTAATCTAGAATGGCTGGGCCAGTTTAAGCCCATTAGCTTGTGCAACTTCAACTACAAAATTATCTTCAAGGTCATAGCAAATCACCTAAAACCTTGGCTTCCTACTATGACAGCTCTAGAGCAAAGCGATTTCGTTAGCAGCAGACAAATACAAGATAATATCTTGATTGTATAGGAAGTTCTACGTTAGGTAAGAATGAAGAGGAAAAGGAAATGTCAAGCTATCCTCAAACTAAACATGAAAAAAACCTATGACCGGGTTGATTGGGCCTTCCTTGAGGCATGCATGACTAAAATGGGTTTCGGTGTGAGATGGGTATCATTGGTTATGCAATGTCTCACCACAACCTCCCTCAGTGTCAAGTTTAATAGGGCACTCCTTCCTTTCTTTGCACCATCAAGAGGTCCTCGGCAAGGAGACCCTTTTATCCCTATATTTATTTATAATTTTGGCAAACATACTTTCCTCGCTCATGAAAAAGGTTGTGGATGAAGGGACCATTAGAGGAATCAAACTCAACAAGTTTTGCCCAACACTTTCCCATATATTATTTGCAGACGATTCTATATTCTTTGTGGATGGACAAGTAACTGAATATGAGAATCTAGATGTTATTCTACGTTAGTACTATTTTGCGACAAGTTAGGAAATCAACCTCAACAAATCAGCAATGTTCTTCAATTTAGGGGTGCCCCTTCAGCTAAGTAGGAACATATCTCAAGAATTGTGAGTCCCGAGGTGTTGACACCTAAATTTTGGCATCTTATTTGTTAAATAAAAAATAGGGACTAATTTTTGGCCCCTTAAAAAAAAGTTTTATGATTAAATTGCATATAGCTTTAGGAGCATTTTGCATGTAGATTTAAGTGGGTCCGCGCGATGAGAACATGAAATTTCGTCCAGGTTTGTTGTCTCTTTAATTGGTGAAATAGGGAATGTCACGATTTTAAGAAAAGATTTTTCGCCCACGTAAAATTAGCATGAATCTTGAAAAAAAAAAATATATATATATATATATATATATATATATCCAAGTGAGCAAATCGGTAAACGCCGATTCCATTGATTGCAAAGAGGAAAGAGCATCGGTGACCAAAGAAGAAATAATAAGAATACTCGGTCAAATCTTCTAAAGATTATACCAAAATATTCTTTTATTTTACCTAAAAGTGTCCACAAGAGAAGGGGATTTCATGAGAAGATTGAGCGGGAATTAGACCAGGATTAAAGACAAGTCTCAAGAGTAAAGATTCTAGAGAGAGAAGGGAACGAAAGAGATTTTCTCGATTGCTTTAGTTTTTTTTCTCTCCCTGGTCCAAAGGCAATTATACATTCTTCTTTGTAGAGCAATATTCATGCCAAGGAATTCCCTGTTTTAAGATATACACTTGCCCTATATTCACGAGTAAGATTGGCAAGTCAATTCGTAGTTAGACGATGAGGGAGGCTACTTGAGCAATATAAAAGGGGACGAAGTGAAGAACAACGGGGCAGGTTGGCTGGTAAAAAATTTTGGTAGAGAGCATTCACATTGAGAGGAGCCAGCAACGTGCATAAAATTGTGCAAAAGAAAATGAGAGTTTCGGGGGTTTTTGGGGGACGATTAATGAGAGAGGGCGTGTGAGAATTTTCTTTGTGGGAGGCCGAAAAGTAACGTACAAAAAATATTGAGAGGAAAAGATAGTTGACTTTGACTCCTTTTTTCTTTTCATCTTTGTTCGCTACAGTGAAGGTGGTCGCCGCTCCAGCTTTCCTCCAATCGCCAAAGCATCACTTCTTGCTGTTCTCACATCAAAGCCAACAATTCTAGGGAGGCTTCCAGTGAACCCAATGCCCCGGTGTCGTGTTATGCACATTCCCGATAAATCATCGACGATGCAATCGCTCGCCTTCCGTCCAAATCGATTCAACACCGCGAGTTCACGCAGCCAAGGGTTTGGATTTGAAGGTTAATTCACATATTAGGTAATGATCCTAATGTTTCAAATCTAAATTGATGAATTTCATTATCTGAATCATGTTTTCGAGTAATGATGCATATTCTCAGGATTTTCAGGTATATTCGAATTAGAAAATCCTAATTCGTTACGTGCACCGGTCGATAGTTCGATTTCATGCTTGAGATATGACTTGTGACCGCACGTTAAATCGGCTGATCCGATCTCATGCCCGAGATACGATCCGTTGATTTGGTTGCGTTTCTTTTCTTATTCATAAAATATAAAAAAAATGCATATTTAGATTAAGTTGCCTGATTAGATTAGGTTGCATAATTTCGAGTTTTAATAATGAAAATATAAAAAAATGCATCTCATGTAATTTAGAATGCATCACATTATTAGGTCATGTGCATGTCATAGAGTTGCACATAACCGCATGTCACGTAGAGTTAGAATTGGCATGTAGTTTACATATCAATCATGCATGTTAATTTGAAATTGCATTTTTAGCCATGTTAGAATAATAGGTCAAATTTGCATTAGAATTAGGGCCACTTAATGCATGTCATATTAGATTTAGGTTCATGTTAGTACAAGTTCATTTAATTTTATTTTTAAATGTTTCCATATTAGGTTAGCAACATGTTTAATTTGTGCATTTATTTAATTTCGAATTTTCATTAATAAAACTCAAAAAATAGAAGATCATTCATATGTCATTTAGATAGTTATTTGTCATTGGTTAATTTAGTTAAAAAGCACTGCATGTAGATTAGCTCAACTCAAGATTGCATGTTATGGAACATGTTAAGTTAATCACATTTAGGATTAGATTTATCACGTGCATCGCATATTAATTTAGTCCATGCATAAAAGGTAAAAATCCAAAAAAAAAACATAAAATTTTCATCCATGCATTCATGGTTGACTTGCATGTTAGGATCATTTTTTAAAGAAAAATCTAAAAAAAAAATCATTTGACTTGCTTCGTTATATCATTTTTGTTTATTGTTTCATTAAACATTTACATTAATGTTTGCGCACTCGTGTGATCACCATGCACGTTAAGGAATAAATTTTTAAATAAAAAAAAGGTATTCAAGTCCCCGAATTTATGATCTCTTGTTCGTAAGGGTAAAGTACAACTCCCGGTATTTTACATGGGTTTCAGGGTGCGCATAACAGCAATTCTATCTAGAAATCTAATTCTGGAAAGAATTAGATTTTTCTAATTCTGTTTCAAATTGAGTTTTTGAAGAAAGAAACATGTTTGATACGATTAAAGAATTTATATTCCAGAATGAGAAATCTATTTGATATGGTAAAAAAATTCTGTTTCTGATTTTGTTTTTGTTTCATTTAAAGAAATTTTTTATTTTCTTAGATTGCAAGATATTCATTCCATTAAAAATCAAATACTTATTATTTAGCCCAAAAAATTGACAAATTTTTTCACATTTTCTATTGTAATTGAACTCCGAATTCACTTGAGTTGCATAAATCATAGTATATAATAATTCCCAAATAACCAGGAGAAAGGAGGATACCCAATATTGAGGTAAGGCATTTTTCCTGTGGGTTTTGCCTAGCCAATCCGCGACCATATTGGCCAGAGTTAAATTGGGAAATTGATTATATTTACCAGTATTTTTCTAATGTTAGAAATTTAATTTTCCAAGAAAATTTGTGATTTCCAAATGAAACTTTAATTTTTTAATTTTTTTAAATTTTTAATATTATAAAATATGTTTTATTTTTTATTTTTTAATATTTAAAAAAATTAAAATTTCTGAATTATCTTGATTTTTTTAGATTTTTTAGTTTTTTTATTAGTTTATTAATTTTTTATTTTTAATTCGAAAAAAGACTTCGGACCGAGTCGAGGCACGTTCGAAGGAGAGGAGGGCGAGAGTAATTTGATTAGGGCAAAAAAATAAGAAATATTGTTAAAAGAGAATGGATTCTCAAATAGTGTACAAGAATGACTCACTATTGCCCTAAAATCAATTTTGAAATAGAAATCTATTCCAGAATTAGTTTTTCGATAATTTCCTACCAAACAGATTTCTCATCTACATTCTAGATGAGAAATCTGTTTGGTAGGAAATTATCGAAAAACTAATTCTGGAATAGATTTCTATTTCAAAATTGATTTTAGGCATTCATTTCTCATTCTCGGCCACTATTTGAGAATCCATTCTTTTTTAGCAATCTTTCTTCATTTTTTGCCCTAATCAAATTGCTCTCGCCTTCCTCTCCTTCGAACGTGTTCCAACCCGGTCTGAAGTCCTTTTTCAAATTAAAAATAAAAAATTAATAAATTAATAAAAAAAACCTAAAAATTCTTAAAAAGTCCAGATAATTCAGAAATTATAAAAAATTCAAAAAAATTATTAAAAAATACAAAACATATTTTCTATTATTAAAAAATTAAAAAATTAAAAAATTAAAGTTTTATTTGGAAATCCCAAATTTTCTTGGAAAATTAAATTTCTAACATTAGAAAAAATACTGGAAAATATTATCAATTTCCCAATTTAACTCTGACCAATATGGTCGCGGATTGGCTGGGCAAAACCCACAAGAAAAATGCCTTACCTCAATATTGGGTATCCTCCTCTCTCCTAGTTCTTTGGGAATTATTATATACTATGATTTATGCAACTAAAGTGAATTCAGAGTTCAATTACAATAGAAAATGTGAGAAAATTTGTTAATTTTTTGGGCTAAATAATAAGTATTTGATTTTTAATGGAATGAATATCTTGCAATCTAAAAAATTTAAAAAAAAATAAATGAAAGAAAAACAGAATCAGAAACAGAAACAGAATTTTTTTACCATATCAAACAGATTTCTTATTCTGAAATAGAAATTCTTTAACCGTATCAAACGCGTTTCTTTCTTCAGAAACTCATTCTAAAACAGAATTATAAAAATCTAATTCTATCCAGAATTAGATTTCTGGATAGAATTGCTGTCATGTGCACCCTAATCGACCCACCGTGAATAGATTAGTAGCGATTCTATTTGAAATTGATTTGGCATGTTAAGAACTGACACCTAAGTCGCGAATTGGTATGGCTTCTGAGAGCTCAAGTTAGGCTAGACTTAGCAATCCATTAGCCGAACCCTAGGTGGTGCACTTTCGGAGAGGTCGCGACACGACGATTGACAAAATTGGGAAGTACCTAGGAATCCCCTTGGAGTAAGAGTGTACATGAAGTTGAAAGAGTGGAAACAACGTTTTATTTCCAAAGCAGGTAAAGAGATTTTAATCAAAGTGGTGGTCCAGGTTTTGCCACAAATATGTGATGTCCATATTCAAAATTCCAGTGTCAATTTGCAAGGCCATAGAGAAGAAGGTAGCTTTATTCTAGTGGAAAACTCATGCCTCAAAATCTGGTCTACATTGGAGAAGATGGGAAATATTGAAGCAAATAAAAGATAAAGGAGGTTTGAGCTTTAGAGACCTTACTTTTAACATAGTGATGCTGGAAAACAAGCTTGGAGAGTATATCAGACTTCATATGCAGTGTGGTGTGAAGTTCTAAAAGGCTGTTAGTTTCCAAACAGTGATTTCTAGCATGGGTCTAGGGGCTCTCGCCCATCTTGGGGTTGATAGAGCCTTCTTATGGGAAGAGATGCCATTTCAAAGAAGGTGTGGTGGAAAGTTGATCATAGGCAGCATATTAGAATCAAGGAAGATATATGGTTGGACAAAGGCGAATTAGGAAAACTAGAAAACCAATATGAATCTAACATGGTTAAAGAATTGATTGTCCCAGCGGAACCTCGTTGGAATGAACAACTTTTATACAACTTGTTTGATGAGGAAGTTGTGAATGAAATTCTAGCTACTCCATTGCCAACTATCGTGAGGGAGGACTTGCTAGTGTGATCAGCTAGTCGGTCTTGATGCTATTCTGTTAAAAGCGGATACAATGAGCTACGAAAAAATGAAAGTGGGCAGGCCTCTTCCTCCTACCAAAACCCCCCAATGCTTTATGGAGAAAAATTTGGAGACTAAAAACACCTCCAAAAGCCACATTTTTCGTATGGAACATCTGCCAAAATGCATTACCAACTAGGGTGAACATGTTCAAGAGAAGGGTATTATCCGAATCGCTTTTCCCCTTGTTTAGAAAAGAGCCCGAAATCATCGAGCATCTATTCCTTCTCTATGACAAGAAGAAGCAGGTTTGGTCAAATTCTGAATTCAACATCCAGATTTTCTAACGAAGAAGTCACGAGATATGAGGAGTGGATGCTAAAGTACAATGACACGACAGAAGAACATACCTCTCGAGATCATCTTAGTCACCCTCTGGAAAATATGGTTAGCGCATGACTCCCTCGTCTTCCAACGCAAGCAGCCGGACCCTATCAGTACAATCGACTCTACTCTAGACATTCATCATAATTACTCAAACTAAAATAGAAGCAACTTAAAAAGCGCGAGGCACAATCAGTATAGTTACAGTAGAGATGGATACCGCTAGATCCAGGTTTGTTGAAGATAAACATCCATGGATCTCATCTCTCAGGGACCACGGAAGTGGAAATTGCATGCGTTTATCGCATTTAGAAGGTAGATTGATGGAAGATCCGCGCAACCAGTTCGAGCATCTTCGGCCTTTCAAGTTGAAATTCTAGCCTGTCTCTATGCTCCCCGCCTCTTTGCTGATCAGCCCATTTACAGGTAATAGAGGAGTCTGACTGTTCAACTTTGACAAGCTGTTTGAAAGATCTACCCTCTGTCCCGGGAAAGTTAAGCCACTTATTACTGATTGTATGGTCTCTTGGCCTTTTTTGAGAGTTTAGAATTAGTCCTCTACTCCCTTGCCTCAAATAGGCTGGCAAACTGGTTGTTAAAGCCTCTAGAAGTAAGATCCTCCCCCCTAATTGGGTTACTGAACCCACTTCCCTCTTTGGTAAATCCTGTGTTTTGATGCTCCTTACTACTGTAGGTGGGCTCGGGTTTCATGAAACGATATCTCTTGTTCGACTAAAAAAATTGGAAAAATTGAAGTAAAAGAATAAAAAGTTTAATCTTTACCAAAAAAAAAAGAATAAAAAGTTTAATCTAACATACTTCGTGTGTGTGAGTCTATATATATATATATATATATATATATATATATATATATGTATGTATGTAAATTGTCATGAGATTAGGTAATATTAATCTTAGTATTAACTCAGCGTGTAAGAAAGATTTCCATAAAATATGATAATCAACTTCGTTTTATATCTTCATTTTTTCTATTGTTTCAAACATATTTGTAACCGTTATATATTAGATAGATGTCAACCATGAAGGGAATTGAAATATTTAGGTCCAAATTATAAGATGACCCTGTCCTTGAGTTTGTTTTATAATATAGTAACATGTGAAAGTCGCAAATATCTTGGAAATAAACATGTCCCTTGTTTCTTTGTAGTTGATTCATAACTTGAACAAGATAGCAGCTCTGGTACACTCATAAAGAAGTAAAGCGCACCCACAACTGTTGAAGAAAGAATAGGAGCATCTGTACTATCTTCCGCAAGTTTAGGAAGATGATTATTGACTTGCTTCCCTCAATGAACGACCAAACTGGACTTGTTCTTGCCTAGGAGCAACTACGAACTGAACTTGATACTCAAGATGCTCAGGCTACTCAAGACACATTGCAATCGTCATGAGAAACAAAATGAAAGTCCTAAAGACTCAAGACCTACCCGGCTCGCCTTGCTCCCTAGCTCTGTCACTTTATCTAGAATATCTTCACTTTCAACAGCTACATACAAGTCTGTAGAACATAAAAAGGCTTTTCTATTATATAAAAAGTTGTTCAAAAAGATCTCCCATTCTTCCAACAAATATTCTGCTTTTTCCTTGATGTTCGGGGTTCAAATACCCACGAAATTGTTGTTTGCTTATTGACTTCATATAATTCAGATATCTTAGCATTAGATTATATCTCAAGTTTGAGTGTATAAATGTCCAAAGAGAGAGACCATGATTTCTACGACGGTAGCATGTACGGGCATCATTTCCAAGTCCAAATTAGTTCATTTGGGTTTTCCTCGCGCCATACATTCGATTGAGATTACTAACAAGGTTGAAGGCGTGATTGTTTGAAAGTCGCGAGGTAATTCTCGGTAAAATTATTTTATCAAGAAATTGCATGAGGTTATATATTGTGTGATTGAGTAGGAAACGTTGAGCAATTGTAACTTTATAATAAATACTATTAATAAAAAAATCTCAATTAACCCTCCCCATGAAATAGATACTAATAACTGGACAAAACCGCATAAAATATTTGGTGTTCTTTATTATTTTTCACCGAATTTATTATAATTTTATTCTCTTACGTTAGATTTGAATTGCAAAATCGATTTGCTTCCGTACTTGATAACATTATTTCGAGAAATTGTGAATTTGCACTTCAAGTGGGACAAAACTTTGGGAAACTTGTTAATTATGTCAACCATCGGATATGTGAGTCGGATCGAACCTGAGTTTGATATTTTATTGGCTCGACTCGATTTGACTCATATCTACTTATGATGGGAGAATGATTGGTAAGCTTTTCTCCACGATTTTGTTTTGCTAGGAAACATGTGCGATATTGCAATCATTCTTGGCGTTTTGTCTTTTCGTCCACATTTTGGTGTGGTTGGCGAGACAGACATGCGTCCAGGTTGACTGGCAAGTGACCAAATTATTGCACGGAACGACTTTCTCAATGTTGATAGGGAGAGCCTTGGACATTTTGACCCGATGATCAAGGTGCGCCACTTCTAGATGGGTTCCCCCAGCTTTCTGTATCGTATGACGTTGATTTGAGATTTCCAGTCTCCAATTGTTTCAACTCAGTTTTCCCCACGTAAGGAAGTTATTGTTTAGACTTAGTTTATTGGTGACATGGTGGACAAAACTAATCATATCATAAATATTGCAATGAAAACTTCTGTTTGATTGTGCTTGATCTGGGTAGTATAGGTGCTTAATGATCAATGGGTATGGTCTAGTAGATGTCGCTAAGCATGCAATTCACATTGGGCAAGTTCTGTACTATGAAAGTAAAACAAGAAACCAAATCTCGCTACATTTTAATTAAATGATGATATGGGATGAGGATCCATATTTATATTCATTATTCAAGCCACAAGATCATGACACATCGCATCATAAAGAATTTTCTCTTATAAACCTAATGTAGAAAAACCGGCAAGTGCTTATATGAAAATCTCGGATCGTTACAAGAGTAGCCAGTCCCACCCACGCCACAAATGATGAATTCGTGAATGCGTTTTAATCTCTAGACCTTCGCACATTTAGGACACGTTTTGCAGATTTGCATAAGGCTATTTAAAGATTTTCTCCTTTATCAATATTTTCCTTAATTTTATCATTGATTCTATTTGTTTCCTAAAGGGTGACTTCCCCATAAATAGACATCTAAGGCATTGTAAATGCCATTCATTATTCAGAATAAACATGATCTTTTGGAATTCTTTTTCCAATTATATCTTCCTCTGAGTCATTCGGTATCAGAGCAAGTCTCTCCTGTGAGGATGACTAATAACAACAATGACGATCTCCCCATGGCTTAGGGCCGCGAAAACGAGCCTATTACATGGGCTAAGTTCGACCACTTTGCGGAACAAACCAAACAGAGGCTTGAAGACTTACTTGAGGCCATCCGGGTTTTGTCCACCAACCCCATACCCGGTAATCATTTGATCATCATAAGAATGAATGGATTTTTCATATGCATCTTGATTTTCAGGATGCAATTTGAAAATTTTCCCCTTTATCAATATTTTCATTGATTTTGTTATTTGGTTTTATTTACTTGCCAAAGGGACGTTCCTATAAATTGGCGCCTAAGATGTTATAAATGTCATTTCATTATTCAAAATAAACATTATTTTTTGAAATTCTTTCACAATTGGGCGCCGCCAAAAAGAGAAGACTAATTAAATCACAAGTCACTTGTCAAATGGGATCAAGCAGATAGCTATCAATGTTATAAATGATGATTTGTTGAGGCCAAAATCATCGTTTTAACCACCAACATTACAAGCAAATCCAATAGTAACATGGTATGTTTCTACTCCCTCTATATTTATTGACAGTAATAATGATGGTCAAAGTAGTCAACCCCTTCTATAAGAGTTATGTAGGGGCCTAAATCTTCTAATTAAGGCCAAAATAATAAAAACAATCAGCTTAACACTAGTCAGAGTTGTATAAATGATCAAAATATTCAACAGAACATGCCTTTGCTAAATGAGAAAAATGTTAGACCACCTGGGCCACTACAACATGTTGATAGTATAAGACTGCTTGTTGTATCAGGTCAGACCAGTATCTCTACCTAAAGGGCAAGATGGTCAACCTTGTCGACAATGGACTAGTGGCCAATGTTGTATTACAAAACTTCGGCACCAATAGAGGGGTTGTTAGGCCCATCATATCCTCATTGTGTCGATATTGTACCCTATCATAGAGAATTTAAGACTCTTGACTTTGTCTTTTTCATTGGTGAAGATGAACAATCAAGCATTGGGCACATCGGTTTTTCATAGCCAATGTGGGGAGGCAAGAATAAATGGATGCTTAAAACTTGGGTTATTTCCTCTGTCTTTATCAAAAATAGCTTTCGGTTGCCACATTAATTTACCAACAAATTCTATTGGCGATTGGGCTTCAAAAGGTGATTTCATTCTCAATTTTATAGAATGACACATAAGGTGTCAGTTGTTGACTTGGTTAGGCTTTATCATTATGATAATAAGTCAGTCAATTAGCTTGCTGCTCGATTTAAGAAGGCTAGAAACAAATGTCTAACTTCACTATTGGAAAAAGAATTCACGAATTTAGCTTTCAATGGAATGAAATTCAATTTTAGAGAAAAATTTGAAGTCAAGACTTCGTCAACTTATTTCGAACTAGTAACAAGAGTATCAAAATATAAGCAACTGTAAAAAGAAAGAGATACTTTACATAAAATGAGGCTTTGATCGAAACTTGTGATTCAGAATACAAATTTGACCAACATGAAAACAATGAAATAATGATGGAAAAAATAGCGCTATGCAAGCACAGGGATTGTCGATCGCTAAAGTCACCAAAATAAAGGAAACAACAATGACTGAAGCTAATGACACTCAAGTTTACTCGTTCAATATTAACGTATTGGATGAAATCTTTAACTTACTTTTGAAATATAGCATAATTAAATTAAGTAAAGGCCAGGTAATTCCAAGTAAAGAAGATTTAGTAAACCAAAAATATTGCAAGTGGAATATTATGGAATCATAACACATGTAATTGGGTTGTTTTCAAGAAATTCATGAAGGTAATTCCGTTGAGAAAAATTAAATTTGAAAAATGTTCAATGGCTTGTCTATTTAATTTAAAAAATCAAATGCGTATGAATCATTTCGTTCTTTTAAGAGAGGGCATATGTTAGCACCCAAAAATGACCAACTTTTATTTATTACTGACAAGTAATAATTTTAGTCAATGAGAGCAGAGTGATGAAAACCAAAGTCATCAATGAACAAAATTGTCGATAATTAAAAGAGAATCAACAACACACAAATGAAAGTTATCAGCAAGTTTTCATCAAGATTTTAGAAGTTGATCAACAAATTTATCGACGGCAAGCAAAGGACACAAAAACGTTATTGAAGGGTGGTTGCCAATTTAGGATTTTATAAGTTATTATGGATTACTATATAATAGGATCTCTAGTAACTTCTTGTAGCTGCTAATAGGATTAGGAAGTTACTTTCCAATTCAAATTTACTAACCGGTGTATGTAAACATAGTGGGTTATACATCCCAAGTGATTCATTATAAAAGACCCCAAAAAACTTAGGTTGCATTTGATCGACCGAGATATGATATGTTTTATCCTATCTAATGTTTGATAGCTGTAGTCTGTATAGGATATAATAAGGTCGGATATATAAGAGATATAAATCGGATAAAAAAATTAGAGAGGGATGGTGGAATAAGGTTGGATTTGATTTCTTTTATCCGAAACATAAAACTCTACGTTTTTTTTCTTTCTCCATCATTCACCCACGAACAACTCCAACTCCTCTATTAGGTCCAAGTTAGAGAGTCAGACCAGTTTTCCTCGACCTGGTCCAAAGTCCATTTTTTCAAATTAAAAAAACTAAATAAAAAATCAGAAAATAAAGAATTATAAAAACAATTCAAATTTTCATTTTTAAAAAATATAAAAAAATTTACAAAAAATAATAAAATAAAGAACATCTAGGTGGTTGACCACAATTTATTTTATATAGTATTAATTCTATAAGTCTTGAACCAATTTAGATTTTTCATTTTGAATAAACATTTTTAGTGTAGCATAAAAAATGAGAAAACCCTTAAAAATTTAAACTCAATTGATAAGCTCTTATCCAAAGTATCAAGGCGTCTAACCCTTCTCCTCAATAGCTCTCCGATTCACATCAAAATTTTACGAAAGCGACAAAGTGTAATTTTCTTTATAAATGTGAATTGTTCAAAAATCTTTCGTTAACGTGGTTAATATCCTCATAACAACCGGAAAAACAATGAATGAGCTTTGGACTTTATGATTTGTTCTAATTGAGCTTTTTTTTTATTTGGTATTGGACCTGTAACAAAATAAAAACAAATGAAAAACTTGTAAGAGAGAAAAGAAATTCATGTTTCAAAGTGAATATATTGAAATTAAGATTATTTTATAAACATTTGATGTTGAAGGGGCTAACCAAAAAAAATTTCAAAGGAACGGAAAAGAACAACGCGTAATCATAAAATTTGATCAGAATCTACTAATTTAAAAAAGATATATTATTTTGGATGATTTTGTGAATATTAAACCTGCAAATTTGTACTTGCCTAATGTTATTGTTTTAAAATATCCGAATTTAAATTCCTAGTTCACCAAATGATAGATTTGAGAAGATATGAAGTTATCCGACTTTAAATCTATAGATCATCAAACAGAAAATTGGATAGGATATGAGAATACATAACTTTAAATCCATAGTTCACCAAACAGTAGATGGGATATTAAAATTTTCATGGATTTATTATTCTATCATATATCCAATCATATCCCGTTTAGAAATCCGGACAACCAAACGCAGCCTTAATGTTCCTCTTCACATTTATTTTTTGTCCTTACTCTCTTGTATTTTACATCACTGGCAACGATTGCTCTTAGTGTCGCCGTATTAAATTCTTTTTCATTTACTTTATAGTCCAAAAATCAACAAAGACCTTTCACGACCTTTGTCAATTTATATCAATCTATCCATAAATTTCAAGGATATTATATCATCTTACGAAACAAATACACTAGAGCGAGAATGTTATTATACAATTGAAATGCCCTCATGACATCAAAAATTTTATTTGGACAGACATGGTGTTGACATGGATCGATAACCATTGAACTGTCTTGGAGATACTACTTAACAACTCGATCGATATCGACCGAAACCGTGTTGAACTGAAATGCTCATCACATCAGCGCTTACTCTCACGGTATCCCTCTTCAGAACCTCCGGAGACACGATAAATATCGAAAGGGTCAGCATCAGAGGAAAGCAAAGCACTGTAACCAATTGCAGCAATTTCCATATGCACTGTCTCTGTCGGGTGGAATCCGTCGTAGTATGAGTACAACGTCCTGTTCAGGCATGGAATACCGAAGGGAATACACTGGCCGTCCTCCTCCTTAACCTCACAACAGGTTGAACTCGTGACTGAGACAGCTGAAAATTAGACAAACGTAATCAATTCCATCTTTAAGTAATGATAATGAAAAGTTATGAAGTAAAGGGGATACAAGATGACTTCTTGAGTAGATCGGATAACGCCCACATTCTTCCCAGGACGTAAACCATTCACATTATGACACAGTAAATTTATACGTCACTGGATATGCCTACTACTTTTGCCATATTGAAAACCAATCATCGATATGTTCCTGGCATTGCTCGAAAAGGATTGTCTCAGCACAGCAGTGCTAAAGATATATATATATATATAGAGAGAGAGAGAGAGACACACACACACACACACAGAGAGAGAGACAGAGAGAGACAGAGAGAAACAGAAAGAGAGAGAGAGAGGAACATGGATGACCTGGAACTGCAGTAGTGGTAAGTCCATAAGTGTTTACGTAGATGAAGTTAGCACCGCTAAGATTGCGATTCAATTCATTTATGACGGGTTTGAGCCTGTCGTCGAATAGCACAACCTCGTTGTCCATCTTCTCGACGCATTGAGATCCATTGATCTCAAATTTTGATATTTCTGCCGGGGCGCAACCTATCTGACTTAGTCCAAAAATTGCCAACGTCCTCGCTCCATAAAAATACAGTGTCTAGGTTTCGAAAAGCGTAATAGAAAAAATATTAGATCCAACGAAACTGTGGATGTTCCAAGTAATAACCAAGTGGAACTGATAAAATGGAGATTATACGTTAATTAACCTCAGGATTGGAGCTATCCAATGCGAATTAGGACCAAAAATTTACCTTCAACTGTTGTTCGTATTGCTCAACCAGTACTTCGGCATATTGCTCGGGCGTGTAAATCTTGCTGGTCGGGTATATGTCTGGCATCCAGTAGTTGTTGATGTAATCGTTGCTTCCCATCCATATCGTGTATGCACACTTGTTTAAGTATATCTCAGCATCCGCGCCCAACATTTCTCTGATGCGCGAGATCGTGATCAAATGGTTTTGCAATTGATGGTTCAAGCTAATGCGATCGCCCTATCAAAGCATGTGAAATATATCACTTTCAAATATATCAACAAATAACAGCGGCAGACCTAAGGGGGCCGGGTGTGGTCCATCCTAGCCATCAGATAGTTAGCACAATCTTCATAATTGGTGTAGGTGTACTGTCTTTTCACGAAAATTTGTTGTAAAGTTCCTTAGTCTTCCTCCTGTGTCAAGGTTTTCCAATTTCTCTTTCTACCCTCGCTTAGCGTACAACTTTGCATCCGTCACGGTAAATATATGAGATTCATTCGCTTTTAAAAAAACCTTCCGGCTGATATCAATTGAATTATGCTAGATTGGTGCTAGTATTTTGTACAGATTCTCATATGAAAGGGTGTGTACTTTTGTTTCTGGGACAACATGGCAAAGGGTGGAAAAGTGAAGGATAGAACTTCTAGACTGCATTTGATCGTCCAGATTTCTAAATGGGATAGGACTAGATAGGATAGAATAAGAAATCCATAGATTTCTTCATATTCGATCCAATGTTTGGTGAACTACGGAATTAAAGTCGAATATCATCATATCATATCAATTTATTGTTTGGTGGACTATGGATTTAAAGTCGAATATCATCATATCTTATACAATCTGTCGTTTGGTGAACATGGATTAAATTCATATATTTAAAAAACAGTAACATTAGGCAAGTACAAATTTGCAGATTTAATATTCACAAAATCATCCAAAATAATATATCTTTTTTAAAATTAATAGATTCCCATCGAATATTATGATTTCGCATTGTAATAATCTTTTATATTCCTTTGAAATAATCTTTTTGTTACCCCATCTGTTGGGCCACCTCCTCGGTCATCGCCTCGAGCCATAACCCAATTGAGCTCGATTTCATCATTTGGACAATCATTCAATGCATTCAATCAAGCAAATCATCAGCAATGCGCATATCAAATTGAATAGATGGCCTCACAATTAATATGAAATTTACTCATGCAATTTAACTAACTCAAATCATTCTCATAAGCTACCATCGAATCATGTGTAGAGTCTAATCAAATATCCAAACATCTACAGACAATTGATAAAGCATACAATTTAGGCTAAAAAGCATCGATGAACACGAAAATACTGACAACTTCTTCAATTTTCACCAAAAAGGTATTGATTGATTAGCCTAGGCCTATTCTAAAGTTAAAATTTGATTTTTTTTTTCAAGTAAGACTAGCTTTACTAAACCAAACTCAAATTTTTTTATTTTCGAAAATATATTTTTTAAAAAATTTTATTTTTTTATTTTTTATATTGAAATGTCATTTTTTATTTTTTATTAAAATATTGTTTTTTATATTTTCTATATGTTTTATTTATGAAAGTATTATTTAATATTATATTATATTAATTATTAGGTCGGGCTCTGAACTAGGTTCGGTCGATCGGATAAAAGAAATCATGTTCAACCTTATCTCACCCTCCCTCTCAAATTTTTTTATCCGGTTTATATCTCCTTCTATATCAGACCTTATCATATCATAGATAGCTACCAAATACGAGATAAAATAAAACATATCATATCATGATTTTTATCTAGTCGACCAATCGCAACCCTAGTGGATAAGAAAGGATTACAAGGGCATAATGATGGGTTTAGTTTTTCAAGTTAGTTTTGTTGCTGAGAAGTGAGCGTTGCAAGTCTTTTATTTTAGGCCTCTATGGCCAACGTACTCAGCAAAGTATGTCTGCTCGTGTCGAAATATTTGCTTCGTTTGGGTCTGTTGTTTTCGTGCTTGAAGCATGGACAACTTATTGGCCACTTATCTTAACTACCCCAAGAGTACACCTAGGATATACAAGATAATTGAAGTTGAGAGCAAAATCTAGGGAAAAAATGGAACAGTAATTTAACAAAATGCAATTTATACACAGAATCATTCGATGAATCCGGAGAAACTGCAACTCATTCTGCATATGTTGAAATGGGTGCCAAGTATGTGTGTCTACAAGTATGTGTACCAGTTGCTGTCCCGTTTCATCTCGAATGCCTGCCCCACCGGATGCATAATTGACGCCGCGGAGTATGTCGCTGTCATTTGCAGTAGCAAAGGGTGGAATGTATTCATCAAACCCCAGGAGCTCAGCTGTTACTCAAAATAAACAGAAACAGTAATTAAAAGAACATGGATAGCAAGCCCATGAGCGATGTGTTTCTGATAATTAGCTCTAAGATTTGAAGCCACTGTGATTTTGACCAGAATACACATCGATGATGAACATCTGCATTTGAATGCATATAAGTCGGTAAGGAGGACGGGTAGGCGCACGCGCATGCATGTAAACTCACGAGACTTTTTGCCTCTTGGTCTCTTAAGCAACTTTTAGGAAAACATTAACTTCCATGAGAAAGCACGATACTGTGTTCAAACCACATTACATGGAGCTTATCCAAGATTTGACATGAATAGTTACAAGGGTCAACAGAGAAAAGAAAGGTGAGAAGGCGAACCGATGATGTCTACGAAGTTTCGACCGTTGGTGAACCTCCCGGTCACGCCCTCGGTGAAGTCAATCCCGTAGGGAGGGTAATTCGCTTTCGCATCAGTCTCGAGATCGTTGTTGTTCCCATTATCAGCAAGCGAGTCTCCAAATATGAAGTAACAGGGGACTTGAGGTGCTCCAACGGCCCCACTTTGCCACTTCGACGAGATCAAGAAGAGAACGGATAGAACAACTCTCCACGCCATTCAGACAAAAAGAGAATGAAGCTCTCTTTATAAATAATATGTAGACATACGATATTTATAGCGGGAAAAGGGTGAGGAGAGCTTTTAATCTGAAAGTGCTTGGAGACTGGTGTGAGTAGAAAACAAAGCAAGACCTTAACCTCGCCATTGAGTTGGCCGTCACTCTTAATATGGAGAGACAATCCTCATAAGGACAGCATTTATCACATGGCAAGAAGCAAGCCAGCTGTAGGTCAGAGGGAAGCGGTTCAACAGCCAGTCAGTCCATCGGTAAGTCAAGGGCTGGGGCGCGGCTTCGTGCAGGCCTGTGTCTGCTGCTTCTTACGGACTCGAATGAATTAGCTGCTGAGCTAGTCTTTCTCTTCGCACTTCCCTATTCATCCAAGCACTAATGGGGAAAAAGATTCCAAAACCAATTCATAACGAGAGTATTTTCCATTATCTCTTTGTCTAAGAGATATAGATGATCAAGATTAGGAAAATATTTTTGCAAATCATTCATTTTTTCAAGAAATAAATTCATGATTTTCTAGAATCGATGGCTTATACCGCTTGAAATATGAAATCAATAAATATGTCTTTATTATCAAGATTAATTAATGTCTAAATATTTTCGTGAACGGTGAAGATATTTTTCATTCACTTATTTTTATAAATGATACAAGTTATTATTTTTAAGAAAATAATTTTAAATCATTACTTCTTCATGCAATAAAAAAAAAACGAAGTGGTAGCTATTTTTGTCTTTGAATGAACCTTAGTGTATCTCTTCATGTATAATTTCCGGCATATTGGAACCGACGGGTCAACAAGGAACAGGGATCCCAATCTGGAAAGCGCAAGTACCATGGGGTCCATGACATGACAGATTCAATGTCAAATGAATTGAATTTAAATTTTCAACCTCCCCAGTGACCCACAGCCAATTAAGAATGCCCGAAACGTATCCTTCAATCGCAACTGCGACAAGTTAAAACAACGAAGAATCCTTTCAAGTGAATCAAAGGCCATGGGATTTCCATCTAGATCTTTAGAGGGGAAAAAAAAAAGGCAATAGGTGCACCAGAAATTTTAAGACTTATTGCAAAAGTCCAGTTAAATTATAGATCTTTCAAAAAATAGAATCGAACAGACTTGTCAAACTATTACAATTAAGTTCATTGTTCACGTAATTTGAACGGACTTGGCATTTTTAACGTAATTTGAACACATGTCCTATCTATTCTCGCTATGCAACTTTCGCTAAAGTTCATATGAGGGGCAAGGATTTTGGTCACTCCCATGGTACTCCAGCACCGGTATCAGGTCCTCAGTGCTTTCCTTTAACCTAGCGTGAGGCGTTCGGGGCGGAGGTACCGGCATCTTTGTTACTTGCTCCGTCGGAAGAGGAGCCCTTGGCCTATGAAGAGAGAAGGGCATTGAGCTTGATGATGTAGGTAGCAAGAAGCATTAACTTGGTTAGATCGTTTTCACGTGATATGAATTTTTTCTCGATCCAAATTCTTTTTCAATGAAGTTACTATGATTAAATCATGTGATAATTAGAGTGGAATATATTTTTCTGTTATTTTGACCATCCTATCTCTTGTGAGACCAATCACATTTACATAATTCATTTTTGTTATTTGGTAAACTCTTTTCATTTTTTCATTTTTTCTTTTTTTATACAAGACCCACTTTCTTTCTTCTTGTTGGCCATTCTCTTCTTCTTCTTCTTCTTCTTCTTCTTCTTCCATAATCTCCATCATCCTCTGTTTATTAACTATGATGTCAACTCCGTTGTCCTCCACACTTTCGCTAGCACTGGCATTGGGCTTGCCAGTGACCTCCCTAGTTGAATTCTTGATTATTGACAAATATATTTAGTACATATGAAAAGGCTCCAATAAATTTATTCAATTTGGCCCCTGAACAATGCATGTTCTTGAGAGCTTTTGTCTCTTATTTTTCTTGATTTTCCAGTCTCCTTTATTTAGATTGTAATTATGATTTGGAGCTCCTTGCATCTTCAAAAATTTGAAAGTGCTTATAGTTAAAAGCTGAAGACTAGTGTTTTTTGCTGGTCTCATTTTCATAGTTGACAATGAGATTTATGTAATCGACCTAGATATAATAACCCAAAGATTAAAAAAAATTCTCACAAAACATTCAAATGCAACGATAAGTAGAAAGCTTTTTATAAGTCACTGTAAAAGGCACGAAAAGAGGAGCCAATCTCGTGCCAAAATGTCAATTCTAAATAAATCAAAATTTCCATAAAACATATAAAAATATAAGATTTTCCACCTTAACAACCACAAATGTATTGCAATAGTAACAAGTTGCATATGCAATTTAACAAAAAAAAATATTGTTCATTTAGCTACTTGGCTCCCTTCAATCCACTATGCCTATATTTTGTTACCATGAATTCCAATGGTCCTCGAACATGTGATTGATCTAAGATCTTGGCCTTTCGATTTACATGTCTGACTATTATGACCGTAACCCTTACAAGTACCAGTTATCTTAACCTCTTGAATAATCTCAAATGTCGAACGATCACATTTTATAGAAGTGGCTTCTCCTTTAGTTTTTTAACTCGAAGGACAACGTTTATGATATGTAATTAGCGGCTCATATAAGATAGTATCGCTTGCTTGAACAAAATCTTTAATTTGCTTTCGAACAACTTACCTTTTTGGAAAGAGAAAGTATGGAAAACAACGGGGTTGGCATCATAGATAATAAACAGAGGACAACCGGATTTGTAGAAGAAGATGAAGACGGAGTGTGGGGCGTAGAAAGAAGAGAATGGCATGCAAGAGAGAAAAATGGAGAGATGAGTGGGAGGCATGGAAAGAAAGAAGAAGAAGGAAAGTGAGACCCGTATGAAATAAAGGAAGAAATAAAATAAAAAGAGTTGACCAAACAAGAAGAAAAATAGATTATATAAGAGTGATAGGCCCCATAAGGGCTGGGATAATCAAAACAACAAAAAATGAAGTGTTTAAACTGTAAAAGGGGTGGAAAAAGTGCAGCCCTTTATTAATTTAAATCACAGAAATTATAATGCACATTCTTTATACATTTAACGGCAACTTGTTCGTTGGTGCACGCAATAACAAAGAATTAGGTTTTGGAAAAGTTTCAAATAAGGACCCAAAGTGATAGGATTTTCTCAAATAAGGACTCAAAGTGTACATTATTTCAAATAAGGACATGAAGTAGTTATAAATGTTTCAAATAAGGACCTCACCTAGCCAGTTCGCCGGCAACTCCAATATTCCTATCGGTCAATGGCATTTTTGTCAAAAAATAATTTCAACTTATATTTTAATTAATTTAAATTAAGAAAAGATTAAAAAAAAGGGACTCCCTCCACCCTGCCTATGGCTGCCACCCATCACCGACTCCTCGGCGAGGGCTAGGGTCACCGGCGCTCTCCCTCGTCGCCCATACTGATCAAGTTGCGGCCACAGAGGCTGTGGACCCTATAGAGCTCCGGCATCGCCTGCCACACCATCGTCCACTGGCCCTAGGAGTAGCTGAGTAGTTGCATGTTGCCTTCATCACCTAGCGTGAGCCACCGGAGGACAGAGCTACCCAAGTCGGCGAACAGGATGGACTGGCCGTTATCTAGGCTGATCTTCCCCCCATCGTCCAAATTCAGGAATCTATTACCCCTAGGAGATGTCTAGTAAGATCGATGTCGTTGAAGACCAAATTCAGCAAATCGAACTTGAATCGACCATTTTGGGAGACCAACATAGTCCCGTTCATGGTCTGTGTCGCGACCTCCCTAAAGGTGCACCACCTAGGGTTCGGCTAATGGATTGCTAAACCTAAATTAGCTCGAGCTCTCTCAAGCTCATACCAATTCGCGACTTAGGTTTAAGTTCTTAACATGCCAAATTAATTTCAAATGGAGTCGCTACTAATCTATTCACTGTGGGTCGATTAGAAATCCATGTAAAGCACTGGGAGTCGTACTTTAACCCTACGAACCAGAGATTTTGAATTCGGGGACTTGAGTACCTATTTCTTCTATTTCAAAAATAATTTGCAGGCAACTTGAATTGATTTTTTTAACTTTATTTCCTAACATGCACAGTGATCACGCGGGTGCACAAACATTAAAGTAAATGCTCAAAGAAACATAACAATTACCAAAGCAATAAGCAAAGATGAAGCAAATCAATAAAAAATAATCTCTTTTTGGGGTTTTCTATGTGTATGTGATGCATGTAATGGAAAACTAATCTATCTTAATGCAAACCTAAATGCAATTTTATGAATTTCAAAACTATTTAATGAAACTAATTATCTATAGTTAAATAACATTTAATTTAGACTAGGAACTAAACCACGTTAATCCCTAAGTTAAACTAAAATCTTATTTAACTACGGATAAACTAATATGCAAATGCATGAAAAACTGAACTTAATGCAAACTAATATGGAAATGCATGCATGTGATTTTTTATATTTTTTATTTAATTTTGAAAATAAACATAAGGACCTAATTTTGGCATGCAATAATATCTAACAGTGCAATCTAATCATGTAATATGATACTATCTAATGTAAATCAAACCTAATATATTATGAGATTCTAAGTTAAACAACTACACATGACAAATGATTCAACTAAACTATTCTAAAACATGCAATTATCTAATGACATGCGAATGACATTTTTTGATATTTTTCCATTTATTAACGAAAATTCGAAATTAAATAAATGCTTAAATTGAACCTACTACTAACTTAATGCAAGAACATTTAAAAAAACTATTAAAACTTAAAATTAAATGAACTAATATGAATTCTAACCTAATATGACATACATTGAATAATCCTAGACTTCTATATGATTTATTCTAATATGATGTGAAGCTTTTACAACCTAAACATGTAATTTCTAGATGTCGTAGTAATGACGTGGCATGAGATTTATGCACCTAATCTCTATATGGCATGCAATTTTTAACGTGCAAATGACATGTGCATGACATGACCTATACTATATGCATATGATCCTTATTTTATTTTTTCAAAAAAAAATTCGAAATAAGCTAAATATCCTAATGTAGGCATGCATATGAAGAAACTAGTTTTTTTTTGTTGTTTTTTCTTATTATATAAAATTAGAAATTAAAAGATGCCCTAAATAAACTATTAAACTAAAAAATAAATCTAATCCTAAGGAAAGATTGCGATATCCGAAAAAACAATCCGTCCTCTCGCGGTTTAAATTAACGGATATCACAAATCTTAAAAGGATATTCACCCGACTTGCAAAAGAAATCTAAAACAATCAGAAAAATGATCCGCCATCTCGCGGATCAAATTTGGGATCATATTAGAATTCAAACAATTAAATTCCACAGGGTAGTGCCTAAAAAAACAATTCACATCAATCCGAATCAAGAAAATAACATCAAAATCTTAATTGGATTAAGAAATTATCTAATTTGAATTGACGATTTCCGAATCGGAACAAACGACGAGATTCACGAGTGGCGGCTACGGTGCTCGTTGATGTGGGGGAACTTGCGGTGGCAAGGACTTCTAAAATTGAATAGGAAGGCGTGGATCACCAAGAACAACTCAAGGAAGATGGTTTATTGAAGTGCTCGGCTGAATGGTGGCTTGGAATTCATGCGCATGAGAATTACCCCAAGAACACCGTGGCTTCCAATCTTTTGGTCACTCCCTTCTGATTTTATTACTTTTCTTCGTTGGAACAAAAAAGCTGCCGCTTGACCAAAGCTCCAGTTGACCAGATTTTTATTGCTTTGTTGGGAGTCTTTGATCGCCAATTATTGAAACAGAGACACTCCCAGCTGGCATGGACGAATTGATGGAGACGAAGGGCGTCGGTGCTACGAGGTGTTTGTACGAAGCAGTGAACCGTTGAGCGTCGAAACTACTGAGGATCACTCAAGAAAAAGGATGATGTCTGAGCCGCGATGGATGTCAATTCGCCGTTCGTAGAGGAGGACTCGCCAAGCGGAGAGTTGTCGCAAGAAGACACCAATAGAAACTTCACCAATTTTTTCAATTTTTGAACCCTCTCTCTCTTTTCTGACTTTCACGCTCTTTCCCCGTGTGTTTCCCCAGAAGAAGACCTAACACGACTCACACTTTCTAGCTTCTTTTCCGCTCTTCGGTTTTTCACCAAAGAGCTTCCCCCCAAAAAAGAAACCCCTCAGGAACGAAACCCCTAGAAGAACAAGTACCCCCAAAAGCACCTTGACCTGCAAGAGCTCTTTTCTAAAAAGAAACAATTTTTCTCTCCTACACCACACTAGACCATACTCTCTTCGTACTAAAGCCCCCTTTTTTTGACTTTTTCCACTCTCTCTCTCTCACCTTCCCCACACTCTCTTTTCTCTCTTTTGTTTTTTGCCGCACACGATTTTTCTCTCTCGCCTCACCCTCGCCCACGATTTTTTTCTCTCTTAGCCCCTCTGCTCTCTCGTCTACCTTAATTTATAGGAGGAGAACGCGCCCAATTTTTTTAAAACAGCACAAGTTTGGCTCGGATTATATCCTTCTAGATGAGATTTTCTGATTTAACAATTTTAACAAACTCTTAAACAAACTTAATCTTTAAGGGGATGTCTATCCATATCACAACCACTCTTATCTATATCAAAATTTGAACCTTGCACATTCTAGAAGCTCTTTAAATCACACTTGCGATGGTTCGTAATAAGATTATGCCGAGATCATGTGATAATAATTTAATTTTTTTTTGTTTAGGGGTCGGACTAAACTCCTGATTTTCTTATGCACTTAATTTAGGCCAAATTTAAGTGTCAACAGTCTGGTTTGGCAAGAAAGTGTCTCCGGGGACGTCGAAGCTCCCCCAAGCGCCGAACGCCAGGCTGCCGCTATCGAGCAACGAGAGCTTCAAGGAGTTCCTGGCGGCCATCACATTCGCCCCCTAGTGGTTGACGCCGAAGGAGTTGAGGAAGAGCTGCCCACCAGAGGTGATGACAAGGGAGGCAGAGGCGTCGATGAGAGAATCTGGGTTGGCAAACCGGACGACGGTCAAGGGAGAGATATTGGAGTACCAGAGGAGAAGACGAACTAGGTCGATGTGTTGGGGAGGAGGGAACGGAAGCCGGCGGCGAAGACGGAGTTGGGAGAAAGGAGGATCTGATCCTAGGTGGGTAGCCATAAGAAGCCGGCGACCCCGCTGGCCCTTGCCGAGGGGCTGGCGACCCTGCCGGTCATGGCCACTACCCCACCGACAATGGGGCGGTGCCACAAGCCAGAGGGCTCCAACACTCCCCTGTATTTTCTTTTTTAAAATTTTAATTTTATCTTTTTTTCATTTTTTGAAGTGAAAAAAAATGAAAAGACAAAAATGCCCTCATAATCAGGTCTTATTTTGAGACTGATTAATTCATTTCGGATCCTTATTTGAAACGATGTTTACTTGAGGTCCTTATTTGAAACAAAAAGGACACTTTAGGTCTTTATTTGAAATAATATCCACTTCGAGTCCTTAATTGATAAAACCCTGCCACTTGGGGACATTTTTTGAAACTTTCCCTTAGATTTTTCTTTTCTCGCCATAAACTTCATTGTCTCTCTACAGTGAATAAATATTATTGTTCTAAATTCATGACTCACGGCCGATACATCATGTAAAACTCTTAGAAAAGCCAATCTATGAGAATTGGCTAGAAAAATTAGAGCAGCCGCTGCCGCACCTTCGGTCAATGTAATTTGGCATCCCGCGGTTAATCACGTGCCAATCATGTTTTAAACTGGTTTGTTTCTTTTCACATCTCCGGGGGCTTATTAGAAGTTAAAACTGCAGTTAAGGTGAATAAAGTCCCCTGTCGAATTGCGCCCATGTCGGAGTATTGATTGTTTTGGTGATTGCCTGGCCATTCTCAACTGCTCCCATTGTTGTCTGATATAAATGTTTGGGTTTTTCATTATTTAGTATTATTTTTATGAACTCTCATATAGATGGTACAAGTGATCAGAAAAGGAAGAATGGTACAAATGATCTGTTAGAATATTAAATTAATAAAACATGTATTTATCTAACATTTTAAATTTTTAAATAGTTATCGGTGGTTCCATGGAGTCTAACATGATATTAGAGCTAAAGATGTCGAGTTCATATCTTTTTAGACTCAATTTGCCTCTGTAATTAAATATACATATATCTAGTTTAATGTAGTCCCTGAAATATAACATAATTTATCATGTGATCTTTAAATTTATAATTTACTCAACCTAATTTGAACTTTTTTAAACTACATATTAGGTTAAATTTTATAGATCAAATTGAATAAATTAAAATTTGGAGAGAAACATGGTACATTTAATCAAAGTTTAAAGATTATTTGTCTCATTATTTTAATAAAAAAATTATAAAGATCATTAATAGGGAAAAATGTGATTCATAATAATCAATATCTTTTTTCAGTGCCAGTGTGGAATCAACACTCCTCGCCCCCGGGATGATCACACAGCCATGGACAATCAAGGCTAGTATGACTAAACCGTCGTGCTTAGCCCGTGTGTGGAGAAAGTGAAACCTCCGTGGAGCTCTCTCGGCCAAGGAACGACACGTCCATCGCTCCGGCGGATGAAGATGCTTTCAGTGCGCAAACAGATGTCCTAACGCTGACCCGTCCCTTTCATGATCTGATCGACGTTGATGACCCATTCATCAGGTACTGCTGGGACCTGGAGACCACCACGCTCACCTCGTCCCTTCGTTCAGGACATCGCGTCGGAGCGATACTGGTGCCCTTCGCTACTTTGGAGTTACCCAGAAAGTGCCCCACGTGCCGATAACTGGTAAAAAATTCAGCTCCCGACATTGGCAACAGGAATAATGGAGGGAAGGACCCTCCTAAACGTGCGTAAATGCACGCTAGACAACAGGGAAGCAGATCGCCTGCTGTGCGTACGGCGCACAGCAGGGTGATCGGACGACTGGGAAAATTTAAGAACAGAAGAATTCACGAGTTGGTGTTTGGTTGGGGGACAAAACGTGGGTGGGTTTGATCGGTTGCCCTTTGTCCTTTATAGCGACGAGGGTAATTACTTTGGTCTCTTTGTTGGCCTTGTGGGGAAACTTCGTCTTTGTAGAAAATGAGGAAGCACGCGAAGAGGAAGTTCGGAACACTTGGATCTCATATCTCGAGTTGGCGATACGAAGCACGGTCTCACAAAAAGTGGAACTCCCTTTACCTTCCGAGGGGGACAAGGAAAAATTTTAGATGGTCGGGACGCATTGCGCCCAGCCACTAAGGGGGCCACCTGGCGGGTGGGCCCCGCTTGAGTGGCTCGGGCACTATGCGCCCGAACCATTAAATTTCTCCTCAGGGATAATTATCGAAAAAGTCATAAACATTTTGTAACTTTGTCGATTCAATTATAAACCTTTTTTTTGTCAATTTAATCATAAATATTTTGCAACTTTTCCATTTAAGTCCTTCCGACGACTTTTCGCCGGAAAAAACCTACATGAACTTGACGTGACCCGAGCAGTTGTTACTGGACGACGTGGCGATAATGTGGCACAAAACAACGTAGTTTTGGCAAATACCAAATTTTGCCCCAAACCGAACCGTAGCTTTTCCCCCCCAAGTTCATGCTTGCCCCTTGCCCCCAAATTGAAGAACGCAAGAAGAAGGAGAACCCAAATTGTTGCGATTCAACTAGGGTTCGGTTGCAATTCAGTTTTAGGAATTCTTCAGGTACGATTCTTCTTCTCGGTTCTTCTTCAACATGCGTCCTTCTTCTCAGCTAGGTTCCCCTTCTTCTCAGTTCTCCTTCTTGTGTTCTTCAATTTGGGGGCAAGAACAAAATTGGGGCAAAAGTAAGCTAGGGTTTTAGGGCAAGCATGAATTTTGGGCAAAAGCAAGCTAGGGTTTTGGGGCAACCACGAATTTGGGGCAAAAGCTAGGGTTCAGTTTGGGGGAAAATTTGGTATTTGCCAAAATTACGTCATTTTGTGCCACATTATTGCCACATCATCGCCAGCAACAACCGATCAGACCACGTCACGTCCACGTAAGCTTTTTCCAGCAAAAAGTTATCAGAAGAACTGGTAAAATTGCAAAAGGTTTAGGACTGAATTAACAAAAAAAAAATAAGTTGCAAAAGGTTTAGGACTTTTTTCGACAATTGTCACCCTTCCAAGGAGCTGGCTTAGTGGTCCAAAGAAAACCGCCGAGGACCAGAGCTAGTTAGGCGATCAGGAAATTTTCTATTCGATGACCGAAAGTCACTTGTTCAATTCCAGTTGATAGCGGACAATCTATTTTTTCGATGAAGACACCTGCACAGATAAAAGGTCTCAATACTCGTGTAACTAAATTAAGAAAGAAGCAATTTGTTTGTACTAGTGTTTCAACTGACTCGACTAGCCAGGGATCACATTTGTCATTCAATCTATTAAACACCACTTTATCCAACCTAGGTTTTTAGCCAAGAATTCATGTCTCGCGTGACCTCCGTACAGCTTTTTTCTCACAAATAACATTATGAATGTGATTTCGCTTTGTCGGCAAGGCTATATCGAACTCCTTTTCTAATTCTTTTTGTCTTATTTTTGGGCCAAAACTCTTACTATTTAAAAAGAAAAAAAAAGGCATAAATTACACGTGACTTACATCTTTGGTTCTCTTCGTGGAAGCTGATCGCAAACTGTTGGTCTTGTCAGTAATTGTAGCAGGACTAGTTTATCTGGGTGTACGACTGTCCTCCATAGACAAGGCATCTACTACTGAGTATTCGTCAAAGTTTATAGTTTTAAGAGTTCATGCCCACAACTTAGTCTTCTTTTGTATGTTTGGATGGACCTACATCTAATGAATTCATGGGTAAAATAGTACCATAAAAGAGGAGGATATCATTGTTTCTATCATGAAATAACATCATTTTGATCACAACGTAGTCTTCTATTTTAAGCTAAGAGGTTTTTCTTGTCAATTCAGGAATGAAGGTGGTTGTTTATCTGGAAATTTGAGTTATTGATCTCATGTTCTTGAATTGATGCCCACCGAATTCGCTAAATGCTCCTGCTCCATCTCCTCAAGTTGGGGCCTTGTGACCTGAAAGTTGCATATTAATAATTCAGGTCCCTCTGATCATGACTTGACCAGGACTCCCTCTCAATCAAATCAACGTCAAAATTGTCTCTAGCATGCATTGCCAGAATCCAAAGCAGCTACATGCCTTGGCAATTATACCCTTAGGTGATTATGCTGGAGTTTTACATGTCCAAGGACCAGAATGAGATGATCTTCTCCTGATTTGAAGATTTTTCTTTCGTGCTCGATTTGAAGATTGGAGTGCATGTTAAGGCGTTAATTCTTTGTCATTAACGTTATGAAGATCTGGGGTCTACTCAAGATGAAGCAACCACCTTGATTAATGGAGCTATATACTTTGTTATGCTCCTTTCGAGATAGTTATGTGGTGACATGGTTCAGCTTTAATGGGGCTAGTGTTCTTTTTTTGAACCACAACATATTGCAGAGTTGATAAATAAAACATTACTAGAGACAACCCATAAAATACTATTTGATTCTATTATAACTAGGAAATTCCTGGTGAATGCGATTGATACTATCAGCCACCTGGTAAATAAATCATTATCATTGTAATTGTAATTGGATATCAAACTTTCAAAAAAATGTGATTAAGTAACATTAGTCATTATTCTATTATCATAATATTTGATTGCCCATTTTATGTTCAAATGAGTAATAGTAAGCTCGATGAGAGGATAAGAAAATACGTGTTCCTAAGTTATGCACAAGGTGAGTGGACTATTAATCGTGATGCTCGGAATTAAATTCACATATTGTTAACAGAGAAATTGCATTTAACAATTTTTCATTACTTATGAGCAGAGTGATTATAGTAGTATATATACAAATCTAAACAGTATTTAGCTTGAGGTAGAGTTGCATTTAGAAACTCTTGAGGTAGTGGGTACTAGCGAGATAATCGACAGAAGTGGCGTTTGTAGCAAGAAAGCCAACAATTGCTCCGACTGCCAATATTGACAAGGTACGCGTTCGATCTTTTTACATATATGGATGCAACAATTCTTTTGTTTTGTTTGTGGTAGAGGAGATTGTATTTAATAATACTTGTGGAAAAGTGCAAGTTGAGTTGGCGTTTTGATGAGATTTACAGTTGCAACGAAGTTCAAGCGTCGCTTAGACTTGAAAACTATCTGCGGCAGTTGAGCCCACGAGAGAGTTTAGGAGAGTGATAGTGAAATTCATATATCTAGTGAAGAGATTGCAACTTAACTCAAACATCAAATCAAGATGGAGATTCTAAAAATATGTCTCCAATTTAAGTCCATGAATGAAATCCGTCTCGAAATTTGTTTTGATATATTTGGGTGCGGCATATATTTGCAAAGTATATATTGGTCTTGGATCATTGTTAACTTGGATGTTTCTTACTTCGGGTGAGAAAATAAGAAAAGGAAAGTGGATTGGAGATACAATGAAGAAATATTCTTCCTAGTTCCTTTGAAGTCATAATCAAGATTGGAAAGTCCACCATGGACGTGAAGACCAAGGTCAACTCAGTTCATATATAAACGTTAACGAGTCGAATTTAAAAGGAGAGAGAAAATTGAAGCTCCATTTTTTGTAAATGTTGTGGGAGTGCAATATTTTTTAGTGACATCCCATTGGTGCTGCGTGCTAGGCAGCATATATGACATCCCTAGATTAACTCATAAAGATATTATTCGCTTTAACCGTCTCATGCCAAACTTTTGGCATTAAGGTGGTCACCTTTTCAAAAGGACTCCTAGTCTTTGGAATACAAATTAGCACCTTCCTAATAGATCACCAATCCTAGGAGTGCACCCATCTGAGCATGTATAACTTTGAAGTTCCAAAGTTAAGTATTGATGTTACATTAACATGCGATTCCAATTTTCACACACACGCATCTCTCTCTCTCTCTCTGTCTCTCTCTCTCTCTCTCTCTCTCCCGCCCCCCATATACCATGTTAAAAGTCTATTAGGAGCCACCCTTTATCCAAATTTTTTAGGGACAATTGCTAAATAAGTCCTAAACCTTTTGTTACTTTGCCGATTCGGTCCTAAACCTTTTTTATGCCAAATAAGTCCTAAACCTTTTGCAACATTGCCGATTAAGTCCTTCCGGTGGATTTTAGTCGAAAAATGCTACGTGGCGACGACGTGGCAATGACGTGGCAACAAACTTTTATTTCTAATTTTTTTTCTCTTCTTTTTCTTAAAAACATACTTGTTCGGCGAGCTCTGTCGGCCGCCAGAGCTCGCCGGCCACTCCAAAGGGCGACCAAGCCCCTGCCAACAGTGGGCAAGAGTGGCGGGGGCTGCAACGGTCGACGAGGGCCGACCTCCACTCAAGCTCGCCCAGATCTGGGCGGAGCTCCTCCGCGAGCAGCTAGGGAGGGCGGAGCTCCGGCCCAGATCTGGGCAAGCAGCTCCCTCGCCCACACCCGCATCTGGGTAAGGGAGCCTTGTAGATTTGCAAGCTCCCTCGCCCGCATCCGGGCAAGGGAGCTTGCAGCAGATCGGCGAGGCTCACTCGCCTGCCCAAATCAGCAAGCTCCCTCCTTCGCTCATCTCTCGCTACGCCGTCTCCACCATGGCCGTCAAGTCTCTGAATAGTAGCTAGGGTTTATGGGGGCTAGCATGAAGGGGGAAGGAGGGAGGAGGAAGATGATGAATAGTGCCGCCGGGAGAAAACAAATTTTTAGTCAAAACGACGTCGTTTTTGCCACGCCATCACCGGTCGCACCATGTCGTCACCACGTAGACATTTTCCAGCCAAAATCCGCCGGAAGGACTTAATCGGCAAAGTTGCAAAAGGTTTAGAATTTATTTGGTATAAAAAAACGATTTGGGACTGAATCGACAAAGTAGCAAAAGGTTTAGGACTTATTTGGTAATTGTCCCGAATTTTTTAGATTGGGCAATCATTCAATACATTTGTAAGATCGGGTCATTACATCGTAGGACTTTCTTCATAAAATTACATCGATAATTTTAGTGTTGAATCCAATTAAATCTTATCATGAGATTTGGAAATTCCTTCATGAAATTGAGATAGTATTTCATGGAGAATTGTGAGGCTAAACACTATATGAGTTACTTGGTATAATTGGGGACTGTGAAACACTGAGAGTGTTTAAGTGATTCAAGTGTGATTATAATCTTTGTTGTACCACTTGATCTATAGTAAAATCAATTGCTACTCTTCCTGAGAACGTAAGTCATCCAATCGAATCACATAATTTTCTTGTTCAACTTATCTTATTATCCGATCACTTGCTTCCACTATAAATGAAGTGAGGGTGGTTCCAACAATGATGCAACTTACATTCTCAAAGGATTGTCTAAAGGCTCACCTCCTCCTCCTCCTCTTCCTCCTCCTCCTTTTGCTGCTTTTGGGGGATCAGCAACCTAAAATTTGAGAGTCGAGAGCGTAGTAGATATTGAGAGAAGGAAGAAAAAAAAAAATTGGCCTTTGTTTTTGCGTTTTTGGGGTCGGTGGCCTCTGTTGGAGTGCTCAGGTATGCTTTCTTTTATAATAAACTCCCACCTCCAAATTTCTGTTCCTTAATTAGAGATGAATATTCAACGCGGAGAACTAACGTGTGAATTTTTGTTATTATCGTTTAAATTTAAGAATTGAAAGTCACATCAATATATTCCATTAATCCGCAATATCAAAATGGCGATATTAAAAAATATATATACTATTTAGGGATTAAATTGAATATTCATCACCCAATAGTGGATAGCTGTGTTGGTTAAACACTTATTCCTCATCGCCAAGATTAAGGATTCGAAACTCACAATCGTTAACATCTTAAATAGGGCGCCATAGTATTGGGGTCCTATACACCTCTCTCCCGAAGTATAGGGGCCCAGTCCTTTGGTGCCATCTAGCATCCGGGCACGGAAGCAAGTGGTGGTGTCCTCGATTATCCAAAAAAAAAATTGAATCTTCATCAATAGTTCAAATATCACATTGAATAGATTCAAAAGCCATAAACGTCATTTCACAACGGCCCAAAGTTCAGAGGCCAATTCTATTATTTTCCATTTATAAGTTTGCATCTTTGAATGTAATGGCTCCATACATATAATCTTTGTTAGTAAATAGGGAAATGGATTTCCTACCCAGGGTACGGCTTGGGTAGGGATGACCAGGTTTTGTTCCCCACCATCCGATCTCAAATCGGACGGTGAGGATCAAAAAGTGCTTTTTAAAAAAATAAAAATCCAACCCCCTTTAATGGGGGCCGTCCGATCTCCATCGAACGCCCGTTAACGGCAAGATATGGTCACCTGCCCATCTCGGCAGGTGATCCGGTTCCAGTAAAGAGGTCCTTCTCCTGCATTTTGGCGGCTAAAACCTTAATCTCCGAAACCTATGGCGGTTTCGAGATGGGCCTAAAAGCGTCGCAACACATGTTTCGTATGGGAAATTGCCATGAAGATTAGCTTGAATTACGAGGTGTGGGAGTGTTCGTCCTCAAAGAGATCCCGAGGACGTCTTGTCTTGTCAGCGGCCGCTTCTGGGCTTAATCTTCGGAGCTCATTCAAAAGCTTTCTTGAGTTTCGATTCGTCCGAGACCGACGGACTTCCCGCCGACCGTCCAAGTCGAACCCGTGCGCTTGCCGTACGAATGACCAGATGGGTTCTCTCTCAACGACTTTACCTGCCACTTGAATCCACTGCTCTCTCAAGCCATTTCCTAAACTTCTCCAAATCCCTTCGTGCATACACGGGGTTCGTCCAGAATCCGCAAGACGAGGGCAGGGTCCTAGTTGACTCCTCGTACTACTCCAAGCTGTTATCACAATGCTGTGCGTCCAAATCTCTAGTTCAGGGCAAGTTGGCTCATACCCAGTTGACCAAACTCGGTTTGTCTGAGGACCCGAAGCTCCGTGTCCATCTGATTACCTTGTACTCGAAATGTCGGGATTTCGGGTATGCCCGGAAACTGGTCGACGAAAGTCCGGAACCAGATTTGGTTTCTTGGTCTGCTCTGATATCTGGGTACGCCCAAAATGACCATGGACTGGAGGGCATTTCGGCCTATCACGAAATGCATGGAATGGGTCTTAAGGGTAATGAGTTCACTTACCCCACTGTTCTAAAATCATGCTCCATCAGAGAGGATTTGGTTATGGGGAAGCAAGTACATGGGGTCGTGGTGGTGACTGGCTATGACTCGGATGAGTTTGTGGCAAATGGCTTAGTCGTCATGTATGCAAAATGTGGAGAGTTCGGGGATTCAAAAAGGGTTTTCTGCTCGATTCACGTGAAGAATGTGGTTTCCTGGAATGGCTTGATCTCCTCGTACGTGCAGAGTAACTTTTTCATAGAGGCAAAGGAAATGTTTGACAAGATGATCTTAAGTGGGACAAGACCAAGCGAGTTTAGCCTGTCTGCCATATTAAATGCGTGTGCAGGTTTGGGGGATTGTAGTCAAGGAAGGAAAGCGCATGGATATTTGATAAAGCTCGGATATGAATCGGACCGGTTCTCGGAAAATGCACTTGTTGATATGTACGCAAAAGCAGGGGACCTTGAAGATGCAATAATTGCCTTCAAGGAGATATCGCAACCTGATATTGTCTCTTGGAATGCTATAATTGCTGGATGCGTCCTCCATGAACAAAACCATCGGGCTTTGAAATTATTTATGCGGATGAATAGATCAGGAATATTTCCAAACTTGTTCACCTTGTCCAGTGCTCTTAAAGCTTGTGCTGGTATGGAGCTAAATTATTTGGCCAGGCAGTTGCACTCCATTGTGATGAAGCTCGACACAAAGGCAGATAGTTTTGTCAGGGCTGGACTGGTCGATATGTATTCTAAATGTAGTTTAATGGAAGACGCAAGGATGGCCTTCGATTTGATGGCACAGAAGGACCTAATTGCACTGAATGCTTTAATTTCTGGATATTCTCAAAACGGAGAGGATGTGCAAGCCGTGTCCCTCTTTGCTGAGACATACAAAACTGAAATAGGTTTTAACCAGACCACTCTGTCGGTTATTCTTAAGTCAGCCACCAGCATGCAGGCTATTGATGTTTCTATGCAGATTCATGCCCTTACTTCAAAATCGGGTCTTGATAATGACAGTCAGGTGGCAACAAGCCTCATTGATGCATACAGCAAGTGTGGGAAAATAGGAGAAGCAGCAAGAGCTTTTGAGATTTGTGCGGCTGGAGATTTATTGGCTCTCACGTCTATGATTGCTGCTTATGCACAATGTGGACAAGGTGAAGAAGCAGTAAAGCTATACCTAGAAGTTCAACGCAGAGGCCTCAAGCCAGATCCATTTGTTTGCAGTTCTCTTTTAAATGCATGTGCAAATTTATCAGCATATGAGCAGGGGAAACAGGCACATGTTCATGTCCTGAAGTTTGGGTTCATGTTGGACGTTTTTGCAGGGAACTCTCTGGTTAACATGTATGCAAAATGCGGCAGCATAGATGATGCCTTTTGTGCTTTTGATGAGATACCCAACAGAGGAATAGTTTCTTGGTCAGCTATGATTGGCGGATTCGCCCAGCATGGACATGGAAAAGAGGCCTTGCAGTTGTTTGATCAAATGCTGGAAGATGGCATCGCGCCCAATCATATAACTTTGCTCAGTGTGCTCTGTGCATGCAATCACGCAGGCCTGGTAGATAAAGCAGAACACTATTTCAAATCCATGGAAGAGATGTTCTCTATCAGACCTACACAAGAACATTATGCTTGTATGATTGATATCCTCGGCCGAGCAGGTAAGTTGGAGGAAGCAGTGGAACTCATTGAAACAATGCCATTTCAAGCTAATGGCCATGTTTGGGGGGCAATTCTTGGTGCTTCGAGAATCCATAAGAATGTTGAGCTTGGGAAACGGGCGGCAGAGATGTTATTTTTTCTTGAGCCAGAGAACTCAGGGACCCATGTTCTTCTCTCGAATATATATGCATCTGCTGGTATGTGGGGAAAAGTTGCCGAAGTGAGGCGACTCATGAAACACAGCAAGGTGAAGAAGGAACCGGGAACAAGCTGGGTCGAGTTGAAGGACAAGGTCTACACCTTTATAGTAGGAGATAGAAGCCATCCTAAGACCGAGGAGATATATGCAAAGCTTGACGAGCTGAGTGAGCTTATCAATAGAGCTGGTTATGTGCCTATGTTGGAGATAGATCTCCATGATGTTGAAAGAAGTGAGAAGGAGAAGCTTCTTTACCACCATAGCGAGAAACTTGCCGTGGCTTTCGCTTTGATTGCTTCTCCTCCTGGAGCTCCTATTAGGGTGAAGAAGAACCTCCGCATTTGCATCGACTGCCATAACGCTTTTAAGTTCATATGTAAAATAGTCTCGAGGGAGATTATCATAAGAGACACCAATAGATTCCACCATTTCAGGAACGGCTCTTGTTCATGTGGAGATTATTGGTGAAACTAAAATCTTGAGACGTGCTTCTCGATTTTATCCGGGCAAGCAACATCATTATATCCTTATGTCCTCGGCGTATCATAAGTTGAAGCTGAAAGCTCATCGCAGATTCTTATTTAGCTTTGTCTCTGCTACGTATATGATTAAAAGCAAATTGATGGTTGAAAGTTTTGTGGTGGGCTTGCTCCATCTGGAAGATTTTAAAGCAAAGTAATTGCTGCTACTCTTGAGATGGCGTAAATCATCAAAATCGGAACAACCAATCTTGTCTAAACGAGAAAAATCCAATTGAACTAACGAACGACTTCATGCCGGAGCGCTTCTCTTGTAGTACATCTTATGTATGATGTACATTCAACAAATTTACAATGGGTACCAAAAGAATTGCATTTTGTTCACTAAATGTAATCACATTAGCATCATCGACTCTTCTGACATTATTGTCAACAAAGAATACTTGGCCTTAACCGAAATCCTTCCACCTTCTATAGACAGCTTGGCTCCGGTCACCACCCAATACCCAGGAGGGTCTTCCGGGCCCCTCACCATTTCTTTTGTGTCAACAAAATTGGTCAAACTCGGCATCCTCAACGGCAATGGCGGGCCCCCAGGATAAACCGCCGAGTTCAAATCCACCTTCACTGGCCTCTCTGGCGGGATCGGATTCAATCCAGCGCTGAACCTCGTGCTGATGAATGACGAAAATGCCCCTGATTTACGAGATAGACTCGATGGTCCATCCCATTCGGATCTCCGGATCCTTGCAGACGCCACCATGGAGAATCCTAACCTTAGGAACAGAACCTTCTTCATGCCTAAGACCTTAACTTCGAGCCAGGCCTTTGTCACAATAGAGGCGGAATCATCGATCCGCGAGCCATCATATTGCACAGGTGCTGTGCACACGTGCGAGAAGATGCTCCACTTGACAGGTTCGAAGAAGGCTCGTTCGTCCGGACCATGGATAGGCTCATAAGTGTGGTCGTCCGAGATCTCCAGGGTGTTCGGGAGATTCGTCAGGTGTTGGAGATGGATGGCTAGATGGTCACTTTTCTTCCCTTCCAGGTACAGGCGAATACCTGTCACCGGTAGGTTTCCGGTGTCCACCTGCAAGTTGCAAGATAGAGCAACCATTGAACAAATGTAGTAGTTTACTGTTGATTGTATTTATTTGAATTACAAATACAATATTCACTACGTAGAATCACTTGTATTAATAGCAGGGCCAGTCCAAGTTAATGTCCATGATAGACAATATGTCTCCACCACTGGATTAGTGCCCATATCATTTAATCATAAAAGTAAATGATATAGATGGGGTTGCCTAAATTTGCAGTCTCAAGGTAAGCAGATTTAAAATCAAGATGATAAACTGGTATTGCTACACTAGGATCCTTCTGATGCAATGGTGTAGAGTGATGCCACTTATGACTCAAGTATTTGTAAACCAAATTGGCTCTGTGTTATGACCTTCATTGAGTATAAAGAATATCAAAAGCATTAAACAAAGAACTCGCCTCAAAATAAACTGAAGCAAGGTAGGTGGACAATTATAAGGACACTGTGTAAAGTGATTAATTGTTTCAACAAGCTCAAGTCGGACAAGGAATAAAAAATGGCATCTGCATCAGGTTTCTAGTGAAAAATTTAAGGAAACTACCTTAAAAATCCATAAAAGGAGGCACAGAGCAACACATGATATTGCACAATGCTTTGTCATCCTGTACAGACTTTAACTAGTCTCTATTCTTGCAGTGAATGCTTCTACTATAAAGAGGCATCCTGCATGCATGAAACTCCAATTCCTGGAATTCGGGCATGCACCACATTTGTTTACTTTCTGCAGAACGAATTACCTGAACGGTATTAACATAGAGCTTAGGACCCATAAAAGTGAACTGAAGCGATGGAGCTGGGTGCTTTCTCCGTCTGGGTCCAAGGGGAAGATCAGCATATACAGGGGCCCATTGCCGAGGCAACTGGAACTCAAGAAATTGATGGAGCTCCTCTATGGGCGGCTTGTCTGAACAAATGTTAGCAGAAGTTAAAGAAGGATTCAGTCGAAACAGACCAGAAGCACAGCCAAGCAACATCGGTGGTAGATGATGTAGCATGTGAAAGGCTTTCTCGGGCACACAATTAAAAAAACCGAGCAAATATGACCATCTGAAAGACCATAATAAAATTGACGACACCACAATAGAATAGTATGAAACCAAATGCAATGAACAGAAGCAGATGAACAATACAATTAATCAGCTCAAAATCAGTTGAGTAGTTCAGTTGCCAATTGCCACAAGGTCAAGGACATGACTAAACGTGCGTTCACACTCTTTAAAAGATATAGTGATAGGGCAAGACTACAGAGAAATATACACACATCGGAGGTACAGATTGATCGCATGGCCTAGAAATCCATTTCCTCGTACGCCATTCAGCAGCAAAGTTATGGGCACAAAGGACATTGATGTAACATTAGGAGACTGAGATATTGTTGAGAGCCACTGGTTATGAGTTTGACCCAAATCAATTCCTCCCTTCCTGACACAAATACTTACAATATCCTGCATGAGAATTAGAGATGTTAATGAACACGAGAACAACAGAGCCTTATTCTTTTCTAGGCAAATTGTTCAGCGAGTGCAGCTAAAGACATGATCTTCACAAAAGTATAGAGATGCTTACGTTGTTTTTGGAGGAAGTGACGATAGGCGACCTGACAGGTACTCCACGAAAATTCCCAGGCATAAGGTTTTCACCCTGCAAAAACAAACATGAACCTTAAGCTAGGATATGGTCATATTACCACTTAAAATTTCTTTCTGACTAGATAAGCCCTTTTCCTGGAGATACAGGCGAAGAACTCAGAATAATGAACTGTGATACTGCACAAAGCATTCCAGTGAGTCTTTTAGCAACAAAATGAAGTCAATGACGCATATTACATATAAGTAACCATAACTTTCCAGGTCAATCAATATGCTTTAAGAGAGCGCTATTGGTCCAGAAAGTTAGGCAGAGAATATGTCTTGCACTGCACTGCCTCAGTGCATTCCAATTCAGAGGAAATTAAAGGAAACAAGGAAGTTTGACATTAAAGCAACTTGATATCTAAGCACAAATTGCTCACAAACGTCCTTCTTCACATATGAACACTTAAGATAATGAAAAACATCAGCATAGTTCAAAATGAAGAAGTTCAATTATACGAAATTGGTCTATTTCTCACAGAGGGCCAGTATTCCATATGAAAGCACTTGCATCCTTCTGGTGCTTTCCAGGAGATGCATTTAATCATCACTACATAATGGATATACTTAAAAGACAGATGAGTTGATTCCAATATTTTTGTGTACCTTCAATTTGGCTGATAATTGAGCAGGATCTGATAACAAAGATCCATTAGTATCTTCAGAAAATCTCTGATCGGCTAATTGCTTCATGTAGTTCTGAACGTCAGGGGGCTGTAGATACGAGTTGTGCAACTGCTTCACATGAACTACATCTTTACCTCCCATCCTTACCCCAACCACTATATGAGTACCGTATTTCTCAATAAACCTGGAAAATAATGTCGTCAAACACGGCAGTATCTATGAGATGTGAAATGTCATAAGGTCTTGCTATACTTTTGACTTGAAAGGCAACAAATCAATCTCATACGGTTTAGAAGCTTACTCGGCAAGGGCAAGGGGGTCCCACGAATTGGGCACTTCTTCTTTGACTTGCTCAGAAAGCGTTAATTGAGATCTTTCCAACTCAATGCTGTAGAGGGTGATGAACCAACCATCAAAAGCGAGGCTTTTTACAGCCAATGCATCCTTCTGCCAGCAGCCCTTAAAGTCGAACATGGTATTGAATATGCCTGACGGTATTTTACCAGATAAAGAAAGTTCCTGATTGAAATGCTCTGACATCTGCAATTTATAAAGAAAGCAAAGTGCTTAGGGAACAGAATGCAACAGCCAACCTATGAGCACTTCCTTAAGGCAACGACATAACGAGGTCAGAAAATAACATGGAAATGAAATACTGCTCATGCTTCAATGGTAGTGATGCTAAAATCGGTTTCTACTCCACCACTGTGTTACTCTTACTATAGTTTCGCACCACGAGAGTAAAATGCGAAAAATGATGAGTCAATAACAAGGTCGTCATTCTTAATGGTTCTCACTAGGAGATTCGTCACAGCAAGCTTAACAGTATTAGTAAGTAATATAAAGAGAACTGCACTGTTAACAAGTTAAGCAATGACCTCAGGCAGGAAAAATTCAGGATTTTCGTTATTCCTCTTTCTCCAAGCAACACTTATTCACAATCAATTGCAACCCCTCAACCCCCTGGTCAAAACCAGACTTAATGGCAATCACAGTCCAAAAAACGAAATGAAGGCGGGAAAAAGTTGTCTTCTTTCCACTCCAATTAAAACTCCTTTGCAGGACCTGACTACTTAATCACATTTCTTTCCAAAGACTGCTCTTGCATTATTGTTAATTTCGAAAGCTAGCAAGCATCAGAAGTGGTCAGATGATCAACATGTTGACTGGCCCCAACTGAAAGCTAATTCCACTTGATTCGAACAATCGCTAATTGATTCATATGCACCCCAAATATCAGTCATCACTTCAGCAGGCGCTATCCCCGGCCAACGCTCGTGAATCACTTTTGCGCTCCGGCCAACAGCCGGCCATTTCAGTCATGATTCTTCAGCATGACAAAATGGGAGCAGAAGGAAGTGTATGCACTTCTCACGAAAAATAAAGAACCCAACAAGTCTAAATTTTCACTGAAATTCATTATTCACCACTTCACCAGCAAAGTCATGAAGAACAAAACAAACGGAAAAAAGAAAAACAGAGGCCCCATTTTAATTTTTTTTCACCTGATTAAACGAGAGCACGTCGGAGCGAAACCTGGTGCGCTCGCCCTTATCGCATTTGATGCAGGTGGGCACACCGTTGACGACCACCCCACCAGGGACCACGAGGTCTCTGACCCCTCTCGCCTCAAGCTCGATCAACCTCGACCCCGAACGGCCCGATTTGCAGGAATTCAACCGGACGTCGTTCGCGAGGTCGTACCCGAACCCGATCACCGACACCGCCTTATCGGCGGCCGACTGCGGGTCCATCATCGGAGGCATCGAAACCATCACGAAAGAAGCTCTCTTTCTGCTCTCCTCTTCAGCTCCTGATCATTTGACAATTGCTTTTGAATGGCTTACCAATGAAGTGTTTCTGGGTTTTGACTCAAGAATCAACACGGAGAGAGAGAGAGAGAGTTTGAGCAAGAGTCTTCGTAGCGTTTCTTTTATGCTACGCCCGTGATAGAGATTGAAATCAACTTTTGGAAAGCTTCCCCAGAAGAACCCAGAGACCAGAAACGCAAAAAAGCGTCACTTTGAAAAGTTCAGAGATCGGTGGGAGCTGTGTGGGACTGGGAAGCCTCTGCGCAGAGTCATTCACACTCCAATTCACGGTTTCCTGAGGTGGGATTTCCCATTTTTCTTATGCGATTCGATAGACGAAGACTCGTCTGCGGGCTTTGACATTTTCCACTCACTGTTCAACAACAAAGAACAAAGGGCTTAACGTTTCCTTGGGGTGATTCTTTAACGACGAGACGGGAATAAACAAAATTTAAAGTTAGGACAAGAACACGTAGGCGGCTGGCGGCTGTCGCCTTCCCTCTGACACGTGGCGAAAAGTTTGTCCCTTCTATTGTTCCGTGGCACGTTGTTGGTCGGCGAAGTTCGTTAAAGGCCAATTGACAGAGAACAGCTGCCGAGCCACTGGCAGAATGACGATGTTTGTTGCCCTGATCTGGTTCAGATTTACGTAATTGGCCCCGAACGAACGAGAGAGAGATCATTCATAATCCTTTTTTTTCCAATCAAGGATTAATGTTGCCTTAATCAAAGTTAACTGAGTCTAAATGAGCGGTTGAAAAATATACTCCCGATAAAATTGGGATCGACATAATGGGTAGGACTGATTTTAGCTCGAGTTTACCTTAATCTAAGTGAACGGTCGAAAATGTACCCTCGACGATATTGAAGATCGACATAATGGATAGAATAGAGTTAAGATCAAGTTTGCCTCAACATGAGTGAACTTAGGCAAGGAGGACGATTGAAACATGTACTTCTAATGAGATTGGGGATCGACGTAACGGATAAGATAGAGTCTAACCGATGTCCGAGCAACATCCAATCGGCTGCTGCACCGACGCGTCGCGACCATTCATCAGTCCAATTGATCTGTCGGTTGTAGCTTTAGCGCCTGCTTGATTTCCCCCCTCGACCATCTTTCGGCGCTCTTCCTCGCTCTTCCTCGTGCTTTCCGGCCTCTTTGCGCGTTTTCCAAGCAGGCAATTCTGACGGGAAAAGGAAAGTTCGGGGACCTCGACCTTTTCCATCTCCATCCATGTCTTCTTCCTTGGTCCACGTATGCCTTTTTATCTTACTGCGGATGTTTTCTTCCTTTGTCCACACTTGACCTTTCCCTCCCTCTTTTTCTCCCTTTTGACAAGTACAAAACTAGGCACGGAGATTAAGAGTTATCGGGAAACGAAACTCGCCTGTTTGAGGAACAGAGATCATTAATCCTTGTTCTTCATGGTTAAGAATGGACTTGGTCGTGATTTTGCTTGTCATTGTATCCGACTGACTTAGGCTTAAGCTTGAATTCGGCTTGCTAATCGCGCACATCAGTTGATAAAATGTCAATATACCATAATAAATCCCGCAATTGCGAAATTTAGCATACTCGTAACCTAATTCATATATTTTTAAAAGATTAAGGGATCGTCCGAGCGAACAGAAAAATAAGCGTTATAACTTCTGAACATTACATACTGCAGGCCTTAAGTTGTAAATAGAGAATTAAAATTTTTCTCATAATAGATGAAAAGTAAATAGTAAATATTATTGGTTTCTTCTAGACATTAAAAATAGAGAGTTCCGACGATAAAATTGGTAAGATTTTCATTTCATTTGAATACTTTATTACTCAACCATTTTACTAAGCACTATTTAGTAATTTTTCTCGTAAAATAATCAATTAAATAGATGTTGTAAATGTTATCGTATGCACTTAACAAAATTAAATACTAATATGTTCAACTCTCAGCATGAAATCGTACAACTTTCTCCACCGATTTTATATATCTAAAGTATGACACAAAAGATATTTAATTGTAAAAGATAAAAATCATTAGAAATGGTAGATGACTTGGTAAAATATAGTGGCTTGAAGAGTATTCGACACCGATAGCATTGTTGTAGTTGTTGGTATGTTCAGAGAACTTTCAGCTGAGATCATGATGGTCATCCCTCGTAATTCCACCAGCTGTACATGAATTACACTCTGTCTAGCTCAATTACATAGAAAATGTCAGGACTTAATCGATTGATAAGACTTATAAGATGTTCTGTAAAACTTTAGTTATTCAAGCCTCTTTACCCCCTGTAAAAGAAATATACATATTTGTATTTAGTCCTTTCATGGTTCAGAACTCAACATATTTTTCTTCAAAAAATGTAATTGTTTTTTGTTTAAGGATTTCCTTTTTAGAGAGATCTTCAACGATATTTTAGAAAAAGTTATGTGGTCATACATCTAAATCAATTTTATTGCACATGATATTAACATTTTAAGTAAAGTAAGAAATTTCATAATACTAGACGGTTGACGATCAATAAAACATCATGTTTGAGGAATACCTAACAATTTTTGTGTTCTTAAGTAAGATTAGAGATATTGATCAAATGGTTTATGACAGTCAAGAATTTCACAAAGACTATGTCATGTTTAGCTTCGGTGATTCGATTATGCTTTATTTGGTTGAAATTTAGTTATTATGCCTAAGTTATTCCGCCGCTATCTATCATGATGATGTTCATAAGAAAATGTCTAAATACAATAAAAAAGGGTGCATTGTCTATATCACACCTTGTATTATGAATCAGTTTATCTGATATAGAACCATCTTCTGACAATTGTTTTCGAATTTGCAGCATTTGCTTCATAAGAAACTAGTCGATCAAGGAAAATGAAGAGCGTTTTTCATGAACTTAAAGCAACAAATTTCGATTCGAAAAAACGAAATTCCCCATCTAATAATAAGAAAATCATTCTTCATGTGTTCTTGCTGCGCGTCCAAGTGAGAAGAATAGTTCCATTTATGTCTATGTTCTATCTCCCATCAATTTGTTTCCTATCTTCTCGATAAGTCTCATTGTTCTTTTTCTTAAACTTGTCTACCATCTCCTAAATATAGCTCATTAACGCTCATGTTCTTCTACCTTTCCGATATGGCACCATCAGATATAATATCTACAAGTATGATATCATTTCCCAACGTCTTTGTAATTTTTGTCATCTTAATGAATTTAAGAACAAAAGAAGAAGATGTTGATTCCGCTTCATCAATAATAATCACATGCCATTTCTCACGACACAAGATACCTTAAGTGAATTCACTTATTATCAAGCACCACAAAACCAATTTCTCCAACTTGTTCTCCACAGCAACAAACACCAGAAAATGGTTTGGTTACTCCAAAATCGAATTTCTCGAATACATAGTCCAATAATAAGAAGTTTTCGACAAAATAAACAGACCCTAGTGTATGTATGTATATATACACAATTCCTTTTCATGTTATCCTTTTTTTTTCTTTTCCAATCGACAATGGAGCATTCATAACTTGATACCGGGTGTGGCAACAATATTAACGTCTCACACATATCATAATTATCAAAGATACGCGTGTCTGCATTTCCAAGCGATGACATGAAAAGAAAGTTGCTGTTCCTGTGCTTCAAAACCAGCTAAACTAATACAAAACCAGCTCTAATTATATTATTACTCTGAAACCTTCCGTCCCCTTCTGTAGTTTGATAAGTCTTTTGCTCTAAGCCGAGTCCAAGCAAAGAGAAGAAGGAAAGGACGGGGGAAATATTGAACGTGATGGTGTGAAAGTCAAGGTCAACACACGCAGAGAGAGAGGATACGCCAGTCACAGGACGCCCGGCGCCCCTTGATTTTGTTCGGCCGCGTGCCACGGCGGCCATTTAAGGAATGCCGTTCATGCCGGGGGACACGCCAGATCAAATTAAAAGGGGCAAGACTGGGAGTTTGGATTTCATCACTCAGCGGAGATTTCTGTTATACCTATGATATGTACGTGAGGGGTAAAAATCGGGATAATTGTCCAAAAAGTCCTAAACCTTTTAGAACTTAACCGTGGAAAGTTGACATTTCAGTCCTTCCGGCGACTTTGTGCCAGAAAATGCCTATATGAATGTCTAGCATTTCACGTGACCGAACATCCACGTAGGTATTTTCCAGTAGAAAGTCGCCGGAACGATTGAAATGGCCGAACATTCCAAAAGATTTAGGACTGAATTGGCCACACAAAAAACAAGGTTTAGGACTGAATCGGTAAAATTTTAAAAGGTTTATGACTTTTTGGACAATTGTTCCAAAAAAAATCACACTTGAGAAGATTTTAGAAAAGACAAATCTGCAACAGTACCATGGATTATGGAAAATTTGCTCTACCAATTGAATTTAGCACACATTACCGAAGATTATCTCTGTCGACGAGATTGGCACATATTATCGAAGATTGCCTTATCACGGGACATTTGTTCTATCACATCCTCTCACGCAAAACAATGGCAGACTTACTGCTGAGTTTTGTCACATAAAATAAGCAATCGGGATGTGGACATATGTTTTTTTTTGTTTTATGACCTCAGCCGTTTGCACCTATGTAGGATGGGAGCCAACTTCCAACTGCTTCTTGCTAATCAAATCACGAACAAAATGATAAGTCATTTTCCACGTGCTTGGCTCGTGCATGGAAGGTGGGATTTGTGGCGAGACCGATTGCCCCTCCATTATCACAAAGGACAAGTGGTGAATGATGGAAAGTGTGTTGAAGATCTTCAATGAGTTGTAATAGCCATAATAATTCAGAGGCAACAGTAGCTACCCCTTTGTGTTCTGATTCAATGCTAGATTGAGCAAAGGTTGGTTGCTTTTCAGAATTCCAGAAACCAAGATGGGACCAAAATAAATGCAATAGCCACTAGTAGACTTTCAGTCATCAATGTAGCCGGCTCAGATCAGCATCACTAAACACCATGAAGGTTAGTGCATAGGCTGCAAGGTAAGGCCGCATGGTATCTCATGATAAAATAGTAACTTTGAGATAGTTTTTTTTTTGTCAAAGAAACTTCATTTATATTACTAAGGTGCTGGAAAACATATAGTGCTGAAATCCAGACATAAAATGTTAAACAAGTCTCTCGGAATATTTGAAACCCAATTAGATGGTAGGGTACCAGCACTATGTGATTTAGCTAACCAATCAGCTGCCTGATTTGTCTGACGAGGTTCGAAATTTATTTGGGCTTCTTTCATTCGGCCCAGGAGAAGTCTGCAATCCATTATATAGGGAACTAAGGCCCATGGGCTATCTCGCCGGCCCGTAATAAAGTCCACAACTGATAGGCAATCGGTCGATAAGTGCACCGCCAGATCACTTTCAGTTCGTGCATTAAGCCTCTCCCTCAGAGCAGATCGAGACTCTTCCAGCCAACGTAGTCCTTGCAAGATTGCTAGGGTTTCTCCCATGCTCGCAGGTTGAGCCGAAACGCTTGTCGCAAAACCTCCAATACAAACTCCATCTTCACCTCTACATATGCCAGCCACAGAATTAGTCTCTCTACCTTCCATCCAAGAGCAATCAACATTGAGTTTCAGGAAACCCGAAGCCGATGGCATCCATTTCTGCACATCCGAGGTAAAGTCTTTCTTTTTCAGTATGTTAGAGATGAACCATCTTTCAAATAACCCCTGGGATATGAATGCCTCGTCGATTATCTGATTTATCAGAGTTTGTCGCCCTTGGAAAATGTAAGCGTTCCGAGCTTTCCATATGAGCCAGAGTGAGTTCGCAAATAGGGCTTTTTGCTTAACCGAGATCCCAGAGTGAAGGTAATCATCTATCCATCTGTCTATCCGTGTGATAGAGTTAGGAGTAACATCAATTTTGAAATTAGGGTTTAACCACACCTGTTTGGATCCTTCACAGAGTACGAACAGATGCTCAGATGTCTCAGGGGATAGCTGGCAAAGAGGACAAACGGGATCCGGTATGATTCTCGTCCTATATAAGTTATATCTCATTGCTAAACCTTCATTGCATAAACTCCATAGAAATTGTTTGATCCTCGGATAAGTCTGTAAAGTCCAAATTTCTTTCCAAAGCCTTTTGGGAGTCTGGTAGGAAGACGAGGCTTGATCTTCATTCCTCTGGCTACTATTCTCTCTAAACATGTAATAGGCACTTTTGATGGTATAGTTCCCTGATTTGTGACCAATCCATAATAATCTGTCTGGTCTAGGGACAACTCCCAGTGGAGTAGCACATATTTCCTCTGAAATCTCCGGGCTAAAAATATCTTGAATAGTTTGCACATTCCAAGTTCTAGCAATTGGATCAATGATATCAGCCACCCTCATAGGATCATTATGGTTAGCAGGACCACCAATTTTCCCTACTAGCAACCATCTATCCTCTCTAAGATTTATAGATTTACCATCTCCAACTTCCCATTTCAACTCAGACTCAATAGTATCTCGGCCAACTAAGATACTTTGCCAACCCCATGAAGACCTGTGACATTTCTTAGCATTCCAGATAGAGCCGTGTGGAAAATACAGCCCTTTAAACATTTTACTCCATAATGCCTCCGGATTTTGATTTAATCTCCAGGCTTGTTTGCCTAACAAAGCTTTGTTCACATCAATTAAATCTCTAAAGCCCATCCCCCCCCCCATATTCCTTTCTCTTCTTTAGGTGATCCCAGCTCTTCCAAAAAATACCTCTCTATCTTGCATTTTGTTTCCACCAAAAAGCTGAAATTTTCTTCTCAATAGCTCGGCAGATAGAAAGGGGGATTTTAAAAGTATGCATAGCATACTGAGGCAAGGCTTGTATGACTGCTTTAATAAGTACTTCTTTCCCAGCTTTGGAGATTAGCTGTTCTTTCCGGCCTTCAAGTTTTCTGTCCACTCTCGTAAGGATCTACGACAACATCTGTTTCTTAGTCTGGCCCCAGTCTGAAGGTAAACCCAAGTATTCACCTGTTTTTTCATATATAGGAACCCTCAACATATCTGCAATATTACTTTTCAGTTCCTGTGGACAACCTTTCCCAAAGAATACTCCATATTTATTAAGATTAATGGACTGACCAGACACGAAACAGTAGCAGTTTAATATATTGGATAAATTATGTGCTTCCCTGATTGTACCATCTAGAAACAAAATCGCATCATCCGCAAAGAACAAATGTGATAGAACAGGGCAGTGGTGATTCAGCCTTATCCCTTTGATACTACCATCTTGAACAGCATTACTAACCATATAGGATAGCACATTAGCCAGAATGATAAATAAATATGGTGATAAAGGGTCACCCTATCTTATACCTCTGGTAGGAGTGAATGTTTCCCCTGCTTCCCCATTCACTAAGACTTGGAATTTGACAGAAGAAATGCAGAATCGAACTAGGTTCACCCACTTAGCATAGAAACCCATTTTCTTCATGCAATCACAAAGGAAGTCCCATTCAACTCTATCATATGCTTTCTGCATATCCAGTTTTAGCACAGCCTGAAACTTCTTTCGATTTTTCTTAATTCGTAGCTGATGAAGAACCTCCTGAACAATAAAAATATTATCTTGAATTTGACGCCCCCAACAAATGCACTTTGTTCAGGAGATATAATGCTAGGCAGCCAGGGTTTGAGTCTATTAGCCATAATCTTTGTAATAATTTTGTAATTGAAATTACAGAGACTAATGGGTCTAAACTCAGAAACTTTCTCAGGATGAGCCGTCTTAGGAATAAGTGTGATAAAAGTATCATTTAAACCTGATTCGAAATTTCCTTCCTTAAAGAACGACTCCACCATTCTGAAAACATCTTCCTGAATAATAGGTCACTGACTTTGATAGAATAAACCATTCAAACCATCTGGCCCAGGTGCCTTTGTAGCTCCCATTTGAAATACTGTTCTCTACAATTCTTCCCTTGTAATGTCCCTCAACAAGTCTACATTCATTTCCTCGGGAATAATGGCAGGACATTGATCCAGGATTGGCTGATAATATCTGGAACCAACAGAAGTGTATAATTCACTATAATAGGCCTTAACATGCTGCTTAATAGTATAAGAATCTTGGCACCATACATTCTCCTCAATTTTTAGCATAGAGATCCTATTTCTTTGTCTCCTCTGAATCGTAGTGGCATGAAAAAATTTAGTATTCATATCCCCCCTCCTTGAGCCACTCAATTCTAGATCTCATTCTCCAGAATAATTCTTCTTGTCTCCACAGATACCCAATTTTCTCCACATTTGCCTTATAATCTGCCCCTGAGTATCCCCCGTTTGTCATTTGTGTAAGTTGATCATTGATTAGCTTAATTTGTTTAGAAGCATTTCAGAAATTTCTTCTACTCCATTGTTTTAACTCACATGCTACTGATTTTGTCTTCATAGCAATGCTTACAGCATATCTCCTCTCTACCTTCCAAGCATTCTCCATTACTGTTTTGAAATCTGGATGATCCAACCAGAAAGCTTCAAATCTGAACATTTTAGTTCTGTAATTCACTGTCATGTCAGTACTTATCAATAAAGGACCATGATCTGAGCCAATGGCTGGGAAAACATAGGCTTCAACATTAGGAAATAGGACTCTCCATTCCAGATTACACATAGCTCTATCAAGGCGTTTTTTAACTAACTCATCCTCCTCTCGGTTATTCGACCATGTGAATGCACATCCTTTACTCTCAAGGTCAATAAGAGAGCATCTATCCACAAATTCCCTGAACGCCATAATTCTGAATCTTTCCACTTCTCTCCGACCAACCTTTTCCCAGCTGTAAAGGACTTCATTAAAATCACTAGCACAAATCCATGGGACCGTAGAGGAGCTATGTCTAGAGAGAATCAGATTCCAAAGAGACCTTCTTTCTTGAAAATTTGTAGAAGCATGTAACAAAGAGATTTTCATATAAAGATCATTCACAGCATCTCTGCATGAAACATCAATCATCTCTTTAGTGCTATGATCAATAGTAATCTGCAAGGTATCATCCCATAACAATGCTAACCCCCCAGCGATGCCAATTGGGTCAATGATAAACATAGAAGCGAATTTTAGACTTCTTTTAATCCTTTCCACCACCATACTTTGATTTTTGGTTTCCATCAGAAAAACCAAATTTGGTCTCTCTCGAACCACTAGGGCACGTAGATTATGGACTGTCAAGGGAGAGCCAAGACCTTGACAGTTCCAGCTCAAGATTTTCATGACTTTTGAGGTGGCTTATTCGGGCCAGCCACCAAAGCCCTAGACAAATTACCTTCCCACACCTGGATAGGTGTCTCCAAGAGGTTCTCCATACCAGCTAACTCATCCCTCTTCTCATAGGGAGTATAACGTTTCTGTTTTTTAAGCCCAATCTTTTTGGAAGCATGTTTATTGCCCTCCTTGATTGTTAGCCCAGGCTGAAATATAACAAGATCTCTCAGTTGCTTCTGGCTCTCAAAAACCCTCTTGCCCTTTTTCTGATCAACCACCATAGGTTGCAGCATGACTTCCGGAACTAACTCAGGGCAAGGATCATAAGGCACTAAGGCTTGATCACTGTTCAAGACTATTGTTGATTCCGAAGCATTTATATTTGAAGCCAAAGGAGTTTCAGGGATCATTTCATCCTCATCCAATGTAAGATCTATTTTCCCATAAAAGACATTCCAGCAAGGACTTTGATCTTTAACCTCAGCTCTCATCCAAGATCCAAAATGACCCGGTTTGTCTTGTATAATCCCTGATTCCTCATACGGATAACTTGGACAGAAATTAGCATAATGGCCTATCATCCCACATGAGTAACAGAAGTGTGGTAATCGCTCATACTTAAAATCAATCCACCATTTCCTATCACCGACATGAATTATAGATCCAATTTTCATAGGCATCGATAGGTTCATTCGCACCTTAGCTCTCCCAATTTTCCGAGAGCTATTGCTTTTTGTTTCAGTTCTAACCTCCTGTACCTCTCCCAATTTAGCAGCCACCATTCTAATGCACTCCTCCGTCACCGCAGCACGCGGAAGCCCCACTAACTGGACCCAAAAGGAACAGAAAGTAAAATCATAGCAATGTTCAGGGATAGTTGGGTCCCCCTCCTGTAATACTAACAGATTACTAGCAAAAGACCATGGGCCAGAATATAAAACCCTCTTCTGTTCCTCCTCCGAGTTGAAAACAAAAACGAATAACCCCTGTTCAATAACTTCACATCTAACATCCTCTAGTTTCCAATCTTTCTTCATGGTAGACCAAAATGCTTGAAAATTAACATTCGGTTTAGAAAATAACTTCCCATAAAGCAGAAACTCATTTCCTTGTGTCTTGTTTGCAGGGACTTTCTCCGTCAGCTCGGTAATATCCTCTACAGCCCACAAGTCTCCCATATGTTTACACAGTGCCAGCATTTGAAGATGATTTTCATGGCTGCTCTCCATGAAGACAGGACGAGAGTATCAGGTGAAGAAGGCGGGAAGGAATTGATCCTGCGATTAGGGAATAAAAGGTTTTAAGAAAAAGGGGGAAACCCTATGACTATCGATTTAGGGATTTTAGATGGGATGAAGTGTATAAGTTCTATATGAAGGAGTTTTGGCAGGATTGAGGGGAGCTCTAGCAAATGCACACCATGATCTTCTATTTTTAGGGTTCACCGCCGCCAGCTCAGGATAGATGAAAAAACCCTAAGGATTTTTGCTCGGAACCAAAAACTAAGGAAAGCACAGTCAATCTTCGTCATCTTGGCAAAAGAATCAAAGAATAAACTATCACCGAAAGGGATAGAGGAGAAACTCACCATTCGCGAGAGAGAAGCTCTCATCCTGAGAGTGGACGTTGTTAGTGTAGTAGTTCAATCCAAGAAAATCAAATGATCCTTTCAACTTTGAGATAGTTGGATAATGCATAAATCAGCACACTCTATTGAGAGTTTTGTAGAAGCAATCAATTGAACAATAAAATAGAATAAACAAGAAAATAATACAATCGACAGATTTACATGGGTCGATTGGATGACTATCGTCCATGAGGAGTGCAACAAATAATACAATAGAGATTATAACCATAACCGAGTCACTCAAACACCCCTAGTATTTCTTTGAGATAGTGCAAAATCTATTTGACGACTGACCAATGAAAGCACGACGACGACAACAACAAGAACTAAAAGTAAAGAAGGAAAAGTGAAGAAGAGGAAAAACATTAACAAAAAATTCAAACAATATTTATATATTATTGAAAATTCTCCACGTCAGCATCAACTATGCCATGTAAGGCAATCAGCAACCACGTTAGAAATTTCCAACACAAATTGGTCAATGGACTCAATTGGTATAATTAAACAATTTAGGATCGAGTTTGGCAAAACTAAAGTAAGTTTAAGACTTTTTGAATAATTTTTTTTATAATTAGCTTTAAGATTTATTTAGGACATAAAAGTTGATAAGAAAATACAACCTAAAAAGAGCAATAAAATTCTTCATCGTAGTTATGTAGACAAAACGGTTTTGATTTTTTTCTGTAAATTCTAAATTTGAACACTTTCTCCACAGATTTTTTATATCTAAAATATGAGGTAAAGAGAAACGAGTGGAAAGTGCAATATATATTATCCAATCCTCATGGTTCATGTAGTAAGCTACGACAATGGAGGTCATCCCTTAAAATCCCAAAAGTTGCATGTAAACTACTCTATGTGTACGCCACTTACATAGATTAAAAAGCTCAGCTTAACCAATTTATAAGACTTAGCAAAGTACTTTATGGAATCTCAAGTAGCTTGACTTTCAAAGCCCCTAAAAGATGACGCGTATATATATTTAGGGCCTGCATGATTCAATTTTTGGACAAAAATTGATTTCTGGAATAGATATAGTTTTTTCTATTTCAATTTTAAATGAGTTTCTGAGGAAAAAAATATGTTGGTTAAGGACAAACAATTTTTATTTCAAAAATAGAAATTCGTTTGATAACAAAAAAAAAATATCAATTTCTTAAAATAGACTTTTCATTTTGGACAGTAATGGTGATCGGCCAGTCGACCGTGTTGATTGACTAGATAGCGGTAGTGGCGACAGGCCACCAGCAACCGGCGGGTCACAACAGTGTTGATGGTGACTGACTGGTCGGCGACCGATGGCGGTAACGACAGTGGTGGCGGTAACCCATCGGCTGGCAACTTGGAGGAGGAGGTGGCGGCGTTGACCGACGATAACGGTGGCAATGGTGACTAGTCGATAATGGTAAGGTGGTGGACGGTGGCGATGGTGATGGGCCTGCCAGCAACCAGTCAAAGATGACGGTGACAACCGCCGACAGTGATTGGTGATTGGCGATTGACGACGGCGGTGGAAGACTTTAAGGGAGTTGGGTGAGAGAAGAACAATTTCTTGATTTCTCATTCTAGAAGATAAATCATAAATTTTTTATTTCTCATTTCTTACCTATTATTCCAGAAATAGAAAAAAAAATTCCTACCAAGCAGATTTTTGTTCCAGAATGAATTCTGGAATAGAAAAAACTCATTATAGAACATAAATCGATAGCTATCATGCAGGCCCTTAGTCTTTTAAGTGGGTAAGAGATTTGATCAAATTCAACATTGTTTTGTTTGGAACCTAATTAAATATATGGGTGATTCTTAGTATTGCCTTTTTAGAGAGATTTTTAATGTTATCTTAGAAGGAGACGCTTTCACGCACCCGAATCAATGAAATCGCACCAGTACCATCACTTTCAAGCAAAATAAGAATCTTCACGATGCTTGGTAGTCGATGACTAGTTTGTATCGACAAGACATTGCGTTCAAGCAATGCCTACTAACCGTTTACTTTCTTGAGTAAGAAAGAGTCTCTCAAGGGAACTAACAGTAGCGTCTGTCTCTCGACAATCAACTTCAAGTAGTCCTCCAAGGCCATGGCATGCTGTAGCTTTCTGCGCCTGAAGATTCGGGATATTGTAATTAAGTTGTTCCGCCCGTATCAAGATATCGCGTGGATTTGTATGAGAGGATCTCTCTATACACATTGAACGGAGATGTAGATTCTCTATCCCACAGGATACTTTCCATGCACATCTTGACTATTCTATACAGAGGAGAGAGAACTATCTGTGGAGTCATTACAAACTCGTATTAGCTGCATGTATCTAATACTTGCTCTTTCGTTTTATCCTTTTCTTCTGATGTTTTGCTTATGATATAGTATTCGTGGCTTTCTGAAGAGTGTCGTAACTATCAGAAAGACGCAGTGTCTGCGTTTCTGATCGTTGAACCGAAAAGAAAGCTCCTCTTGCTATGCTTCATGACCGACCGGACAAACACAAAGCCAACTGGAGACCCGCTTCCACTTGGGCTCAGCACCACAGCCCCAAAGACCAAACGAGACAAGATCTGAGATTTGTCCAGACAAAGTCCATCAGCTGATTGTACAGACAAAGCCCATTAGCTGCAAGATCTACGACCAGTCAAAAGAACACACAAACAAGATTCATTCATTCTAGGGTTTCCACGAAAGGAGGCTCTAATCATGCATTGGTCTGGCCAAAACCGAGTCCAACCAAAGCAGAGAAGGGGAAAAGAGAAAAGGGGTAGGGGAACATTGAATACGGTGATGTTGAAAGTCAAGGTAAACACACGCCGAAAGAGGAGTAGAGAGAGTCCGTGAGTCTCGTGCTGTTTCGCGTCCCTTGACTTTATTCCGCCGCGCACCAGGGCAGCCATTCGTTGGCCTACCCTTTCACACCCGCGACAAGACAGATTGCGCGCATCCGCAAGATGTGATGGGGTGAGCGAACAGGAGCACGTGGATTTGGTGAAACTGAGGTTCAGATGGGGTCCTCCTGAAGGTCCGAAGCTTCCCTCTCTCTCTCTCTCCAGATCTTCCGGCGCACATAGAGCCGATTAAGCTCGATGTCAAGCAGTCGAGCAGCAGTCTAGCTTGTTAGCCGAATCCGCGTTACAAAACCATGATTGAGTCGATTATGAACGATCATCGAAAGTACGATTCTCATTGACAAATGTCAAGTATTTTCAGTTTATGATCAGCCTAGACGATGTGCTTACTCCCGATACTTAACACGATTTCATGTCAATCAATATCCAATTTAAAGGTGATCGACTTTGTGGGCGCATCCCAAGCTCTTGATCAAGGCTGATTTGGATCACCTGCCCTTGTACTTTCAAGGGCAGGGGTGACCTCATATACCCTCAACCTCAGACGGAAAAAAAGTCCCTCCTCCCTATTTAATGGGGCTGTCCGATTTGTCCAATCTCAAATCGGACAGCCCCAAATGTCAGGTCATTTCAATGTTAGGTGATTCGGGTCTGATCAAGGCTTAATTCTTCTCCGTCCATCCCCCCGGGAAGGGCAATTTGGTCAATATACTCAAGTTCTCCTGCACGTGCCTAAAAATGCACGCGGTGAGAGATGGCAGGCTCGTGTCCCCTCGGCATCAGGTCACAAGCGCGTGAAAATGAGAGACCGGCTCACGGAATTAAATAGGAAAAAAAAAAGTAATTTACGAATAAAGATAAATTAATCGATGACGGATTAATAAATAGGAAAAAGGCGAGCCGAAAAGCAGAGCCGGCTCTCCTGCAATGCGCTCGAGAATTTCCCCGAGTGACGGGAGGAAGGTGACAAAGTACGCCGCCGCCCACTCAACTCGACCGGCTACAGCCAGCTGCCGGTTCTCTCCAACCCCGGGCCACCACCTCCGCCAACGGCTGGAACACGCGCTCCACCTGCCACGCGCCGGGGCCCACGTGCGGAGATCACGCAACGTGGCACACGCGAAGAAACCGACCATTACTTTGTAAATTCATCGAGATGAACATCACGATGGAATTGCGAACAATCCTCTTTTTTACGATGATATATGTCGACCGCAAGTTATTCTCCCGGGACGTCGCGCTCGTTCCGTAGTCGTCGAAGAATCTACTTTTGTAAAAGCGATCGATTAAATCGATCTGGGTCATACGTAATTCATCAGATGCGAACGCACGACATCGCGAAACTTGATCTGTGAGGACGGTTCTACGAGATCGAGAGACATTACGTAGCATGTGCACGATAAGTACGATAAAGTTAGAATGGAAAGTAAATCATTAGCGGTCTTATGACGTGCCTTATGACGTGCCGTGGATAAGATAGACCCGGACAAGATCGGAGATGGGAGAAAAATGGAGCGTAGGAGGTTTCGGATTCGGCAACGAGATCCGAAAAAGAAAAGAAAAAATTAAAAGAGTTATTCCTCTTCGATTTGAGAGAGCTCGTGAGAACTTTTTCTGAAAAGTCTAATCAAGACCGTCGGATCTAAACAAGGGAATCGAGGCCGTAAATGAGTGGGCGATCGGGAGGAACAAATCCCAGCCGTAAATCGGGCGCTTTATGGAACACGCGCGCCAACCGAGGTGCGTGGAAGAGGCCGTCGCGTAATGCGCCCCCCCACCCAGCACGCAATGTGAGAGAGCCGCCGCTCTCTCGAAGAGCCGAACAAACATAACGGAAAATAGAAAATTAAATTTAAATTTAAAAAAAAAATCTAAAAACGGAAAAAGGTAAACATTACACGAAAAAAAAGAACAAGTAGAATTTTTACTTCATTCGTTTCATATTTTAAAAAATTATTTTCCTAAAAAATGATAATAATTTTCCATATTCGTTTATGAAATGCTGTCGAGACACGCTGTTAGAGGTCGCGATACTTAAAAACGAAGAATACGAAAATTATTTTTCACTTTTAAAAAAATAAAAAATATTTTCTTCACTTTTGAATGTATTTTTTTATTAATAGAAAAATATTTTCCTGAACTATACGATAGCGGAAAAATTCAAAAATGTCATAATAAAAATCAAACTTATAAATATGTTCGATTGTAATTTCATTCAAAGAATATTCATCACACTGATATAAATTCGGGAAATTGTGCTGCCAGATTTTTTATGATATCAAAAAGGTTCGGAGTATTTGTGTTTCGCGTGAGTATAATTTGATATTCCTTTTATATTAATCCGAATTTTAAAAGAAATTAATCCAAAATTGAAAAGAAAAGGGGGCTTGTCATCTTCCACTGCGGCGAGAGGAGCAGCGGCAGCAGCAGCCGTCGGATGGGGGTGATGATCATGATCATGATACCCTGCCAATCGGTGACACGCGGTTCTCCTGCCACGTAACCACCAGCAGCAGCAACAGCCGCCCCGGTCAAATTCCTCGTTGACCCAACACCCCCTCTCTCTCTCTCTCTCCTCTCAATTAATCGCCGAACCCTCGCTCCCTTCCCCGCTATAAAAGGGCCTCCTTCCATGGTTCCTTCCTTCATTGTCAGAATTCCATCCTCCGCCATAGCCTCCGCGCTCTCTCTCGATTTCTCGATTTCTCGAAGCTTAAGAGACCCAGAACCCCATACCGATGGCGATGAAGGAGAAGGCAAGTTCCGGTGGCCCAGGACGAAGCGTCGCCGGGGAGGCGCACTACCGGGGCGTGAGGAAGAGGCCGTGGGGGCGGTACGCGGCCGAGATCAGGGATCCAGGCAAGAAGAGCCGCGTCTGGCTCGGAACCTTCGACACGGCCGAGGAGGCAGCCCGCGCCTACGACACCGCCGCCAGGGAGTTCCGCGGCTCCAAGGCCAAGACCAATTTCCCGCTCCCCTCGGAGCAGCACCCGATCCTCCTCGTCGGCTCTGACAAGAAGGCTGCCATCAAGGCCTGCAGCCGCAGCCCGAGCCAGAGCAGCACGGTCGAGTCCTCGGGCCACGACCCCGCGGCCCCGATGGCCGACTCCTCACCGCTAGATCTCAACCTCGCATACCCCGGCGGCGGCGGCGGCTCTGGCGGGTTCCCGATCCAGCAGCAGGGCGTGGCGGCCACGCCGTACCAGCTGTTCTACCTCGACGCGATGGCGAGGGCGGAGGCGATGAACAACCAGCTCTACCAGCGGCTGATCTTCGACCGCCGCGCGGCGGACGGATCCAGGAGCGACTCCGACTCGTGCTCCGTCGTCGTGGACGCGAGCGACCGCGGCCGGAAGCGTGCCCGGGTGCTGGATCTAGATCTCAACGAGCCACCGCCGCAGGAGGACTCCGCCTGATGGGGTGGCGGCTGGCGGCGGGCGTTTTCTCGAGGGATGATAGAAAAAAAAAGAAGCATCCAAGTCTCGATCGTTCCGCTTTTTGTCGATTTAATTTTAGAAGAAATTAGACAAAAGGGCCAAAAAAAAAATAGCAGGTGGAGAAAAAAAAATAGAGAGAAGAAGAATTAGATCGGAAAAATGTTTCGATTTGATATGTTTCGCCGGACGGTGATCTCCGATCAAATCTCGATGTGTATAGACGGAGATCGTATCAGACATGTTTTTTTAGCGACGGAAGAGACCCATATCTTCGCGTCGTTTGTAGCTTAATTACAATAACAATTGTTCATCGGAATTTTCATATCTCGTCCGATCGGCGGCTCGATCCGGTCTCCGCCCCTTTCGATCGCCCGCTTCGTACGTTCGATCTCTCGCACGCGTGTAAACATACGTTCGTCGGAGCCGCATCTCGCCGGAGCGTGACCGGCCCCCCGGCCAACCCGGCGCCGATCTCTTCGCCGCTTTCCATTGTTCCCTTCCCTTCCCTAATCGGCAGTCAACGGTCAACGATATTATTCCCACCATAAAAAAGAGGTTCCACGAATCTTAATATTTTCCGAGCGTGGATAATAGAGTTTGACGGAAATGCCCCTCCTCGAAAGGCTATCCACGCCTCTACCTTTTTTCGGAATCTGGTGGGTCCCGATCTAAAGAAGTTCGAGATTAAGGAATGATCCTTTGATTAGTGAAAAGGTTCTGGATCACATGCAATTACTCCGAAGTCCCGTCTCCACCATCTAAGCAAATCATCACTGAATCAATCGCGGTTTTCTACTAGGGTTCCTACGACGAGTATCGGATACTCGAATAAGATTGATTGCGTAACTTTCCTAATTAATGTAATTAGTCGGATGTTACGGCATCCCGTAATCACACCACGATCTCTTATTTAAAGATAAGAAAGACAACGCTATAATCGCATTAAAGTTCTTGCCAACTTTGATTTTTCTAACTCCATGTCATCTTGTTTAAGAGGTGCTCTTCGATTTATGGTACACTAATCACACATCAAACGAAAGAGAATGCATTGGAAAATATGACAAATTTCCTCTGATCGGCATCTTCACAAAATCCACCACAGTACACAGTTTGAGGTTACTTCGTTTTTCGCGAACGCTAATCCTCCCCGATAACAAGAGAAAGAGCGCTCATCGAATTCATATCAATGAATGAATTAGATCGTAATCCGGAACGCTCATCGAGACGACACCCGAATCGCGTTCCTTCGACCAACCCAATTCGGAAAAAAAAAAAAAAAAAAAAAACTCCGCCATGAACAACACCCTTTCCTTCACCAAATTCAATTGGGGGGAATTGAATTTTTCGTGCTGGCTCCTCGGCTAGAGATAGAGTCAAAGCAGCAACTTGAACCCGCATCTATGAATGCTCCAATCTTACCCAAAATCAATGATGCTCTTCGCAGCAACAACAGCAACAGCAAGAAGAATCTAAATTTGGTAAGAACGAAATGTACACGGCAGTGGTCCGAAATGGCCGTCCCTTGCCCTATTCACGCGGTCCTCTGATCGTGGGGGTGGGGTCGGGGAACCACGTGCGAATCGTGACGTCACGAAAGCTGGAGCAGGTGACGTAATCGTCGAGAGATCTCAAGGAGATTTTGCTCGGACGCTATTGTTGTTTACGATGCCCACCTGCCCCCGCACGATTCTTCAAGACTATAGGAGCTTCCCTCGACCCATCGTGGCACGTCCCGTGGGAAGGGGGAATCGTGCTGGAATTGGGGGCTCCAAATGTGACAAGCGGACTAAAGTATCGAGACGACGAATCACTTTCGACGGCAATCGGTCGGTAATTAGGGCCGGTAAAATGGGTCATGAACCCATTTAGTGACCCATTTTTCAAAAGATCATAATTTAAATGGGTAACTCGTTTTCTTTAAAAATGGATAAAAAAAGGTCGAGAAAAGTTAAAGCCCGAAAAAGAGTTAAAATATGGATTACTAGAATGGCGATATATTTTAAGTAGGCGTAGGTTTCTGAGAATATTAGTGCATTTTAGAAATACGGGTCTGGTCAAATATGGGTCATTATATTTACATTACATGAATATGGGTCAAAACGGGTTAAATGGGTCAAATATATTTGACATGACCCAAACCCGATCCGACCCTCCCATTTGACGCCCCTAGTCGTAATCAGCTAATCGAAGGTGGTACGCGGCTGGTCATGAGCAGTGGAATCGTCCTCCACTGTGTTTAGAACCCCGATTTTAAGCATCGGTCTAGAGATCGTGTTTGGGTTGAGGATCTGTGGATCAACCATCCCATTCCCACCCTGTAATCATCTCGAACCATTCAATTATATCTTATCTCCATTGCATGCATCGACCCATTTGATCTTCCCATCACTTGTGTTTTTTTTTTTTTTTTGATACATATGTCGGCACCACGTCGCACAAAATTTCGCCATATTGGAAAACTTGGCTAATTCTTTGGACGTGGTATGACATTTATTACCGTATAGATTAAAGCGTACCTCACGACAAGGAAGCCATGATCTCTTTAACATAAACCATCCGCTAATTTGGTCAATCTGCGGTACTCCAATCTCTCCAGTCTAATCACCATCAAAACCTCGACGTCAATTCATCACGTGGGGGAAAGAAAGACGCGCAGCCGCGTGGAACGCAGACGCCGGTCGAAAGCGCGTGGGGTTGGGGGGGGACCGGTCCATCTCCCGAGTTTGACTGAGGAGAGTCACGCGGTGTCCTAGAAGAGAGACACGTGTCGCATCGCCGTCCAGATTTTTTTTTTTGTGCCCTTTTTGGGTGGGGTAGGGTGGTCGTGACCTGCTTTTTTTCTTAATCTTTATCCTTTACGTAGGTTCTACAATCGGCTGTATCTCTATCTAATCTCGAATATAGGACCGAACAAGATCACTAATCTTGTTTATCATTTACATAAACACACTTAATTTGTAGAGGAATCGGTTCTTTAAGATAATTTTGTATATAAAATCCATGAAATTATTTTATCTTTTTTAAGGCTCCATTTATTTCACGAAAAATTACTCTTAATACTTAAATTGCATAGGATAATAAGTCGAGGGAAAATTTATACATAAATTCAAGAAAAAGGTTCTCTTTAAAAAAAATAGAAATTATTTTCCTAAATAAAATTAAATATCGACGCTTAGACTGAAATTTATTTGTCCAATTTGTATCAAATGTATTTAGAAGATGAGTGTTTAGATCACACGCTTCTATTCTTGCGGAATTTCGTGGGTCAGATCTCAAATTTAAGATTTAATTGATGATCTTTTGATAATCAAGCGGATTAGTGAAGGTAATCCAAAGTCGGTCTCCTCAAATTCATGCAATTTTGACGATCATAATGCAAATCATCTGATCCAAAAGCTACCAAAAAAGATTACTCCCGATTCCTACAACGAGTATTGGATACAATCGGTTGTGTAACTTTCCTAATTAATGTGAACGTTATGATCTCACATAATCATGTCGCACTCTCTTATTTAAGAATGAGAATGCAATGCTATGATCGCATTAAAGTTCTTACCACTTTGATTTTCTAACACTATATTGTCTAGACTTTTAGTTTACATGAGGATCTTGTTAAGAGGCACACTCTATGTCCATAATATCGATGCACATTGACTACAGATTGACTAGAGAGATGATGCATTGAAGATGACAAATTTCTTTTGTTATTTAATGAAATCCATCGCATATAATAAACGCATAAGAAAACTACCGTGCGCCATTTGAGTTCAGGAATAAAATACTTAGTCTCCACGAACAAAAATTCTTCCCCATGACGTGGAAAAATTGTGTTATTCAAGTTCATTTGAATAAATTAATCCTGTCGTATTCTCAAAGAGTCGATTGATGCGACACCGAAACTCGTTTCCTTCTTCCTAACCAGTTTCAAAGAAGTCTTCTATATGCACCGAGGTTAATTTGGGAATCGAATTTTTTATGTTGGCTCTCTGACGAGAGTCATACCAACTTCACCTCGTATCTATGAATGCTCCAATTCATTTACCAGCCCAAAATCAATGATGCTCTTCGCAGCAAGAAGAAGTCTTAATTTCCCTTTCCTTCCTAGTCAAAATTCGACCTACCCAATGGCCGGATGTGGTAGAAATTTAATGTAAATTGCAGTAGCCCAAATTGACTAACCTTGGGCTATTCATGGGGTTACATGTGATTTCTGCCGTCATAAAAGCACCAGTAGGTACGTAGTCTTGTAGAGATCTTAATGAATTGCTCGTAGCTATTACTTACAATCCAACCAATGCCGACCTTCCCTCACACGATCCTTCGAGACAATAGGAGCCCCCCAACCCCGTCTTGGTACATTTAGGAAAAGGGGTTATCAATGAATCATGCTAGAATCGGAGGCTTCAAATGGGGCAAGTCAATTGAACTCTCAAGACGTCTCGCGAATGCCTTGCTACTTTTCTCTTTCTAGTGAATAAGTTGTCGCATTTGGTTAGCTATGTTGGCTAGCGGATTTTCGGTTTTTGGAAGCTAGCATGAGACTCGTAATAGGCGACAAAATCATCCTTTATCGGGTTTGGAACCCTAATTTAGGTATCTGTCTAGGTGCGGCTCTTATCTAGTTCACCTCGAGACATGATCGACCATTCTAACCTAACTCCCGAAGCACCTTTACTCGGACAAGCCATGCCTTGGAGCGATACTCTACCAAATAAGCGTTAAGGAGGGTTTGATCCCGAAGCCGCCGCGCCTTGCAGAAGGGTTAACGTCCCGCGGACAAAAACACCATAAGCGACAAGAAGTGGAGAGGGCGCGAGACAAGAAGTGGGTGAGGACTGTCGAGTTGCTAGGAACTTGTTGTGGAAAGTCGATGATTCGCCGCGAAGTCCCGGAGTCTTGAAGATACCAAAATCAATGGACGAAGTCCAGATGTTATGAAGTCAAAAAGTCCACCGGAATGCGTTAAACGATTGGTTATCACCGTGAGAGAAATAATATGATTGGCAGATATAGATCATGCCATGTGGCAATCTTAGCATAGGAAATCAACGGTGGATAGTCGTCGCGTGCTAGAGGTGCACGGGCTAATGATGGCTTGCCATGTGTCAAGAGAGCACGAGGCAACACCAAGCCCACTAGAAAGGGTTATGGAATAGACCGACCGAGCCATTCGTGACGGCCTTCATCCGACCACACTATATACCCAAATGTTTTAAGACATCCCAATCAATGAGAATGGCCTAGAACTTCCACGTCCCATGGCAAGTCATCCTTACATAAAGTAATGCTCACTCAAAATAAAGAAATAATGACACAAATAATTCAGGAACTTTAACCAAATGTGCAATATATTCCCTAAATTTCTAATTTATTGAATGTGATATCTAAATTATAGTTCAATGTGTAATGTAATCCTCGAATTTTTAATTTGTTCAATATGGACCATGGATTTTTTGTATATGTTCATTCTAGTTCTTGAACTATATGAAAATCTTCTATATTACCTTTCTGTTAATTCAAATTTATGAACATTATCATATAACTCAGGAACTAGATTGAACATATACCTAAAATTTAGGAATCACATTGTAAATTAAACTATAATTTAAAGATCACATTTAACAAATTAGAGGTTTATGAACTGCATTACACATTAGGCTAAAGTTCGGAATTTATATGTGTCATTTTTTCTAAATAAATTTTACAACAAATCCCTTATGAATGGTCTTAAAATTGTTGAGATAAATTCTATAATCAAAGGGAGATGAGTGAATTGCAATTTAGCAAATATTTTGGCATGGGTGTGTGTTTCCAGAGCACGCTCGCAATTTTAAGAGTTGTAATGAACTTTATATTAAAAAGAAATAAACATTAATTTCATATGATTTAAGAAAAAGCATACTAACAAAGATGTATAGAATATGATAAAAAGTTGAAATCCATACCCAATTATCCATGCACAAGTCATTACCATTCCAACAGTTTATGTCTATTTACTATTTAGAAAGATCAACCAAACGAAAAAAAAAATATTTTTTCAGTACATTTCGAGATTTCAAACAAACATTAAAAAAATATTATTAATTTCTCGAAAATATTTTTTTGAAAGTATCACATTTTTCACAAAAATAAATTGAGTCTTATTAATTAAGCAAGTCGCTTTCGTGGTGGAGCCAACTTGCTTTGCCAATTCTTCAAAGGTTGCGGCCGAGAAATCCAGAGAAAAAATCTAGAAAAGTAGAGAGAGAGAGAGAGAGAGAGAGAGAGAGACCTCCTCAGCATGAAGAACTTGTCGAAGGAAACGATGCATTCTAAAAGCTGGGCGGGGTGGCAGAGGAGAATGTCATACTTCTTTTGAGGAGATTATGAGGCTAAATGTGTACATTATGACACAATTCACAAAGAAATAACAGAAGAAGAATCTCTTTTTTCTATGGGTTATCTTCAATGCTTCACTCCAAGCCATGTTTACAGATGTTCCACCGCCTTTTCAGCAACTGAAAACGATACATTATGACAACATGAGCCCCCTTTTCTGCAGGCTCTCTCTAGAATTACGATGTGCGCAGAGGAGAATTCCTTTCTGGCTACTCTCTTTGGCAACCGCCATATGCCTTTGATGAATGCCACTGCTCCGTATATATAGCTCGCCTATGGAAAACCTGCACTCATCAGACGAGCATGGGAGGCGAAAGAGATTACGAGGGCCATCACTGCCAGGAGGGCCATCACTGCCAGGGTGGCCATCAACGCCACGGCTGTCACGGGCGAGGACACGGCTATGGTCCCCCGCCATGTCGTCAAGGGCATGAATATGGCCAGGGCCGTGGACATGAATATGGCCATTGTCCTCCGCCACCTTACAGTGGACACGAACGTGGCCATTGTCCTCCGCCAGTTTGTCGTCCGCCAGGTTTTGCTCCGCCAGTAGTGTGCCATCCGCCGCCAGCGCCGGGGAGTTATCCCATCTGTCCCCGTTTCTTCTCATGGCCCGCACATGGCTGTTAGCCTCTACCAGGTCATGAGCTCGGCCGCCCCTGCTATCCGGTCATGGCATGAAGAAAGCTCCGTGGGGGTCGTTTCGTCTAGTGTTGCCTATGGTGTGTTTGTGTGTGTATGCGCAATAAGAAGTCGCCCTTCGTCCCTCGAGAAAGATTAAGGCGTCTGTGGGATGGTCTTGTATTAGGGTTCTTCCCTACTTAATTCGCGAATTTCCTCTTTTACTTTGTAAAGATGTTGGTATAGTTTGCATTGTATCCATAGCTATCTGCCTCATTTGATTTTTGTGCATTGCTGAGTGAATTTGTATTCACATGAAATGTTAATTTAAGCCCCGTTTCTTTAGTGAAAAATGAATTCTTCGAAACTTATCTTAAAAAAAAAAGATCTTATGTATTTTTGGAAACAATTACTTGATGGAGAATTTTTTGATTATCGACAGTAACTTAGGTCTAAATACTTTCATGAACAACGAAAATATTTTTATATATCTATTTTTGTATATGTTTTTGAAAAGATATATTTTAGATTATTCATTTTTCACGAAACAAACAGAATCTCAGCCAAAGAACCTTTGCACAAGTTTAATTCTAATTTTCTTTTTCCAAGTAATAGTCCAGCCACCATTCACTATTAGCAGTCTCCAAACAAAAAATAGTTCAAACGTAAAGTGTGGAGTACCCGATTTTTTCTTTACTTTTCTTTTCTTTTCTAAAAGAAAAAATGTATTATCGATGGTTAAGTCCAAATTAGCACGAGTTACTTGATTTGATCCCAACTCGAGACAATCTTCGAGCATGGGATTAGAACCAACATTTTTATCTGCTATCTGAACTTAACATATTGATTATCTGACTGCGAAATCAAAAAGGCTTTTTCGAACATATTTATTTCGCGGAACATTGAATGATCTAAAAGATCTTTTCTTAAATAGAACTATCCATATCATTTTATAAAATGAATGAACAAAAAATATTTTTGGCGCTAAAAAAAAATTCAGATATAAAATTATTACAAGAATTGCCGGTCGCGAGCCGCTTCTCAGCCATCCAAAAGTAAATGAAAATCATCATTAATTTCGTTTATCATAAATTCTAGTATTTGTCTCGTCAACTGAAACGCACTTGATGTATAAAATCACATCACTACAAAAAGTAATTAAGAAATGGGACTCATTGATCTCAATCATTTCAAATAAATTTCTCCCATATTATTCTCTGTTCACTTACACCAGTGTCCCTGAACATAAATCGCCCTTGAATTATAACTAATCTTATTTCCCCGCGTTGACCCTCTTCAATTCTTTTTATTTTCTACCCACGTCAATACGTCGTCACACGAAATTTTCGACGACCGAAAGGCTTCACTAATCTTTAGGGATGCCACATGAAGTTCACCTACGAGAAACGATGGTCTCAACATAAAATCATCCGCCACCGACAGTTCGCCGGCGATGCTTCCTCCGACGGCCCTCCGATTTCTCCGATCTAATCATCATCGAGCCCCGGCGTCAATTCGTCACGTGGTGGAGAAAGAACGCGGAGGCAACGTGATGAACAAGCGGCCGCCGAGAGCGCGTAGGAAGACCCGGCCGGATTCCCGCGTTGACCGAGAGAAAGTCGGGCGCGATATCCAAGAAGGGCGCCACGTGTCGATCGCCGTCCAGATTTTGTTTTTTATGATTCATTATTTTTTTGGTGAGGTGGAGAGGCGTGAGCCGTCCAGATTCTTCTTAATCTTGACCCTTTGTGTAGGTTCTATATTCGGCGGTACCGAACAAAATGATCAATTTTGTTTTTTTTTAATCATAGATTCTTAAGGCGACGTGGCGTTCGAAGACCGGATCACAATATACATGCGATATTAATACTGAACATTCTCGTAACATTTAAGTAGCACGTGACATATCCAAAAATTCTTAAATCATATTGAATAAATCAAAAAATTTCGAGATGATGTTGTGCATCAAATTGAAATTTGAGAGTCGCAATATGTATTTTTCGCATCGTTTCGAATTTCAAGGGCCGCTTACAACGTTATATCCACAAGAAGAAAACGAGTGGTTTCGTGAAAACAATGGATGAGAAAAACGAGTTGTTTTGGATTAGTGTATTGACTCGCTTCTATGCACGCCCCAATTGTGTTTAGTGTACGATTTTTCCAAGATTTATCTTCCTTAAAGAAGTTAGATATAAAGTTATTCGTATGCATGGGAGAACGCCACGTTTGATGCCTGAATTGTATATTTCGGAATGCGAAAGTAAAGGAGGAGAACCGGTCTTCTTCTTCTCTCTCTTTTTAATTCATTTGTTTGTGCACGAGAATATTAAAGGAGAAAGTCGAGTAATTCGAGACCCACTTTTTTTAAGAATGATTTATAAAATATTTTTATTAAAATGAATTGTCGTATCACTTAAAATATTTAATTAACGGAAAGTATCTTCATTATTGACGATAATTTATACCTAGATCATTTCATAGACGATGGGAGCGAACGTTTTTGAGAATATGGATTTTTAGAGAAACAGATAGATCAATAGTGAATCTGGTTGTGCGTAGCTCATACTTTATGATAAATTTTACGGTATTATGTCATATATTTGTCATATATCTGAATTATCAAAATATTGTTTATAGTCATCGAAGGCGCGAATGCTAATTTTTGAAATTTGATTTTATTAGATTTCGCTTCATTTATGGGAAGTTAAGGGTGCGCATGGTAATAATATTATTTTGGAGAATAATTTCTTTTGAGAAATAGTTCTTTTCTATTTCTACTCCCTGAAATAATTTTTAAGTAAAATGAGACATCTGATAACTATGCAAAGTTTTTATTATTGGAATAGAATAAGAATAGGAATGCGTTTGGTACATTTTCGTTTTTACTTCTTGTTCAGAGATGACTGAATGCCATCGGTCGCTGCCGCTTGACCTCCTATCGCCGCCCTGTGGTTGACCATTGGTGGTGCGTAGTGGCATGCAACGACGATCGAGCGGTAGCAAGCAGAGACCAATGACGGTCGGGTGGCGAACGGTGGTGGTTGGCAATGACGCCGCTGGTCGACGATCAACAAAGAGAGAGGAATAAAATAAAATAAAATAAAGAAAAACAGTTATTTCTAGAAGCTTCTTCTTTTTTATTTCTTGTTTTTATTCTAAATCTATTCCTTGGCTACTTTTCAATTCCAAAGAACAGAAAATTAAGTTGACGTTATTAAATGAATTCTTTTTTTTATCTGTTATGGGGAGCACAAAGAAAATAGAATTCAAGAGAAATATAAATTTTTCCTAAAAGGCTATTTTGCCTTTTGTGAATCAGATAAAAGTGGTCGGTCATGATCTATAATGCTCCAAGATCCGATTGGAGGATTTGAATCCAGTAGAGTTGACGCTTATTCCAGACTTGACCGTCAATAAAAAAAACATTTTCTTCCCATTAAAAGGAAAATGGGCAACACAAAAAAAAAACGATATATTTATATAACGTGTCGATTTTTTTAAGGTGGGGGGGGGGAGGCAAAATTATGGAGACAAGAGGTGGGGCCCGCGGCGGGAGGAAAAGAAGTGGAAGTGGGGAAAGCGCGGCGGCCGCTTTCGGTGGGGCCGAGGTTCTTGGTCGGCGAATCCGTGGCGCAGATTTCAGCTTCCCTATTTTAATAACATTTTCTTTTTATAACACGACGAACTCCATCACGAACCTTCAAGAGTCGGGCCTAGCACATGATCTCAACACAATGTCTCCCTTAATTAAGACGCTAGCAACTGTAGATTTTAAACCTTTAACATCGGCAATGAACGACTATTTCTTAATTAACGCAATAATTATTATTGATTTATTTTTCATCTGCATGTTGAATTTGTTTATTAAGTATTTATTTGTTTTTTTTTTTAATTTAAACTTCTCTTTTGTTTTTGTTTTCTTTTTCTCTGGAGGAGGAGGGGTTAGGTACGGCGCAAATAGCTGTTTGCATTAGACTTTGGAGAAACGCAATTTTGGAGGCAGCTTTTAGGTGGGACTGGATCGCGCGCCCACGGTTTGCACACACTTTCACTCCAAGTCTTTCTATACTCTCCAACAAGCTTATAAAAAACCTAATAATTAGAAAATATATATAATTTTAAAAAGGGGCTTTAACAAGTCTTTCGAGATCACACGTAATTTATAGGGGCGATCGATTCCAGACTGAAAATCTAAAAGCTACTACCCTATTGGAGTTCATCTTTTATTTGTTGAATTGGGAATCGAGACGATCGACCATGAACTAGCTTGATAATAGACCGGTCAACTTTAGAATCGCTCACGATCCCTCCTTTTAAAAAAGGCATTAGTGAAAGCCTTGTTTTTTTCGCATTAATAATCAAGTTCTTTTGATCTTTGTAATTACGATATCTCGTTTACATCCTCGCAAAAATAAAATAATTGGCTTTCATCGAAAGTACATCAATTTCGAAACTTCTTACGTGCGAAATCGCACATAACATATAGGGGTGATCGATCTAGATTAAGAATCTAGACCCTGCCATGTTAATATCAATTCCTTATCTTTTCTTGAATCGAAAATTGAACAAATTGACCTTGGAACCAACCTGATATTGAATCGATCGGTTCTAGGGTCAACCCACGAACCGACTAACCTTTTTTATCTGTTTATTTCTTTATTGAATTAAGAGTATCTATTTGTATTCATAATGTGAGAATTCTCCATAAAAAAATGAGTATAAGACCAAAATAAGTGAAAAGTGTATCAAATATAAGAGATTTAGGGTCGTTTTAGAAACATGATCAAAGTAAAATCGACGAAATTGGAGATCAGTCCGAAATCAATCCCGATTTCATCAAACAGAACAGACGCAATTGCTCACTCCTAATGACATACGCTCGTCAGACGATCAGTTCGGATCGTCCCGTGTCGGTGAGGCTCAATCCGTCTCGAAAATTTCTGCAGTCCCGTATAAAATCCTCTTAGACATGACTTGTTGGGTAACCCACGTCCCATTTGTTTTTTTGCCCCCATTTAACAATGGATCGAGCACTTCTGCTTTTTCTCAAATGGAGGGTATGGTGGCCGTGGAGGCGACAGGAATGGGAACGTCCCCTTAATCATTGAGGAGCCGAATTTCTTCTATTTAATTCTGTATCAATTCGTGGTTAAAATCGTCAATAAATAAAGTTGGGAAGCGTCAGCAGCAACATGGCCACTCTTATTAGTGGCAGTCGCTTCATATACAATCGATTAAGATCCGACCAACCATTTATTTATTTTCCTTTATTTAGTGCCCTCTATTTTTTTAATTAAATTAAATTAAACACGAACGGCTCGACAGGACAGCGGATATCCATTTGGTCGATTAAAATTGGGATTTTTTTTCGCGTCTATTATAATGACGGATGCCGAGATCCCGCGATGAACACACGATTCTGGCAGTTCGATTCGTACGAATTTCTCGAAATGAAATTTCTTTAGTTGATATAATTGTTTCCACTAGCAAATTTTAAAGGTATTATAAAGAAAGGTTTCTTTTTTGTATTTGGAAAAATGCAGCGATGTGGTTCTTTTATGTGAAGATTTCCTTGTAGATAATAATAGTGATAAAGACCCGAAGAACCGGTCAAACTTCCGGGGGCCCAAGATCGCACCCGTCATCGAGGCATTGCCGTCAAATCGGCAGCGTCGGCGCCCCAGAAAGCGGACGGCCACGATGAGTCGCGGTCGGCGCGGCGAATGATGATAACGATGGTGTTGATGGTGACGACGGCATCCATGATGCCATCCATGCCATGCCACCATGCATGACTTCACGATCCCGCGACGAAGCTGATGACGACGGCGATGGCGATAGCGACGGCGACTCCTCCTCCGTGCGGGCAACGCGAGGGGAGCGAAGCGAAAGCACGCCAAGAAGGCCTCACGCAGATCCGCGCGCGCGCGTGCGCAGAGCGACGGCGCGTGAGGAGGCGGAGGAGCAGGGGCGGCGGCCCACGGCCTTTCCTGAAAACGACAAGACGGGGGCGGACAAAGAAAAGCCGCTCCCCCCACCACCGCCTCGGGCTTAGTTTTATATATTTAATTCTGATTTGACGTTTTGGAGGGGGCGGAGGGAAAAATACGTGTCCGTGTTTTGTGGGACGTTAGACCGCCGTGACGCCTCTGCTGCCGACAGAATCGGTCGTGCGCGGTGGGGCCCGCCGGTCCCCGGAGGGTAACCACCACCCCCCGACGTCCCTGCTCCCGCCACGTGGAGGATGGCCGACGGGGCCACGCCGCAGCACGCGCTGCGGGTTTTTTTTTGTCGGATATGGATGGCGAAGGACCGGCGGACGCCACCGCCACGTCGCGACAAGCACTCGGGGAAAAAATCGTCGCGTCGATGAGATTCGATCGCCGCTCTTTTTTGATTACTTAAAATATGATGGTCCAGTTAATGAAATCCCAAAAAAAAAAAAAATCAGGTGACTCAAGAGTCGGATATTATATGTCTTATTGACCGTCTTAGGCTTATCCCGTGTGGAATGACTTCCTGATTATTAGTATATCTTGCGGCCGTGAATTCATCTATCTCGAGACCTTTTAAATAGCGGGCGATACGACGATCGACGGCACGACTCGTTATTAACATTTAATAAATTGACGTCAGACTCGAGTCATCTCTATTAATCGCCCTTTAGCATCAAACATCGTCCACTCTCTTATCTTTTTGACACTCGAAGAAAAAAAAAGTAAGAAAATTTTATTTTAGTGAAGTATTTTTTTTTATGACTGATAATCCCTACTTTTCGATAGTATTTCATACCTTCGTATTTGTAAGTCAATAACTCGAGAGAGACTAGTCCAGCAACTTAACGCCAGGTTCCCTCACTTAATTTGAAAACCCCACTTATTCGTAGGTCATATCTTATTTTTTTATGATTGTACAATTAATGAAATCCCAGAAGAAAAAAAAGACAGACGGAATTTTTCAGTCAGAAAAAAAAAATTCGGGTGACTTCAGAGTCAATATTATAATCTTATTGACCGTCTTAGGTTTTTCTTAACATATCCGGTGAAGTTGGGGCCTTGAATTTATCTATCTCGAACCTTTTAAATAGAGGGTGATGCGATGATCAAAGGCACAACTGGTTCGTAACATTGACGTCACACTCGAGTCATTTGTATTAATCACCCTTTAACATAAAAAACCGTTACTCTCTCATCTGTTTTTTGCCTAGAGAAAAAAGAAGCAAGAAAAAGTTATTTTAGTAAAGTATTTTTTTTATGATCAATGATCACTTTCCAACAGTATTTCGAACCTTCGTAACCCATGTTCTTTTTCTTAAATCACGGAATCATACTTGACAGAACCCTAAACTCGATTGTAGGAAATGAACGTATCCACCAGCGCAGCAATGCGTGGATAAATATTTGTTTTTATATATATACATCGAAGAAGAAATCTCTTTAAAAATTCAATTTAGGAAAAATGGACAAAGCATGGTGGAGGAGTCAAAGGAAAGGGGGGGGGGGGAGGGGAGGAGCGGGGGGACCGAGGCGGAGAGCGACAGAGTCAAAATCAACGGTGGGGGATGACCCCACGGGACGTCGACAGCCCGTCCGATTCCGGCCGCTGCCGTCTCCCGATGAACGGCTCCGATCATCTCTCCGCGACCCGCTGGGCGCGGGGCGAATAAATCGTGGCCGGTCGCGGGAAGAGGGAGGTTACGTGTGGACTTCCCCTTCTCTCTCTCCCTCACAAACTTTTATTTATTTAAGGGCATTAAATAAACTAGTTAATAAATAAATTAAATAAACAAGTTATTTAATTTATGTAAAAGTGATGGGGACCACGTCACCTATAATCCCGTGGGTCCCAGTCATCCGCCGTCCCGATCCACTCGGTTTCTAGAAATTTTTCCTCGGCGTAACATAAACAAACGGCGCTCTGCTTTTGACGGGGTCCTCTTTGTATGAATTAGTTTTATTTATGGTAAGTTGATTTAAAAGATGGAATAAGATTCGATTTTTTTTTGTGTGGAAATTAACACTAGGGAGCAGATGAGATGAAATTATTGATTCCGAGCTTATCGAGAATATTTGTCCTAGAAAAAAAAGGGATTTATTTAAGATGAGTTATTGCTTTATACCGTAAATCATATCAGAGATTACGTGTTACGACGCCACGTTCGGTCTCGGCAGGAATCTCGAAAAGTTCGCCTTCCTCTTTCGAATTGCCTCGTCGGTTTTCCCTCACTTTCTCTCCATATTCGATGACAGTGGTGCCTACGGTCGGTTTATTTTCAGTAAGTTTATCTATGAGATGGAATAGATTCGAATTATTCCATAACTAAACATTACTTTAGAGATGAGATAAAATCATCGATTCCCTCCAAAGAATTTTTCAGGAAATAACCGATCGAGAATATTTGTCCCAACAAAGGGAAGGGACTTTGTGAGTCTACCCTTTGCTTTATATCGTAACCGGAATAAAAAGATGTTCGATCTCCATGAGAATATCGAAAAGTTCGCCTTCATCTTCCACGTCTTATACGCGTTCCCTCGTCGGTTTACCCCTACTTTATCTCCATCTCCGACGATAGCAATACCACTCATGTACGGTCGTAAAAAAAAAAAGAAAAATTTTCCAACTCATCAAGAGAATAATTTATACACTAAACTCCAAAAAAAATTTAAAGAAAAATTAAGGTATTAGATTTTGATTATTCTATAAATGAATGTGAAAAAGCGAGCCGCCGTCCACGAGAAAAAGGGCCACCACCACCAACACCAACACCACCACCGATTATTGAAGGAAGGCCCAAAAGGAATCGTGTTGACCCAAAAGGTGACAGCACGTCTACGCTTTGATAGGATTTATGCTGACAATCCCCTCGCTGTCTCTTTCTTATTAGCTTAAAAAAAATTACTGCTTTTTTTTAAAAAAATTGCTTATTTTTTATTTTATAAAGATTAAATATATTCCCGAGAGGATTAAGGGAAAAAAGAGGGGAATTCGATGGAATAAAATACGACCCGCTTTTTATCCGACCCGTTGCAGTCCAACACGACACGAGTCGTTCCCGTTAATTAATTATGATTAAGGGGATATTCCCGAGATTATCTTTTTGGAATTTACTTGGGGGGGATTGAGATTGGGTCGTGTTTGGAAGGACGAGATTGCCCTTCGGTTGGCTTTTGTGGGGGGGAGGGGATTTGAACAGGTCTCGAGTGATTAAAGTTAGGGGGGGGGGATTTGTTCTTTAATTGGTTTGATTAGAGTTTGGAAAAGGGTCGCGGAAGGAGAAAATCATGGGGAGCCGATGGAGATTTGACCAGAGAACGGGGGAAAGGTCCCCCCCCTTCAATTTAGGGATGTTGGAGGCCGGATCTTGGTGGGATTTAGTGGGCCCAAATGGGGCGGGCCGAGTTTGAACCGCGCCCCGTAAGTTGTCCACTTCGAATCCGATGTTCGGTTCGATTCGGTTCGGTTCGGTTCGATAGAGTTGCATTATTGCTCGGCTTTATTCTTGATGTGTGTTTGTTTGTCTTTCCCTTTTATGGATAGTAGAGAAGAAAGCTCATGGATTTGGCTAAGCAATCAACCAAAAAGTGAGGGAACTTGCCGGTGCTTTGTATTGCCTTAAAATTCATACTGCCATAAAAGGCAATTTCTTTTTCACCAACTAGATGATCCCAAGGTCCGCTCTCCATTCAATTTGCGGAATCAATGCGTGCGACATACTACGAACAACCATATTCATCGCCCGATCGTTTTGCCATGCCGGTCTTCTAACCGTTTTTGTATCAAATCTCTCCTAATATGCTTAACACCACGACGGAAAGCTATCGATAACACATACAATTCCCATATAGGGAGAATCGCTACTTTCTGATGGTCCATCTGATTGATCTCCATAATTTCTCGGCCTTGAAATTTATGTTTCCATCTTGATCACGTCATCGCACACGGCTGGGTCGGAATGACTTTATTGAGACCGATCTTATCCGCCATCGATTCAATAAATTATTCAACGTGGCCAATAGTTAGACACCCTTAGATCAGAGATACGAATTACAGCATTCGGGTGATTTTTTTTTAATATTTATTACTGTAATTTTATATTTAAAGTGGGGTGGCAATAATTTCGGGGGTCCAAACAAAGAAAACCAGGGAAACATGAAACCGGTCGCCCGAACCGGATTACGAAGCGGGGCAGAGCGAGGGGACCCGGGACAGCGACCCGAAGCCGGCACCATGAGCAGCGGCGCCCCATTTCCTTGACAAATCCCCCCTCTTAAACAACGACCGCTACAACGACCGCTCCACTTCTTCTTCTTTTTTCTATAAACATTTTATAAATTAATCAATTGATGTTCGACCAAAAAAAAAGAAGAATAATCAATTGATGTAATAATTAAATAATCATATTAACATTAAAATCCCTCAAATTATGCCGACTACAACACAAATAACTCCAATATATACCTCGAATGAAATTAAAATAAATGATATGGACGACAAAATTTATAGGCTTTTTTTTTTTATAATGACTTCCACAGGTCTTTCGGACCTACGCATTCGCGAGCCAATAACTCATATCTACTGCCAGGGTCCCCCACTTTGATCACGAAATCATATCTGAGAGTATGGAAAATGAACGTCTTAAAAATTTTATAAACGTTGTTATAACAGCATATGCAAATTTAGAATTTTTAACAACAAAAAGAGAAACATATTATTTATTATCGTTTTTCGTAATATTTTACCCAATTAGATAAATTAAAACCGTCAGTTAATGAAAGCCGCTTTCATCTCGCATCACGTCACCTCCCGCATGGGGAATCTCACTAGACAAAACCCCCGCCCCGCGCCCGACCCGCCCCCCCCGCCCCGATGACGTCACGTCGATAATTTAATTTAAAAACAGATTAATTGCTTGATCGCGGGATAATGCACCGCCCGAGCGTCGCGCCCACGCGCTACCCATGCCCACGAACGGAGAGCGCATAAAATAAACAAAAACATAGGAGCTGGATACGTAGATCCGACCGTCTACCTATCTGTCTATCCGATTAGATCGTCGTTTTCTTTTTTTCCTTTTTTTAAGAAAAGTGGCGCACACTCTTGCCCCCCCTCGTACGACTTTTTCTCCATTGTCCGGCGGCAGCGGGTCGCCGCCCCCGCGCCCTCCCCTCTTCCCCCAACGCTCTCCTGTCGCGGCGCGTGAGCGTACGCGTCGCGCGGCGGGCCGACGGCGTGGCGGATCGACCGGCCGGCCGACCGAGTCCGCTAAGATCTCGAGGAGGAACGGAGGGTGGAAGCAACTGAGAGAGATCGAGATTTCCAGCCGACCAAGCATAAAGGAGCGAGCGAGTAATATGAAGGGAAAAAAATCGCCGATTGTTTTCCACGTGGAAGAGACCCAAAACAGGGAGAAATGTATTTACAGAAAAGGGCCTTCATTTCCTCCGAATTTTCTTTTTGGCCCCTCCTCTCTCTCTCTCTCTCTCTCTCTCTCTCTAGCTCTGATGAGAACAGGTGGGGATAGTAAGGAAAAAATGGAGGTTGGAGGGGGGAGGGAGGGATTGAACATGATGCTGACGTCACAGCCATAGAGGAGGTGGCTCGTTCAGGTCGATGGGCAGTCCGCGCGTCGCCATCCCCAGGAACGACGCTCTGACGGGGCCTTCAGCCGCCAGCACCGGGACTCCTAAGCCTGCGCCGCCGACGACCGTGACCTCGCGCTTGACGACGCCGCCGTCGCCGCGACTCAGGACCGCAGCGGGGAGGAGCTCGTTGAGGACGAACCGCCGGTGGTGGTGGTGGTGGGGCGAGGCGGGGGTCCACCGGGGGTGGTGGGGGTGGTGGTGATCGGAGGGGAGGTTGAGGTCGAGGGAGAGGGCGGAGGTGGAGGCGGAGGGAGGAGGCGGAGGGGGAGTAGGAGGAGGGGGGAAGTTGGTCTTGGCCTTGGAGCCGCGGAGGCTGCGGGCGGCGCCGTCGTAGGCCAGGGCGGCCTCCTCCGGGGTGTCGAAGGTGCCGAGCCAGACACGGGTCTTCTTCCAGGGGTCGCGTATCTCCGCCGCGTAGCGCCCCCACGGCCTCTTGCGGACGCCCCTGTAGTGGCCCTCCCGAGGCGCCGACGACGACGACGACATGGACGAGGGGGAGGAGGAGGAGGAGGCGGAGACGGCGGCGGCGGCGGAGGGAGAACTTGACGGTAGCAAATTGGTGGAGAGGGGGAGAGAGAGGAAGAAAGAGTGGGAGAGAGAGAGAGTGGGGGCGTATAAAAAGGCAGAAAGGAGCAGAAAGGAGAGAGGGGGAGGCGGGACCCACGTGCAGTCCGCACTCCGCACCCGTAATCGTCGGCTGGGACGGCAATCAGCCTTAAGTTTTTATAACAACACGAGAGACATCGCCAAAAGCAAAGCCCCCAGGAGATCCCGTTTCTTTCCCCATTCCTTCTCCCCCACCACCACCCCTCCGTTCCGCTAGTGTCCTTGTAACTCATAGCAGCCGAGCCGCCCCGCCCCGCCCCGCTCGACCCACTGGCCGCCATACCGAGCGCAGCATCATGGCCGGGGAGGCCGCTACTTCACCAGCCTACACTTGCTTGACCCATAAATGGATCGAGTTGTTTCCTTCCCATGCCTAAATTGCTACTTATGATCCCCGATTATGCCGATCCGTCGTGTTTTAGCTATTTTATTTGTAATTCACTGAGATCTAGCATGCGTGAGAGTAAAATTATTGGATCGGATACTTATTGGGTATGTATTGTATGAGTATTGATAGGCAACACATTCGAGTGTCTTGTTAGCTTAGTCGTTGTCCACCATTTCGTCGACCGAATGTTCCGTCTCGAAGGAGTTTACCATTTTTCGAATTTCTTCAATTTGAGGATGAGAAACCTTTTTATAAAGTAAAACAACTATGCGCCACATGGTTTAAATTCGATCGAGGGCACGTGTTCATGTTGCCATTAAAAATCAATCGAGAAATCACTCCGACAAGTTCTTCAAGTCGTATGAGGAGCTAGTGAGTTACGGCTCATGATCGTTATGATTAACTATGTGCCATATAATTTGGATTCGCGCCGCGTGATCGTTATCGAGTGAGAGATTCGCGCATTGTTTAATGCAAAAATCAAGAAATGAGAATGAAATTTAACCAAAGATATATAACGTTATGTACTTGGTGGGGAGTTTCAAAACAAGAGTACGAAAACCAGAAGCGAATCCGCCTTCGCCCCGGACTTTTTGTGTTTGTGTGTGTGTTTTTTTCTTCAGCTGTAGGACTGCAATTTTCGAAGTCACAAACTGCGCCGATCCGCCGTCGGATTAGCGCAGCAGCGAGGTTGAGGGGACGAACGGCCGCGATTCGAGCAGAGCTGCGCACGTGGAAGCCGCCGCCTGATTAGACGTAAGGAGGGAAGGGAAGGGAAGGGAAGGGAGGGAGGAGGTCGTGTGACAGCTCAACGCCCGGGCAGCAAATGATGACGTCAGCCCTACGGCCCCCACCTTTCAGTGTTTTTGTACGGCGCTGGTAGCGGCGCCCTGCTCTTTTCCCAGATCCCCTCCCCCTTTTTTTTTTCCTTTATTAATTTTCTTCGTCAAAAACCCAAAATAAAGAAATAAATAAATAATGTATTTTGGCTGTTATTCAAGTATATGCTCACTACGCCAAATTAATCGCATTTCAAGATCAGAAACTATGAAATCTTCACACACTTTGTCATGCCTTGATCGATTCTATTCACTTTGCCAATCGTCGATTCGAATCGTATGGAATCAGACGGTACTGTTCGTGTCTTCACACTATAATATCTATATCGTTGATACATGCAATTATCTTTTCCGGGCTATATTTTCTTTTTGGCCAAAGCACTACTTATTTAAAAAAAATACATGGTTAATACCATTAAAAAATACTTCAAATTATAACCATTAAAATATAAATAATTTTAAATAATTTTTTGAATATTACTAAAAACCTTAAACTCGCTTGCCTATTCCGACATAAATATACGAATTACTTTATATCTCAAAAATTCAGACTTATAATAATATGGTAGATATTCCTTGGGTATAACTTTGATACAAGATACCTACGGTACGCATGTATAAATTTGAGCTTTTCTGTCAGCTAATTTAAGGTCATTCGGTGAAAATTTAAAACTTTTCATGGTATGAAAAAAAAAATATTACGGATATATACGTCGCAACGAATAGAATTTACAGTTTTTTTTTGTGGTGTTTGGCTGAAAATTGAAAAGAGAAATCGAGTTTGGTAACGAATGGTAGCATTAAGAGCACGAACTTAATATTTTTCACTAAAAGAGTTTTCATGAATAATAATAATAATAATAATAAGTGAAAATAAAGGTGGGGGGTGGAAGAATCCAAGAGTGGGGCGGGATTTGATTGCTGACGTCTGAGATTTGCAGGGGTGGGTGGGGAGAGCGGGCGGGCGTGTCGAGACGTGATTGGCTGTTTGGGTTTTTCGCTTTTTCGACTTTTTTTGTATTTATCTGTTATTTCTTCGAAAAGGGCAGGGGTAAAATGGGGAGAGATTTGACTGCTGCGGAGGTTTACCGCCCCCCCAGGTGGAGCGGGGGCGGGGGCCCCACCGTAGTGTCTCGGCCGCAGGAGACAGCTTCAACTCCTGCCTCCCCCCCTTCCCCTTCCCCTTCCCATTTTTTCAATCAGTTTTTTTATTCTCTCTCTCTCTCTCTACATATATTTTATCTTTTCCACTTATTTTGGTTTTTGCATTTTTATTTTATTTGTCCTCTTGAATTGGAGTTTTTATTTTTTTCTTTTAACCTTAATATGTTTTTTCAAACTCATGAAAATTTTCAGGTTGCTGTTGAATTATTCGTCCGAACCGGTTTAATTGAGAATGGGAGTTTTTTTGGTCCGATCCTGAATACCAAACTTGCTTCGGCCATAATCTAGTGAAACTCTGTGGATCCTATTATAATTCGGTTGTTTAGTCGTTCATCTTATGTTAAAAAAAAGGCTTAATTCTTTGAATACCTGATTACATCTCCATTGAGTACGGCGGTCGTCCGGTCGCGCATACTTGATAATTATTGAAGGGATGCAAGTTTGTTCTTGCGATGTGACCTTAAGATAATATGCGAGCATAATAATTCAGACCCATGCCTCGAGCAAGGAGGAAGAAGACACTTATCGCTTGAGCAAGCCCTTTGAGGTTTGGTTGTTCCCTTATTAACCCTTTAGTATAGTAATTCCAAAAGTTAGGCTCAAATTAGAAAATTACACACAACCCCAAGTAATTCTTTTGGCAAATGTCCACTCCCTTGGATGATTGAACAGGAATGCACTCGACATCCTTTCAATGCAATAAAAGCAAACTGAAAACAGAGAATGGAACTCGTATCATCTAAATTTATTCCCTGTCCTGTATTTTTCTTTCTTGTCGTGCCTAAATTGTCGTCACATTCATGATTTTGTCAATAAGATGATGACATCTAAATGATCTTCTATCCTTGAATTGTGCCAATAATATTCAATGGGGAATGAGAGGATCTCGAGCACTGCACGCTCGTGTGAAGCAAGGCGACATTGCATGCTGCTTTTCACGAGCGAGAAACAGAGATCAAAATGATGACGAACCGAGAAGTTTGCTGTTGAGAGCCTTGCTAGACTTAGTGAAGTAGTAACCGTTTGGCCAATGTCATTTTACTGAATCGAGTGATAATTGTGAATCGCTCATGCAATCAACTATTCATAATCAAGTCGTCACATCACTTCGTGGACGTGAACGTACTTTTTCGAATCGTTCCAGTGATCAAGCTGCCTTTCCTCAACAAAACGAAAAAAGGAAGAGAGAAAAGCTCGAGATTCCTGCGTTCCCGCATTCACACACATTCATCTGGGGTCACCGCGCACATTAAAAACCATCTGCACTGAACTGAACTGAGGTGTGCAAACAAAGCAAAACAGAGCTTGATATATAGTTCCTGGTCGCACTGCAGAGCAGGGTAAAGGGAAGTATTAAAAGGATGGCGTGTTTGACTGAGTTTGATCAGACTCGGAAAAGGCAAGAGGGAGAGAGAGAGAGAGTGAGAGCGTGGTCCACGAGCGGGAAAAGAGAGGCAAAAGACATGAAGAGGGAGGAAGAACGAGAAGAGAGGGAAAGAGAGGAAAGGCAAGGATGGTACAGATTGGTTCTGAGAGACTCTCTGACTTCTCTGGTGGAGTGTGGTGGTGGGTGAGAACGGTAAAGGAGAGATGGGGAAGGGGGAAGAGAGGACGGCAGACCCTTTCTTCAATGTTGATGTTCACGTGAAGAGAATATTATTCATTTCTTTTCCCAAAACCCTCCTCTTTTTAAACTTTTGTTTTTATAATTTGCTTTCTTTGGTTCTTCCTTGGGGACCCAAAGTGGAAATAGAGTGAGCCCTTTTGAGGGCAATGTCTGGTTTGTGAGCTTTAAAGGGAGTTTTCTCATTGCTGCCCCCTCCACAATTTGGAGATCGGATGTAAGTAACCCTAATTGTTCTTAGATAGTCTTGTTCTCGAAATGCATCGTATGTTACGTATTTAAAGGAACGCGGTGTCCCGGGAAGACACGAGAAAAAGGGAAGATTGGACGAAAGGTATGTAGCTCCGGAGAGGAGATCTCCGATCTGGCCGCTCGCTTAGGTTTTAGATATTTCCTTCATGGACTCGGACCACCTCTGCCCCCAATACATGGATCTTTCAAGTCTGAACCCACTAAACTTTTTATTTGATCATGTCTTAACCACTTTTTAAAAATCTTTTAATTTCACGATCCTACACTTCACTCGCGAGCTTTCTAAATCACTTAGTTTCATGCTCGTTAACATTCGGCATCGCCAAAATGGCCAACATCACTCCTCTACAATTTTATATGTTTTCTTACATACGTAGAGTCACTCTCCATTTATAAATTTGGATTATTTTGGCTGGACTTTGCTGACATACCATCCTTAAACATCTCATATCACTTGTCTACATGTTCTTTATATATACGTGCGTGTTCTTTTTCCGCTTATTAACTTATATTATATGATCGGTACCCAAAGAGTGACGTCTTTAATCGAATTAAACTAATATATTTACATTAGATATGATTAAAGAAAAAAGTAGTAATTGGACACGTAAATGGGGGCAGCGGCCATCATATAATGCTGGCCATTGCATTATTTCGTGTGGTTGCCATCACGCATAGTAAATACTGAGAAATGGGCAAAGAGCACGGAAAGCAATGAAATAAAAGCTACAGTTATGGCAGGAAAAAAAGCCATCAATTGAATGAATAAATAAGAGCGACAGAATCAAATCCCAAAATCATGGCAAGCGAGCTTTTCCCAAGAACTGCTTACGAAAAGCGTGCTGAAAGCACGACACGAGAGGGAAGTTTTATGTCGTCATTAATACCATCTTGGGTGGAGGAGATTTCACCAGAGACAAAAAGGAAAAGAAATACTGCTGTCGAGATGTAATGAGGTCTCGGCAATCGTTATTAGCTTTCCTGACATTGCTGATTTTTCTTCTGCGTCGTCCATGTCGGTAGGATAGAAACAGAGTCCTCGAAAGCGATTTTAATGTCAACTTTTGTTTGGAAAATGACTCTGAAAGGAAGAGTACGTAACCCTCCAATCAAGTGTCTGGTGCGCTTTTGATCGGAAGCAACACTCGGATAGCTCCAGGTCAGAAGAACCCGTAAAGACGGACAACCACATCCCGGTGACTTGCCATTTGCCAACCTTTAAGACCAAGTTACGGCCCGTCTAGATGACCACCACCCTGGTGGTCTTCGAATCAGGGTGCCGACCATTGTGTGACGGTCGCTATCCTTGGAATCAGATGGCCGCCGACAATGCTGCTCTCTTTCCTCGACTTCTCACCTCCTTGGACAAGAACCATCTCATGGGGGAATTTAATCTGAACTAATCCGGACATATTCTGGTTGGTGGATATCATGACCTAAATGCCGGATAGGATTATTTCTTTTTATCGTATCTAGGCGTAGGATCTGTGTCCTACTTACGGAATATAACTAGAAGTAGCAGGAGTATGATGCAGATCTTGAATCCATCAGTAAATACTGCTGGCTTTCAAGGTCTGGCAAGCAGTTCAATTACATCTCTTTTCTTGTATCACATGCATCCATGTCACACACAATAACTTAAGGAAACCTGGGGATCGTGCCTCCCATCATCCTAAAGGAACTGTGCCAAATCTCATGACATGACCCTTGAATTACTGAACACCTTTGGGAACCTACTTTCAAAAGTATGTAAGTTACAGAGATGGCCGTAATAATATACAGTCAGTTCGTTACAACGCGATATCAACAGGTGACGAAGACATTTGATCTTTCCATAACTGCTTTTCGAAAGAAGCCAAAAGGGGAAAAGGGAAAACCTGACAGAGGTGTTAGTCCAGTCACGAGAGCAAGCTAGGCCCGTTCTCGGCAGCGAGCCGGGCTTGGCCTTGACTGTTGTGTCTGGACAATTGGATGTCGCGAGCAAACTGGGTTCTTGCTTTCGCGTAGGGAGCTTCTCTTGCTGTGCAAATTACAGAAGTTTAGTGATTATCATCAATAACTCGTACAAGCAATCCAAGCTCTCTAAACTGGTAGATTGATGAGACGTTTTGCTGCTTTTCCATCAACTCACTATTATGAAGAGGAGCTACTTCAAAAGTTTCTCTTCAGCCCAAAATCTCCTTTTTCTATGTGAAAAGACTATGCCATACGACATGCTGATGAAAAATAGAAACTACCCATATATCTAGACATGGGTTCTGTCGTTAGATTAATATGGCTTTGCAATGGTGTTACCTGCAATCTGCTGTGCACGAATAATATTTTGCCGCCTTTTCCAACAGATTATTGACAACATAACAAGAAGAAACAATGCCAGCAGAGCACCTACGGCAATTCCAACCTTGCCCCCAGTTGAAAGATGAGGCCGGCATGTAGGAAGTCCGGGTATACCGCAAAGGCCAGCATTATCTGTAAAACTGCATGCATCCAAAATGAAACAAGTTAAGAGCATCGCGATTAACAAAAGCAAGAGAAATTTGAAACCTCCTGCAAACTTCGAACAATGCCATTCATTACATACTTGAAACTGGCTCTATGCAGAAGCCTTCCCCCTAAAATTGCTGGGACTCTTCCAGATAATGAGTTTCCATTGAGATTCCTGCACAATGTAGATGTTGATTAAGACCTTTTGTCTTGCTTTGTACTCGAAGTCAGTGTGTCCAAAAGTTTAAATGATCTTACAGTCTTCTCAACGATGTCAACTGCCCAAGGCTCTCGGGAATTGATCCATTGAGAAAATTGTAAGAGAGGTCCCTGCAATGGACCAGGATCTCTTAGCATCATATCCATGAGATACCTGTGACCCTCAAACTAAAGGCTAAAAACCACATATCTTAAAAGATATGGGAAGTAGAAACCTTTGAGATTTTTATGCCCATAGACTAGACATACAGTCCAAAAGTCAAACTTGCAAATTCTGAAGGGAATTGTCGGAGAAAATCACTCATGATACAGCCACACCTTGTTGAGCAAGAGGAAATAATTTGCAATAGTCATTCACAATTTTGGGGCGAAAAAACAATTGTCCATGGCCATGAATATTTACTATTAGGAACAGATTGTATGTTTTGTTAACTAGTTCCTTCTTTTTACCAATCAGAACAAAACTCCATAGGCATGTTTCAAATTTGTGAAGTTTAAAGTCTCTCATCATCAAAATCATCATTTTGTAAAGACGAATCAGGTCATGGGATCCTCTGTTCTTTAGATCCCTTTCTCAAGAGAAATTTTCTAAATAAGAATAGCATGGATGTCGTAAACTCCAATATATAAGGCAAACTACAGTGAATAACTTAACAAATGACTATCTTGATGTAAATGCATTGGTGCCAACACAGATTTCAGCTTTCCTGGTAACAACATTTGTGCCTAAATGAGCTTCTTGTGATTTTCCAAACCATCCAATTCCTAAAGATATATCATTCTATTGCTTTGATTATCAACTTTCAACTTTCAAATGGATATATTGAAGAGGTCATACTAACAAACCCAGAAGTCAGACATGGCAACAGATGCAACAGTTTGACTATTTTAACTATTTTCTTGGGTAGAGAAGATGAGAAGATTACTGTCCCCTTCATTTTTGGTTACCAAAAAAATAAAAAAGATTATAGGCAGCACTTTGGAAGGGTACCTCCAACAGAGAAACACATTAGTACTCCATTAAGTCAAAACCTCATAAAGAAGAGACAGAAAATAGAGGTTGAGACAACATGGAAGATGAGCTGCAACCAGATGGAAACATAAATTATGTGGAGGATGTGATGAAAGAGTACAACACTAGTAAATACTTTCATACTTCAGAAAATCATTAGGTCTCCAGTTATTGAAAGCATGAATATACAAAAACATCACTCTCATTGTTTGCCGCTCTCAAGATTATACAACATATAAATGTCTTTTCTTCTTTCACTTTACCCACAAAACTGAAACTTTTAGTAAAGGAAAGAATCCTATGAGCATAAACAAACTAAGACCTGAACAATTTTGAACTTTTAGTATAATTTCGGGTGATGATTTCCCCGACTACTCTGGCAGGATCTTTAATAATGTGGACACTATCCTCTGAATAATATTGTCATATTGGAAAAAACAATAGCAGGGAGGTTAGTATCGTATTGTTTTGGAAGAGCAGGTCCTCCGAAGGAAATCATTTAAACTTTCCTCATTTGGGTCTTAAACTAGATAGTAGATCTCAATATACTTCACTATCAAAAAATGCCAGTTGGACGTCCAGTAATGCATTTCATAAAATAGCCACATAAATAGTCTTGGACCATATCAGTGACATCAAATGGGTGGACCTGCATTTTCGCTGTCATTTAACCTCAGCAGGTTAAAATAGATGATAGAGAGCATTTGATTATTCATAAATAGATCATATTTCTAAGACGTCTCTATTTTTTAACTTTTCTAACTTAAATTTGTTTGTACAATGTGCTTAGCTTGCCCTTTTGTTAAGTATAAAATGTAGACAGTTCTCCCAGAATTTTGGGTTCCTAAGAGTCTTTGAACTGCAACTACTACTTTTTTGCATATAAAGATAACCACTGCAAGCAAATACCATAGCACCCTACGATAATATACTACCATGGATGGACTACAAATCAATAAAATCAGGAGCAAAGCTGGTGTTTCTTTATCAAGAGTTAAAGAAATGAACTTGTTACCCGTGATTTTGACATCAACCATGAGAAGTTTCAATTTGAAGATGCCAAATCATGAAATTCTTTTTCTATCAAGATTGATTTACTAACCAATTCACCAAATCAATGAAATCCATAAGAAAAACACTGAAGTTTCGTCTTTGAGAAGACACTAGTACCAAATGAGGCCCAACAACATCAAGAAGAGAGCATGACGTGGCAACATCGTCTTCTTAATCTATGTATTGTAGTGTCCTAAACATTATATTAGTAGCTTCTTTTGTCAATAATGCTTAGGGCACTTGGTTGCTCTTGATGTCAATCAAGTAGAGAAGGACCAAATGAGCTCAATTTCAGGAGAACAAATTTCCTTGTCTGAAAAATATTTGACTCGACATATGAGTTTGTCTTGAAATGTGATAAGACCCCGACTCCCTCCTCCCTCCCCCCAAACACACAACTAAAGAAAAGACAAAATAAAAAAGGACATTAGGGCTCTCAGTTCAAAGACTCAAAATTGCATCTACAGTTGCTTACAACTTATCTGGACAAGGTTGGCATCATGGAAAGAAGTGTCATATCCTCCCACATGGTTAAAAAGCGAAACGACCATATTTGGACCAAAACAAGCTTATCGCAGCATCAAAAAAAGAAGACATAAAGATCTAAGGAGTCACAGGAATTGGAGTAAACCTGAAGCTAATATCTGTAAGTGCACAACAATTGAATGGTAGAGAATTCCCCCCCCCCCCTTCCCTCTCTTTTTGGATAAAAAAACATGGTGCAAAGCAAATGTAAGGATAAGAGCATATGGCTTGGCAAGAATTAGTTGCACAAGAAATGGACACAAGGACTCTGGAATTGTTTGTGTCCTTCAGAGGAAGAACATTTAAAAGCATAAACAATGCATACATGATAGTGATTATTACTCACAGAATTTGCAAGCCAGATATGGTCCCTAGAGAGGAAGGTACATGCCCCCGAATGCTGTTTCCGCTCAAGTTTCTGATTCAGAGAAAAGATAAACAAAACAAAAGAGATATCATGGCTGTGCAGCCTCAATTTCTAATTAACAAATTAAACCTAACAAATGACCACCAAAAACAATAAAATGAAGAATAAAAGTTATTTAAAACACAATCTAGCTGCTGAATATGCGGAAAAGGAACTCTTAAAGACAGTAGGTTAGAACTCACAGGCTCTGCAGATGAGTCAGTCTAGATATATCTTTTGGCAAGAACCCCCTCAGACCCTGGTTGTCGAGACCACTGAGAAATAATGCACAAGGTGAATCAGCAATTACATTGGGGATAATACTAATCTCAAGGTCAATGCTGTACAGGAGGAAAAAATCTTCTAACTACATCAAAGTGTATAACTGAGCAATTAGAGTTTATATCCACAATTAATAACTTTCCAAGCGACTCTGATACTGGAAGGGTTGAAAATTTTTAATGTAACATTAATGCAATAAGAAAAATGCTCAGCATTGAAGGAATCCACCTCAAGCAGGGCATACTAAACTAGATGCTCACCAAAGAGATGTTGAGGTTAAACTCTCATCCAAGAGCTCAATTCCACCAATTCCTCAGAACACTCACTTATCCTTAAGGAACCTCAGAGGGATTTACGTAGACACAGCTTGGAACAACCTTCCAAGTATAGGCAAATCCCAAGAAACTAGCCCTTCCCTAGACAAAGACCACCAATTTATAAACTATATGTATGTAAGAACTTTGACACTTCACTCGAACGACTCCAGGAACAAATACAATGCATAATACTCGATAAACACAGAAATACTAAAAGACTCATTCTTGGATTTCCTGACCAGCTGTTGGTATTTGGGCACAAATTCCTCTAGAAGACTCCAAATTGCTTGAAATTTGATTCATTTAAAACTAGACACACATGGTTTTCCAGCTTTACCTCTGAAAACTAATGGTAGGCTTTCTGGTCCATTATTACCCCGAAACAGATGGATTTTATGTATGATTTAAAACCGATAAATGGGGCAATGGCATTTTTAACAGTTGGAAGTTCATTCCCATTTTTCACCATCACACAGAAAATGCCACTTTAACAATTCTGTTTTTTTTTTTTTTGGGTAAATTTTAATTTTTGGTAAAATTCAACAATTCTTTATCACCAATAGAAGCTGTTCACTGCTTCCAAAAGTGACATAAAATTCCAGCTACAGTACGGTGACCAAGGACAATGAGGGACCTGGACAAGATTAAAGGGTTGGCGAGAGAAGATATGGACTTCGGAGGACATATATAGGTGGGATGGGGACATTATCCATCCCAAGATTAAGGAAAGATACAAGAACTGTATCCATAGAGAGCGGCAAGGAAACCTGTAGTAAACTTGTGGACTTTTGGTGACTGAACGATCAGCAAGAAGTTATAAGATTACAAGGTTGAAGATTTAGCCCTGGCATGAGGAGGGCCACGTCATCACATTAAATAAAAGAAAGGCCACTATCTGAGTGTGCTAGTCAGTTAAAAATGTTAAAATTCCTTATGGATTCTTTGTGCACATGCATTAACGGGATTCAGATGTATTGATATATAGCATTACTATTCAAAGGCAGAACGCAATGTCATTGTCACCATTCATAGGGATGAAGAGTATTAATTACTTGAACCAAAAGCCTCTCAGACTTATAGATTTGTATAAATTCATGACACGTTAAGCTTTTCTATAGACATTTATGAAACTGAGCCAGACTGTTCAATGCATCAAACACAGCTACTATTGTTTCAACAACTACAGTTGGAACAGGAGAAATTTTAGTGTGCAAAGAGGAAAAGATTAGGGCATTACAGTCCATCAATCACCCATTTGCCTTTTGTCTGATTAAATTGGCAGTCAGCTCCACTCCACGGATGTTGTTGAGGGATACATGGGTCACCGTTCCACCCAAATCGACGGGGGAGGGCAAGTGAAGTCTTTAGTGTCTGTAAAGCCCTAACTGGAATGCAGAAGGTTGATTAAGTTTGCATCAGCTAAAATCTATTCCAAGTCACAAATAATCGACGATAGCTACATTTAAAACTTGGGCAGCTACCAAGTTGAGATTCCATCAGAATTCATCAAGAAATTAGTTCTATACTTTCTATGCTGGAATTCATCCACAAGATAGCTCAAACTTTGTGTAACACACAATAAAACAGCTCAAGCAGAGCACAATACGAGCATCTGATGTTTCCTCTGATTCAGCAGTGCTTACATTTCCTCATTATGTGTGGCTTTCTTTAATTGGCACTTTAAATCTGTAAAAAATTGCTAAATAAACTTAAAAAGGAAATCCTTTGAGCTGATAAAAAAATAAAACTTAACAAAGGGCATGCTCCGATTTGTTATTCCATTACTAGGGACTGGCGGTGGATGCAATGGATGCCATGGCCCACTAAAAGACCTTTCTGAAATAATTACATGCCAAGGTCCCAAGAAAATCATCTGAAGCTCTTCTTGCCAATATTCATCTCAATTCGTCAGAGTAACATAGTATGCAATTTAAATAAGTCACAGTCAAAATATAGGAATTCATATAACTTGATTATACATAGAGAATAGTTATTTTTGTTTTAAAGTGTTCAGCACAAATGTTAAAATGCAATTCAAACAATTACTATGAAAATGTTAGATCAGAACGGAGGCTCAAGTTTGTTCAGAATAAAGGGTAAGTCTATATCTAAAAAATTTGAGGGGTTCACCGTGTTGTTCTTTCACAGAATTTTTCACTGACTACCTCAAGGTTTCTTTGTCTTATTAAAAAGGATATGAAATATTATTAGCAGGTATATTATAGTGATGTTATATTAGTAGCTTATTCCAATTGAAAGTGCTTTTTTTTATCCTGTGCAACTCGGCCTTCCCAACGTGTCCTGTTCTTCTCATTGATATCTTCCTTCAAAATATATCTAGGAGCCAGAAGAACCCTTGAGCATTTTTCTTCGGACAAAAATAAACTGCTTTAAATAGTAGCCAGACACCCAATACTGATTCTCAAAGCCGACACATAGCAGGAATGAAGAAAGAAAGGTCCCATTTGGGACACAATTACAGATTGAAGTGGAGCTAAGAGATTCAAGGCATAGAACTGACTGGAACTTTTTAATGCATAATTCAATCAGGAGCTAAGGAGTCTCTTGGTGATAACATGATAAAACAGTGAGAGATGGCCATTCATGTTTGAGAGATGGTTCTAGTGACTTCTCGCTTCACAAAAATTTCATGCTCTCTCTCATGTGCATAGGCCACAGATCAAACTGAAAAAGATTTACATTCTTTCCCACATTATCTTTTTCGATAATGAGTATGGCCAGTAAAATGAATCCTGCCCTAGATGGCTTTGATGCCTAATGCACCATAGTGCCAAACAAGCAGCAAAGTGCTACGCATTTTATCTTCAAAGCCTGTTACTGCTACAGCATATTTAAGCATGACAGTTTCGCTATGACTAACAGCATCATGGCTTGCAGAGAAACATAAAAATTAACCTGCACTAATGAAATCAGCCAGAATGACATGTACCTACAAATCTACATAGCAATGCCAATAGAGAACAGTCATAGCTGAAACAAGCTTAAAATCCACAATGGCAAAGTCTTTGCGCACCTTCATCTGCTAAAGTTTTAGACTCAGCTGTGATAATCTCAAAGACCTCAACGGCATTTATGATAGCTTTTCCCTTTTTAGGTTGCACAGTTACTGTCAATGTCCTACCATTCACAGCAACAGTTGTGTTTAGTACCAGAGCAACATGTCGATCCCCTGTCCTCTTTATGATGTCCACATCTTCAAATACAGAGTCACCATTTATCAAGATATCAAACACTCGCTGCCCTACACCTGTAATGGAAGAATCAATCTCTGCAAAATGTAACCAGACTGAATAGTTCCTGTTAGGATCCACATCCATAATGTACTCTAACTCTGGTTGCGTATCAATTCCAACAAGAGCTGACTGATAAATTGCTTCCGGATAAAAGTTTGGCGCAATAGAGGCCTGTTTGATGCTGCTTTCAATAGATATCTCTTTGTCAGAGCCCACGCTAAAAGTCAAAACGGGATTCCAGAATCTGTCCCCACCCCAATGATCACCACTGTAATCCTCATCAAATTTTGGTTTCCCAGTACCGCAGCTTAGTCTTGTGGCTGTTCTAAGGATCATCCCTTGGCCCTGGTCAGATCCATATTTATATGCATTCTCATCTACTTGAAGAATTTCAATGGAGAGAATAGCGGGATCTCCATGACCAGTGCTATGGAAGCATAAAGAGGCAGAACCATCTGTAAGAAACACAATGCTTTCAGCAAATGCTTGCTCATTATGGCTGGTCCAACCTGGTTTCAGAGACGAAATCAAAGTGCCTTCAATTGAAATGTCAAATAGGGGTTCTTCATCGAAGTTGGGATGTGCAACCAATCCGAAGAAAATGCGCACAGAGTACCGTCCCTTTGGCACTCTTTTGAATATGTAGCAGTTTTCAGGACCTTCAGAGAGAGGAAAATAACGAATCGTCTGAAGAGGAGGGCTAACGATACTTGTACGCGTTCCATTAGTTGGTATTCCTCCACTATAAGCAAAATCTTTGAACCAAAGTGTATTGGTTGGTGGAGTATGGACATTCTGACGAGCTCCACAGCTTATCCGCATAGCAAAAGGTGCTGCAGCAAAAATAAAAGACTTAGATATCGATCCAAACAATTCGGTGGGAAAGAGTCAGAGAAAACCAGTAAGAGAAATGGCTTTCCTATACAGAGCACCAATGCTCAAGGAAAAAGAAAAAAGTGAACACCTCATGCCTCTGCTCTAGCATTCTAATGACCGTGTATCTTTGTTTATTTCTTTTTCTAACCAATATCTAGATACCTACATGCATCCATGACTTGTCATCGTGTTGCTACATAATTCATCAGGATACCATTAAGTTTCTCACTGCCTGGACTTAATAAAGAGGCAAACATGGCGTTTTTTTTTCTTCTTCTAAATTTAGTTGAGATGATTTAGGAACAAAGAAGAAAAAATATATCCTGTGTTAGAAGGACACAAGAGGCAATGTCAGTTCGAGCCCATTATCATACATAATTGGTCTTGGTCGTCTTGCTCTGATACTATCTAGTCTTGTGAAATTTTACCTTTGTCTACGTGTTTTTGTTTCCAAATATTTTTTGGATGTGTCTACTCATAAAATCACTCTTTCGTTATCCCAATAATATGTAGTTAGATCCTATTTATGAGAAACTATGAAGGCATTAATTTATGAGCTAAATGGATAAATTGACTGCTCCTTTATCTTGGAGTCATCCGACATAGGATCTTCTTTTGCAATCACACATTACAGGAACACCTAATGAAGGATATTTTGCAGCAAAGCCAATGCCTCATCAGAGCTCTCAATCTCAGATTAGAATCTCAGTGTGTCTTTACAGCCGCTCACAAATGGTTCAAATTGATAATGCATGCATGTCGCTGTCAGAAATAAAACAGACTATCGAGTATCCAGAGTTCCTGTGCGTGTTTCCAGTTCTCAGCAACCTCCCAGATCCGACAGCAACTCCTCCCATTCTTCAGCTCAGCTAAGGCAGCTGAATCATCACAACTGAACTGCCCGTGACCACTCAAACTATGCCCAATGCGAATCTTCAAGCCAGATCGACAACAACCCGGAACTCGAAACCAAACAAAACATCCCGGATCAAGCTCCTAAACATCACAAATAACCAAAAAAAAAAAAAAACCGAACAGAAAGACAAAACCCGAGGCAGCACTCGAGCTAAAGCACAAGCTCCCACTAAATCGAAACTCCCATCCTCCACTTGCACAACCAGCACTGACCCACTCCTCACCCCTCCCTTCCAAACCTCCTCGACCACCCTCAAACTCGAGACCCTAGAACGAGCCCATGAACGCAACGCAAGAATCGCAGGGCGAGAGCTCACCGTGCCGAGCGAACGAAGAAGCCGAGAGAGACAAGAGGAGAGTGAGGAGCAGCAACAGAAGCGGAAGGGCCCTCGACATTGTAGCCTGCCCCCCACGTCTTGCGTGCCACGACATGCTCACGCACAGTCCATCTCGATCTTAGAGAGAGAGAGAGAGTGAGGGAGGTGGGAAGTGACAGTGAGAGCTCAGATTTTGCGTTGCCCGTGAACCGTAAGCGGTCAATTTCTCCAGAAAGAGTAGTTTATGGTTTTGGTTAGCAGCTCTCTTGGCTTTTGACGAGTGCGTCGCTTGGTCACGGGTTTTGGTAGAAAGGGATGTCCACGTCTTGACATATCGAAAGGAAAACTAATCATTACACACTTCTTAGAAAATGTGACATGTTTAAAATCTACTTTCCAAAACATCATTATTTTCGAAGGTACGAAAGTTCTGAATTTTCAAATCATTTTTTAATTAAGTATAATCAAAAGAATCATTGAAATTTTAATTCTTTTAAAAAATATATATAGTTTTTTCTTTTTTCAATTTTTTCTTCTTTTTCATTCTTTCTCAATTGATCACCAACCATGGCAATGGCCGGCGAGTGACCATAGATGAGCCCGACGAGCTTGAGTGTCACTCAAGGCTCAGGCCTCACCTGGGCGAGCTCGAGCTTACTAGATGCCAATAAACAATTTCCAAGAAATCTTTTGTCTAAATGGTCATATTTTTCAATGTTTGGCTAAAACTTAAAATAAAATTAGAAAATGTTTTTCACTGTTTGATGCAGAAAATCTAATTTTAAATATAATAGGGAAATTTTGAAAAATCACATTCTTATGATTATTAATTATTTTTTTTATATCTTTTTGCTTCTTATTTAGCCATTCAACAACTAGTCATAGGCAAGGTCAAGCTCAAGCCTCACCCACTCGCCTAGCCTCGCCTGTTGCCTACTCGAGCTTGCTAGCTTGGAGAGAGGCTCGAACTCACCTATGGCCGAGCGTCGACTATCGTCATGCCTAGTGCTTGGCCAAGGAAGAAGCAAAATAAAATAAAATAAAAAACAATAAAAAAAGACGAAGAAAAATAGTAAAAAATGAGTTTTAGGGAGGAGAACATCCCTAGTCTTTGCAAAAGAAAGATGGAGCATTGATCAGCTCAAAAACTCAAAAAGAGAGGAACTTAAGAAAAAAATTAACTCAAGTCTCTAGAAAATACCAAAGATATTTTCACTTATTCACCAAAAGAAAAACGAAGGTCAGGAGAATTTTTTCAAAATCGCTCTATAGGAAAAACCATTTAATATAATTTGTTGATACTAAAGTCACTGCTCAAAACCTAACGGTAGGTAATTATGTTGATTGAGAGCTTCTCCCTTATCGTCGAGATCGAGACTTCGAAACCCGTAGTTGTTGACGTTTTAAGTGAAATGTCATGGTGTTGGGGTCTTATGCTAGTCTCCCATGAGGTATGAAGGCCTGACCCTTTAGTACCGTCCGAGCATGAAGGGCCCATGATAGATTCCTTAGTCATACAAAAAAAAAGTATGCCCAAAGATCCTTCTTCCATATTTTTGTTTATTGCACATTGCTTTGATGCATATTACAGCTAAAGTCATGGATTAGAGCCGTCGTACATTTGGAGGTAGCTGTGTTGTCATTTTCGATTTCAAGGTTGTTGAAAATTGCGGGCCCTTTCTTATTCTCTCTTATCCCTTCATTTGGATATTGTATTTATATTCAGATTCTATTTTTTTTTTGTAACCGAGGTGTCTGGGCCAGCTTGCGCGCTCCTCGATTATTCATTAGGGGAGACTAGCACAACAGCCCACCGCCACGGCCTCCCACTTAAATCACGGCGCTTCTCTGGAGAATCGAATCCAATACCTCAACGAAATCCAAGTTCACTATAACCAGTATGGTTACCCAACCATGGGTGGGTTATATTCAGATTCTATTTGTTTTGAAAAAAAAATTTAAAAATTTCTTATTTCGCTAGACCTTACACCCACAATGAAATTCTTTTAGCTGAAAGTCCGTCCTTCGATTTTTATTAAAGGAGACAAGTTTAGTGGCTATTCCGGATAGAAGTATCATTAGTATATGAAGTAACATATAATTTCATTTCAAACAGAACTGAAAGTACATAAATTTTGCTAGGAATTATATTAATGACAAAGCTCGGGAATAAAAAGATGCAACGTCAAAATTTAATTGATTATGACTCAGAAACTATAACAAAGATATACATCGGAATTTAATCTATAATGAAGTGTCTGAGAACTCCAGCCATAATTAACGTGCAAAATTTGAAAGACAATGAATTTCACGCATTGTGCGTGGGGGCTCTTTAGTAGACAAAAACTAGTGTTTATAGTGTTCATAACATAACTATGTTTAAGTACTTCTTTAGCAGTCTCGACTATGGTTGCACATTTTCGAGAATGTAAGTTTCATGTTTTCACGTTGCCATGATCTTTGTGTCCTAATCTTGTGAAAGTACTTAAATATAAATCCACACATTCACCTAACGGCTTAAGCTTTTAGGACAGTTGGCAGTGTCCTACAAAAACTTCACATGGTATCAGAGCAGGAGGTACTGAGTTCAAATCTTCCCCAAAAAAATATTTCCACACTTAGTACTGGTAAAAAGACCAGACTAAACGTGAGAGGGAGTGTGAGTACTTAAATATAAATCCACACCTTCACTTAACGGTTTAAGCTTTTAGAACAGTTGATAGTGTAGCTACAAAAACTTCACAAATCTTTTGCATCTATTTGCTGCTACTTTGAATCTCATTCGCATTACTTTAATTATTCGTCCATGATCTATCAGACTTCATTAAACTATTCAAAAGTGATTATAAATTCGATTAGTATAACTGAGTTCAACATTCTCTAGACATTCGATCTCAATTTGGTTTCTCAATCGATAATTTGTCCCATCTCTTTTAATTGGTGTGCTTGCCGACACAATCATCAACTAGATGCTATCGTGTATCGACGGCTGGTTCATGGTCATCATACATATACATATGCATATACATATATGGGTAACTGTTTTCACGGTTATCGACAATAAATCACATGTCCAATATTGATAGTTGCTTGTCCTTAAGTCACGCCATTACTCACGCTTATGACATGGTTAATCTTTTGATGCAAATGTTATCTAAATACGATTGCTAATATTGTTTATAAAAATGAATAAACGAAAATCATTTCTATTGTTTATGAATTTTTTTTTGACATGAATTGCTACTATCAATGATATTATATTTTATTAACTAACTATTTCGAGCGAAATTAGTCATTGTCTCCAAAATTTACAGAACCTGAGGAAAAAAAAAGGTAAAACAAGTATTATAATTTCTGTAATTGATTATTTTGATTGTCATAAAATTTCGATATTTGTTCATTCAAGTGATGTTGGGAATTTCCTTTGTTGCAAAATCCGACATAAAATTAATTTAATGTAAATCGTTTGACACGACTCGTCGGGAAAATGAAGTCGTAGAGATCATCTATTGAAGCCTCAATCCCAGATAAAAAAAAAAAATTGCTGTAGAATCTCTCAAGACATCATCAATTCCTGTTTCCGTCCTTATTTCAGCCAAATTGACCATGGAATGTCATGAATCCCACAACCATCATCGGCCAACAGCCATCTCTCTTCCTCTTTGCATTGCCCCGTCGCAGTAGCTTGGCGGCCGGCGACCTCGATCCGAGGTTTCCCCGGTGCTCCTCGTGTTGAAGTCCATGTGTCATGTGGTTCGGTCGACATTTCGCTTTGACACCTAATTCTTTTCTTAAAAAATCACACCGGACTTCAATTTTTTTTTTTAAAAAAAATGTCTCTAGAGCCATTCGAGTTAATATTGCAATGTATCTTTCATTTAGGATTAGGATTCATAAATGATTTGCCCCTTATATTTGGAAAATTAATACTTAGGATTGTCACATGTCATTTGAGTGTCTGAAATAATACTAAATTGGGATTTAAAAGTCTGCAAATTTAGACTACTATATCCATAATTTCTTTTTTATAAAATTTAATCTAAGGAGACTGATTTTCAATTTCATTGCCAATTGATATTTATTTTCCATTTTTGGAAATTTTATCTTAGGAAAGTAGAGTATAGGCACCTATCCACGCATGATTGCACTGGTGGAGACGTTAATTGGGTTCATAGTTCGAATCCCAAGTATGGCACCGTGATTTAAGTGAGGGGTATTGGCAATAGGTTGTTGGATCGGTCTCTCCCGAGGTATTGATCTACGAATACGTAAGTCCGAAAGGACTGATGGAAAGTGAGAATTCTCAGTCATAAAAAAAGAAAGAAAGTAGAGTATAGGCATTTCCATCCGCATCTTAATATATTTACGCAGTTGCACTAGCTAATTTTAAGAAATATCATCTCATGTTAGGTTTTTTAAAATTTATTAATAAGGCGTTAATTTAATAAGGCTGCTTTATTTACTCTAATTCCTTTCCATTTCTGACTTTATCTATTATATTAATTACCAGTTCTATTTCTGGTAACAATCTGCACGTTTATTAATGCTATATTTATCAACTTCGTTCTTCATGAAATTTCGTGAGTCCGTTTATGCGTAGCCCTAATTGCTCAATCATTCTTTCCTAGTTGCATGATTTTTTATTCATTGCCTTGATGCATTGACATCTAGGATTGCACTTTAGGAAATAATATCAAGACACTGTTGACTTTAGCGTTCAATTACGTGTTTATATTGCTTATTGACATAAATTCTCCAAAACAAATCGAGATTCGACCACCATGAAGCTACATGGATTAATTTAGCGTAACAAAGTAATCGAATTGAATGCTCCGGAAAAAAAGGAGACTTCCCGCACCTTACTAGGCTCCTGACTCGTCTAGAATAGGTTAGTGGCCACTCTAGCATAATAGGCTGCGTCTGGCAACGTTTCTATTCTAAGGAACTATTTTTTTTTTAGAAATAATTCTTTTCTATTTCTAATGACTCGATAAGAAATGAAAAAACTTGTGCTATATACTAATCTTTTATTTCATGGATGCTGAAATAGTAATTTTCGTTCAATTTTATAATAAAATTCATATTCTATGGATGCATATTGTAACGTGTCTGTCTTGGAAATAATTTATGTTTAGAAATATTTTTTTCTACTTCTATTCTGTCAACAAGTCTCAGATAAAAAAATGAGCTTAATATTTGCTATTCCCAGAATAAAAAAAATATAAATATGTTTGGTACAACTCTATTTTTTTTTTGCGATGTGTATTTTTGTTTTTAAATAATTTTCTGAGATTTTTTTAATTTTTTAATGTTTCGTTTTTCTCCTCTAATCGGTTGCTGATCTTGGTGATGGGTGGCGATTGACCAGAGATGAGGGCCAACAAGGGTTGAACCCACCTAGCCGCAGCAAGGTTGCCAACTTGCGCTGAGGCCCAATGATTAATTAGAGGAGGGAGAAAAAAAAAGAGGAAAAAAATCTCTGAGAACATAAAAGTATATTTTTATGCTTCTTATTTTTATTCTAAATCTATTTCTTAGTTACCGATATATTTTGATAAATAGAAAAATTAACGAATGTCCAAAATAGATTTTTTTTTGTTTTATTCTGTTCCAAAAATAAAAATAGAAGAACAAAAATGTTAGCAAACTTGTTCTACGTTTTCCGCATTAGTCATGAAAATTATTGAGTACTAAGCTCGAAAAAAAACGATGTTTAGCAATTTCTTTTCAGGTATTGCTACAAATACGAACATATCTTACCAAAGTTATGTGATAAATCATGTGGCGATTTCCTATGTAAGAGGTTTTAGATAAATCAAGCAAAGTGTAAACGATTCCACGAAATCAATTTTGCAATTCGCAGACAACCTCTCGTGTCTTATTGGTCTATTCTCATTCTCATTATATTCCCAGGATGAAAAAATATTTGGAGACGGGTTTGAGACTAGAAATGAGAACAATTTTTTTTTGGTTTTCTAATGAACAGTACCAATAAATATGTTATTTTTTTAATCATTTGTTCTTAACTCTTGTTGCCGTCGCCGGTCATGGACCACCATTGCCGGTCGCCGCCTCCGTCGCAGCTGTGGCCGCTGCTGGCGGTCGCCGGCTATCGCATTTATTTTATTTTTCTATTCTTGGGATGAGATATTTTGTGTAATTACCAAACACATTTTTTTCTTTTTCTATTCCAAAAACAGAAATTTTGTTTAATTACGAAACACTTTTCTTCCCAAAAACTCATCCGATAATCATTTCTAAAAAAAACTTATAAAAAATTATTTATAGGACGAGAATAGTTATCAAACGCGTTCTAAATGGGCTAAAATAAGTTAGTGACAAATTCAGTAATAATCACCTTATAAGAGATGAGAAATCAATTCGTGACTATTGGGAACCGAGAGAGTCGGCACAAAGCACAGTACCATCCCATGAGAGGAAATCTACGCCCACGTAGAAATCCATTACCTCTCTCGAGTTTCTCCTCGAGATGGTCATGACTGGATAATTGTTTAATTAGTAATTTTTGTTCACTTTAAGGTCGTATACTAAATCATTGGCATTGCTAGTCATGGAAACTATTGAATTCTAAGCTCGAGCAGTGCTACATAAACAAAGAATTCTACTAAGTGGGAATTTCCTGTGGGATGTCGAAAGGAACTTCGTGAGTTTCCTTCAATACCCAGTTCCAAATGGCCACCTTACTTTGTAATTTTTTTTTTATCATGTCTATATACTTTTGGAGTTTTCGGTATCACTAGGGCGTCAAATGAGTGTGTCGGGTCAAGATATTGATCCATTTTTATACAATACAAAATTAGCGACACATATCCGACCCGACTTGTACTCAACTCATACTCAACCCGACCTGACTCGTATTGTTAAAACACTTCCATATTTAACCAAATTTAGGAAATTTTGCTTCATGATTTTTTTAAAAATGTATTGTCAAAATAATTTTATGTAATACTATTTATTTCACATTTTTCTAATTTTTTGAAATTTTAATTATTGAAATATATATTTGTTTTTTCCTCTTCAACTTAGAAAGAAGGAACAATGAGAATAGAAAGGAAAGAAAAAAAGGCAAAAAAAAAAGGAAAGTAAAAATAACTAAATTTTATTTTTTCTTTTTCTTTTTTTTAACGCACGTGAGACTGCCCTGGTAAAAGCTGCTACCTATGTTTCTGAAAATTCCAGAAGCCTACGTGCTTCAATCATGCGCATGACCAAAACATGGAAATCCATGATTTATAAATTATTTTTCTCAATTTACCAACATTTGATTTTCATGGAAGGTGGTGTTGATTTTATTTCTATCGACTATTTATCTCTATGATATAGTGTGCCTATTTATTAGGAGATATTTTCTCAATGATGAAACATAACTTTCTATCTTTAGTTGAATTTTATTGTACCGTGTCAAAAAATACGATTTTCTTTTCCATGCCAATAGATTTAAACAGTGTTGGTAAATGTCAAATAAATATCAACAAAAATATGAGTTATGACTTTTTTCATTAAAATTATTCACAACTCATCAATACTTTGATGAAATTATGAGCTTTTATTTACAATTTGAATATTAGCAGCTTTTTATTAACTCATTATCTTTTGTTTTTACACGACATACCAACATTTTAGATTTATCTTATATAAGATTACCAACCTAAATTAGACTAATTTGACAGGTTAATTCTAAACATCAAATAATTTGCCAGTGAAGTCCTTTTCAACCAATTGTAGCCTACAGTTTTTTATGTGAACTCTAACCATCTTACAGTATTCTTGGCTCTTAACATTAAAAGATATTTACATTTTTTTTATTTTTTTATTTTTCCCTTCTTTTTTAGCCGATCGGCGAGCCTCGGTAATGGCTAGTGACAATTGGTGAGGATAGACCTCGGATGAGATTTGGCCCCATTAAGCCTCGCCATAGGCCAGTGAGGCCCAGCAACAAGAGAAGGAGTAAGGAAAAAAATTAAGGAAAGAAAAAAAATACATAAGTTTTATAAATAATTTAGATTTTTTTAAAAAATATATAATTTCTTTCATAAGCGCCATCCATGTCATATATGATGTATGGTATCCATGTTTGTAACTACTAGACAAAATTGATCTGAATAACTATATTTACAACTAGTCAAATTATTAATGAATAAATTAGTCAAATAGAATTTGCTCGTTGTTGGCAATAGTTAGGATCCTTATCTATCATGCCCGCCACGAGCGAGTTGTCGATCCTCATCATACGTCGGCAATGTTAATGTCATCAAGGAACAATATCCCTCATGTCTCTCTTTTTCTTATTACAAAAAATTGTTGTACTTTGATCGACTAATCTCATCACACATAATAAGGCGTGTCTTACTAAAAAGAGGACACATTACCATATTATAAAAAAGTCATATTGTTGCCACATAAACTCTATATTAAAGAAAGAATAATGAACTCGCCTTCAGATCTACCCACTTTGCAATAGAAATCCGTTTTGACCGTCGAGCCGTTAATATCGTTAGGCGGCTTTTCCGCCCATATAGTTTTGTTGCTAATCTGGACCGTTCGATTGCTCTCCGAAATACAGACAATCCCGTAACTGGTGAAAATTGGACGGTCGAGATCTACGCTCCGCCCCTTTTCGAAATCTAAGGAATGACATTACCATACATACAAAGGGCCTCAAGATAAAAGAATATCGAGACCTTATGATTTTCCCCGATTTGTCCCTCTTCCCTAATTTGCTTGAATCTTTTGGGGGGTGGAAAGAACATGACTATAAAATAATGAACTAAGGTAGAATCCCGAGGCCGTGTGAATGCGAAGGAAACAGACGACGACGACGACGACTGACCAGTCACGTCAACGCCACCCAGAACTCCGAAGTCTCCCTCTCTGCAACAGCAGCAGCAGCGGGAGGAACCGAAGCTCCAGAATTCGCCCTTCGCGTCCGGGGTCTCTCGTGCTCGCGCGCGGAAATGCCACCGCCACCGCCACCGCCACCGCCGTTTTCCGCATCCGACAGCGATCGTGGGGACGCCTCGGAGGACGACGGCGTGGGTCGCGATGAGGAGATGATCGAGGGAACGGAGGGAGAGGAGGAGGAGATCATGGTCGAGGAGGAGGGAGAGGAGGGCGAAGGACGAGGAGGAGCGGTGGAAGCGGAAGGAGGAATAGTCGGAGGTGTAGTAGGAGGAGCAGGAGGAGGAGGAGGAGGGGAGGGAGCTCGGGAGGACCGAATTGGTGAGTAACCTGAACTCGATTGCTGACCTGCTTTATGATTGTTGTTGCGGGATTGTCTCTACATTATCGCTTCGTGGCTTTGCTGCTAAGATTGGTCGATCGTACACTGCTCTGCGTGCTTTTGCTTTGGCCGCATGTATCTGAATGTCTGCGCTGTTCTTCCTCCTCCTCGGGAGGTGCATGCATGTGTTTGAGGGAAAAAGTTCTAGACTTTGAGTCGTGTGTGGAAATTCTAGCGTCGGGGTTTACGTCCTTTACCAATTCCTGTCGGGTGATGGTGGAAAATCGACTTGGTCGGAAGCAATTGGACGGCGTTTGAATGGAAGTCAGTGTGCCTCTGGTCGATCCAGAGTAGTGAATTTATCTGGACTTTTATGGTGCCATTCATATATTAGGGTTTCGTTTAATATGTTTCACGGATAGAATGGCAGCGCAGTGGTATTTTGAAATGAGTGAATGATCTGATTTAGGATAATGCTGCTATGATGGCAATCATTTGTTTCTTGATTTGCAGTTGATCCACCCATTAACCGTTTTGAAGGTTTAAGTACATCTCGATGAAAATTTAGTGCCTTACCTCAGGGAAAACCACCTTGGTAAGCTAAAGTGGACAAAAGCTCTTAATTGTGGAAGAGAAACGAAAAAAATCACGTTCCTAGCATTTTAGGCATCTATAAATCTACAAATGGTTTTGAGGCGTTTTATAACGGAAGGCGGCTTGACAGGTATGACTAGATCATAATTAATGTAAATGGTCACGCGACAAATTTTATCTAGCAAAGTAACTAAGTCGTACGAAACAAGTTTACGCATCATTATTTTCCCACATAGCATAATCGTATGTCTTTAATTTCACTAATATCATCCTTCCTAAATAGTTCTCACTGTGGCAAAAGAAAAGCTATTTTTTCCGGCTTTATATGTTTTCCTCTTTAAATGTGATAGAAGTAATAATTTATGGTTTTATGGATTATTTGGTGCTTCTTTGTCATTATTTATTGCTTTTAACATGGGCGCAACGTCACTTTTTTATGGAGGACATTGAGGTTTCAACCAATTATATATAGTTGGATCCTCTCCATTCTCCATGGGTTTGCTACTCAAACCATGTGTTGTCTCTCTCGTAAGAAACATAATATGTAGAAGCTTCAGTTTTAGCTGCCAACTTGTTTTCGTCTATAATCTTTTTGCAATTACATGTATCAATGAAAGATAGGCTGGATGTATTCAGCTATCTACCACTCATTTCCTTTGCCTAATAGGGTTTTCTATCACATTTCAACAGCCATGATAAGCACTTAACCTTTTTTATTTATAGAATGTTCAATCATTTTTTATACAATCAAGGTTCTCTGCATTTTTTGGAAAGGCAAATTATGAAAGTCAGTTATTATAATTACAGTTTATTCTGTGAAAAGTTCTTATTCTTAATTAGAAATCACATAATTCGCAACTATGTGGTCACCAACTCTGAATTAAAATTTATCTGGCTTAATGATACATATTTAAACTTTAAGACAAGGACTCTTGTATTGGGACCTTATCGGGTAGTGATGTGTTGGCTGCTGGTACCTTTATCAGACAACCACTCCGTATTATTCCTAAATCCCTTCATTCTGCCATTTAGAAGCTAGTTGGGATGACAAACTTAAGGAGACATCTGGGCGCTTGAGATCTTGCTCTTCTGCAGCAGGGAAATCTGAAGCCAATTCTTCATCTAATAGAACTTCAGAGAACTGGAACTGCAATTTTGGGACTGCTGTGATTTTGAATGGACCAGTGGGAGAACCAGTGGAAATGTTTGATTCTGCTGGTAATGATTGTACTGCTCCAAAGCTTGGAAAATTTCGAGGTCCTTTTGAAGATTCTGAAGATCCAGAGCCTGCCGTGGATGGGAATGGTGATGCGGTTCAACTTCGACTAAAGAGGAAAGTTCCTATGGGCTGCAGTGGACTTTCTAGAAATCATTATTATTTTGACTGTGTTGGGACTACTCAAAACCAAGACGTCTCTCTTCCATTTGAAAGCCTAACTGTTCCTGATATTTGTGCTGCTCCTTGTACTGAGAAGGATAAGCAAGTGGACTTGCAGCCCCGGGATGGCGTGCAAATGTCATCAAGGTATGACGGTGTTGGCTATTAGTACCTTGGAATCTAACAAAAACAGAAAAAAAAAAGAGATACTTAGAGTTGCCAGCTAATTGTCTTTTCTCTTTTTTGACCTTCTCATTTTATATATATTGAGTGAATCCCTGCTAATTGTAGGTGTCCTAGGTTGACCACTTTTGGTGCAAGGCTGAGAAGTTTGTCTCCTGGAGCGGAGTTGCCGGAACAAAATAAGCGAGTGGCAATTGTCTGTGACTTTTTTGCGAGGGGATGGTGCATCAGAGGGAGTTCATGTAGGTTCCTGCACATCAAAGATAATGTCAATAGTACTCCTGAGCTGGTGCACAGACATGGTACAGCTCCAAGTTGCACAGAAGAAGCTGCGCCTGATGAAGGTACGCTATTTTTAGTTTGTAGATGTAAATTCTTTACCATGCATCTCATGTTCTTTACAAGCTTCATATCTTGTGCAGGACAAAAAGATGATTTTGAGAAATCAAAATCACCAGGCTTGCCAAAGCAGCGTGCTTCTTCAGTTGTCTACAATTCTGCATTATGTTCTGGTTCTTCTTTGGAACAGATTCAGTCGCAGCTGGTTAGAGAAAATGAAAGTGTGCACCAAATCCGTTCAATAGCAGTTTCCAAACCCCTTGGTGTTGAAGCTTTATTGTTTAGTACTCGAGCTGATTCCCATCAATTGCCTCCACTCAAGGATCATGATGGACACATGTCTGCAGGTATGGACAAAAATAAAGATCTGCAGGAAAGGAGTTGGAGTGCTGATGATTACAGAATGCATTTGAAGCTTAGTAGTGGTGATTCTGGTTCAATGAGGGATTGTTGGTTGCCTCCCTCAAGTGGTTCGTTACGATCTCTTAACCTAGGCCAAAATCAGCAACCCTCTTCTCATACTTTCATTACAGAAGATGAAGTTACTAATCAGGGCAAATTTATTGGTGATTCTTCACCTATCACAAGCTGCCCTCTTACTTCAAGTGTCAAATATCCTTTGACTTCTACAATATTGCCTTTGCAACACACCTCAAGGCTGACTGGTGCTTCAAGGATATTTGATTCTTTCTCTGAAGTCTCAAATCCTCTTCCTACTCAAAGTATTCTTGATGTTGACTATGCTGGCCATCGATCTTCTTCTTTCTTGGGAAGTTCACCTGATGGAGCTTGTTCTGATCCAGAAAATATATCTAGAGCAAACAAATCTGCCGATTCACGGCCATGGTTTGGTAAAAGGAGGACACTTTCTTCTTATGATTGGGAGCCATCTGAACCTTTTCGACCATCTTTCTTCATTGCTCCGACAACTATATCATCTCCAGGGAGTAAACGCGACCCTTCCCATGATAGCATTGAGCAACAGAGATTGTTGTTTTCTAGTCAGGGAGCATCTGCTCTTAATACAGCAGAGCAGCGGGTCCATAGCGATTCTAAATGGAACCTAGTGGAAGAATGTGGAAGGAACAGTTATTCAATGTCTTCAGATCATAGATTCAATGAGCATGGGTTAGATAAGGGCAGTTACTTACATGGAAAAGATGTAAATGGATCTGCAGCTGAGATGACAGAGAATTCAGTTGTTGACAGCCAAACTGAAAATGGCATGTCCAGAGAGAATGACCAGCAGTCAGATCATGCCAAAGATAGTTCCCACATTGGTGGAAGTAGTATGGATCTTGGTTCTGCGCTTGGAAGTGATGAAGTGGGCCAGAAAAAGGAATTGCAATCAGACAGAGTTAGAGATGGTATTGAAATGGATGTCACGCAGAAGAAGGCTGCAGATGTGAAGCAGGAGTCGAAGGCGTTCAAACATTTTCGAGTTGCTCTTATAGATTATGTGAAGGAACTATTGAAACCGACTTGGCAAGAGGGTCGTCTCAGCAAGGACACACATAATTTGATTGTGAAAAAGGCAGTCGACAAGGTTCTTACCACCTTACAGCCACAGCAAATTCCACCTAACCCAGAGTTGATAAAGCATTTTCTTTCTTTTTCTCAGCTTAAACTCAAAAAGCTGGTTGAGGTATTGGAGATGTATTTACTGCAAAAAAGAATGAAAGGGAAGACATGCTTAAGACTGAAGTTTAACATCTACCTCTGTTACTTGCAGGCATATGTTGACAAGCATGGGAAAAATTGAAAGGCCCAGTCCAAAGCATCTTATTCAAGTTCTGCTGCGTTTTACCTGCTGGAGGCCTTAGTAGATGGTTGTACATTCTTCTAGAGTGAGTAAAAGTGAGATTTTCTCTGGGCTGAATAGTTCATGTGACAGTATGCATATTTCTGGATAATTTGGATGTCAATGTTTGCCTCGAGTTGGGTGTTTATATTATGGGACAGGAGAAAAATGTATTTAGTTATTTCATTAGATATCAATGTTGTTATGATCGAGATCCTAATTTGGATCGATGATGGCATCTGAATGATATGACTGCAAGATCCTAGACTTTCCAAAAGAAATATATAACTGCTGATACTCAATAAAGAAAGAGGTTTCTGGTGAGACTGAAACGTCGAAGAAGAACTAAACCAGTATCACTATAGAAACCTATATCATCTCCAATACTGAAACTGATGCCTTTTCTCTCTTACCTAAAATCTATGGATATAGAATTTAAGTGTAAAATCTCTGAATATAGACATTTCAAGTCTATTTCTATTACATTCATTTGGAAATTGAACAATTAATTTGGTAGGATCGTATTGATCTTGATTTCATCAGTTGCGATGGATACGCCAAAACCATCCTCGTAAGAAAGATCTATTTTTAAGATCGAAACACTTCTCAAATGTTAAATCATAAAGTTGTAAGATAAAGAAATTCATATTGGGATATCGACAACTGTGATTGATGTGCCCATTCTGGAAGGATAGCTATCTGGACGATAAATGCAAAAAACCATCTCTAATCTCTGGGGCTAAGCTTAAACAGTTATGTCGAGCCTTGTCTTGCATTGTTAGTATTCTTGGTGAACGTGAGATCTGTGGCTCCTTCTAATGAAAAGCTGGTAAAACAGACTTTTGGTTATTCGTCTATCAACTTTATTTACTCTTCATTACCAAAAAAAAAAAACTTTATTTCACTCTATATTGTTACCAAAAAAAAAAAAACTTTATTTGACTCTAGTTCCAGTATAGTAGTCCGATCTGATTGTGCCGTCAATTTTGTTTAAGTTAGGTGTTTCCTTTCATTGATTGCAGAAGATCACGGCAGTTGTTCTCTTTAACTAATGGTTGATTGCCTTAACTTGTTGTTTGCCATCGTATTGGGGAGTCAATTTTAATGAAAAGTAAGTTGTCTGACCTAGTTGGAATGACTTTAACTGTGGTAAGGAAAATTGAATTTTGGTGATGAATAAAAAGTGTCATGCATTTGGGTGAAGCATGTTATGAACACGGGTTGTGCTTATCGTAAGGGAACCTATAAGCGCATGTACTCTTCCCTTGTAGAAAGAGGACAAATTATGCCTAAGAATGCGTAACAGAGGGTACTTTCTGCATTTAACTTGTTTCATACAGTCTGAATGGTGGTGGCAGAAAGAATTTCTCGAGCCTAAGAATGCGTAACAGAGGGTACTTTATGCCTATGGTGGCGTCAATTTTGTTTCAGTTAGGTGTTTCCTTTCATTGATTGCCAGAAGATCACGGCAGTTGTTCTCTTTAACTAATGGTTGATTGCCTTAACTTGTTGTTTGCCATCATATTGGGGAGTCAATTTTAATGAAAAGTAAGTTGTCTGACCTAGTTGGAACGACTTTAACTGTGGTAAGGAAAATTGAATTTTGGTGATGAATAAAAAGTGTCATGCATTTGGGTGAAGCATGTTATGAACACGGGTTGTGCTTATCATAAGGGAACCTATAAACGCATGTACTCTTCCCTTGTAGAAAGAGGACAAATTATGCCTAAGAATGCGTGACAGAGGGTACTTTCTGCATTTAACTTGTTTCATACAGTCTGATTGGTGGTGGCAGAAAGAATTTCTGGAGCCTATGTAGTATTAAATCCCGCCATCAGCAGAAATTCGTCCTGTATGCTGTAGCATTTCTAAAGATGTCTAATGCATTGCGAGAAAGTCTCTGGTTACAAACAGCATCCTGCACAAACTGCAATATGCTTTTGAACTTATCTCTCAGAAACTGGAAGTCCAAGGACTTATTCCTTTGCGAGCAAAGTTTCTATCCACTTTGCTGTGCCAAAAATTCTCCTCTCCTCATATAACAACTTACTGCACCTGTCAATCTATTTGTGAGATCACACTGTAGGAATCTTCTCACATGCCTGAAAACCTCATATTTTGGTCTGTTTTTTTCTCCCCGCAAGGAATCTTCCTTTCCTCCTCCTCCCCACATCGCTCAATGACCTTTTCTTGTCAATAGAACAGAGGTTTGGGTGGTATCCATCCTCCTAATCGACAGTATGGTTCTAAATTAGAGGTGTGGTGGACACACAAAAATATTGAGGAACTAAGTCAGCCAAAAGGAGTCTCCTTTGCATGTATTATTTGTACTCAGTCTTAGAAGAAAGTGCAGGAAAGGTTCTGTCGGAAGTAGTCATGGAGATTAAGAGGATATATACTATAGTAAGCCGTCACACATACTCAAGATCATTGGAGATATGCCAGAGTTTTTTCTTTGCAAGAGTAAGATTTGTGTATGTTTCACTAGACTGTAGAACTGTATATATTCATATATTGTTCAGCTTCTCTAGCAATGTTTTATCCAAAGAAGACAGTATGCAGTTCCCCTTTCCACTCCATCTTATCAAGATGCATGACTTCTCTGTTATTATGAGTCTGCTTGTTCATAATCTATCAATGCTACTCTTTAAATTGAGCCCGAACTTCTTTCTTGAAAATTTCAATCTATGGTGGCTTGGTGGAAGTCACATTGGTATGAATTACACGTGATACTTGCTTTGATTAAGTTTACGAATCTGCATTAATACTGTTTGAAGAAGAGAGAAGGTTTGGGACCAAACTGACTGGACCAACCAGTTTTTTGAGGTTTTGGTCCTGTTCAATTCCTTGCCAAACCATTTTTTTCCACCGTTTGCTCTTGTTAATTTTATGTACTTGTAAATCAGCACTACATTGGAATAGTTTGGAAAGACTAGTGTTTTTACAAAGAAATTAAGTCAATCAAAGTCCAAATAAATCACTTATTAATACAAAATAAAAATTGGAGCTACTTCAACTATAACAATCAATTACCCAGAATCTGAATGACATAGATAATAAAAAATTCACTGCAACATGCAACATTATTCAATTTCGTGGATCCATCTAGTTTCAATTATTTTGAGTCTAAATCTAACAGTGAAATGGTTTGCTCGGCTTGTGAAATGTTTCTGAGAAAGGCTCTCCTGAATCAAACTAAACTTGTTTGAACCATTTTTTCCCTCACCGGTACTTCTGATTATTGTTCCTTGATATCTTTTGAAGTCATTGCTTTGACCATGTCCAACTAATTGTACCTTATAACCAACCTTAACTAACTCTTGATCTCTATTTTGCAGAAGTGAGTTGATAAGCACAACAATGTGAACCAGAAAAAACTCCACACCATCTACTTTCTCTCTCCTTGCTTGGATTTAGCCTTAGCGATTGGGTTGGTGGCATGACATTCTCTGCAGGGGAACATGACACAATGCATTTTGTGGCCAATCCACGAGCTTGAAGAGGTGTACTCCTTAGTTGCTTGGTCTTTTGTTCCTTGATTTGCTCTATGTATGTCCTCTGTGCAGCCATTATCCTTCTTATTGAATTTCTTGTTGTTCGTCTGAGTTTCTTGTGGTGACCCTCTGGAGGAGCTGCGGCTGGCTATCTGAGATTGCTGTGCCTGAAAGAGAAGTGTGTGTGGAAGAAGCTGGCCGTTGGAGATCAAGATGTCTGCCGGGGAGTGACTTAATTGATCAAGTGCAGTTTTGTCTGGTGTAGGGGGACTGAATTTGAATTCTTGATCGTTGTTGGCATTGTTGGAGGTGAGCTTTGTTTGCTGATCTTGAATGCATGCAAGGCCTGCAAAGGAGAGTGAATCGAGTGAACTGCTGTCAGCTGCAACATCCACAGAAATCTTGTTTTGCAGGCAAGTGCCCATTGCTCCTGGGATTGGTTGGGTTGGAATTTGCTCTTTATATATGGAGGAGGAATTGTACAGTATTTGGATGTGCATGCTTGTTTGTACTGTTTGTACTGTCTGCCTTATTATGATATGCTTTGATGGAACATGTGATTGTAGAAAAGAAGGTTCATTTTCTCTGTGTATCCAAGGTAAATCTAATGAGCTCCATAATCCATTGTAAAGCATAGTACTAAAAGAAGAGAAATTTCTTGGAGTTGCTTTTGATGAACTGTAGGGAGTGTTAAATTTAGTCATGAAAAATGTTAGGTGTATAGAAAATATATGAATTAGTTTGAGACATTTGTGAAAATACTAACACACTGTTTGTGCTTCAGGATCAGCAAGAACAAGCTGAAGTGGCTGATTGGAAGTCAGAGCAAGGAGAAACTTTCTCTCAGTCCAGGTAGGGATGGTACGTGTAAGGACTGACCTCAATCTTTTGATTGAACTTGTTTTCATTGTATGCAAGTGGTAGAGAATTGTCATTTTGCACGAAAGAGTTGTTCTGCAAATATTTAATAGCGAAACATCCATTTATTGCCCTCGTGTCAGAGCAGGCCTTTAATTTGTCGTAGTTTCCTCATGGAGCTTGTAGAACTCCAACCATCGGTTTTCCATGTTTTGGGTGTTTTTACTATCGCTGATATCTACGAGGATGGCTGGCCGTTCTAGTTAATCAAGTCGGCTCGTTCTCATTTGATAGCGGCCTTTTTACAAAATGACATTGCTGTGACTTGCAGGGGTGGATATTACGAGGGTCAATGCATTGTGTCTTGCCAATCATTCTCAAGGGACTGCTATAACAGTTTTCTTATCTAGGAAGATACCTTTCCTCCGGGTCTGCGTTTTTGTTTTGTTGAAGCAGGTGAGACAAAATCTTTCAATTTCATATGCTTTAGTTATCCCTCCTGCTTTTGGAGGCTCTTCTGCAAGTGTTTGTGTCCATTAGGGCATTGGGGCATCTACTGAGGGGGCTTAAGTCGTTGAGCTACTTCTGTTGCTATTTGCTGATGTCTTGGACCTTATACTTGAATTGCCGTCCGTGCATATACTCTCTATTATCAGGCATCAAGTAAGCTACGAAACGTCCGGCTTATGATGCGGAATGTTATGTAAAATCATCAAGCAAAGCTGATTTAAAACTAACAATCCTAATCTAATATTGGGTACTCGACAGGTGGTTGATCTTCAAATGGTTTTGAGTCCATGCCAACCACTTGATAAATTAATGTGAGCATAGTTTGGATGCAAGCAGTTTTCCCGATCGGTCCAAGGGGAATAGTAGTGGGTCCGTAGATTATATACATATAGGTACGTACATTTAGAATGTATTGCATATTAAGATTGTTTCTTTCGTTCGTATCTCATATCGAGTCCTAAATATTCCTTTGATGTTGCAACTTAGAATACAATAACTCATGCAGGGATGGACAAGACTCCATCGGAGCTCGACCGGCTCTCATTCGCCGCTCGAACAGGGGGTTACCAAACCGAATGCGCCCGGGCATTCGTTGAGCATGTCCGACAGGGAAAGTATCATTTATCAAATTCATAACTACATCGGATCATCCGAAAAGTCAAAAGCTTCGTATTGCTTGACGAGCGTCAAGAGTTTTTTACAAGATTGCCCATTAATAAAAATCCTTTGTCTATTCATTCGGGCCTTCACCCAGAAATCAAGAGACCAAAAAAAAAAAAAAAAGTTAGCCCAATAATAGATTTAGCAAACGGGCTAGGCCGAAAGTTGACTGGGCTCGGCCCGTATGGAAATCGGCCCTGTCATTTTTTCTTTTACATCGTGTCGTGCTCGTGGTCTCCCCATCCTCGGAGCATTGAAGCTGAACCAAATCAAAGTTAGGGTTTGCTCTTCTGCTTGGGTTTGTGACTTGTGAGTCCGAACCACAAACGACCGAATGATCTGACTTGGTCCGATAAACCCGATATCGTTGTCCGTTTACTTATCTGTCTTGTCTGGTAAATTAATCATCGACTAATTAGCTTAATTAAGGGTCGAAAATTCGGGTATTTTTGTTTGGAATTTTACCGAGCCAGACCAACCTAATTGGTTTAGTTTGAAACGGTCCCTACTTCGGTTAGCCCTTAATTATTCTCAAAGCGGTTTCCAAAACCGAATCGAGCTATCGAGCTACTAATTGTGAGTAATTTGGACCGTCGTTTCAATGTCATTCCTTGCGAAATCCCCTCGAATGTCGTCTTTCATTGGCTTATTTATGAATACTACGTTATACACGCGAAGTTACTTCCTATAATTTTATCGGACCAAAAAAAAAAAAAACAGTGCCATCAAAATTAAAATAAAAAAATACTAATGAAAGTAATCAATTTTTTTGGGTACAATGTACGGGGGTCCCACTTGCAGAAGCGACCATCGACCTAACTCTATCCCTTCCAATCAAGTATAACATCAATAGACAATTTCGTGGTGCGGGCCCCACGCTTTTGCTGACTCGTCAATCGTCATCCTTCATCCTTATCCGCGAAGATTTTTCCCTCTTCTTGGCATTTTCCACTCCCCCGATCTTGCTATTTACACTCCTTTTCCCTTAAATGGATAACTACAAAATTAACACTTATACAATTTCATGACCTCACCCCTTTAATTTTTGAAATATAATCAATTTAATCCACGAATTATGGAAAAATACTCAATATTGTCTTGAAAATGAAGTGATAAAGAGATAATATCAAGTATTTAAAGATAATATTGAACATTTCCGTGTAATTTTGAGTTAAATTCAACATGTATTCAAGTTTCGTCGGTCATATTCTAAGAAGTTTAATGACTATACTACATGTTAAGCGAAAAAAGAAGAAGATATCTGTCATTTTCTTCTTGTAATCACGTCCCGTTACAGAAAAAGAAGGAAAAACTCAATTCCCCCAACTCTCGCACTAGAAACAAACCCGGCGTGGAAATAGCAAAAGGGGCAACCCATCCGAACTCATCCTCTTGATCAGTGCGTTTCTATTATTTATAGTCAAGATAGCAACGCAGATATTTGCACTGAGCTCTGCACCTACTGAGAGAGAGAGAGAGAGAGAGAGAGAGAGAGAGATGGTGCTGCTGGAGAAGCTGTGGGACGACGTGGTGGCCGGGCCTCAGCCGGACCGAGGCCTCGGTAAGCTCAGGAAGCTCGCCACCAACCCCGCTCTCGTCGTCAAAGGTCCCTCCCCTTCTCTGGGTTTTGCTAGGATCAATTGAACTTGACCGTCATCTTCTTGATCGACCCATGAAAATAAGATCTCGCTGTTTACGAAAATAGCAGAAGCACGTGCTTGATGGAGTCGAGTGAACCTCTCTGCGCGTCGCGTTGCGTTCTTGCTTGATTCCATCTTTGGATCGCGAGCTTCTACGTCGATATTTGTACCGCGAGTCGCAGTTTCGTTGATATCCCTTGATTTTCTCATGTGGGTGTGTGCGCGTGTGTGTGCAGAAGGGGAGGGGGAGAGCAGCAAGTTCCTGAGGTCGATGTCGATGCCGCCGAGCCCCGGGACGCCGGCGACCCCGACGACCCCGACGACGCCGACGGTGAGGAAGGAGAACGTGTGGAGGAGCGTGTTCCACCCGGGGAGCAACCTGGCGACGAAGACCATGGGGGGCCAGCTCTTCGACAAGCCCATTCCCAACTCCCCCACCGTCTACGACTGGTACGTACGGGGTCGCAGCTCCCCTCCTCTCCTCTCCCCTCTCCCCTCTCCCCTCCCCACTCCCTTCCCCCATGCACTGTGCATGCCGATGCGCGGCGCGTGTGCATCGCTCTACAGACCACTGTGGATCGCGCTCGTCTTGATCCTTTGATCATGTGGGATCCACCAATGAATAATCTATAGATGATGTGGATCTCTGTGATGTCGAGCTTGATGGTGACTTCGGGTTAATCTTCTAATTAGACATCTTCATCGACTGTATGTTTTCTCATTATATTAAAGGCTAATCAAAGTCCCCCTGTCCTTATTGGATCGCAGGCTCTACAGCGACGAAACCAGGAGCAAGCATCGCTGAGGAGACTGTAGTGACCAACCACCCTCTCATGGGATTTGTAAATATCGTCGTTTTGCTTTTCCTTTCTTGTCGTTCAATGCTTTGTATGCTGTCTCTCCGGCTTCTACTGGAGAGAGACTCCTTGTTTTGGCTCATTCTGAATGAGAAATGCCGCGAGTCGCTGTAACATCGTACTTTGCAGCACTCGGCTGTTGATATTTTGTGGAATCTGAGTTCTGTTAATGAATAAAATTCACCTTATCTGCCATAGCTATTCACAAGTACTGATGAGAGTCCCGAAGTCTTTCGGACACCGGAAGCAGATGTATCCCAAAACAAAGGCGCACCCTTTTGACATCTTAGAGAACTAATCGACTTAGAATCCGACTGAACTAGAAAACTCAGACCTGATAACCAAGGAGCTAGTCCTCGCCTTTGCGGTCGATTTCATCTGAAGCTTTGGCCTCCAAAGTGTGGTCTGAAGGAGGCAACCCAACTTCGGTCCTGTTTAATGGAGAGTTGGCGGCATGAGTCAGATGTATCTGCGAGGGTAGCCATCCTCACCGAGTAGTGCGATCATGGCTCGCGAGACGGGTTTTCAACTTCAATCCTGTGAAAGAATCCATTTTTTCTGGGGCGCTGCTGCCTCCCCATCGTGACCATTTAAATCCATACCTCGATCGTCAGATCTGTGAAGCTCACCAGATAAAATGGCTTCTTCTCGCTCTACGACGACTGTCTACAGGATCATGCTTTGATCTTCCGACGAGTACTGCTGCCGAGGCTTGAGTTCTTGATCTCTGCCTTCCCTGAGTTCTGGGCTGCGGATGACATGTCTTGGTGATGGAAGATTGGAGCTGTCCAGTAGACTAACATTGGACAATTCAATTAGGCTGTCTTCGTAGATTCATATAGATGGATAGGTCCACTTCGTCATGAAGCAGCGCATTGCATGTCACCAAGCACTTGGTGAAGCATGCTATGACAGTTTCTACTGGGTCACGGGCAAAAAGTGCTTTGCGCTAAGCACGACCGCCCATTACAGCTGACGCGAATCTTCTGCTTAAACTAAAGCTCGAAGAGACACCAAGCCAATGAAGCAGACAAAATCAAGTCGAGAGAGCATCGGACCAAACTGGAGACGAAGTAGATGATGTTAGTTGATGAGGCAAGTATGAAAGACATAGCCAGCACACAAAATTCAAACAAGACGATGTCTTTCTGCCATTCAACCTGCAAACCGAGCATGTCTTAGCAAGGAGCACAGACAAAAACAGGAATAAGCGATGGTGGAACGATCAGTGACGGTACCTTCGCATTTGTTTCGATATCTTCAGTGGATCTTGTTCAGAACATCTATCGACCGACGTATAAATTCCATCTCATAGCTGTGGAAAAACCCAACGTGTCATGCATAATTGCAACCGAAGATGCAATTCTCTAGAGAAATTGCCGTGATCACTGCGTTGAAAATTGTAATCTTGTCTTAGTTGTTTGCTCAATTTTTTTTCTCTTTTTAGGATGCGTTGTTATTACTCATTCTCCTTTCCTATTAAGAATATATTCTTGCCTGGATATGGGCATATTTTATATTTTAATATCTAATTGGTTTTCATAAGGAATAATTACACAAATGGTCTTTAAATTTCAATCGTATGTATAATGTGATATCTAGAATTTTTATTAAGTTAATGTAATTTCTGAACTTTTGATAAATATTAGATTTATCCTTTAAATTATATGAATTTTTTTTATATTACCTTCACTCAATTCAATTTCAGTTACTAATATTGTATGTACTTGTTTAATTAATGAGTCAAATTGAATATATATAAAAAATATAAATATCATATTAAACAAATTAAATATCTTAAAAATAATGACGTTGTTTTTACGTCGAGGGGCACTTTCGTCCAAGGATATTTTTTCTTGTCATTTTCTATTCTTTTTGGTCTTTCCGCACCATCCTCCAGCCTTCTTTTTTGCCCTATATCATCCGCCTTCATCTTCGACGCCGTCCCCAGCCTCGTCGGAGCTCGGGGGCTTCGTGTCCTCGCTCCCGGCGACGAGAAGCCCGGTTGAAGTTATTCGCGCCGGCCGTCTTCTCCGACGGCGGACTACCCTCGGTTTTTCAAGGATGAGTCGGATCTCGGCTCGCTTCTGCGCTCGATCTGGGGCTCCGATCGACCTCCATCTAACGACCGAAGGTTTCCGACATCCTTATATGGAAACGACATCTCCTCGGCAGCCCGCTCTACAAGGTGGCTTTCCGATGTTCCAATTTTGGTTCTCTTTTGACTGGCCAATCTTTTCCCGGTGACCTCGCGCCGCTCGTGTGTCCTTCTGTATGAATCGTTGAGCCGAGCCGAGCCCAGGCGCTCGAATTTGGGGTCTGCTGCTACTGAGTGACCAGCATGAGTTGTGGCAGCAATCTGAAGCCACGACAACTGGTAGCAGAGCACCCGAGAAGGGGAAGAATAAAAGTGAGTGTCGAAGATGGGATCTTGGGGATTAGCGATGCGCGAGCTGGCTGAAGAGACGAGAGAGATGGCTTGTGGTTCTGGGCGTACCGCTTAGGCGGTGAGCACATTTAACACCTTTTTCGAGACCACCCTTGTTCAGGGTGTGGATCCCGTTGCCCCTTGCTTCTCCGCACCCACCAAGTGCATCGTTCTTCTCGTGGGTATGTTTTGGCGCCCGTCACCTGTTCGGTATTTTGCTTGTTGAAAATTCAACCTCAAGTTTGCATTATTCTCTTTGATTATTATTAAGGTTAATAGCTTCACAGAGAGCTAGCTCTGTACTTGGTGTTTCCTTTTTGCGGGGCTTACTGCCTTTTCTTATCTGTTCTACTTGATTCCATGGGGATCTCAGATACCAGCTGGCTTTTGCTTGCTTGGCTTGTTGGTTCCTGTCTGGATTCACACTGGTGCTAGATGAAGTTCCTGATGATAATCTATTGGTGTATGTCACTTTCCTAAACCATGATTACTTTTTCAGAGCGTTATAATAGCAAGTCTGCACTTGTTCCTTCGCATGCTTCTAATTTGTTTTTCTATTTCTGTTTTTGGAGGAGGATTTGAAATCTCCCGATCTACTGTTTTTCTTCAATACTGCAATTGAAGGTCCTGCTTTGGGATTTTGATCATCAAGTACCGCATATATAAATATAGACACTCTTTCTGTAAGCCGCATATTATATTTGGAGCATCTGCAGGTTGCTCTTGCATGCTGAAACTATGATGAAAAAGTCCTACTCATGTCGGTGTTAATTAGCAAAATGGAAGGCTTGTCATCTTTGGTGCAGTCGTTCTCGGATATCATGATGACGAGCCACCAGTATTAATTTGTACAAGGCATTGACATGAAGAACCCAAAGTTATCCATAGAAAGAGTTACAAAAAGATGCCTCCACCTGTATATGCTTGTCATCCTCAGTTTACCTTAACTCTCTTTTGCATCAACATCAGCTGAGTTAGCTCCTAAGTTGAGCGTTGTGACGTTTGTGCAGGTTATCTAGCGGAGTTATGACAACTGTTATAAGAGTAGCTGCAAGGTGGCTAAACAGGCATGCAGAAGGCAGTAAGTATTGATCAAGTATCTGTAGTTGTGACATGAAAAAATCAAATTTGTCCATGCTCTTCCTCTTGCAGGTGCATGTTGTTATGTCTACCTACTCTTTGGAATTTGTATCAGTTATTTACTGATGGATTTTTTACCCTTTAATAGGTACCTTTAATGATGTTGTCCTCAATGATGGTATCACTCTCAACATCTCACAGTAAATGCAGAGCCAAAGAATTACACATACTTCATCAGCTCCTATACTGTTTCATGGGCTGGTATGCTTTGGCCTCTTCTTGCCATTCGGAGGAACTTTTGGCTCCACTTGTTGCTCAGTGTGAATCATCTCCCTTAGTTGGCTCTTGGGATAATTTCATCACAATCAGATTAAAAAAGGCCATTCGCACTACATTTTGGAAAAGGAAATCTAAGGAAAGGCAGTATATTGAAAGATTGTCGACGGTGCTTACACTAAAAGATTTTGTACTGGAAAAGTATTCATCCATCCTGCCCATTAAGTGTGATTCCATAATTAACTGCACTTTTGTGGCTTTTTGGGATCTTCCCTCTTGACAATTTCCCTACCTGAACTCCTTTAGTTGATGATGCATCCATAGTTCTCTGTATTCTCCTGTTTTGAGCAAACAAATGTCACTCTGAAGCTAGACTTCTTTGGAGGATAACAGCAAGAGGCACTCCATAAGAATGAGAGAATTTCCTTATCCATTCCAATGAAAAACATGCTATATCGAGAAATATCTGTCCTGTCTTTTATTCTAGAGAGTCATAGCTTACGTTGAATGCTTTTTTGACACCATTTTCTAGCTTCCTTCTTAATCTATCCAATGTCTCTTTCCATATTTGTATTTTCCTCTCATTCTCATATAAGTATGAAGTTATTTCCTCAATAGCCAAAGGAAGCCCTCCAATAATGTCAACAATTTCTACGGACAGAGAATCATACTAATACTCCTCTTCTGGAGGATATCCTATCCAATATATAATTTCAAAAGCATTGTGCCCATTTTCTATGATGTTAACCCCATTGACATAAAGCACCAACATGAACGTGTTGGGGAGTCCTTCCGTAAGCACTAAAACTGTGGAATTGACTTCAAGGTCATTGCTAAATGGAAGCAGGCTCTCCAAGAGATTGCTGAGATGAAGGGTATGATCTGCTGCCAAATACAAAGAAAAAGGTAATGAAGTTTTTACTGTCCTTTTAATGTTATTGGCTTTAACTTTATGAGAATTTTGCCAAGCACAATGCTTTTGAAATCATTTATTGGATGGGACTACAGTTTTTTTTTTTTTGGTGGTAAATGGGACTACAGTTGATTATGAGGTAAATGCACTTCCTGCACCATTGTTATTACCCACTGCATCGTACATGTTGGTAAATGTAGTATGATTTAACTAGATTATTTCCTTGGTATTTTTCCTAGGCTGATGTTAATTGTTTTGTGATCTCATCACGAGTCCTCATTTTCATCGTCCACAGGCATCGAGGTGAACTCAAAAAGAGAGTTGTTTCGGATATTCTACAGTTGTTGAAGAAGAATGAGTTAGTTGTCATTAGCAGTTTAGTGGGCATCAAACCCCATATATGGTAATGAGCAACCGATGGAAGTACATGACAAAGATGCATGTTTATTTGAATTATACAGAATGCCAGGGATTGGCAAGACTACCATCGCAAAGGTTGTGTACAAGATAAATCCATCATCTCTTTCAAGGTTGTAGTTTTCTTTCAGATATTTGAGAAAATGTTGAATTGAATACTCGTGGGCCTGCATGAACAGTTAATCTCAGACCTCCAAATGCAAGAATGCGGAAGTCAAAGGACTCCTGACCAAGATACTAATGTCATAGCAAATTCATTTGGCAAGATAAAAGTTCTTATTCTTCTTGATGATGCGCATGATTCTAAACAAATCAAGCCTTCAGTTGGGAATATCAGTTGGCTTGGCCCAAGATGTAGCATTCACATGACAGTTGGAAGAAAAGATGTTAGTAATTATTGCGATGGAGTGGTTGATAAGTACGAGGTTGAACCAATATGGCCTCATCAAGCTCTTCAACTTTTCTGCAAATATGCTTTTGGTGGATATCTCCTGAAGAGGAGAGTATGGTTCTCTGTCCAAAAGACATTGTTGTCATCATTGAAGGGCTTCATTTGGCTATTGAGGTAATAGCTTCATACCTATATGGGAATACGGGTAAATACAAATATGGTGAGTGACATTGGATAGTTTAAGAAGGAAGCTAGAAAATGATGTCGAAAAAGTGTTCAAGGTATGATATGACTATCTAGATGAAGAGATGGGACAGATATTTCTCGATCTAGCATGTTTTCCATTGGATCGATGAAAGAGTTCCCCTGTACATGTGGAGTGTGTGTGGTTATTATTCTTCAAGAGGAATCTTGTTTTTCCATGATAGATGTTTGGGCAAAACAGGAGAAAACAAAGAGCTATGGATGCATAATCAATTAAGAGAATTTGGCAAGGAAATTGTGAGGATGGAAGATCTCAAAAGGCCTTGAAACAGCTGTTATTTGTGGATTCACACTGCTCCACTTTCCACTCTTAATGCAGAGGAGGTATACTTTTTAAGTACAAAATCTTCCAGTTTAAATACATTTAACAAACTTTGAAGATACTTCATTTCCTTAAATTTTCTTTTGCAAAAGAAGTGTGAAAGGCCATAGTATATTTTTCCTTCTATTTATACAGTTCCCTTGATCTGCAGGGTGCTTGGTCTCATGTTTGATGAGGGGCAAAGTAAAATGTTTTACATGTGATAGATTTGGCCATCTACGGAGGTTGAAGTTCTTGAAATTGGACCAGGCTACTATCTGAGGGAGTTCTCCGCATGTTCTTTCACAGTTAGGGTGGCTTGATTGGCAAGGGTGCAGTGAGGTCTCTGAGCTACTTATTTTGCATTGGAGAACTTGGTCATCATTGATCTATCTGCAGTTTGGCCACTGGAGATTCACTAGTATGGAGACAAATCCCAGAGACAAAGTCTATATTAGCTATTATGTCCTGAGATTATCAGAATAGCTAGCACCAACTGAGCGTTTTCTGTGCTCAAGAAGGCAAAGGAGTATAAGGTTTCGAACCTAAGCATTGCTTCATATGTTTGGATAAAGAAGGTATCGGCAATCAAGGGCTAATGAAAAGACTGATAGGCTTGGAGAAGAAGATGATGACCAAAACCCTTCCACCTAGCATGTGTCTTGTTTCCATTTAGATAAGACATTGGGCCAGAGTAGAGAAAGGTTAAAACATTAGGCCTGAAAAATTCACTAAAGCTCACATGCGGAGCCAGCATTTTCACAGCCCATAGCCAGCTTTTGATGTTGAAGTTTTCATTCCCACATGTCAGCACCTCCTCCCGTGTTGACAGCAGATTGGATCTGGGTTTGGGAGTGCTGGTCCGCGTTCCTTCCTTGCCCCTCACAGTGCACGGAGCCTTGTGCACTAGGGATGCCCTTTTTAGTGCCTTCTCTGACTTGTTATGACCTTGTCCTCGAATGTTGCTCAGACGTGGTGCTTAATTTGCCGGTGCTTTCCGCTTGCACTCATGGAACTTCCATGGCATTTCGGTTTCCTTATTTGTTCCCTGGTCTTTGTCGTTGATAAGTAGTCAGGATCAGTTTTACTAGCAATGTACCAGCTTGATGTTGGACATACGGCAGGCTCTCTTTGTTTGAATGGGAGATTTGTCGCCTTGAAGGCCAGTGGATGCATGTTGGGATAATCGATGGGACTGGAGTGCGGACACCTGGAGTCACCTACAGTTCCTTCCTCAGGCTTAAAAGATTGATCAGGGAATTGCAGTTTCATTGTTGCATAGTTTGACACTTAATCTCAGTCGATGTGAATAACCCAAAAAAGTAGTAAGAACAGCAGCATTTCCCTTACCCACCTTAGAGTTGCCACGATTACGTTGCTTCATCATACGCAGTGAATGAGCTCTCTAATTCGAAAGCATGTCATGTGACTGTCATATCATGTTGATACTTTATTAGGTCAATGACGTTAGCGCTTCCACAAGCCAAATTAATCCGTTTGTGCTCCTCAAAAAATGATTCTTCACTGTAAAAGCTTATCTCACTTCATTTGGCCGTGTGGTAAGGAAGAGAGCTCTCATGCTTGTGTTCTATGTCGGTTGTTTTCTCCCTCTTTATTTTCGTTTTCTCTTCCTTTTTGGTGTTACCTTAAGGAAACAGACTTGGCGTTCAGCAACGCTGTTCATCGCAATAACCTCTGGCCACGCAAAGTCCTTGAAACTTTTTACCAAAAAAAGTAGATATTTTCCTTGATATTGTATCATCTCTGGTGACCTTGTATGTGTCTGGAAGGTTCTTCAATTTTCTTTTGATTATGCATATCCTTTAGTGTCATTAGTGAGATGTTATCGTCGATAGTCATGTAATAAAACTATTGAATATGCTCATCTACTTTTCATATATATATATATATATATATATATATATAAAAACATACATACAAACATCTTCTTTCTGCATTATTTGTATTTTGAGCGTTACTTGTGAATAAATTTCTGTCTCAATTTTTGTTCTAGACATATGTTTGGATTTCGGCAATTTAATCTGTGTTCTATGCGCTTGAGTTTCTCCGATGCACTTTAATATCCCCGTGGTTTCGATTATCGCAACTAAGTTTCCTTTAATTTTCAACCCCTTACTTTTGAATTTCATTGAGTTTCTAGTCCAACACTCTAGTTTCCTTTGGAACCGACCGGACTAGCTCGGCCGGTCCGGCCCGGGCGGTTCCCGGATTGGGCGGTCCTTCATGCTCACCCCTAAAAGGAGGATAGCCAATTCCATGTGACACGTTTTCGGAAGAAGGGAAGAAGGTATTATTTTCTCAAGAATTATGGATTAAAAAGAATAGTTTTTCTTAAGTTTCCCAATTCATGCGGTGTCACGTCAGAAAATGATTGGCAACTAAAAGCTCCGTCGTTTTATGAAGAATAATTTTCAATAAAATATTTTTTGATTTTTCTGATGTTTGTTTCACTGAAAATAAAATAGTCAAAAAAAATATTTTTCACCAATAAAAAAATACTTTTATAAGTTAGAAAAATATTTTTCATTTTTTTGAAAGTGAAAATTAATTTTTAATATCACAGCCTTTAACAGCGTGCTGCAAGCTCGTCGGGTGCCTCGCCGAGTGTCTCGATCTCGCTCGAGATCGGTGAGCTTGTGGCATTAATAAACGAACACCTGAAAATATTATCATGTTTCAAGAAAAATGAATTCTTGTAATATTATATTTTTCATGAAACGAACGAAGTATAAAATTAAATTGATAGTATATATAACCTCAATCAAATTGGTGAATCGAAATCATATGGAGGAAGGTCGAAAGAAATTATATATTGAAAGCAATGCAAAATAAAAAAAATTGCTATAAATTGAAGACCACCCATATCTATCGAGACAATTTACTTAGAAAATGTATAAACTCATCGATTACACATGCTTACATAGACTTCATCAAATAGAAATGTATAGACATATTTCTTACTTATATTATCCGCTTTTTTATATCCAAAATACCGTGGTAAGATATTTATTTCTAATAAGATGCCGAACAATTTTTCTTGATTGGCAGAATTTTTTGTGCCAAATCTCGCAGCTCATGTGATTTGAAATTTATCTAATTTAAGACAGTTAAATCTATTCAGATTATATGAAATAAAAGGATAAGTTCGCATTTAATTAATAAACAATTTTTCTTTTTTAGAACAAGTTACCCGTCGATATCGTTTATCCGTCTCCTCGAGAAACGAGCGTCTATCTGCAGTTCCTTCACATGCTAAGCTCGACCAATAAGTTGACGGCGACTTCCCACTTGCCTGAGGGAAAACTAGAAACCTCGGACCGAATTCTTTCGAAGACGAGGTTAGATCCCCGTTTCTTGAAATGGGTCTGCCGGAAATTGTCCAAGTCGCCCGAGAAATTTCCGTCATGGTCCGAGTTCAAGGCCCTGTGAGTCTGTCTTCTCTGTTCTTGCCTGCAAATCTTTGTCTACCGATGCCTGTTTCGTTTCATTTGTCGGTGCAACCGATTGATTTGATGTACGTCGGAGCTGCTCTTACATGGCGTAATCTGCTCGTTCGATTTCAGGACCCAAAGGGCCTGAAGATGCGAAACCATGCTTTCCATCAATACCAGTGAGTAAATTGTTGAATTTTATCTGTTTCTTCTATTCTTGAGCCTCTCGATTTGTAGTTTAGTTCATGTAATCATGGCGTAAGAGAGCTTGATATAAGTCTGTGTGTACATAGGTCTGGGATAACAACGCTGTCAGCTTCTGGTATGATGGTGCCCAAAGGTCTTCACGACGGTGGATTGGCAAGCCGAGTTCGGGGCGATGATAATTGGAGTGGAGAGGTGGTCGTCACCGTTGCATCAGTGGTGGAACCTTTTCTATCATTGTGGCACAGGGAGAACAATTCGAAGGTTGAAAATATCGTGGGGTGCGTTTGGTTCTGGAGAAATGTTTTAGTTATCGACTTAACTGTTTTTTTTTTTTTTTTCTTGTAAGTTCGACTTAACTGTGTTGAGTTCTCCGTTGTCCATTTTATGCTGTTTTACATTCAACGGACTGTGTATTTGTCATAAAGTTGCTTTTCTTGTTGTTGCATTTGATTTGACAGAAGAATCCTCAGGGATTGTCCTATTTCCTCTCACTTCAGTGGAAACAATTCGAAATTTGCTTTTTTGGTTCTTAATTTTAAGATAATTCTATTTGAGCCTGCAGAGAGTTTGCGTCACACAACATGTTTTCTGAGCAGTTTTCTGAAAACAGAAATATTCTCTGCAACCAAACACAACCATTTCGGGTCTGACAGTTGCTTTATCTCATTTTAAATGACTTCTTAAACCTACATTTTTGTTCTCTACTGCAGGGCCAGCCTGAGTTGATTTCTGGTGCTCAGATCGATATTTTGGTGGAGGTAGTGCTAGAACATTTTTCATGTTCCTTCTGTAGATTTTATTATGTTTCTTTGAAATCGATGCTTAGTCCTGAATTTGTTGATGTCTAACTTATTGAAGAAAATCACAAGGGCAGATGACACTGAAGGACTGGATAGAGAAGTTCCTTGTTGGCAAAGCGCCCAGCTTCTAACATTGGTAAGTACTTGATCTACTACTATTCTCATACGGGAACTGAAGAAACTTGCTGAGAAGTAATTTTCTACATTGTCAAGAATCTAATGAAAGCTTGAAATGAGAGCTCTGACCTTTTTGTTACTTGTACTGAATTGAAAGTTCCTCGCTTTGAATTTATACTGACTGTTGGGGAAACCAATTTTGATTATTAGACAAAATTATAGACAATGGGAGAATTTTGCCTTTCACTCCATAAAGGTTACTTTTTTGGTCACGTTGATTTTTTCGGTCACTTTCAATGGGTGATCTGCGTGACTCATCTATCATTTCTGTTATAGCCTGCCTTGATTGGTTTACCATTTGTTATCACATATCAACAGGCATGATAAAGGCATAATCTGCTAATGTGCAGGTTGATGTGCTGGGCTCCTCCCTTGCATTGCAGTCGCTAGTTGAAGCTTCCTCTGGCTTGCAGGGTCATGGCTGGGAAATTGGTTGGTCTCTGGCATCTAGTGACAGCAGTGCACAAAACTTTACAGGGATTCAGGTACTTTCATCCTGAAGCATCTTGTCGTCCATTTCTTGCTAGTTGGAATTACAGAGTCAGATATTTATTGTATAAAAAATAGTGTATTCCTAGGATTAAGTATTTACCATGATAAAAAAGCTTAAGCTGATGCTTGCTTGTGGAGGCACCATCTTTATTTCTTGCGCATTAGGACATCCATACTCAACAGCATGATGTTTAACCATGACTTAGCCCCCCTAGCCACTTCTACAAGATATGATGCTGGTACAGCCGTCAATGCTTTCACCTTGTCGTGCTCATGAGTTGTCTATACGGCATGCACCACTTTTTAAGTAGTAGACACCTTATCTGTGACTTCGTTCATTTGACGTACGCCACATGGCAGGATACTCCCCTTGATGCCATCGATGTACACTTAAAGCTGATATTTTTCTTTGGCAAATGTGTCTATTGATTTTGAACTCTTTTGGCATTGTTTAAGACGTGCTTTGATGAAGTCAGCAGCGTTTGGAAACTATGAAATGTGAACGTATGTCAGCTTCTTCTCAAAGAGATGTGACTATTGCTGATTGCCCACTTTCAAGAGATTTTTGTGAGGTCTTCTTTTGGAATCTATGCTAAATTGTTGATTCTCAAAGAGCTCTCAGGCTATGATAGCCCTCATGCTGATTTGTAAAATCAAGTCATTGTAGAAGCAGCTCAATTGGATGCTTAATAGACACCTCATTTTCGACTTCGTTCATCTAACGTACGCCACATGGCAGGGTACTCCCCTTGATGCCATCAATGTACACTTAAAGTTGACATTTTTCTTAGGCAAATGTGTCAATTGATTTTGAACTTTTTTGGCATTGTTTAAGATGTGCTTTGATGAAGTCAGCAGTGTTTGGAAACTATGAAATGTGAACGTATGTCAACGTCTTCTCAAAGACCTCTCAGGCTGTGATAGCCGTCATGCTGATTTGCAAAATCAAATCATTGTAGAAGCAGCTCAATTGGGTGCTTAAAATCTATGGAAAAAATTTGAAAGCCAGTTACTTTGCTTTTTCTGTTCTTTTTAGGAAGGAAGGAGAACAAGACTTCTCTTTTATGATGGTTCTGTCGTTTAACGTGGTTCTGTATTTGGGCAGATATGTGTTTGTGATAATTGTGTCTTGGAATTAGAGAGAAATTAAGTGAGATCATGTATCAATAGACCGTCATTTTCATATCCAGAGCACAACCTAGTGAGATCATGTATCGATAGACCATCAGTTTCATATCCAGAGCACAACCTAAGTATCATGTCGAAGTTCTATAAATTTTGCAAATTTGATGTTTAGCTTTACCTATCTGATTGAGATTGAAAACACCTTTAATACAGAGCCAAAGGCCCATGGCACTTGAGGAATCAGCCAATCCGAGTCTTATGGGCAAGTCACTCAGTAAATTTGCTCTACTTGGAGTTCCCCTATCCTCTGAGGTGAGTTTTTATTAGCATGTTACTGCAGATCTTTCATGCGATGGTATGAGCTCTGGCCCATTGTTCTTCTGACCTTGCTATTACCAGCTTTATAAAAGTGACTGAAGTATGATTTCATGCTACTAGAATTTGCCAAACATAGCTGTGTCGCCTTCAATTAGGAGAGGCGATTTTCTTTTAGCAGCAGGTTCTCCGTTCGGTATCCTTTCACCTGGTCACTTCATCAACAGGTGATATTTCCTGAATGATTTCCTTAAATCTCACAAGGTGTTTGTTTATTGCTGGAGAATGTTTGTTTGGATCTTTACCACAACTTGCGATGATGTTAGTCGTCACATGATTACCATATCAATTTGATGTCATTGTTTTACTTGTAGTGAATCGACGCCTTGAAATCTCTGAGAAGGCAGTTTCTTTTTCAACATAATATACTTTTTCGACTTTGATCTTCGTTATCTACCTTATAAAGATGCGTGGCTATCTTTATTTGGTGCCATTTGACATCACTAGGGGAAAATGTTTGGGAACTCTTTATTGTTCATATTGTGTTTAAAAAGTCAAAAGGTCATGCATGTTATGAGACGTTGGTGTGTAATTTTTACAAGTACATATAACATTCTTGTACCAAATTAGTTAATTCGGCATGACATTGTGATAATTCAGTGATACATATAATTGATAGTTTAAAGGTAATTTAGCATGATATTGTGATAATTCAGCGACCCATACAACTGATAATTCAAAGGTAATTCAGCATGATATTGTGATAATTCAGTGATACATCTAATTGATAGTTTAATTGTTCTATCTTGGCAAAGAGAGCTTACCCTATCTTTAAGATTTATATAGGCTCAATAAACGCAGATGTTGGAATTTTTTCCTTCATTTAGTATATTCTATGTACAGTAATCCAGACTGTCTGGATCTCGGCATATCAATAGTGATAATTTGAACTTTTGAAATCTTTTCTGCTTAATTTGACTACTATAATTCTTTGAAGTTGCATTATTCAAAGATATTTAGTTTTTTGTGCAGTATCTCAGTGGGAACCCTTGCCAATATCTATCCTCCTGGTTCTCCCAACAGATCATTGCTGATGGCTGACATTCGGTGTCTTCCTGGTGCGAGCATTTCTCTAGTTCAATTAAACATTGTTCGTCCTCATTAGACTCAGACACCAATAGATTACAATTTGTCAGGCATGGAAGGTGGTCCTGTTCTCGACAAGAATGCTGATCTAATTGGTATTCTCATAAGACCATTAAGGCAAAAAGCTAGTGGTGCAGAAGTTCAGGTAAATTGATGGAATACATACTCGTTCCTCTTTTCAATTCCCGAACAATCTGGTGGTTGATGCATCATGCAAAGTACTAGCCTTGTTAACAGCTTTTGGTTCCATGGGATGCCATTGCAACTGCTTGCGCTGACGTGCTTCCAGAGGAGCCTAAGAAGGCTGGATTGGGGAACTATCATAACCTGGGAAATCTGAACAATCAGGGGAAGGCCTTTATCTATGACGGTGACCTGAATGGGCCCATGAATTCCATTGTCAAGAGTCCTTCTTGCCCTTCATCAGTGAAACTTGAGAAAGCAATAGCTTCTGTTTGTCTTGTGACGGTTAACGATGCCGCGTGGGCTTCTGGCGTTTTGCTGAATAGTGAAGGCCTCATAATGACCAATGCTCACTTGTTGGAACCGTGGAGATTTGGGAAGGCAACTGTTAGCAGTAACGAGAATGGAATAAAATCAGGTTATCCTAGGCCAAGTGGTGGCAATAGAAACCAGGAGAGTGAAGATATGGGGCCCAGTATATCAGGATCTGGAGAGTGTTTTACAGAAGATAAATTTGTAAAGTACAGCTCAAGTTCACTTTACAGTGGTCATAACAAAATACGTGTTCGCCTGGATCATACTAGACCTTGGATATGGTGTGACGCTAAAGTAGTGTATATTAGTAAAGGGCCTTTAGATGTTGCCCTATTACTGCTTGTCCATGCTCCAGATCAGCTGTCCCCTGTCATTGTGGACTTTGCGTACCCAACTTTAGGATCAAAGGCATATGTCATTGGACATGGTTTATTTGGACCAAGATGTGGTACGTACATTTTCTCGGTGTTTACTTCTGTTTCTGTGCTTTAATTTTGATTAGTGACTTGTTTGGTTTTTTGGGCATGTTGGGCCTTGGAAGTCATCTTGTGCATCGTTATCTCTTCTTGTTCTCCATGCTCTCATCAAATGACCTCTCTGAACTATTATTGGTCTGTCATCAGTATTATATGAATCTGTGAATGATTTCTTTGCTATGGCTTTACAACTAAAGTTGGCTCTGCTACCTGCCTTTCTGAAAAATGGTGAGAATTGACATTGATGACTTCTAATTATTAGTAACTCAAATTCCTTGGGTCTGCTCCTTGAAAATTACCTTGTCGATATTAATTTTTTTTTCAGTGTAAAAGTTCCTCATCCTACATAGTTTTCTTGATCAAGTTACAGTCTGGATTTCCAGATGTAGCGTGCTTATATTAAATAGTTGTTGCATCATGCATGGTTCCAGGGTGACTGTCTCCGAAAGACAGTAGATAAAGAAACACAGAATTAGATTGCCTTAAATGTGATTGTTTATCATTGGTCGCGTGTCTTTTTTATAAATTATAGTTTTCTACCTTTTCATTTTGACGCTGGATTGTTGTGCTTGCTTCAAATGTCTGTATCAGGATTGTTCCCATCTGTTTCTGTTGGTGTGGTGGCAAAAGTAGTGAAAGCAAAGCGGCTGTGCTTCTCCCTCTCAGTGATGAAGGAAGATGCAGGAGACATCCCAGCAATGCTTGAAACAACTGCTGCTGTTCATGCGGGTGCTAGTGGCGGTTTAGTTGTCAATTTCGATGGTTGTATGATCGGACTTATTACAAGGTATAGCAGCAAAGAAATAATGATCATTTGATGGATTACTCTGAACTTTGAAAAAAATAGTTGTACATTCTGCTTGCAGTTCATTAATGTTTTCCCGTTCAAACTCTTTATGGAAGTTTGGGTCTAGCAATATTTCAGAGCATGTGTGCGTTAGGGTGCTATTCTTAAAAAAGTTGCCATTTTGAAGACTCTGGACTTGGCTTAGGATTCTGACCAATACAAAAACAGAAATGACTTGGCTTGGGACATTAGTTCTCATGGTCACATCTGGGCAGATAATTTGATGACTTCAATTCTGAGTTAAGTTAGTTGTGATGTTATCCCTGGCAGAGAAAGTGATGTTAGGATTCAAGATGCAAATCATTATTGAATTTGTGTGAGGTCAACTCCCTTGCTTTTTGTGCATATACATCATATTCAGATGTGAGCTTAGCTAGCTCTGCTAGTTAGGCTATTGGATCTTTGCATGTTGAGTAATAATACTGAATGAAACAAATGTTGCTGCAGCAATGCGAGGCACGGTGGGGGCACAGTCATACCACACTTGAACTTCAGCATTCCTTGTGCAGCTTTGGCTCCAGTTTTCAAGTTTTCTCAAGGTAACTTTGCTTCGTATTGTTTCTATAACATGCCTCTTACCAACACTATTTGCAGTATAGATGTAAATCAGTAGCAAGAGGGAATTCTTGACGTATGATTCACATTATCATGGTAATCTATGAAGGAAAAGGCTAAAGCTGGTAGAATAAGTAGGCTTGCATAGAATTTTGTCATGTGGACCTGCCCTAAGGCCTCTTCTTTTTGGTGGGAGTGGAGTTTTTGTTATTTTCCGAAGAATTCGATGAATATGCTTACGGAAGGGAAATGCATGTTAATTGACTTTCTGAACCTTACAGACATGCGGGATCCCAGAGTCTTGCAAGATCTTGATCGGCCGAATGCGGAGATTTCTTCTATCTGGGCTTTGATGCCATCACTAGCTCCCAAACCACACCCTGCTTTGCCTCATTCAATGCCGTTAGATAACACAAAAGAAGCGAAGGGCTCTCGGTTTGCCAAATTTATATCAGATGCCGACATTTTCAAAAGCTTGACTGGAGATGGCAAACCAGGAAAACTTCCTCTTCAGAACATACCGAGTAAGTTGTGATGTCCAGCAACATCTTCAGGTCACCACCCACCATAGATGTGACATTACCAAGAATTTTCGGGGCTAAGTCGTGTCAGCATCTTCAAGAAGAGACTTGATGGTCTGAGGAAGATGGGGAAGATGGTCCTCTCACTAAGAGCTGGAACATCTCCTGATCTCGATCTTGGTACTGTAGATGTTCCCAATTCCTTTTTTCTTTTGTGGCAATGGCATCGGACCGTCTTCATCAAATTGGCTCGTGTAGTCTTCGCTCCATTCCTTCGGCTTACATTGGTTGATCTTTACAGTTGTGGCATTCTCTTTACTCATTTGAGAATCTTTGGATCGATGTGCATTTCGTGTCGCTCTCTTTTTTGTTTCATGGCGAAAAATTGAACTTTGGCACTGCTGATCAAAGTTATACGTATACTTTGAAGATCACCTGCTGGAGTAGCTTTCTATGTATATCAGGCATTGTCTGCTTATCTAAAACAAGCATTACAATGGCTCATGACCAACCTATCCGAAGATGAGGATTCCCGTAACTTTTGTACGGAGGTGCACTAGATTTATTGAAAATTTTATAATAGAGGAAATCATTTTTATTTCAAGAAAAATAGTAAGTTCTGATTTATTTAGTGGTTTAGGAACTTTTTAGTTCATGAAAAATGTTATTTATAGATCCATTAGTTTTCTTTCATCGAAATACCAAAAAGTTGGAATTTATTATTTAGACAACAATTCTTCTCCAAACAAATGGACTCTTAAATTATTTTGCATAAATCATACAAATATACACGATTGATTGTCTAATTATTCTATTGAAGTTGTATATTTTAACCAAAATCTAAGTATCAAAATTGTGATCGGATAATTTTTCTAGCTCTATTGACTCAATTTTTATTTGAGGATATCTATATTGATTCAGAGTATATTGTGCAAACATTGGTCAAGTATAATGTAAAGACGGATCTATTTATCCAATGTATATGGAAGGGATCACGACACTATTACTTGTTGAATTTATGCAGCAATGTTAAATCTATTTCTGAAATTTTTATTTGGCCAATCGAGACCTTAATCTATTGTTTGCGTTCGTGCTGTTGGGACGTGAACGATGAAGAGGAACAAATGAAGAAAAAAAAAGGTTTGAGGACTCGATTGAAAAGAAAAAAAAGGTTGAGGGACTTAAAATGGAAGTGATGAAATAATGGTGCTGTGCAAGAAACAGGATTCTCTCTGCTGCGCTGCAACTTTCGACCTCCATTCTCTCTTCCCGCACTTCACGATCTCACCAAAAGTTGAGAGAGAAGAGAGAGAGAGATGAAGGGTAGCTCGAAAACTGTAATCTTGTGAAAGGGGGAGGGAGGGAGAGAGATGGCGGGGAGCTCAGGCTACAAGGAGTATGTCGCCGGCTTAATCGCCGGAGTCGCCACCGTGGTCACTGGCCACCCCTTCGACACCGTCAAGGTAATTCCGCTCTCCACTTACAGTACGCTTCGCATTTGCTTCATGTGGGTGTTCCCCTAAATCAAGATATCGGAGAAGTAGATGTAGTCCATCTCTTCATTCGGTCTACCAGTGACTTCGCTCCGGATGGAGGGAAAATGAAGCCACTTGGCCCTTCTGTTGCCAGAGTTTAAGCTTTCTTGATTGGGAGACCTTCGGTATTATAAGTTTTGTTGGGTGATTGGGCTAGCTACATACCCGGCTGGCTAATTAAAATGCGGCAAAAGTACTTTTGGAACTTAGTAGCTCGATGTAAACTTGCTTGGGAGTTGAAGGTTACTTGTTGGAGTCACTTATAGTTCCAGTTGAGGCAGTGTTTGGAGTTTTGATGCACTCTTGATGGTAGAGGTGGCATCGCAAGTTGGTGAGACCAACAAAAGAGAAAACTATGGAAGTGCGTTGTCTCTGCAGTTTTGAGTGCGTGAGATTGAGGGGATTACTTGATTTTCAAGGCATAAGTGGTCAGGATTCGTTGGTGGCATAAAGAGTTGTTTGAGTGAGATTGAATCAAAGCAGAATTTAGAGAAAGATGAAGTCCTACTTTCACATAATTCCATGTTGTGGTCGGAGTGTGTGACTTTGTATTTTGTTTCAGGGATGGATGCTTGAGACTTCTCAAATTGTTCACTTACAAAGATTTTAGATATTGACATCATGCTATTGCATAGCTTCAGTCTTTTATAGATAAATTGCTTGGTACCCCCTCGGTATACAGCTTTGTAGCGTCCTAGTGCTTGTTTAAGAATGTTTATGTTATTTATTTAGAAGTGGCATTTTCAAGTATAAAGGAGTTTGGCTGTCTAAGGACCAAAAGTATTGGAAGATTTTAAGGCTATAATAGTTTTCATAAGACAAACGAATTAATGGGAACTGTCCTTATCTAGTTGTTTGTATGAAGAATCAGGCGATTGTCTGATTGCATTTGATAGTTTCAATTATTAGAGAAGAAAAAAACAACTGAAAGTATCATTAGCTTTTCTTTTTTTAGTATTCTATAGGGGAGTCTTATTTAAAAGTGATAGTTATTGAAAATAGTAACCATAAATTAGTTTGCTAGCAAGTTTGCACCCTGTTTTCTGTTATAGAAATAGAAAATAAAATTAAACTTGCATTAATGATGATGTCATATTATTTCTCGTCTAGTGCAATGTGCAGCATTCTGAAGCTTGAGTTAAGGACATGATATTTATTGCTTTTTCATTATCACCTTATCAGTTGGCACTGTTTTCTAGTTATCAATCTGCCTTACTGGCCCAACGAAGAGTAAGCTTGATCTCTACTCAATGTTCACCATCAATGACTGAGGACATAAGAGTGTTAGGTGTATTGATTTGGCGGTTTTTTTTATCAATACTCAATGTTTTCAGCATAGCTTGAAAATTCATCTGCTTTCTGGCTTAAGAACGAATCAGCTGGGCATCTACACTGTGCTATACGTCATATTCTATTATATTTCTCATTTGTCTTCTCCTGTATATGTCTTGGAGGATTTATCATTTGGTAATGTTTCCCGCAGTGTAATGGGGGCAAGTCTTAATTCAGCTAATATTTTGCATCAGCATAATCTGAGGGTGTATATTCAATTACACAACTATTATCTAACAGTTTGTGAACACAAAACTGGAGCAAGAGCATAATTGACGATGTAGATGCAATGCCACTGACAATAATTGGGATAAATCTGTTCTATCAATCTCTTGTTTACATGCAAGTATTCTTCATCTCTTATTTCAGGTGAAGCTCCAAAAACACAATACTGAAGTTGGTGGAATCAAGTATAGAAATGGTTTGCACTGTGCTGCGCGAGTCCTAAAAACTGAAGGAGTATGTTTCTTAAACTTGGCCTTAAGTTCATTTAAGTGTTCTATCTCGTAAACTGTGCCTGTTGGATTGTCATGGGTTGATATATGATGGTATCTGCTCACCATTGCACTATCGTTCTGCATACAAAAGGCTAAATGGGTTTGGCTTACTTTAGGCATAGCCCATAAACAACAAAGAGGACAGAATGTATTCAGCTCGTCTTTTTTAAATTCCATTTGCGCTTTCTGAGATACATAAGGAATGAAATCTGCTACTGCTCTTTTGGTCAACCACAATCTACAAGGGATAAACTCATACTTGCTGGAGGGCATAAGAAAACAAAAGTGTTTTCTGGAAGTGAATAATGAATCAAAAACAGATATTACCTAGTAAGACCTTACATTTGGGTTGTCTCTGTTTCATCCTAATGCAGACTGATGATACTGCAGTACTTCAAATCTGTCTTTTTTTTTTTTAGAGAACTGTGAATTAAAGTGTTTTTCTAAGAGAACAGGATTGATCTTTTGCAGGTTAGAGGTTTGTATAGAGGAGCTACTTCATCCTTTGTTGGAATGGCCTTTGAGAGTTCACTTCTTTTTGGAATATATTCACAAACAAAACAGTCTTTGCAGGCATGTGAGAAAATATGTGAGCAGCTTCATTCATTTTCTGAGAAATTGCTAACGTTGAATTCTTTTTGGATTTGCTTATAGCTTGTATTTACTCTTCATCTATGTTGTTTCTTTCTTTGTAAAGAGGGGCTTGCAAACTAATGTGCCTCAACCCCAAGTCATCATTCCTGCCGCAGCTTATGGTGGAGCTATCATCAGTTTTGTGTTATGTCCATCTGAGCTAGTGAAGGTAACTTCACTTGGATGATTTAGGCAGGACATGGACTTTACCCTGTTATTTCAGTTGTCTCCAGTTTTCTTTTCCCTACTTTGACATTGCATCTCCAGTGTAGGATGCAAGTTCAAGGCACTGATTCGGTTGTTCCAAAATCCAGTAGATATGGTGGTCCTCTAGATTGTGCCATTAAAACCGTAAAAGCTGAAGGGGTAAGAGCATGTGTTGCTTAATTGATATGTCAATTGAAATTGTATTCATTGAGTAATGGGAAAGTTTTCAGGTTACAGGAATTTTTCGTGGAGGATTTACGACATTGTTGAGGGAATCTATAGGAAATGCTTTCTTCTTTAGCACTTATGAGTATGTTCGCCATTACATGCACTTGCAATTGCATCTGGGTACTGATTCATCTCAGCGCAGACATTTCATTGATATCGGTATTGGGATTGTGACTGGTGGTCTTGGTGGTGTAGCTGTAAGTTAACTTTTGGAAAAGTTAGTGATTTTCTTGAGCATTCTCTTATGGTCATTTATATTGGCATTTATTGGTGGTGCCACTTCTCACTTTCTCTGTTCTTTCCACAGTTTTGGTCTGCTGTTTTGCCCTTGGACGTGGCAAAGACGATTATACAGACTGCTCCTGATAAAGATGCTCCAAGAAATCCTTTCAGAGTTTTATACTCAGTAAGTTATCATGGTCGTTAACTTTATCTGCTCGTTTCTCTATATCATGTTGTTATTCAGTCTGGCATTCCTTCATTTCAGTCACACTTCTATGTTTGTCTTTTTCTGGCTGTAGATTTATAGGAGAGCGGGACTTAGAGGGTGTTATGCAGGATTTGGTCCGACTATAGTTCGGGCATTTCCTGCTAATGCAGCTGCTATTGTCACCTGGGAATTGGCCATGAAAATATTAGGTATTCGGCGTGACTGAGGGTATCCATTCACCGTGTGGAAATCTTCAGAATACTTATGTTGCTGCTACTGATTGCAAAATCATGGGAGGTTCTTTGACAAATTTAATGAATTATTTGGAGAGTGATCTTTCTTTTTCCATTTCATTCTATGACTGATGACCACGGTTGCCAACCTATTAAAACTTATTTAATTTGGCAGATGGGTGTTTTACAGTTATTTTGACTCTGCCATTGGAAAATGCAATTTAACCCAGTCGCTCTGTTGCTTCATAAGATCCGAACTGATAAGGTGGAATTCAAGGCTCCCTTGTTTGGGTTGACAGATTGGCTTTACCAGTTGACTTCTGTGCTTTCTGTGAGTTTTGTAGATGGAGTTTGTGAGATCAAGAAAAAATGGTTTTAGACTGTCTGTCCAACTCTTCGATGTTTGGTGAGTTTGCTCTGTCCCCAATAAGTATTATTCTGTCTAGCAAATGAATTGTCGAAATTGCTTTGTTTAAGTGGCAAGGCTGTTCTTTGATGAGCATCCATCAACTGCATTGCAGCCTCAGGCCCTCGACTTTGGAGATGGAGATATTAGAATCAATAGATAGAAGGCGCAACGTTCTCATAGTGAATTTATTTTCCAAGGAAAAACTAATAATCAAAAGATTAACTGAACTTATGGTGGCGGTGGTCGAATTACTACAACAAGGACTGTTCAGACATTTGTCGACACCCAATTCACAAGGCTGCTTCTTGCTTACTGTAAGAAAGAAGAGGTGGAGAAGACAGCTAGGGAGCGCTCAAATGATACGCGGTAGTCGGGGTGAAAAGACGCACGGGCTAACTGGCGAAGACCGCTCCTTGCATGGATTCTTACTTTATTCTCTTCGACTTGATTATGATAAAATACGACTCTCGAGGACCGTGATCCTTTTCGTTTACAGAAAAGGAAGAGCGAAAGAAGTTCTGGATGGCCGATGAAACTGAGAAGAAAGAGTAGCCCACTATGTGAAGCATGTTTGTATCATCTCATCTTTGCTTTAGAACCATGGAATTTCGAACCACATTCTGAGAACTCATCTAGCGTTGGGGGACTCAATCCTCAATGTAATCACCATCAGCAAGAACATCCTGCATCGTAATTGTGACCATCCAGATGGCGGTGCGCAGGTAGGAGGGATGGCGGTGCGTACACACCTCGATCCCCGGACGCACGTAAAGGGGGCACTTCTCTTGTCCCATATCGTCTAGGGGGAGTCTTGGGGCCAACTTATAAGGCGTTGGGCCTCCTTAATAGTATGAACGTGTTTTCTTGGATAGACCAAAAAGAACAAAATTGTGAGGACTCAGTATCCAAAGCGGACAATATCTATGGATAACGCCGGGGCGATTACAATAATCGCATCACCTCATCCGATCCAAAGATATCAACATTCTGACAAATAGTGCCATGCACAACAGTGTGATCCTCTTTCTATTCATGTCCACTGATCCATCTAGCCCAAATCTGACCTACGTCTCTTCACTCCAGCGAAGAGCCGCACCGTACCTTGTTTTTATTTTTTTTCTTTTCTTAAAAGTTCTCATAATTATGTTGATGTCAAGCGAAATTATATTCTTTCGCACTAAAAACATGAAAAGAAAAACTGGTAACTACTAAACATTGTGGGTAAAACAATGTGACAGACCAACTTTTTTCTCGTCCACAAACTTGTCTTTTCCCCTGGACGCTAACTTCTTAATTTACTTAATTACATATGGATTGACCAACTTTTATTTGGATTGTTTCTATATTACCAACTTTCTTACAGCTTGATAAGTTTTATTTGCATAGCTCACCAATGCTTTGATTTTACGAACACTTAAATGAAACTACCAATATTAGCTTGAGTGACTTACTTTTCTTACGTTAACTAATCGTTAAATTTTAAATTACCAACTTTTCTTTGAGTTAATTACTGACGTTCCTTTGGTTATCTATAAAGCGCACAGACCTTTCTAGTAAATTACCGATTGTTATTTTTGGGCTTAACAACTTTTTGAATATACAACTCTTATATCAACTTACTAACTTTGATTTTGATGACTAATCAACCTATTTCTAAAATTGGCAACAAATATTAGATACCTGCTCTTGTTATAGTTACTTTTAACGTCTATATGCCACCATTTGTAATTTTCAACTTTTCAAATAGCTTAGTAATTTTTGTTCAAATAACATGTTGGAGTTATAAATTTATCATGTTTATATCGATGGCAAACTTTGATTTAAGTGACTCATCAAATTTTCTCTGATTTAGCTGATAATTTTTATTTGAGTTGCTTACTATCGTTTATTAAGTTGTTTGTAATTTACAAATCTTTTTGATAACTTATTAAACTTTTATTTGCATAACGTACAATCATTTTGAGTGTACATATGTGGTTGTAGATTTACAACGTACGAGTTTTGTAATGTAGATGTAGATTTACGCATAATTTTGTCATAATCTTCTTGGAAATTTTAATAATATCTTAAATTTTGATGGGAATAAAAAATGAATTTTGCTTTTAGTTAACCCTAAAAAACAAGTCCGACCCACTCATGAGTAATCCAGTTGGTTAGGGCGAACTTGGGTTTCGTTGAGGTCTTGGGTTCGATTCTCTAAAGAAGTGCTTGTAATTTAAGTGGGGAGCCATGGCGGTGGGTTGCTATGTTAGTCTCCTCCAAGGAATAGTCGAGGTGCGCGCAAGCTGACCCAGACACATCGGTTACCAAAAATAAAAATAAAAAAAGGCCCGCGATGAGTCATTGACTTTGCACTGGTTACTAATGTTATAAATTTCTCAACTCTTATTTCAAATTATCAACCTTAAAATCGGTGAATTTCAATTGTTATTCAAGTTATTAACTTTGTCTATCAACTACCAATTTTTTTAAAACTTTGTCACCAACAACTTTGTCACTTACTATTGTATAACTAATGAATATTTTACAAACTCTTATATGAAATTACCAACCTTGATTTAGAGAACTTACCATTTTTTCTCCAAAGAAGTTGCCACATTTCCTACTAATCTTGTTTAATCTAATTACCAATATTTATGTGGATGTTTTCAAATTGCTGACTTTTCGAATAACTTACAAATTTTATTTGCATAAATCGTCAGCTTTGTAGATTTGCCAACTCTTACCAATTTATCAATGAGTGTTACGTAACTTGCTCTTATTTGAGTTATTTGCCATGATTTATACGGTTGTTTCAGATTACCTACTTTTAGAGTAGTCTACTAACTTTCATTTTCATAACATACCAACATCTTAGATTGATCAACTCTTTTATCAAATCACTAAACTTAATTTAAGTAAGTTATAAACTTTTCCTAGATTAATTTACTAACTAGTTTTGCATTACTGACATTTATCTGAGATATTATCGATTTTTTACCACATAATAACCTGCACTAGGATTAAAACACGTGTGTCGAGTAATCCCAACAATGTAATTGATAAGCTACACTAAGGGGAGGAGTTGCACCAATGCTTATGTGATTGATTGTAATCACCTAGATTTCATAATATAATTTTTATTGGCATGATTTACCAGCATTTTGAATTTACTAACTTTTATTGAAATATCGACCTTAATTTGAGCAACTCGATATTATTTTTTTGGCCAAATAAGCTATCACTTATTTTTAAGTCATCGAAATGTAAATAAGTTGTGCAAATAAATATTAATAAAATACATAGAATGAAGCTGAATGTTATTATAAAAGTTCATAAATTTCAAGGAAATTTAATAAAAGTTGGTAAGCTATTCAAAGAAGAGTTGGTAACTTCAAAATAATGGATCACTTAATAAAATGTGATATTAGTGAGCTTAAACATTTGGTGACTATGAAAAAACGGGTAACTCATTGAACTAAAGGGGTGTTGCTTCGATATGAAATCGTTTTGGTTCGCTGATAAGGTGATTTGAACTCGTGTCATGCGCTTAAATCACACATTCATCTATTCCCTAACCACTAAACTGACAATGTGGTATTACAAGGAAACAAACAAGACTGATCAAATTTCAAGATCCGCATGTGCAATGTGAATGTCATATGCATATAAAGTATACAGATCCATGCTCTGGGCCTCCCACAAAAACCACATATAGTATAAATGCTTATGTTTATTAATCAAATTAATACGATATGCTAATTGAGATATAAGAATTATGTAGAAGATAGAGTTGGGAAGTATCTGTATATTTCAATATATTAATGAATAGTACATGAGTCAGTTTTGTAGGTTCTATTGAATGGCCATTTAATGTAATAGGATAAACATAATATCAAAAGTAATCAATGAGGGACATGCACAATCAAATGAGAGAGATGGATAATCAAGTAAATATTCTAATATTGCTAACATCTCCGAAGCTCAAGATGACTTCAAAGAAGTCAATAGAGTTTGAAATTTATGTCAAATCTTGCCAGGAAAATTTGTTTCGCTGTTATTTTTGGGGAATGCGCAGTGGAAACGTTGAAATCAACGGCATGGAGCTTGGTGGTGGCGGTGCCTAAGGTGGCGTCAGACGGCTTTTCAAGACCAAACTTCTAGCTATGGCTTGTCTAAGGTCATGGAGTTTGACAGTAGTGTTGGTTTCATGAAACGAGTAGTAAAAGGTCAAGTCCCACAGAGGAAACAACAAATAGTTGATGCGGCTAGCTTGCAAGATAGTAATTCAATGATGCAACCAATATGACTGTCACAATATTACGCGACCCATATGGCTGGCTTGTGAATTAGCTATCAAGTGCCGCGGCCTCTGTGGGTAGTACCAAAAGAAAGCCACATCCATGGAAAATGCACAACTAGGCGACACAACCTAGCTATGCAATTGGTGTCGAAACACAACCATCATGTAATGGACTCGACTAATTACTTCCTCATATGAGCAGTGAGGATAAATTTATTTGGGCGCGCATTCGAGTCCACTGTCGCGTGTGCACAAGTATCATCTAAGAAAGTGCTTAGTGGTGTCTATTACATGATAGAGGCCAAATGCGAAGTCGTGTTATTCAGTCGAGCCTTTTTTTTACCGAAGTTAGCTTTTTTTCAATGTATTTCAAATGTATTCTTAAACTAGCATTATCATACTATTACAATATGTTCTAAATATGTTCCATCCCTCAATTATGTGCTGTTACCGAAACATGAACATTTACATTTTCCACTGTTTTCCTGTTTTTTTCACCACATGTTCCTCTTGTTTCGATGAACAAAACTTAAACCCAAAGCGCGGCTACATTTCTTGAAGCTCTCTAGCTTGCTGTTGCGGTTCCAGTTGAAACAGTAAATAGCACGAGACAGGTGTTTTTCTTGCATATCCTTCAATTTTCTCTTTCATTCTCAAGTTTTCATATCAAGTGCTTCATCCGTGCAACTCTGTAGCTTTTTGTCATTCAAGTACGAAAATAGGGGCGGGAGAACAAAAGAATATGCGAAGATGAAGGAGGTGGAATCGCATCAATCAAACCAATCCACAATTATGCGGGTTATCCAATGAATTTACTTAAGAATATGTTAACCGTTAAGAAAGCATTGAGAGGGAAATCGAATATCTGAATTTATGCAAACACTAGAAATTTGCAAAGCTATAGCATAAGTGGGAATGGGTAATAAGGTGGGTAGCGGCAAATTAACCTATAATGTTAGCTTGGAAGACTAGTGGTTATAATCGACATTGATTTGAATGAAAAACTATCTTTAGTATCTTCAAACCTAGTTCCATAACAAATTTATTGAGCTTTCTTATTAGGTCCATTAATAGATATATCTCCGAGTACCATTAGATAAGAGTGATGTACATGTATTCAGAGCAAATTTCGTATCTGCCAACTTCGATGCCTGTTGAAAATTTATGATGGCACAATAAGTGGAGTTAACCATAATGAGTTCATGAATAAGATGAAACCCTACAAGAAAGAAGTTTTGGGGCCGTGAGAAATCAGATATTCATCCGTCCATGAAAAGAGAAGGCGAAAAGAGATGGCCAAAATGATACTTGAAGCATAATCCTTGAAATAAATGCATGGAGACATCGTAGCATTCCAAAAGTCAAGGATTGACAGAAGAGAGAGAGCATGCTTAGAAGATCACATAACTGAAATTTGGATCTTAGTTCGATCCCCAATTCGTTTGTAAAAGAGAGCATTGATGCTTTAACTCTGGCTTCATGAAAGACTTGCTTCTTATATTTCAGTTTGAGCCTTCTCCTGGATAATCATAAGAGCTTTTGCGTCGCCGCTCATTGTGCCCAGCCAGCCTCCTCCGGCAACTCCTTTTGGATTCATCAAACTCTGACAGCTCGTGGAACCTAGGACATGGAGCAGAAGTCTTTTTAAGAAGGAAAGACCTTTACAAATGTCAACGACTAGCAAGGGGAATACATTAGGCCAAGCAAATGGACACATTTTTTGGCCGGAGCTTCAACTCGCTTGCGAACTAATATCATGTAAAGATTTATGCAAGCCCACACAAACTCACTCCATTTCCATCGGAACAGACGGTACATAAAGTAGTTTGATGCGGCTTCACCTTTGAACAGTTGCGTGGCTCTTTCTTGCACCTTTATCTGTTTAGGCTAACCTATGAATCAAAGTTTCGCATGGGATAGGAGCAGAATATCATGAGAAAAAAGATCTTCTTTCTGAAGAGATACAATTCAAAACAATTGTGCACATCTAAGGTCTCCTATGGAATTGAGTTTTGACTTTGTATTTTTTAAAAAGCAGTAACTTTAGCCACAACCTATCAATTAGGTTCTAAATTGCCAAGCATGGAGTCATCTTGCATTTATAAACACATTGAGGGCTTTCAAGTTTTCTATGAGACAATTGTCCATGGTGCGAAACTCAGGATTTGTTATTTGCCATCCATCTCTATTAGTCATTGCCAAAATGCCTGCGTGAAGTTTACTTTGTTAAAGCTTGGATTTATTCATAGCATGTCAACATGGCATTGCCATTTTATGGGTGGTGAGCTCAGAAACGAAGATCATGTTGGACATATGAAAACACCAGAACAAATTAAGCTTCGTCTTATATGAGTGTATACGAATGATTGCAGGCATAATAACCATACGAAATATGAAAAATAATTGCACAAAATATAGGGAAGTTCAATTTGTAGCCTCCAGAATCTTGGAGGTGTTATAATTGACATCTTAAACTTCAAATGGTTAGCAATTTATCCTCTCAAGTGTTCATTATTTGCACATTCAGACGCATTTTGAAAAGTAGCGCTCTTACTTCTGTCAAGTTTCATTTTCAGAAAATGGCTTTACACCTTCAAGTTAAGTACCGTTTTTCCCTTTGAGAATATCATAGTTAGATAGAATATATTGCTGGCACAAAAAAGAAAGTTGAGAATAGTAAATTCCTGTTCAAAGTTATGAAGGAAAATGTCTTTCTCCTATATAGTACTGACGGAGTAAACTATCCACCTTTCGAAGCCATTTTGAAATTTAGGGGTTCGAGTAAATCCTATTATAATATATATCCGCCAGTCTTCCAACACTTTAAACTTTTAAAGCAAGGGTCACATATTTGAATATTGAGATAATATTACGATATAATGTCTATGTTTTTGGTTTCTCACAAAGAATCGTGTCTCGGTCTTGATTTTCCTCTTAGTCATATACGTATGGAAGTACTACACCTCAGAAGTTTTGTCCTTTGGCTATTTCCCTTTATGTGAACTCTGAAGAGTTTCTGGGATTGAAACAGTGCATTGCCATTAAGATTGTACCCTCTCGAAAGGACAACCTTAGTCCTTCTGTCGGAGGCATCGCGTTACGTTCATGGAACTTCCGTCAATCTCACATGTACATGTGATTCAACTAAACCCCCTTCTTTACTTAGCTCTTTGATTAATATCTATCGTAAATTTTCTGGTCTCCACATGATCTTTGTGAAAGCTCTAAAAAAAACCAACCAAAACCAACACCAATAAAGGTCCTTCTGCTTTAGAGAAAGAGTGTCAATAGAGACTCAAAATGCATGACAAAAGAGTGACCTTTGTGAGTGTTTCTCTTTTTCCTAGAATGCAAAACCTTGACTAGGCGCGACATTAGATGAACGTACCCTATCTCTTAGCTTTCCTGTTCATTCATGTGAAGAGCCACTAAGCTTCGAGTCTTAGGACGATTTTAGGTAGGTTTTCTTGGAGTAAAAAAACAGGCTTTCCTTTGAACTGGTGAAGCTGGAATCTAAGGTTTCAATCCAAGCAACTCTCTCTCTCTCTCTCTCTCTCTCTCTCTCTCTCTCAGAATTAGTTGTATTTTTGGCTTTTGGGAGGACTTTCTTCCACTCTTTGACCCATATGAAAGGCGTGAATCTTTTACAGTTCAAATCATTGGTAGAAAATGAACACTTTTCGGCTAATCAAATGAATCAAAAATTGTAGATCTCTTGCCTTTTCAAGTTTACTATTTAAGGTGCCAAGTGTGTGATATTCAGTATAAATAAGAGCACACAAGATCATAGATGTGGAAATAACCAGAGACTCGATGAGCACTCAACGATGTAAAGCAGTAGCTTATCATTTCATTTCATAAATTCGTAGGACTTCACGCACAAGAAATTGCGCGAAAGTTTAAAAAATATAAGCATTTATCTAATTCTGAATTCCCAATTGAGGGGGATCTACCCAATTTAATGATAAACTTCGGTTCTAAACCAATGATTCATCAATGAAACCAGTCGGAGGATCTTTGATGCAAACATGAATTTTTAGGGTTTCTAACCTGCTACATTGTTGGCAAAACCGCTGCTGGAGACCCGCGACTATGACGACTGGGGCCTTGGCGTGGAACTCGCACACTTTGTGCCGGCGGTGGTACCGCTTGGCGTCGGCCATGTCGGCGGAGCAATTCTCCGCCTGGCACAACGGCGATGGCGCCCATCCGCTGCATGATCCGCCTTTCTTGCTAGACCTAGTGGCCGCCCTCGATCTCTTCCTGTCGGCTTCGCTGCTCTCGTCTTCATCTTCCTCCTCCTCTTCCAAATCTTCGTCCTCCATCTTGTGGTCCTTCAAGCCCCTCTTGTCTTCGCCGAAATTGGCCGATTCCATTTTCTTGGAGAAGAAAGAAGAGAGTGGTGTGGCAAGAGAACAAGAGAAGAGCAAGATTCAGATATAGAGGCTATGAAAAGGACAGTCGGTGACTGTGAGGACCACAAAACCCATCTGGGCTTTTACTCAAAGAGAGCTATAGCTCAGTCATATCCTCTGTGAGAGAGGGAGAGAGAGAGAGAGAGAGAGAGAGAGTTCAGACAACGTCGTATGTACACTGTACCCTGTAGCTGTATATATGAACTCTCTCCTCTTTTGTATATGTCCACTTCATGCGAGGTCTCTCTCTCTCTCTCTCTCTCTCTCTCTCATATATTCTTTTTTTTTTAGGTTTTTGAGGCTGCTTACGAAGGTGAAAGTTTTTCCACATGAAGTTTGACTCAGTCTTCCAATTAAAAAAGACCAAAGTTGGCTACAGCAGATGTACCTAACCAAGTGAACCATGAGGGTCGCTTTTTTCAGACTCTTTACGTGACTGCTGGGGTAGGATTGTTGGAAAGTTTCTTAGTCTAATTTTATTTCGAAGAAGTGGGGCTGGCAGGGCATGCAATAGTGATTGTCCTAGGAAACTTTCTTTTTCACAAGTTTAGACCGATGAAATTGATGGATTTGAAATATGGGACATATTCATTAGCACACCTTCTCATGCGTAAACATGATCCTATAATATGAAGAAAATATGTTAAACAGGAAATGATAGACACTGCCAAGAAAATTAACAAAACAACCAAAAAAATTGTTGCTTGAAGATTTGATCTCAACTCTAATACCGTGATGGATAGACAATTTTACATCGAGCATATATTCATCTGGATAAATTCAGGAAATGTACCCAACTGTTACCCAAGTAACTCTACATCTTGCATTGTGAGTTTAGTTTTATCACAAATTAGGCTCATCGTTAGTTAATGTTGTCACTTTTCATATGAAATTACCAATTTTCATTCACGAGTACCCCTTCACACACCACCAAAAACTCTTCATTCAAAATCCTAACTTCTCTAGTTCCGAGATTTATCCCGTCTTCGTCACCATGGCCATACTCTCTCTCTCTCTCTCTCTCTCTCTCTCTCTCTCTCACACACACACACACACACACACACACACACACACACACATACACAAATTGGAATTAACCTCAGAACTCACCAACAGCTACAAGGGATGGAGGTCGGTCCGGTCAAAGCGGCCGGCAACGAGTGAAGATAGATTAGGAGTTCAGGCATCAGGGTATGACGTGTGGCTGAGGGAAATAGGTTTTTTTTTAGAACTTCTTATGGAAAGGGAAATTTGGTCCCTTTAACTATGATGTTTTTAGTCTCTAAGAAAATTAAAGTAGCATGAGCATGAACAAGCTGCCAAATTCCACGTATCGCCACGTGAAAATCAATTTACCCAACAATAAAACACAAAGGAGTTTCATCTATTAAGAATATGACGATCTTATTTTGTTCAAGCCACCGATGATTTTTGTTGTTGTACATGACTTACACACTTTGGAGAAATTTATCTAACATTGTCTATCATGTTCAGTTATGTGCATCAACAAATTAACGGATAGATTATTACATTTTCACAATTGTAAATGTCTTCGGTAGGATTCGTCCCAAGTAAAACTGAGTTTCTCCATGCATGTACCTTGAACCCTATTTTTGGGGCACTGCTCGGTAATTTTGTAGCTACAGATTTATATGGCGGCGGGGCCCCTTCTTCATTGCTACGTAATGCCAAAGGACGGATGACCAGAGGGGGTGAAGCTTTTGACTAAGACTTACGTTGCAACAAAATTCACCTCCAACATCCTCTCTCTCTCTCTCTCTCTCTCTCTCTCTCTCTCTCTCTCTCTCGTATACAGTTCATATTTAAATACAACCAGTTACCTAAAGATAAAACATTCAATCGGACAAATGCAATACATATTATGATATCATCCGATATACTAACTTATAACAACTATTTGGTGTATGAAGCATCTTGTTACGCTCAATAATTTCCTAAAAGAACTTTTTGCAAATATTCTATGATCTTCAAGAGAGAAGGAAGAAAATAGTCTTCGGCTACATCTTTACTCAACAACTTGATAAAATAGTACATTGATGGCTCTATATATAGAGTGTGAGTGGTGCTAACAAAACCACAATTTCCTTATTTATAACAACGTAATAACTACCGACTAATGTCCACAAATATACTTGGACATTCGTCCTCAAGCTAGACGATTCAACTTGCATACGACAAGTGCAACTTTCTTCTAAAGTTTGCGACCAAAGCACCCTGTGAACCTCCTTACACTAAATAAGCAATGTTGATACATGGTAGCTAATTGAGGAGAAGCGCTGAAGACACATATAATTAGAAAGTTTGACCTATCTTTCTCACACAACCTTGATAAAACTGTGTGGAAATGAACCTGAATTGTGGCAAACAAAACTGCATCACGCAACCACGCTTAATTTTGATTACTCGATGAAAGGGTGCTCATTGGCACTCACAGCTACCTGGACACTTGATGGCAACTTTCGTTCATTGATGATGCTTAAAATTGAAAGATAGTCTCATAACAAATAATGTTTATGGTCGGCATTGTTAGATATTGGCCAAAATTGGGGAAGTTTCTAAAGATGAGGTGCTACAGATTGGAACACTAACGACACCCTAGAAAGCCTCCTTTTCTTTTCCTTTCTTGGGAACTGAAAATGATTAGAAAAAAGAAAGAAAGAAAAAGAAAACTAAGACTAAAATCAGCAATCTAATGAGGACAATAGCTTGACTTTAACGGAGAAGCATGACCAGTGACCATGATTGAGAATGATGTATAGAGAAATGAAGTTAGAGAACAAAGAAGCTTGACTTGCGGTAGGGTTTACTAGTATGATGACATTGATGACAAACTTAATGACGCCGTAGGAAACGACAACTCTTCCCGAACACTAGGGAGAGGCTGTCGATTGACGAGATAAATTTATTCTCAAAGACTACTAGAGCAAATCTGAGACTGTAATAAGCAAAGGACGATGATGCTACTCTTAAAGATGACCAATTACGGCTGCTCTCTCAATGATGAAGATTGGTGGACGAAAAACAAAAAGGACTTAGAACAACCAATGTTGGTGGTCTTGGTGTCAAGGTAGAAACAATAATGAAAAAAGGCGAGATTCTATTTCATTTTTCAAGATTGACGACAATAAGAATAATAAAGTTGAGGTTTTGATTCGGATTTTTTTTTTTCTTTATGGCTCTGATATCATCTAGATATTTTAGGATTTTTAAAGGAAAGAATTTATTCAATATTTATTAAAAAATTAAATTCATGGCTCGGTTTGTCGAGTAAAAGAGACATAAAAAAACAAAACAAAACCATCGTTTCCTTATTTATGGTCACCTATTAATCATTGACTTAAACTCTGCGAACATAGAGGTTTTTTTTTTTTTGGCACCAAAGTGTATTATTGAGAAAGTGAGGTGACAACTCAGTATTTTTTGGGGGGTCCAATGATGTAGAAAACTTGGCCAACAACAAATTGACACGCCTATGTACTAACACAAACTATATTTTATGTGGCTGCCCATGACTATTTATCCCATATTCCCTCTTTTGTTCATGCAAAAATTTAAAAAAAAATGATAATTTAAACTAGCCAACTAAAATGCAGCAAAGTGCCTGTCCAGCTATTCCTTGGGAGTGTTTCTCCAGTACACCCATCAAACCATGAATTGGACCACATTGTCTCAACATTATCGTCTTAGGTTGGTCCCCGTCGTGGTACGAGGGAACTCATTATGTTCTTGTGGAGGACACATTGTGATATTTCAGCTGAGGAAAAAATAATAATAATTTTCTCTTTGGTATCCAAAGTGATGAGGATGGTTCAATAATGTTTCGAGTAGGACCCTGAGCATCCATAGTTTGTGAAAGCTGTACATGGGTGATCTTGAACATGGTCAGTTAGGAGAGTAAACATGGGAGCAACATTTCTTAGCGATGAAGAAATGACAGTAAGAGGCTATTGGCGCCGATGAATCTATCTGGAGCTAATCAATCGCGTGCTATATACTTAAAGTTATAAATTTTGCTGGGGAATTTGAAGAAAAGTGGTGAAATATCGAAATTGAGAAAAATGGAAAAATCGGGGCTAGATGTATCAGTGATAGTGTCTTAATCAAAGCAGTAATTTCTTCGAAAGGTACGCAATTTAACGCAATTGGCTATAATGATATCTTGCCCCTGGGATATAATGCCCATAATCTAACCTTCTTTTCTTACTCCGCATACTTAAAAACCTCATCGAAACTTATATGTTGATAAACAACAAATCAGATGATGAGGGAAATGGAAGAGAAGGAAGAACAATGCTATTGATTTCTTTGAATCTTAGAAATAAGTGGTGAAGAGGCGTGTCTTTGAAGAGACACAACCTTCCACCAAGAAGAAACTAACAATGAGTCACTAAATAAATAAGCAATGAGCCTATTACCATATTCACGCAATACCACAACAAAGTAAGTGAATCAAATCCAAGTTGAATCATGTGGCGCTTAATATAGTAATAAAATAAAAAAAATATGGAATTAGTGGAGAATAGATAATGAGCTTAGGGTTGGTTCTCCATAGTCTACTGATGTGCATATTCCTTACATGATTTTTGAAGGAGCTTTTCCATAGGTAGACCCCAGCAACAATTTCATCATATGACCATCCATACTGTCCTTTCCATGATGAAGCTGTGTGGCATGGAGTTGCTTTCACCCAGGAAATGAGCTGCCCGAACCTCTCCCCAAGCACTGAAGCTTCACTCATCGGTCCCCTTCACTCATCCTCGCAGACAAGGACACGTGGATGAAGATATTTTAACTGCCTGCGCTATGTCCACGAAAGCAAAATTTGATAGATGGGGAAAACGACTCCATAACCATAATTATCGTACGACATCAATTTGAGTATCTTGATTATTTTTTCAGTCACTTGAGTGTTGTAATTTGTGCATGAAGCTCGTTTCAATGTCATAACATATTTTTTAATTACTTGATTGTTATATAACTTTTTGATCAATTACTTAAGTGTCATAAAGATTTTAAAAACGTCTATTACAAATGCTATTTTATGTCAGATTTTAGGCACTTAAGTTAGTATTATTTTAAAGTCATGGCAAAGTTACGGTACTTGAGTAAATTTTTTATAGAAGTTATGATATTCAAGTAGTTGAAAGAAAAATTATGATCCTTAAGTGAGCATTATATGAGATTTACGACAATTCCAGTGTCCTTATCCCCACTCAAAATCACAATAAATGCGGTATCTAGATTGATAGGTTACTGCCCCAATAAAGTTGTTTCGCTTTAGCAATGCTTATCTAAAACAGAAAATATGAGTGGAGCATCGTGTCTAAGTTTGAGTCAATGTTTCTAACTAATATTGCAGTGGGCCTTAGAGATTTGTAGCGACTTAGGTCAACCGGTAACCTTTACCATATTAAAGGACAAAGGAAATTAAACATTGGTTTAAAAGCCAATAGGGCGATGAATGGTGAGGGAAGCCCTACATTTTACTATTTCTTGAGTTGCTTTTGCATATTTCCGATATTGAAAAAAATTGTTAGAATGTCCTGTGGACATACGATATTAACTGAATTAATGTAATTTCTTTTGTGTGTCATCGTATTTCTTCTTCTATTGTCTGGCGAAGTGGAAAGTTAGATAAGTCAAGGCCTACATATTGGCCCTCCATTTGATCTGTGGCAACTATGTCTAATTTGAGACACATCAACATACTATAAATGTTGTCCCCCCAACCCTAACTCATCTTCCTCCCTCTACTCGACCATCCGCCATTGTTGCTCGCCGGAGCTGTTGCCATTCCAACTATTGACGTAGTCTCATGTATCCTTGCTTGCCAATGTCTCGACATCCATAATCGCCATCAATTGGTTTGGTGTGGAGCAATTGGGTGTTGGCACCCATTCATTACAGTGGCTGCTGTTGAGTGGTGACTATTAGCGTTTGAGTCGTTCGGGGTAGAAGCACGAACGCTATACACTAATATGACAAAGAAAATGGGATGGAATCTCCAATTTGATTTACACAATAAGAATTTTATTGGAGAGCCGAAGTAAAGATAGCTAAGCTCAAGATGATGTGCATCCTCCCTATAATACGACATTCTCTTTGATGTCCCGATAAATCTCAATCATTCATTTAAAAAAATGAAGCTTTTGCATAAGGATTGAAACTTACCAAGATACCAAGAGAAGTACCCCGGCCTACCTAACTTTTTCTCTCCATACATAAACCCTAGGCACTATGTGAAAGTCGGGATATTAACTGATCGCTGGATCCCAAACAAACACTTGCAAGCGGGTCCCTTGCTTTGTCCTGATCGATAACTTTGCTTTTGGCTATTTTCCTTTCCCTTGGAAGCCTTCTACCTTAAAGCATTAAATTACTTGAAAAAAAACCTCAATATATATATATATATATATATATATACAACTAGAAAATCACAAATAAGTGAACTCCAAGTTCATAAAGTGTCTTATTATTGAACTTATAAATTAGGCACAGCACATGAGCCAAAACTCAAATAGACAGTCCAAGCATAGAATTATGTATGATATTTTTAAAAGTTCTAAATTTATTATGCGGCAATTAATTTAATCATAAATCTTTTGATTATACTAATTTTTTTTCCAAATAACCCACGTGAACAAATTTTTTTTTGTCATTTTTTTAAATATCTTAATCTCGTATCGACTTTATTATCTTTCTTTCTCTTCTTTTACTGTTTACTTATTTGAACGACAGGTCGGCAAGGGTCGCAGCCCCCTCACCAGTAGCTGTCTTACTTCTTGGCCTCTGAATACGTAGAATGGTATTAGAAACTCATTCCAATTTGGAAGGATCCCACCAACCCTTAATAAATTACAAGATCAGCAAGCATTTTGCTCATAAAAAAAATGAAGATATATCTCATCTGGCAAACTGTGCCTCCTTCCAAATTAAGACAAGGAAGAGAACAACACATGGTGGGACGTAGTCATAAAACAACAATATCTATCGACTGGTTCCGGCCAAAATTTGGCCCGTTATCGAGGTCGAACGCTGTCGGACCCGACGCCCCTTGCTTTGGGAGCGGAAAAAGAAATAATTTCTGCTGATCCAGATCGAATGCGCACCACGAAGATGAAATTGAAAAAAGAAAAGAAAATTGGTCGTTTCATTTCACGGGGCGAGTGGCTCACTTCGTTGTCCTATTAGGGTGGTGGAAGGATAATATATAGCGGCAACGAATGATATTATAATCCGACCAATGGAACTTAGGGAGAATTCGTAGAGAAATAGGACATCAGGAGTGCAGTATCATTTGCATGGTGCTTGTTTTCATGTCATGACTTTACGATTGACAATCTAGATGTCACGGTTTTCAAATAAAGCGCTCACTTTGATACTATAAATTTTCAATCGATCGATCGAGTGCTGGACATTAATATGTGGCATTCAAAATTATTCAAAAGTAATTCGATAACAAAGTGATCGATGTAAAATTTATGACATCGAAGAGAGTATTATACGAAAATTATGGAGCTTGTGTCGTTATTTTTCCAAATTCGTATTTGTATGCTGATTCTAGCATGAAGTTTAGTATTCTTTTGTATATGATAATGGTTTTAATCTCGTTAAAGTTTTTATGTAATATACTTTTAGCTCGAGAGCTTGAGTTTATATTTTAATTTTTCCCTTTAATGTATGATGGTGGGTTTAATCTCATAAAATGTAAGTTTGGATAGTAAGTTGTCAGCATGGTGCCGCAACGTGGTGCAAGGTGGATGGATAGATTTATATAAGTTCTGGTTTTCGTTTAATGTGCAAGTTCTAAATTAATTGCTAAATCAAATTAATTACATATCCGTTTAGTGAAGTGGTAATGGCGCCGCCTTGAGCATATAGGGGAGAGAACGACAAGGTGGAAATGAGAAAATTAAGAGGATTAGTGTTGGTGTTATCGAGTATTGTTAGATTAAGAGTAAAAAAAAGGACGCGTGTTTACTCTCGAGTGGTTAATCGAGTTAAGTGGCTTTTTAGTGATGAGTAGGTCCATGCTTAAACCTAACTTTCGTGGTCAAGGTCAATGCGATGGTGAATTTAGAAGGTTTGGCACATTTTCGCATGTAAAAACCGATAGATTTAACAAGTGTTCGTCGCTCGAATCGGCAAGTCGTGGCTCTGCTTTTTCTCCGTGTCTTATTAGAGGAAATTCATCGATGCGCTCGAGCTTTTGATCGACCCTTTTCATTTTTCAAATTTCACATCGTGTAATTAGCCTAGCGCATTTAACGAAAAATCTTATTAAAAAGCTCCATGATATCTCTGCTCCGCTCTTGCAGATTCTCTTTTGAACGTCTCTAATCCTCTGATCTTAAAGGTCATCTGATGGGCACCAAATGGAGAGATGAAAAGCCCATTACTGAACCAAACCCAAGCCTGAATTGCATGAATTGAATAGTCCAAAAATTATGTGAATAATTTTCATGGGCCGGACCTCCTGGTTTACAGGCCCAGTTTAAGGCCCATCGAAGAAAAGAATAAAACTAAACAGATGAAATCAATATGCTGATTCTATCATCAGATCACATAGCACAATGTGTATGCATTTTGTCAAGTGAAATCAAAATTTTAAGACCTAGTTAAACACAACTTGATTAGCACCTAAGCGAGGCCGGCCCGGATAGACCAGGTTGACCGCCAGGTTTTCGCTGGAATCGGCCCAACCCCAGCCCGTTCCAGCCCAATTTTTTACCCTTCCACAGATTGTTTTGGGCACATTTCCAGCATTTGGGTGCCCTTGGGAAGCATTTCCGTGGAATTATAAGGTTTAAGTTTTCATACATGTGATTTTAGCTGTTGAATTGAAAATCTCTCTTGTTTGGAATCTCTCGTCTCTAGTACTTTGTCTTGCAGGTGTCAAAACTCTTCCGAACAAGGTAGGCATCATCATCATCATCATCTCTCTCTCCGTTAGTAAAATTGCACCGAGGCCTCTATGTTTATGAGTACTTTCATTGCATATTTTTCAATGACATCAAAATTTGATTTCATAAAACCAACCCCATCATTTTCGAAAGTATGGCATCTTATGCATCTACAAGCGTATTTGTCAAATTGGTTGATATCATTTGTGGTCCCTCTATTTCTACTCAAAACTTAGAATCATCCTTTTTTGGGGGGGTAAGCGATGAATCCACCATGAGCCCTCGTGTCCGGATGGTACTAAAGGACTTGACCCTTATACCTTGGGGGAGACTATCACAGGATCCTAACACTATGGCCCCCCACTTAAAACGCTAGTAACTGTGGGTTTCGAATCCGTAACCTCAGCAATGAGGGATATGCTCTTAACCAACACAACTACCCAAACTTCCCCTTTATATCTAGGATTTTAGATTCTTGATTGACCTTAAAATGATTGATGGCGACTTGTAGAATGATTCAAGGATTTGATCTCTTGTAGCTCACCCCAACCTGGGGAAGGGAAAGCTCTAGGCCATAAGACTTAAGGGACGGATTTTGAAGCACCTTTATTATGATTTACTTACTTTTTTTTCCCTTATTATGGGGAAAGGTGCGATGGCAAGGTGGTAAACTGAGGTACTGCAAGAGGCTTGGGGGCGATGCCTGGGTCTTTGAGGTCGGCCGACCATGATGGTGGCCCGAGGATGATGCACGATCGAATGGTGGAGTAGGCGCTCTAGGTCATCATAGTGAAACTCCAAGATATGACTTCCTCTATTCATATGTTTGTGCTTAGATCATTGCTTGAGTTGTAGCAAGACAGCTCTTAGAAATATGAGTGATTGGTTTCAGGATAGATTGATTCTCATTTTGAAATAGCGAAACTTACCAATTAGTCTTTAAATCAGGTCCAGTTTCTAGACCGGTCCAGAAATCGATAGTGCTTGATTTCTTTTTCTTTTTTTCCCCTTCCTTGCAAGGCTGCCGCTCAGAGAGAGAGAGAGAGAGATGTGGATCTTGTTGATTGACTCTAAATAGAAACAGTATGACCACTATGGCATTTTGACATAGCAATATGGACTCCAAGTAGCCACTTTAGATGCTCCTTTCACACCATACTCTATTTCTGTTGTGAGGTGAGAGTCGAGACTCAAGATAGTGTCAAGCTTCGAGCGAGAGGGATTGAGGAGGTAGACATCGAGCGTTAAGTAAGAGGGATTGAGAATGGGCGAGACAAAGTGAGTCTCAGAGGGACTCAGCATGAGGCTTGAGTGACAAGATAAGAATAAGCAATTAAGATTTTGAGAACATGTACAACCCCCAATGTTTTGTATTAATAAGAATATAAAAAAATATCTTTCAACCTAGGTGATTTGGCCTACCCCTTGAATTAGAAGCTGGACCAATTTTCACTTGTTCCACATTTTATGAATTGGGAATACTCCGAGTTGGCTGGTTTGGTCCTATTTCAATACTCACCCCTTCTTGGAAAGAAGCGGTTAGATATTCCTAATCATCTCGCTTCTACCAATCTCTTTTCTTTTCTTTTTTTATTGTTTTTGCTTAATATGTAGTGGGAGTCAAAAAGAAAGTTCCGTATCCCAAGAAAAGGTAACTTAAAATTCCGAAGTCCATAGCAATTTTTGATTGTAAACTCCCTTAGTAAAATACATTACTTCTAATATGTGCATATATATAATTTTTGGTTAAGACTTCAATTTTTGCACAAGTAACCGAAATTCCGACGAATGTAATATTATATTCCAACAAAAACGGTTCAAATTATAACTCGTTTCAAACCATTTCATTAGCAAACTAATAATACAAAAGGTCTATTATTTACATTTGAAGAGTCCGATTGAATTTTATCATGTCATATCCATCCATCTATGTATGATGTTCTTTATTCTCATTACATCACGCGTAATAGTAAAAGTATTGATTATTAGGTACGACATAGGTAAAAGGTCTCGTAACTTAGATGATTACATAGTAGGTTGTAAGCTTTTCTCATTTCGTGCCTATGATAACCTGTGTGATTTCAAGGAAGATGACGACAAAGACCTGTCCATACCCTACACTCTATGATTGCATCGCTTTCATTGCTAACAGAGCATCCAATTCACATGTAAGAGGCTGGATCTTCCAACGTCAATAGCTCAAAACTGTAGCCAGGCGACAGGTGCATTCATCTGTATGACACTGATTAATGCAGAACAGAAATTCTCTTGGTTTATCATCGAGATTTTTCAATGTCACGTTAAAAGGATATCACTGCAAAAAGATATACGAGTGCTCTCATTATTTCATAACTAAAGTTCACTACTTGAAAGTCCGTTGATGACATGGTTTTTCTATTCTCTTTTGCTTGTCACTAAAGTATACCTCAGATTGCCTCAACGAGGTCATTGAAGCCCCTGAATTGGTTTTAGGGTTTCGGAAACCTCGGGTCAAACTCGGGCACCTCGAGCTGAGCTGATCCGAGGTCCTGAGAGGCTCAACGGTGAACAAACCAAGCACAGAGATGGAGTGAGGAGGGAGAGAGAAAGACTGAGGAGAGCGAGAGAGAGTGATCGGGGTGACTGTGCCGGTGCGCACTTACACACATGCATAGGGATGCTCAAGGACTAACGAGAGGAGAGACGAGTGCGGCCATAGTGGCGGCCGGGCCCGTGCAAGAGGCTAGTCGCGGCTTCAATTGGCAGCATCAATAGCCGAGGGCCGTGGGTATAGTTCAGAGAGAGAGAGAGAGAGAGGTGTAAAAGGCAGTAACATATTCATAGGGGGATTATCTATGCGCTATTAGGTCTTAAACAGTCAAAACCAGCAAGCCTTTGTAGCAACATTGTTATAACCATCACATGGAAAATGCTGTTTGAACTCTCAAAATTCCAGCCTGCCTACTGTCTCAAAAGCTCCCCCAATAGCAACTAAACTTCCCCATGGTCTGATTGGCGGAGCAGTCAATAGATTTACTTCCCCAATCATTTTAACCTTTCATGCAACTCTGTCCTGTATAATATCGGATATACTAAATGGATTTGTTAAGTGATGTATCAAATTACAAATGGATATTTAAGAAAGTGTCTTTAGTTTCATACTCAATCAAAGTGTACCACTTCAAGTGGCAAACAACTATATGAACTATTTCTGGTATACTACACATAGTTTTCTCTCTAATGCTGAACTAGTCTTAGTATAACCAACATTATTCTTCTGTCTAATGGAGCTGAGTTATCTTTTTGTCTAGGTGATCATGCCCATGGGTCAAGAGCTAAAGAAAGTAATATACTCACTCAAAATTATGAAATTAACTGGTTCGTGATTTGTCCTAAAATTTACTAAAAATTTAATATAGAACGGTACTTATATATTTCAATGAATAATGCTTTATACTCACTGAACTGATGTGTGAAACTAATATACTAACTAATGTGATAGATTATTATTAGATAAACCCTTTGTACTGGCTTAACTTAACCAGCCATTACTGGTCTTTGATACATCATATCTGCCGAGAGAGAGAGAGAGAGAGAGAGAGAGGTAGGTGGATAGGAATGTCAGGATGCAGCAGAGAATATTTGGACTTGGAAGTCATGACAGAAGACTAGTATCCAAGTTACTGGTCAATTCGAAAAACAAAAAGCCAATTACATTACAGACTTCGCCTCTCAAATCTAACTTGAAGTAGCACTACTTCAAATCATCCCTCTTCCATTCAAAACACAGACTCACTATTCTCCATGCACCATATATGAATATCTATTTCATGCCGCATGGCGCATTATGTTACGATAGTCATTGCGTTACTCTTTTTCAACACCAAAAAGTCACGAAAAAGCCATTCAAAATCCCCAATTTCTTCACAATTTCTTCATTAGCAAATGCTCAGAAACCTACTAAGATAAGCATACATAATAAGAACATTGTGCGGCAAAAAAGATATATAACAGCAATATCGACCACATAAAGGGAATGGTTAACATTGCAAATAAGTGATAATCTCCCTCTTTTTTATACTACTATACCCAACTCTTCTCACTCCAATAGGAACTTTTCCCGAAAGCAAAATAAAGAAAATAAATAGATTAGTTCAATGGTCCCATTGAAGACAGTGTATACCTCCAATTAAAGTTTCTCAAAGACTAGGAATAAAGTGCAAACTAAGTCATGCAAATGTATATACACGTAGAGAAACATCAAAAGAAAAAGGAAACACCAATGACCAACTTACAGCACTAGATTAAAAAGATGCAAAAGCCCCGGTCCTTTCTTCAAGAAATTCCCAGCAACTCCACAGGGAGGATCATGATGATGTTGATGATGATGAGACATGAAGCGGATCCGAGGTTCCTCTCAGCGCAATAAGTTCGATTATTCACTCTCAACCTGCGACTGATAAAACCAAACAGGCCGAAATTTTTCTTCTTCTTCTTCCTTTTTTTTTCCCTTTTGCAGCTGACATGATCGCTCCGATCCAAGCTTCTCTCATCATAAACCACTTCATATTCTTCATACTTTCATTTTTTTTCTTTCCCCATGTTGTTAAAAAAAAAAAAACTCCAAACCATGAAGCCAAGAAAGGGGGAAAAAACCCAAAAGGAACTCACGCCTAGTTAGGGTATTTCATAAGCTGAAAGAAGCCCAAAATCACTAAGAAAGAGAGAGGAAGATTTCTAGTTGAAGAATGACTATTTCAATTTTCTCCTTTCTTTGGGCTAGCTCAAAGAAGGGACTGATGTAGACCAATACTAGTGGGATCATGCCAAGAATTGCCCCCATTTACTGTGCTCCAACAAATCGATCCCGGATCGGGCAAAAGCCCGATTTGATCCACCGGGTTCTGGCACGGAACACTCCCACTCCACCCAAGATTCCTGCTTTGGCCTTCTTCGATCTTGACTTCACTGTTGCTTCGAAGCCCTTGAAGCTCTTCCAATGGAGACAATGGCTTGAAATCATTATGGACTAGTCCTCTAGCTTCTCTCAGGCCTGAGGCATTAATGAATTTCTGCTGGTGGTGGTGAATGCTAGATGCAAGCAGAGAAGCCATGGTAGGAACAGTGGTGGTGGGGGTGGTGGAACAAGAAGAGGAAGATGATGGTGATGAAGAAGTGCCAAACATGGAACTATAGCTTGGAAAAAGAAGTGGGTTCCTCATTTGAGCCAAATCTTGAACATTGAGGCCTGAGACATTATTAGCATTAAATCTTTCTTGGAAACTGCTGGTGTCTGCACAAGAATTTACAGGTATGATCGAAGATGACGAAAACCCTAGCCCAAGAGCACTCAACTGAGGATGCAGATCATAGAGAGAAGAAGAAGAAGTGAGCCTAGGAAATGCAAGATTATTGCTCATTTGATCAGCTGGGTTACCATAAAGCAAAGGGCCAAAATTCATGAGGTTGCTGTTATGGTTCGAGCCACTTGAAGAGAGATTCTCCATGTGGGTCTGATGAGGAGGGGGATGATGATCTGATGTAGCACTAGCGGAAGAAGAAGGAGCCGTGTCGGTGGCCGATGCCGACGCAGGGCGCTTGACGCGCTTGTTCTTGCGGCAGCCGCCACCTACAGGCACATTCCTTAGGGTTCCGCCGCGGGTCCAGTACCGCTTGCAGGACTTACAGAAGTGCCTAGGCTGTGACAAGCTGTAGTTGTTGTAGTAGCAGAACTTGGTGTTGGAAGAATCACATCTTGGGCATTTCAGTTGTTGATGCTGCTGTTGTTGTTGGGGTGGTGTGTTTTTTTCCATGAGAGGACTACCTGTTGAGGCCATATTGTTTTTCAAGCACTTCTCATCTATCATCTGATCCTGGTAATAGACGCACAAAAGAAGGGAATGAGAGGCAAAACAAAAACAAAAAAGAAAAAAACAGGGCAAGAAACTACAAAGAAAGGGGCGTTTTGGGGGGTGAGAAATAACAAGACAGGAAGAGAGATTCGGTGACAAGAGCTAAGGAACAAAAATTGGAGGGCCATCTTTTTGTTTGTCTAATAATTGAGCGTGAACTTGGTGAAGCATTGTGTCTTGGCCAAGACCGCCCCACCCAAAAAAATAAAATAAAGAAAGAAGATTAAATTTGAGAATGAAATGGGGGTTACCTGTGGCCATTCGTTAGCGGTTGAAGGGATGACAAGCATGGTCTTCTCACAGTTACTCGGCATTTCCTGGTCTCTCTCTCTCTCTCTCTCTCTCTCAACTCGAAAAGGAAGGAATCGTTTGAAACAAAGAGGGTGCGGACAAATAGCAGGTGGCGACGTGAGTCTTTTCTTGATGGGGTTGATGTATTATGCTTCACGAATATATATGTGAGAGAGAGAGAGAGAGAGAGAGATTAATTATTCTATCAATTAACATATGGACTAATGTTTGTCATTTCACGTGCTGGATCGGGTCAAGATATGGAATTTATTAGGCGGGGAGAACTCTGGAGTTGTACGAGAATTTCTGTTAATGTTTTCTAATGAATACCTTGCACCATTTGTTACGTTTATGATCTTTTGGTACGTTAAATTCCTCCATAATTTTCAATATGAAATTATACAAATTGTAACCTCTTTCTACGTGTCTCGTATCTATATCACTGTTCTATAATCGATATCTTTCAAAAGGAATATTAAAGTGTTCAAAAATTTCATTAAGTATACCAAGTAAAGTTAAAAATAAAAGATAATTGTATCGACAAAATTTATAACGAAATGACTTCGTTTTTAAAATAATTATACATGTCAACTGAGTAAATTGAAAGCTACGAAATTTCTTAAGTATTGACGCAACACTGATTTAAAAAAAAATACATGTTCTCATTTGATGCACTTCCTCACAAGTTCCTTTTCTTAAAATAAATAAGAAAACTATATTAAGTACAGATGACATGTTCCTAACATTCTTTATCCCAAAGACGGAAAACAGAACAGATGTTATTATAATGAGAAGGGAATATCGGAGGACATTCGAAATCCAAGAAGAGGACAGAGAGGTAAAGCGGCACTTCAGATGAATCTCAGCAACTGAGAGAGAGAGAGAGAGAGAGTCTTGACAGAACCAGACACTGAGGATGGCTACGTAACATTCTCTGGTGATAGATGGGGGTGTAGAGGGAATCCCTAGAGCAGTAAACTAGAGAGAGAGAGAGAGAGAGAGAGAGAGAGAGAGCGCAGCACTCGATGCCGCTAAGACAGCAAATCCCACTTCCTCCTCCTTTACTTTTTAATTATATGCCCCCTTTTGATATTATACTAATGTACTCATCATTAATCTATTTATTTGATGGAAGGCATTACAAGAAAACAAAAGGAAAGGAAAGGAAAGAAAGACAGACAGACAGACAGGGAGGCTCGTCCAAACCGCCATGAGATTTAAATTCTGTTATGTGCAGTGTTCTTGCTATCCAAAATTCAGCTGAGCTGAGTAAAGTTGTTAAGAGTTGCGTGGAGCAACTTTTATGGCTTAAGTCGGGTCTCAATTTGTATCACATGCATAGGATCTCAACTCGTTTTAATCATATTTTAACATGTATTAAATATATTTCATACGCCTCATTATTTGTCGTATGTAATACAAAATAGAGAACCGTAATTTTAGCTTGCTTAGGGGATGAGATATGACGTATAATAATCAGTTATGAAAATCGTGCCTTTTACGACTTACTGACCGATATCATATTGTGTAGTTGATATTGTCCCATTATCATAAACCATTTAGTTACCAACTTTTTGACACTCACGATTGTATTTTATTAGAAAACAAAGATATTAATATGTGGTTAATACTTTACGAGAATATGTGAAATTAGGAGAGTAGTAGGTCTCGCTCGACAGGCACACATCTTCTACAAAATTAGAAGACTAACAGGTCTCGCTTGACAGGCATGCATCTTCTACTTATATATTGTATTTTCACGAATGTCTAGATTAATCTCAATCGTTGGCGCATAGCTTAGTTATGACTGAAAATTCGTAAGAACACCAATGATACTACCGTGCATGGCAGAGGATCTCTATTCCAAATGAATTAAGTCACTTTCAAGAAAACATGAAGATACCTTCTTTCTGTGTAATCGAATTTGATGGATGGCCCGCCATACGGGGTTTCCTAATTGCCCATCCAAAATCAGTTCAGCAACATCTTGAGATATTTTCTTTACTTATATACCAGAAGAAGTATGGTCGATAAAGGATGCAGCCCATGATCTTTTGTAAGAAACTTACTCCATTTTGGGAACGAAAGGTTGGGTTGTAGTCAAAGCTAAAAAGCAGAATTTGATGGGGGCAAATGGCACTACTTCCTGAAATGCCTAAACCAAGTTGGACAATTGGCATACGAAGGTCGAAGAGCTTTTTGAAGTCGTTGATCGCGGAACATGCTTGTTGCGCTATGGCTTTGTATGGTCATCGTCGATTGATTTTTTTTTCCCCTTTTTTATGGTCCAATGTACGTTTAGAGAAGACTCCAATGAGAAGGACAAGACAGCATCATGTGGGAAGTTGTACACCCTCTTATTATATATATTATATATATGTATGCATGGATGTATAAGAATATTGTATATTAGGGCACGCCTTGTTCACTAATTTTCCCTTATTATATCCGAGCCAGGTAGGTTCTTTACACTTTATTCTTCAATTGAACCATTTAATCAAACATTATTGAATTTTGCAAAGAGGACCCCCCATGTTAGATCTACAAACTTGGGGACTAGGCAAAATTCCCCTTCTGCAATCTTACGATTTATTTATTTATATAGATGGTGTTCAAATCAGCTTCTAATTTTATAACTTTTTAGTTTCATTAAGTTTTGGTAAATGTGACATACCTTGTAAGATTAACTCTGGTTTTTTATGTGACAAATTCAACGGTTTCTTAAGTACAATTTTCGACTTGGGTATAGTCAACATCTTGCAGCGTCTAATTCTTCGGATGAATTTAGTTCTTGAAAGCAAAAAATCTAAAACCACATAGCTTCAATGTTTGACAAAATCGCGCTATCTCGACTATGAATAAGCCTAGGTCATGAAACACGCCTTGTTCAGTTCATGATTTAGGCAGGGCACAGATCGAAAAAAGAAAACTGACACTCATCGATGCAGAAAATCGAATATGCATCTTGTACCTCCTGAAATTGCACAAACATGCGTAGAGAGAGAGAGAGAGAGAGAGAGAGCCAGCCATGTGCAGGGCAGCTCAGATGAGGAGGAAAAAGGGGAGGCAAGGTGAAGGAGGAAGGCATGGTTAGGGGAGCAAATGGATTTTGTAGTCCCCCAAGAGGATCTCCCCTGTTCACATCTCCCTATACCCCATCATCATTCTTCTTTCCTTTACTGTTATCAGACTTTAACTTTCCTTAAAATAACCAACTGATTGTCAATCTCCCCGAAGCTTTCACCCTATGCTTGTCAGATTCATCTTCACTTTGCTTTATTTTATTTTATGTCCGTAATGTGTTTGGAGGGTCTTGTAGGCTTGGATTTAATAAGAAAAAGATTGTGAAATATTACGCCTTATCAGACAAGGTTGGTTTGAATCATTGAGATGTTGCTTCACGGCAGTGTCTGCGTCGCCACCCTACATACGGAAGCGCCGTTCAAATCTGAGGAAAATTCTTCATTTGATCTTTACACGACTGTTAAGAGTTAAGTAGAGCTCGGGGCTGTGTTATCTTAATCCTTGATCAGGCATTGTTCCGTTAGTGCCGTTACGTATTCATGCACTACAAATTTCAGCACCTTAGCGTCGGAAAGTACATCGTTTTTGGATCTTTCCGATCCTATAGAGTTGTTCTTCTTGGCCATGATCCTAGAGTTTAGACTTGGGAGTCCTCAAGATGTGTACTCCAGGAACGATTAAGAGCAGTGGGAAATGCTAGGTACACATAATAAGATCGGTTACTAAATTGAAATTTTAAATGATGCGATAAATCGTAACTAGCTACTTATATAATATGATCTTGTTGCATGATTTAGGATCCGTTTGTTTTGCGACAAATCTAATTGTTGGGAGACATCTTCCTCATGTTTGTTTGGACTGCTGAAAGAAATGGCTACAATTTTTTTTATGTAGTCAACGAAATACCTACGTTCAAATTTGGTAAAGTGACTTCCTCTTATAAAATTCTTCTTACAGCCCTCTCTAAAAAATCTTCTTATGGAACTCAGCGCACGAACCGTGAAACTTTGTTCCATATAAATGATAAAATACAGTCAAACATAGGGAAAAGAAAATATTTTCATTGAAAATAAGTTAACTACACAGAATATTTTCAATAAAATTTATTTTTCATCAAACAAGCGAAATCAATATTTTACAAACTAATCTCGGTATAATTAATGTTATTTTCGGTTGTGTAATTGTTTTCGCATTGCGATACCCTTTTTGAATCGCCTTCAAGTAGCTTGATTAATGAATTTATACGTGAGCATCATGGAAGGGAGCCAACATGTAAAGGCATAATATACATGTCCACATGTTAATTGAGGAAATTCCCATATCTCTTAAAAGCAGAGAAGATGAGAGGAAGCAACTGAGCCAGCCAAACCAAGGAGACAACAATTTTGACCAAGCGAACCCAAAATGCTACTGTCATGAGTCTACACGACACATACGAATCTTATCATTTCCATGCAATTGTGTGTGGGTCAACCCCACCAATAATTCCTTATCCTACATAAACGGCACTCTTCAATTTATCTTAAATTGGATTCCTATCAATCTGTTTTCTCACTTTGTATGTATCATAAAGGATGAATAATAAAGATAAATAACATCGTGAGAGCAACAGTTACAAAAACTTGGGACATGTAACGATTAACGATTCTTTTGGGTTGGTCACCATGTCGGACCATTCAAATATGAAACCAAACATTCATCTAACCTGATAACTTTTTAGAACAATTGATATTTACTCTAAACAATTTTACTGGAGAACATAGGCACCCAGACCCCTTATTTTTTTTACCATTTACAGTTGTCGCACAAAGCAATTGCAATTTAGTCACAATTTCACTTATTCAAGTTGATCGTGATTGAAGGCATTCATGAAAACTTTCTTCGATTTTTCAGTTGAAAAAGTAGTTTCAGCTTTCTATTTTTATTAGGAAAAAAATCGACAAAAAATTCTAAATTATGCTCATCACAATATATTTATCTCAAACTTTATATCCGATAATACCGAGAATCGGAAACATTGTGTAAACGGAATGTATAAATCTTGATTTTGAAGGGAGACGTGTAGTGGGCACCAAATCTTGGGTGATCGAGGATGGAGTGCAAGGAGGGGTGAACAACGTGGACGGCTGAGAGCAACTGGCAAAGCAAAAGAAAACAAAGACAGTACTTCCCACCAGTACCTGCTCAGCCCCGCACCCCACCACCCACTAAGAACAGAGCAAACAGAGAGATTCCAATTCGGCAAAGCATTGATTGAAACCCATCGCGCACGTTACGTGGGAGTTCTCGCAGAGAGAGAGAGAGAGAGAGAGAGAGAGGGAGCATCACATCCAAAGCCAAGTCGGCCATTAAGTGTTGACCCCGTGTTCTTCTTCTCCGTCGCAAACAATGTGCAGACAAGGAACTTGCGCTTCCTCGACTCTTCGGGTTCGGAGTCACTTTTGGTTTTCCAAATGTCCGGGATGGTGAATATCTGACAAATTCCAGTGAAACAAACGTTGGAGAACGATGGTTATGTACAGTTATGTAATTTTGTTAGGAACGGAAATTTGATTCTTTGACGTCTTTGAATGTTGGGTTCGCTCGAGGGGTAGGTAAAACCGGTCGGAGCTCCGGACGCACCTTGTCCTAAGCCCCGAGCATCTAGTTACCTTTGCCGATCTCCGCCACATGGTTTTGCGCTTCGTTGCTTGTCATTTTTTCTGTCAATATTTCGATCCATCTATTGGCCTTTTGAAGCTGCAGATGAAGAAGGCAGCTCAAGCCCGATCAAAGTTTATGTCTAGATACCATCAGTCACCGACCGTACGTTTCTTTCAGCAAGAATCTCAGCGTTGTACGATGAAGCTACTGCTCTCATAGTTGCCTTATCGTCGTGATATAACTTTTCGGATACATCTGGTGTAATTACTCTTATCAATTCAATTTGGCACGCGTCGGGATGAGAGAGAGGGAGAGAGGGGTCGTAATATCGTGTTTATAGCTTCATTTTTCTTAAAATAATCACTTTTGAGTGCTTTTTTTTTTTTGAAAGCTTGATTGACATTTTTCGACACATTTTCTAGCCAGGTTCCCCTCGACAACTAAAAGGTGTTCTCCATTGGCACTTTTCTGCCTTAGTACTATTGCAACCAACGAGCATGGTGGGTCAATGGCCTCATATATGTCCAATGGTACATATAGTGATGTCTTGACTTTGGTCTGATCTAGATGATAGCTGCTCGATGGGTTTGTAACACCTCAAGCATTATATGGAGTAAAAGAAAGGTTGCGAGATGTGGTATTTGACTAGAGAAGCACACATTTCAAAGATCAATCCTTTTTTTTTTCTCAATTTCGATTCTTTAAATTTATGAAGGCAATTGACTTCTTAAATTCAGCGCTAATCTCTCTCTCTCTCTCTCTCTCTCTCTCTCAAGCGACTTACTCACGGGGGTTGGCTGGCTCACATGACGACTAATCTAGGGTTACGACATCCATGCCCAGGAATCACGGCTTGCGAAAATGGTGGGGTCATCATACAAAGAGAACGACGAGCGAGAGGAAACTAGCAAGAAAGAAATGAGAAATAAATTTCTATGCTCATAAAGATTTAATTTACCGATGGGCGTCCCATTCTAAAAGAAAGGTATGTCTGAAATGAAAGTTAAATTTACACCCCTAAATTTAAATAGAGGATCAAATCCTATTCTTTTTATTGAGAGTTGACCTGTAGAAATCAAATTGTTACATACTATGAGACGCACTGTCTCATAATACTGGCAAGCCATTCATGGATCTAGACCTGATCATCGGGCAGATGTCTTCCATCTAGGCTACTTACCATGCGAAGGGCCAATGGACATACTTAAGCAACAACCACGAATTAGCAGCTAGGCCTCAGGTACATCAGTTCCTACCTTCGGGTTCGGCTGAACCTGAACCCGCTCAATGATCACCTGTGTGCCTTCACTTTCGAGCCTTCAGGCAATTTCTTCGTTTTAATATGTTTATGAACATGCGCTTAAGAAAATGAGGAAATAAAGAACATCTTTTATAATTTATGCAAAGTAATTCTCTAAATGTAAGAAATAATTTACATTCTTGAAATTGAAAAATATTTTTAAGTTCACCTCAATTTCCACCACCATCGTAGGCCATCCTGACCACCTTGTCTAAGGTCTCTCACGGCCAGTCGGAGAGGCCACAATGTTGAATTCGGGTCCTGCACTACCAAACTCCGGCGCTCGAACTCAAGTATCAAGCAACGGACAATTTTCTCCATAATAAACATCAAAAAAATTATTCAATGTTCATTTTGTTAGAGCCGATTCACTTTTTTGAGGATGAAAAGGTTTTCCGCTAAACATGGCTAATCGTGCAAAACCTATTCCAGCATCATCGATTCGATGTGAAACGATCACCACTTTGTGCCAAATCCATCAGTTAGCTTTGTGCAAAATCCTCGTGGATATAGGTAGATACTTTAAATTATCTGAAAAAATTAATGGGGACCCTAGTGTTCGATGTATAGCATTTATAATAGCAATGAGCCTATAGTAACAGGTTCTCGTGGACGAGGCAATGCGGCTTGATTAGTGGCTTTTTGGAAATGAAATGGACAATAATAAGATGTTGACCATAAACCACATCCACCTTAATTTATGGATAAATGGTGGTTGAGGTACCCATCTCTAGTGGAGAATCAGTCTAATGGGATTTGCCCCATGGATTGGATTATCTCGCAATTTACCGTGAACAAATAGTTTAATCAAGCCATCATGTCATAGTGTAAGCATTTACTCAACCTTCAATTTCGATATATGAATCAATCAACTTTAGGAAAATGATTGTCATTGATAAGGTAGCAATTTTTTTTTATATCTTTTCTCTCTTCATCTGAAATCTTTTGCTACTAAACTTTACGAAGAAAAACACGAAATTTTATCACCAAATTCAATTTCGATCCACCTGAGGTTTATTCTAGATCAGCAAATTGTTTAATGACTCGTAAATTTATATATTTAAGATGCGGCTCCATGTTGTAAAAAGAAATTAATCCTACTTTTAGCATGGGTCCATAATTTTGGTGATGCCCTTTGATTATTTCTAGGGGTGTGCAAGAGTTACCATGCATGCTAAGAGTTATTATCTCATTATTCATTGAATTATTGTAAGGTCCATGTCAATATAACTAAAAAGTTACAGGTTCATCATTGGATCTTGGTTCTAGAGCTAGTTCTGTAGTCGGATTATTTAACACGTCAAGCATCTAGCAATGAATGCAATGTTCATCGTGACTAAGAGAAACAAAGACAAGAGGAGTGAGTCATTCATCAAGCAGCCATTCGTCTTATAGCAAGATCCATTCTCCTGATCCTTGCGGAAAGAAAAAGAAGTTTCTTGAAACAAACAAAAAAGAAACAAAGGATTCATAGAGAAGTCATGGTTCGGCTAAACTTCCTTAAGAGCCTATTTAAGAATAAGAAGAAAAGGAATTCCATGTAGATCCCACGAAATCCTTATGAACAAATATTTAGCTGCTCGTGAACCTTCATGCCCCGTCTTATTCAATGTTTGTTCGATTATTCTTTTACTTGTGAATGCAACATAAGCATTAGGTTCGGCTCACATGACTTTTATAACGAGGGCCCAGTTAATAAATTCCTTATTAATATAAGTAGAATCAAAGGAACAAGCACGAGTTTGTAGAGAAGCCAACCACGAATTTTTGTCGATTCTCTCCGTCCCAAAAAGATCAGATTTGCTCATGTTCTCTCTTTTTCGTTTGTGGCGCATGGCCTATTAAAATATCCTTGAAACATATAATTTCTTGGTGCCCAACATTCCGAAGGTCCCACACGGTATGAACGGCACTTTCGAGTTTTCCAATATGCAACGAGTAAACAATGGTTTCAGTTCACATGGGAGGAGAGGGCACGGAGAGAAGATTCTCTAGACTTTTAGATTTCTAATTCTTCAACGGCCGCTTCGATATTCGTGTTTTGCAAATCGTACAATATTTTGATTTGTCGGAAGATCTAATGAGAATAGAAACGTATCGTCTCATTTTTATTCGTGTCAATAGACGTGTCATGTCGTATCGTGCCGTGTTATTTAATATCATATCATGTTCGAATTTTCTAACTATAATTAATTTTTCATCTAGCCATGCTCATGTTGCATCATAGTTACACAAGCGGTCATGTGATCACTTATCATGTGAGATGATTTTTTTAGTTAATCGAAATGATAGGTCATTGAAATGAAGTAAAAAGATTTGGGATAAATTATAAATAACCGGAATGGTAAATAACATGCAAATTACTTCATATTGCGATCCATCAAAATATGTTTCTCTTTGGTAATGAAATATGATAGATATTTACCATGAAAATTTTGAATAAATAAACTAAAGGAACGTCTAAGAAGATGGAAAATCAAGATAAAAGAGAGTCAGTTGACTATATCTACTTGTTCCCTAGCCAAAAAAATACTGTAATCATGCCATAAATATCCATCCATTTATGAAAGGACCATCTTTTGTTTTTCCCCCTCAAAAGTAATCAATTTTATCGAGTCACACCAATTCATTCTCATTTATTTTCACCAGTATAATGAAAACATGGTAATCAATAGGGCTGTTATTGGTCTAATCATACCCACGATGGGGTTTCAACCTCAAGCTTTGGTTAATTAACAGGGCTCGTACTCATTTTCACCATTCTGGTCAAATCATACCGTTATAATTAATATAATGTGATCGAAGCTTGTTCAGAACAATGAGTACTTAATTGACCGGAATAATACATTGATGGCTCGATTGGTCAATACCCAAAACGTTAAGACTTGATTTTGCACTTACCTCTCTCTGAAAATGGACGAAAATGAAAAATTACATGAATACTAAAGTTGAAAATCATTAGTTTTCCCAGATTCATTCAATTATTGCTGTGGGTCGTTTGAGGACACATCCGAAGACAAATGGAAGAACAGTATGTTGTAGATGAGGACTGAGGAGTTCTGGCCCATGTAAATATTCTTTAATTTTGGGGCAAAAGGTTTCTTACTTCGGAGCTCACATCCAATGTTTAAGCCCATAACATGTCCCGTCCGAGCTCACCTCCAACGAAAATCTCAACCCAATTGCAGAAAATAATTCGATTTGGTTTCCAATCGAACCAAACCATTTGCTTCTTTAATTATATGCTAATTTTATTAACTCACAGCTTCATACAAGCTGGATAAGAGCCGGAATTTCACAAGAAAAGGGAAGCTACATATCAAATCAACTATTCATACCAAGTGGAAAGTTAAGCTACTTGAAGTATTAAAAAATAATATTAGGAATAAATTCATTGGATGTCCTAAAACTTGTCATGAAAATACATTTGAATACTAAAACTTTGAAAAAGTGTAATTAAGTTCTAAAACTTATCATGAAAGTACAATTAAGTTTTAAAATTTTCAAAAAGTTTAATCAAATAGTAAAACTTGTCAAAGTGATCTAACCAAGTCCTTCCATAAATTATATTTTAAAAAAATTTTAGGATATGGTTGTATTTTTATGATAAGTTTTAAGTTTTGATTGTACTTTTTAAAAGTTTTAGCACTTAACTGCATTTTTGTGACAAGTTTTAAGACTTCTAGTGCATATTCAAATAAATAACTTCAACTTCAAACAAAAAAATAAACAACAAAAATTGACCAAACATGTGTTATGATGTATAGGTAAGCAACATGGTTGGTTCAATTGGGAACCGAGCTAGATTGGTTTTGAATGATTCGGTTGACGAGGGTCCAGGTAGGTTCGTACGTAACAAATTGGAGAACTGGCATCGATTGATTTTGTGTTCGATTTTATATTATGAATTACTGATTTTACCCAATAATCAATTCTGAACTTGTTTTTAGCTTTTTTAAAGAAGATAGATATGTTGAAGATGGGGTTCAAACTGGAAAGCCAAGAAACCCAATGATGCCATAACCAAGATAGGCTCAATTCCCGAGTCAATCTTGGAATCAGTTGATTCAGTTCCAAGCTAGTTCTAAAAATTCATAGATTAGAAACAACTCTAGCAGGGTGGTTCCAAGTTCTTGGTCTGCCTACCTTCCCTGGTAAGTTTAGTTGAGAGAGAGAGAGAGAGAGAGAGAGAGAGAGAGAGAGAGAGAGCTTGTATCCGTGTACTCGTGCAAGCAAACATGGTCTTCTTATACACGACTAGTTCCGATATAGATTTTGTTGGAGAAGAGTGCGGAGAAATATCTGATTAGGTTGTACAGTTTCGAAATGTACTGCGGATGTGGTTGTTGAAATCTTTTGGGAGCATTTGGATAAGTCCAATATATAGGCCCAAAACCAGATGTGGTAAATGCACTATAGACATGTTAAATATTTGTCCAAGAAAAATAACAAGGCTTATGGTGTGGATTCGAATTCTAATGCTATCCATAATTAAGTAGGGATGTTTTTTTTTTTGATAACCGAGATGTCCAGGCCAGCTTGCGCGCACCTCGAATATTTCTCGGGGGAGACTAGCACAGCAACCTACCGCCATGGCCCCCCACTTAAATCACAGGCGCTTCCCCAGGGAATCGAACCCAATACCTCAACGAAGCCCGAGTTCGCCCTAACCAGTTGGGCTACCCATGGGTAGGTTATAATTAAGTAGGGATGTTTCGAGTCTCAAAAACCATTGTTTAAGCATGTTTTGGAAAAACTTCGGTTTTTAGGCATCTTTGAGCGTTATGTTAGGCCTTTTTGATATTTCATTTTCATTTCCTTTTCTCCTATTTTATTTATGTTTGATTTCAAAATTATTTAGGATTTTTTAGCGTTAGGGCTATAATAAAGCTAGTGTTGTTATTTATTTGTTGGGCTGATACCGTAAAAAACTCCAAACTAGCAAAGTTGTACCATAGTTATCCCAAATTAAAATCCTAACCTAGTACACCCGTACAACATTGATCTCAACCTAATTTTTATGTCACAAAGAATCTCAAACTAGTATACCCGTGTCATCCTAAGTTCATATACTCGTGTAATATTTATCCTAAATTGTGGTGATCTATGATTTTTTGCAGTAAATATAAAATGCATGTACCAATTAAGAATTTTTTATGATATAAAAAATTGATTCAGGATAAATCTAGCATAGTTGCACTAGTTTGGGGTGAATGCTACACAAGTGTATTGTTCATGAGTTTTTTTAATACAAAAATTAATTTGGAGTAAATGTGAGATTTTTTGTAGTATTAGCCCTTATTTGTTTTGTTCAAGAAAAACATCTAGCTACCTCTTTTTTATATAGGATAAGTGTACAAGATATTCTGAAACTTATCATGAAACTATAATTGAGTCCTACAACTTTTAAAAAGTATAACCAAATCTTAAAATTTATCAACTTTGTACAATAGTCTTTCCAATATGATGTAGCTTGCATCACTGTGTCTCTGTCCGACAAGCCATCATCGACAAGTTCCATAATGTTTGTTTAGACAATAAGATCAGCTCGCATTTAAGCTCATCAATCTTCTTGACAAGTCCATAATTAATAAGAGGAAACCGTTGACTTTGTCATTTCCCTCATAATGGAAATATTCTCTTTGGATATTTTTTTTATTAGCTTCTAATTCATAAGCTTGATTTGAATTATGAGAAATATTCTTTTTTATTTGTTCCTGCCTCTTTGGCTTGATTTGAATATTTTCATCATATTCTGTTTTGTTTTAAGAAGGCAATCGATATTATGTAGAAAGCATACTTGATTTGATGAAGGAAATTGTCTTGGGCATTCTCTTAGATCTTGAAAAGTTTGTGCTCTTAAAAACTTACAAGAGTTTTACTCCATCCTTGAAGAGTCGAAACTTTTCCAAATCTGCATTGTTAAAGAGTTGTAATAATCAATTTAGAAAAACTGATGCCTCGCCAACTTCATTAGAAGTCTAGAAGAGCAATTGTTGAAGTTTCTTCTCATTTTCACAATTTGATTAGTTCCGCTTCTCTCACTTTTTCCCCAAATTGGTAACACTACATCAATTATCTGGGAAAACTCAGAACATATAAGTTGTAGATCTACAAGTCCTTGTTTGTTTGCAATTAGAATCACCACATTCTGACCGATTAATTGAGAAATACATCCATTTTCTGATGATATATGAAATTTTTGCTTGAACTTTCACAAGCCACTCTCCTGATGCTGTTTGGCTTGAACCTTGAGCTTTCGGCTACATCATATTGAGTCTATCCAACTTAACTAATGATTAACTCTATCCAACTTAACTAATGAAAAATTGCTAATATGATTTTTCGAAAAATACTATATACAAATATCAATGAATAATAATTATTAATTCACGAACCTTTCGGAGGATGAGGAAATTGTGAATCATGTCTCCCAACGGCTTTATAGAAGATGGGTGTATCATGAGCTGTTCCTCCCAATCAGCCCAAACATAAGTAAATTCCATGTAAAAGTTGCACACAACCAATACATTTTGTGTTGGTATTCATTTTCGATCGATAAAATAAAGTTGGTCGCATAGGTATTACCGCTGGAATATGTGTACCATCTATTGCTTTAATGCAATCCTAAAATAAGAACACAAAATTCACTTGATTTATATTTAGTTATATTTTTTTAATTGTATAATCATAACTTACTTTAAAATGTGGATACATCCTTGATTACTCCCGATCTTCATTGGAACTTCCCTATATTGTCGATCGGATGGTTGGATTAAGTATGCTCCCATTTCACATATTTTATCAAAAACTAAGGTAAATATCCTACATATGGTTTCCCTAGAGTGTTGAAATTGCTCATGTGCTAACCTGTTACCTATAACCATTTCTGTGACTTGATTCTAAAAGTGCGAAGAAGAAGGGCGCTACTCTCTCCGTCCTTCGGAGCTTTTCCCTCACCAAGAGTGAGTTTCTTCTATCCCTCTGGGTGGTAAAATACTGATCTATCTCCCATGGATTTACTCCTCATATCGCAAGATGTGACAGTCTACTATCCATTTTCTCCTGATTGATGGATACCCATTGATTCAATATTCCAGAAGTTACAAAACCCTCGACCCATTTCACCCTAAATACAACCATTCTGCAAATCATGGATCTCCCTTCAATCCTGATAACCTAGCGTGTTCTTCGCCACTGTCTTTAGTGACCCCAATTAATCCCTAACACATTTACAGCCAAATACATTCTCCAATTACTACATTCTGTTGCCCCGTAGAAACCCTAACCCACTACCCCGCCAAATATCATATATCATCGGGATCTTGTTTCAGCGTTCCTTCTTCAGCAATGGAGGGTAGTCATGAGAATCAGCTTCGCCTACTGACACTGTGTAAGCGAATGGGGGACCTATGGTCGGTTGAGGACATCATGGAGCTAGATGTGAACACCCCTGAGGTACACAAATAAAATGATGAGTTCCTATTGTATGGGAAACTGTTCTAAAAACCAAATGTGAATTTTCAAGCATTTTGGAACACCATGAAGAAAGCTTGGAAAACAGAAGAGATGAAATGTGAGATGATTGAACAGGGGTTTTTTGTGTTTATATTTCAGCCCATTGAAGAACAGAAGAGGATTTTGCAGTCAGGTCCTTGGTCTTTTGCTAGTAACTTACTAGTTTTACAAGAATGTGACCCCACAATCCCTGAACATTGCTACGAATTTAATTATTGTTCCTTTTGGGTACATTTCTTGGGCCTTCCACGTGTGACCATGTCGGAGGACTGTATTAGGACGATTGCTTCTAAGTTGGGAGAGATAGAAGAAATCAGGCTGGAAGCTAGATACAATAGTCTACGCAAAACAGGGAAAGCAAGAGTGAAACTGGACTTATTTAAACCTCTAAAGACTGGCACTATGATTCAAGTGGGAAATCGGAATTGGTGGATTGACTTTAAATACGAAAGACTTCCCCACTACTGTTATTCTTATGGTCTGATAGGACATTATGCAAATTTCTGTCCCAGTTGCCCATATGAGGATACCGGTATGGCTCAGGATAAAGCAGGCCGGTATGGCTCTTGGTTAAGAGCAGAGGTGAAAGATCCAAGTCCATGCTGGAATGTTTTTTATGGAGAGATTGATAGTGCCGTGGCTGAGGATGATATGATTCCAGAAACTCCTATGGTACAGACTGAAGATAATTTGAGTACGGATTCGAATTCTGAAGGAAGTCAAGCACTAATACTCTATACTTCTACTACTCAGCCTGTACCTAATACAGATACCTTGGCAGATCAACATGTACAGAAGAAAGGGAAGAAAGTTATGCAGTCACAGGATGAACAAGGTGTTAAACTTCATCATGAGAGAGGTCTAGGAAGTAAGGGGATAGTCAAAGCTATTTCAAAGAAACAAGTTCCAAAGAGATTGAAGAAATTTACGTCTTATGAGAAAATGAATGCTATGATGAACCTTGTTGACATGGATCAACTTACTGAAATACCAATACAGGTGTGGGAAAGTGCCCAAACAGGGGCTGTGGTGGTTAGCCCTAATAAGCCATCGGAACAGTCATGAAAATACTGAGCTGGAACTGTCAAGGTATAGGCTCTCCCTTGACAGTCCAGCATCTTCGAGCCTTGATGGCTCGTGAGAGACCTAACTTGGTTTTTCTCATGGAGAGGAAGAACCAATATAGGGTGGTGGAGAATCTTAAAAAAAGGTTGAATCTCCAATCAACGTTAGTTATTGATCCGATGGGAATAGCGGGTGGTTTGGTTTTGTTCTGGGATGAATCGGTTAGCATAAAAGTTGTTTTCAGCAGTCAGGAAGTTATTGAAGTTGTATGTACATATATTGATTGTGGAATGCAAATGAGGATTTCGTTTCTAAATGCTCCCACTAATTTTCAAGAGAGAGTTATGCTCTAGAATGCTCTCAGATTCAGAAATGTTTCCTCTAATTTACCGTGGCTTTGCATAGGTGACTTCAATGAAGTGCTTTACATGTGGGAAAAAGTGGGAAGCAGAGATGTGGAGAGATATAGAATTGCGGCTTTCAGGAAATTTGTTGACTCGTGTTCTCTTATTGATATAGAGAGTAAGGGGTGCGCTTTTACATGGTCTAATAATAGAAAGGGCAGTAATTTAGTTAAGAAAAGACTTGATCGAGCTTTTTGTAACATGGAATGAAGGGTTCAGTTTCCACATGCTGAAGCTTTTGTTTATCTAGCTATTGGGTCGGATGATGGTCCTCTCTTACTGTGCTTAGACTTAGTTGCATTAAAGAAGGAAAAACCCTTTAGATTCGAGGCGTTCTGGTTGGATCACCCATATTGTGCTAATGTGGTGGATGAGGCATGGAAGGCTGAGAGTGGGCAGCAGAGGAGATTAGTATGGAAGACAAAAAGAGTTGCCCAGGGTTTGAGGAAATGGAGTAAGGAGAATTTTAAAAATGCATATAGACAGATTGGAAAAATCAATAATCAGCTGACCAGCTTGACGAATAGGACTGATGCTGCTGATTTGAAAGAAGAGTATACAGACATAGTTGGGAAAATTGAAAAATTATGGCGGTAGGAGGAGCTATATTAGAGCATGCGGTCCAGAATTAATTGGCTTAAGGAAGGAGATAGAAACACAAAATTCTTCCACGCCACTACTATCCAAAGAAGACAAAGAAATAAGATTTCTATGTTACGACTGGAGGAAAATGTGTGGAGTCGGAACCCCCAAACAATTCAGCAACACATTACTTGTTATTATAATGATCTGTACAAGTCAGTGGGGCCTCGCAATTATTAGCCAATTTTAGATCAGTGCCCTTTGCTTATTTCTGAGGAAATGAATGAGATGTTGATGAGACAAGTGACTAGGGAAGAGATCCAACAGGCTGTCTTTCAGATGGGTGCAACTAAGGCTCCTGATCCAGATGGATTAAATGGATTATTTTATCATAGTCAGTGGCATATCATTAAGGAGGATGTATTTCATATGGTGGAATCCTTTTTTCAAGAAGGCTGCTTTGACCCTGAAATGAATGCTATGAATATTACACTGATTCCTAAGGTGGCTAATCCAGAGAGTATCTCAGAATTCAGATCCATTAGTCTGTGTAATTTTAATTACAAAATCATAACCAAAGTTTTGGCCAACAGACTTAAACCTCTGCTCCCATCAGTCATTTCCTTGGAACAAAGCGCTTTTGTAGGAAGACGTCAGATACAAGATAATGTTTTTATTGTACAAGAAGTTCTACATCAGCTAAGAACTAGGAGGAGAAGGAGGAAGTTCCAAGCATTATTGAAGTTGGATATGCAGAAAGCCTATGATAGAGTTGAATGAGATTTTTTTTATGTGATTGTATGAAGAAGATGGGCTTCTGCGAGAGATGGGTGAGTTTGGTGAAGTTCTGCATTTCTTCAGTGAATTTTCAAATCTTAATCATTGGTGCAGCCAGTGAAATTATTACTCCTACAAGAGGTATTAGAGAAGGGGATACCCTTTCACCATATTTGTTTATAATATTGGCTAATGTTCTTTCTCATATGGTGAATAATGCTGTGAATGATGGAAATCTGAGAGGAATCCAGCTTAACACTCATTGTCCTACTCTGTCCCACTTATTTTTTTGCGGTTGACGCTATTTTCTTTTTGGATGGGACGATTAGAGAGGCTCAAAATCTAGCTAATGTACTGAATTGTTACTGCTTTGCTTTTGGACAGTCAATCAACTTAAACAAATCTGGGGTCTTCTTTGGGAATAGTTGTCCACAGAATCTACGATGTAATATAGCTGCAGAATTGAGGGTCCCTATTCTAGATAAAACTGGAAAGTATTTGGGAATTCCATTGGATTGGGGCCAAACAAAAAAAATAAATGTTTGCTTGGATTCTAGCTAGAGTGGACAGAAAATTGGAGGGGTGGAAAGAGCAGTTAGTTTCAAAGGCTGGGAAAGAGGTATTAATTAAAACTGTTATTCAGGCTTTACCTCAATATGCCATGAACATATTTAAAATTCCTATCTCGATATGCAAAGCGATTGAAAGGAAAACTTCAGCTTTTTGGTGGAAACAGAATGCAAGACATAGAGGAATACATTGGAAAAGCTGGGATTTTCTTAAGAGGAGAAATGTTGATGGGGGAATGGGTTTTAAAGATTTAGTTGATTTTAACAAGGCTATGTTGGGTAAACAAGCCTGGAGACTGTCCCAGAATCTAGAAGCCCTATGGAGCAGAATATTTAAAGGATTACATTTTTCAAATGGGAATTTTTGGGCTGCTGCTAAAGGGCACAGATCTTCTTGGGGTTGGCAGAGCATTATAACAGGTAGTGATGCATTGGAGGTTGACTTAAAGTGGGAAATAGGTGATGGAAGATCAATTAATATCAGAAATGATAGATGGCTGAAGTCCGGCAGAAATGGGGGATCGGCTAATAGAAATGACCCTGTTTTAGTTGTTGACATCTTTGACTCAGATACTCGTTTATGGAATTCTCAGAAGCTTAATGAATTATTTGATAGGGATGTTGAGAAAGAGATTCGAGAGACCTCTATTAGTTTATTTCCTAGACCTGACAGGCTGGTTTGTATTGGTAATCTTTTCGGAAAATACACAGTTAGAAGCGACTATCATAGAACACAAGAATTAAGAGAAAGATCTTCCACTTCCCAGGCATCATCTTCCTATCAAGTTCCTAAAGGACTTTGGAAGGAGATTTGGAATTTGCAGATTTATCCCAAGATCCAACAATTTATATGGAATTTATGCACAGACATCCTGCCTACGAGGACTAATTTGTACAGAAGAGATATCATACCTGAATCACACTGTCCCCTTTGCTCTCAAGCTCCAGAATCCTCGGAGCAGTTGTTCTTGCTGTGTGAAAAAACAGAACAGATTTGGTCAGATCCTAGACTTAATCTCAATGTTTCCCCTAATTCTATCACAAGGATGGATAAATGGATCTGGGACTACCTCAAGTCGGGGGTTTCTGCGAGCCAGAAAGCTACGGTTGCTAACATACTTTGGCTAATTTGGAGAGCCCGCAACGCTCTTATTTTTAAAGGTCAAAAATTGAAGCTTGATCAGATTATCAATGAAGCATCTCTTTCTCAGCAATTGTTCGAAAAGTGGTATCCTTCAAGGAAAATTAGGGTTGCGGACCTTACCTCGGAATCATCTTGCTGGAGGCCACCCGAGAGGAATGCTCTAAAGTTGAACGTTGATTGTTCTTGGCTGGAAGGTCGAGCTGTTAATTCAGTGGCTGGGATATGCAGAGGAGATGATGGGGTTTGTCGTGCGGGATTTGTGAAGCAAGTTATCGCTTTCTCGGCATGTGAGGGCGAAACCCTAGCTATCCTAAATGAATTGCTCTGGTTGAAGGAGGAAGAACGCGAGGTGATGAGAGAGAAAGAGTTATCTGAATGGAAGACTTCATCTACTCGAAGTGATCTGCTTACCTACTTATCATCTGACTGTTTATCAGCCGTGGAGAATATACTGGGCCGCATAGAGTGTCCATGGGCCTGCTTGTCTCATATTCTGGACTGCCGATTCTTACTGGATCAAATGAAGCATGTTTGATTAGTGTTTGAACCACGTGAAACAAATCGGGCCGCCGATTGGTTAGCCAAGGCCCACAGTGGCGGTACTCTTCCGAGCAATTGGCTCTTAAAGCTTCCGCTGAATCTTTACTCTATCTTGTGCTTAGACTATAGTTCTACTTGTTATCCACCATCTTATTAATATTAATGAGGTATTTTCGACCAAAAAAAAAACCTGTTACCTATACAAAGTCTTAAAATATGAAGAAACATTCAACCATTTCTGTAACATCAGTATTCCTAAATCCTCTCTGACCATATCATGTCACTAAATCATGACTTAAATCATTAAAAATGATTTAATCCATTCTAAACATTCGAAAATGTCTTATCAGATTCACATCGTTGCTCATCAAATCTCTTAACCATGCATTTCCTTTATATGATGAGATCATGCATGGTTCTTTGTGAATTTATGTTGCCTGATAAACAGCTACAATATGCGCGCCTACACAAAGTTGCCAAAATTCCAAAACTGGTTAACGTAATAAAGTAAAATTAGAATAAGATATATGATAAAGCTAGGGTTCTTTAATTTGGGGCAGTTTGTTCGATTTTGGGGCAAATTTTAGGGCCAATTGTCAAAATTACGTCGTTTTGTGCCACATCAGTGCTGGTGATAGACCGATTAGGCCACGTAGGCTTTTTCTAGCGAAAAGTCATTGGAATGACTTAAATAGCAAAGTTCCAAAAAATTTTAGGACTAAATTGACAAATAAAAATGTTTATGACTAAATCGACAAAGTTGCAAAATATTTAGGACTTTTTTCACAATTGTCCCTCCCCACTTATATTGGACTTTGAGCTTTGCAAATTCCAGCATTCCCTCAAATTGGTCCAAAAACATCTACCGAACTTCCTTACTTTTTCCATAGGGACTTAAAATGGCTCGAAGTTCCTTGGAAAACGAAACCAAACATACATATAATTCTTTTGACCAAAATTGGCTAGAAATCACTATGTGATTGTAGGCCATCCTAAGTGGTAAAATCGACGTTGATATGAATGATATTTATGTTTTGTTTTCATTCCTTTCTCCTTTTTTTTCATTGTTCATCTTCTTGGAAGGGTTGGTAGGTTTTGCTAAGGTTTGGTAATGGTTGGTGAGAGGCAAGGGCCTATAGCCTTGCACTCGCAGGTAGCATTGGCTATGGACAAATATTCGCCAGGAGGCCTACATTAGCATGTTAAAATATTTTAGACTAAATTAGTTAAATAAAAAAGTTAAGAACTGAATTATCCGACGTACAATAAGTATAGGACTTTTTGGACAATTACTTCTCGAACACGACTTCTCATATAATCTCATGTAATTTATGTAATGAGTTCACATGATATTCTTGCTCTCTTAATGGCCTTTTCGCCTTTAAACCACCTTTTTCCCTCTGAATTTATTAGTCTCGACAATTTTCTCATTTGGCTCATCCTTTTCAAACTCGAAGGTAGATGAAAATCGTAACGCTTTTGCTTATCAAAGAGTGACAGTACAAAAACTGACGTTAAGTATAAAACACGTCCTCCATTCAAATAATGTTTATAGAAAAACACAACTCTCTGCGCTGGAGGATATTGCCTCAGCAAAAGAATATCACATGTCGTGCGTGTCCATGTAAGATTGTCTGGGCATTAGAGAGATTCATTTATGATGCACATTAAATATCTTCAAAGGCATATTATCCCTCCATCATAATCACGAGTTGACATGTATTCTAATCCGACCGTTAATTAGACCTGGCATAGACTTTATTGCTTCGTGCAGTGCAATTGACAACTTCGAAATTAACCCATTGAGTCCAAATCAACTTTTGTTTCTTTCGAACTCTTCAAGTGACCTCCAAGAATGGCCTCGACCCCAGCTTGAGACACTGCCCTATAACAAGCCTCATCACTTTTGCAAACTCCGAATAGCTAGAGAGTCGAAACAAATAGCAGGATCTTCTTCAACGTTTATTGTTTTGAGTTTCATTTTCAAAGGAAAATGTACAGGTTTCTTGCACCATTTGACTCCGCCAAGTCCACAAGCACTGACAATATTTCGAGGCAGCCAGTCATGGGTCATCCTCAAAATCTCCGTTTCTCTTCGTTTGGACAACCCCTGACTCAGATAATACATCCCCCAACACAATCCACGCCTTCATTTCAAGGGCTGCTATGTCTGTATCCATGCCCACCTCATTATTCGCCCCAGCCCTTCTGTTTCTTGCCAAATCACAACGGTCCTCACCTGGTTCGACTATTCGAACGGCCATCGTCGCAACCAACCGCGTTCGATCTGGCGGGGTATGAACAGAAGGTTCTTGATGCTCGGGCGACGAAGGCCGCGAGAAACAGAAGAAAGATGGCTCGCCAAAGGAGCCTCGATTTGCACCGAAGGGGCTCTTCGGCATCATCTACTACAAATGCAAGCCCATCGAGCAACGGGGTAAATTCGTGCAAACATCCCGTGGAGGATCAAACTTTGGAAGTTGGTGGTAGGGAGGAACTACATGCATTACTCACGCCAGATGGTAAGGTGGGGCAAATTAAACTATAATCAAATTCTGGATACTATTGGAGGATTTTCTGGCTTCTTGTTCTTAGGATTTTTTCTTCTTTTGCTTTGTCATTTGGATTGTTCTTTTTAAATGGAATTGTGGGGTGGTTGGTAGCAACTCAGAATGATTCTCAAAAAGGAGTTGAAGAACAGTGATGTTGGGTCTCTAGGGAGGATCGTGCTTCCAAAGGTGAGACTCGAAATACTAATGTGACCCACAGATTTATTCGAGAATTTCATGGTCAACCTCTAGAGTTTAACTTCTATTGTAACTTGAGTTTCTTGCTCCTTGTTGATTTCAATTAGAGGGAGGCAGAAGAGAATCTTCCAGTTATTTCTGACAAAGAAGGGATTCAACTAGTGGTCAGAAACGTGCACTCTCAACATGAGTGGATCCTGAGATACAGGCAAGCAAGCAAGCAAGCTCTCAACAATATCCAATTATCTTTGTTGCACTTTATTTCTTATTGATTCATTAAAACTCCAGATAACAACTTTAATTATCTATACATTAATTTTCCTCTTAAACTAACGTTGCACTCCTTGAAGAACACAGGTATTGGTCAAATAACAACAGCAGAATGTATCTATTTGAAAATGCAGGTATACTTTGATTTTCTTTTCATTGACGTCATATATTTGGACGATCGCAATTTGTTTATTTTATCATGATCACTAATTTGCCAATAATATTAGAGTGTTTGCAGAAAATCGCCGCATCCTTATCATTTCATAACGTTTGCAATACAATATCAGAAACCCTAATTAATGTTGAAGCGAGCTATGCATCTCGAAACCCTACTTCATCTGACCATGTTCAGCGTCTAATTCCTAAACAGGAGAATTAGTGAGGCAAAATGGACTCGATATGGGAGACTCCATCACATTTTACGAAGATGAATGCAAGAAGATCGTGAGTTCCTTATTTATTCATTTATTTCCTTATGGGGATCCAAGAGAGAGGCCAGTTTGTTTAGCTAGGCGACGAAATTGAGTCTTGGACATTTCCACAAATTTAATTGAGGCTAACAGCGTTGACCATAAAGGTGGAGATCATGTAGGATTGCAACGTTAATAACACGTAGGCTGAAATTTTTAGGATATATCCCATCGGAAAAGCGAAAGAAGAAAGAAAGAACGAAAGAGAAAAGGTCATTTTGTTGCCTTTCTAGGGAAAGTTAGGACAAGGCGTGTGTCTAACACTAGTTCTCTAAAAGTTTGTCAAGAAACAAAATTCCAGGAAGAACTGAAAAAATTAATTTTTCCCAAAATTCAGTGTGAAGAAAATCTGATTTTTTCTATTATAATTTGTCGCTTGATTTTGATAAGACAACGGCCTTATGATAAGATCTCTTTTATCTCGGGGGATTAGCCGCATAACTTTAGTGAAGAGGTCAATACAGACTGAAATGTTCATCAAAAGCTTAAAATACTGAAATACTAGTAGCGCTTAGGAGGAAAAGGTACTGATAATAAAAATCTGAATATGAAAATGGTGATAAGAATAAAATTAACTCGAAATTGACATGTCGATATGTTGTATAATACCTCTTTTGGATATGATTTTGTTTCGTTATGAATAATCAAAACCTAACTTGTTCTCGTAATAAACAAGATAATTTTAGCTGATGTGATTAGCCATAACAGAGATAAGAATAGACACTTTAATATAGAGAGAATCCTAAAATATATTGATATAAGAAAATGAAACGTGTAATTTTTAGAGATCTCGATCTTCTCGACCACTTACAACGAGGGTTTCCTGGTAGAATGCTCTCAATTTTTTTTTCATACAATTTTCATACATATAAATTATGGTGAGGCTATTCCATGCTTTTTTGGCTAAAAATATATTCCATTTAAAGTTTATTGATCAAATGAGTTCTCAACTTTGATTAAGAGGGTATCCGAAAAGAAGACTCATATTTTATAGATTACGGCGCGTCGTAAGAAAAAAGGGTATGGAGGTATCAAGAAGCATGGACTGACATTGGTGGATTTATATTAAAAGCACGCATATTATATATATTTTCGTGCAAAACAATCAAATATATTCGTCACGTTATTCATAAAATGAGTTCATACGATCCCTTTAATTTCTCAACACAAGCAGTAACATTTTGTGGACATTAACCTCGGAACATTTTGGTGCATGTGTGTTACACAGTACTTCTCCATTGAAAAGGTGGCCCGACCAGAAGCAAATCCCCGGGACAAGCCAAGCCAAGCTATCGAGGACCTTGATCTCAACACCTCAAGCGCACCATATGCAAACGAACCAAGAGCTGTCGAAGGCGAAGAAGAAGAAGCAACTCTGGCACTGCTATCGGGACAATTCAAACACAGCGAAGGAGATGCTGAAGCCTTGGCGGTTAATTTCTCTGCAGATTCTTCTGTACCATACAAAGATTACTTAAATGTCGCAAGCGAGGCGACCTCTAGACAACCGGATGCTTCGACGGGAGATGACCAACAGATCGATTTTGATGGCTACTACAGAGGTCTCGAAACTCTTACCAATATGGATCCACACACTTATTCCCTCTTGGATCAGTGTTGGTTAGGCAACAGCGGCGCCGCATAGAAATGATAAATCAAGTGATGGACCACATAAATTCTCTGACTACAAGGAAACCTAACGACAAATGGTACCCGGAATTTTCTTTCGTCAGATTTAGTTTTTTACAGTTGTTCAAGTCAGGTCTGGACTTTGATTCTCTTTTTTCAATCCTGATTGAAATCTGCGGCCACAATTCAGCTGCAATTCTCATTCAGTTTAGTCTAGTAGCTTTGGTTTCATATAAAGTATTTAACCGTTAACTCAGTTGTTCAAGCTCTTTGAATTTCGAGGATGAAAATTGGAGGATAGATTGGCAAAGTATGAATCGCAATGCATAGCAATACTGATACTACGACTCCATTATAAGAACATTCGAAGGAGGTTGTGATAACATCACTTTTAAAGCCCACAAACACTTATGAAGTATAGATAAAAAGACTGACAGAAATATGCAGGTAAAAATTTTATCTGTTAATGACTTGAGATGATAATAATCCATCCACAGATTTCGCCCCTGCGGAAAAGAGTAAATCACCCTTGGCCTAAGACAACAGTAAAAGAGACAGCATATGACATGATTTGATGCAGAATAAACGGCAGGCAGAGCAAGAAAAACAGAGAGAGAACCTATAACAGTGTGAAAAAGTACATCTGTCTTCAGTTTTCCGAAAGTACACGTTTGTACATCTGGAACAATTGAAATTTTTTTAATAAATGTGTCAGGTATTTTAATCCTGGGTAAAGCTCATGAGAGAGATAAGCTGAGATGAGACCAAAAAATTACTTGACCCAAACAACAATTGCCCGTGATTATCATGAGCAGAGACAAGCTGGGGCGTCCTAGTGTTAGCATTGCAGTTCTTCGAACAAATTGCTTGTCTCCCGTCTCCGGAGTCATGCATGAGTAACCTTGAAAATTCTCAGGCTTGTCATTTACACTTGATGAGACCACGAGACCATATCAGCGGACTTTTTCTTTCTCAGTCTGATCGTTTGGCACTAAATTGAGATCCTGCATCTGACTCTTAACTGAAACCAATCCGGTTTGTGCGAGAAACCTGCAGAAAAATACCGTGTCCTGAGAACAACACTTCAAAAACAAGACAAGCACAGTTTATCTCCCAGCCAATGATAAAGTTAGAGACTAAAGAATGAAAACCAGATTCATCAGTGTCAGTTGTTTGGACAACTAGTCCAGAATACAATCGAACGAAACAAAGAAAAAGAGAGGATAAGCATTTTTTAAACGATAATGAAGAATAGGGCAAAACAAGTTATCCCTGGAAAAAAGATGTCATTTCCCTAATGACTAATTTGGTGGGCTTGCGAGGATTATAATAATCTACTTTTTAGCTTTACGCCACAATGAGACACCAAGACTGATCGTCTATGGCAGCTTAGTTAAAACATCCTAGCCATATATAAAAGTTTCCAATTCCTGAAGCATTTTCAAACTTTGCAGAGAAGTCAGTCCCTTCAAACATTCAGTTTGTTTCCGATAACAAACTGCAAGGCAAGAATTGACAGTGGCAGAGCAGGGACATTGGTGAAGAAGACTTGGATTTTGAGAGATGGAATGCAACAAGGGATAGGAAGACCATTGGTGAAGCGTTAGTTTGATGAGATTAAGATGGCCAATGGACATAAATAGGAGAGATGGATCAGACTGGAAATCACCACAAGTGACCCAGGTATAAAGACAAATGAAAATGATATGTCCACAAAGCGCAGTTTCAGAAAGTGGATGCTAATTTGGAAAATTGGTTTTTAAAACATTCAATAGTAGCTCCCACGACCTGTGGAAATAGCAGCAATGGTCCAAAAGAGTGTTCGGTTAGTGCCCCATCATCACATCTTGGAAGAGCTAAAGCAAACTGACATCTAAATGATTGGTCAGAAGTAACTATTCAACTTCTGAGTCCACTCATAAATTTTTAAAAAACCATGAAGAAACGGAGAGATGGTGCAGAAGGAAAAAGGACCCACTGTCCCTGGGTCTTCAAATACATGGGAATTTCCACGTAAAATCCTATTTTCCTTGTTGCTCTTATGGAGTCATGATACAATAGGCACCCTCAAATCTTGCATTTTCCCAGAACTGGAGGCAAGAATTCTAAGAGGTACAGAGCAGCAATAAATCGAACTGCACATTGCAATACAAAAAAGTTGGACAACTGATATTGCACTTATCATTCCCTGTCCAGATGTAGCTGAAGTTTTCAGTAGAGTTGCTTACATACCAAGCCATAACCAAGCATGACATGAGATTGAACATAGACATAACTGAAGGATCTAAATTCTCATCAGACCTTGTGTTTCTAGTTCATTTTCCATTCCTCCATTATTATTATTATTATTATTATTATTATTATTATTATTATTAGTATTACGATTTTGATGAGCAGGTGTTTTGTGTTTCCAGAATTAGCTACTCTAGCGCCATCAGACTTGCCGCATTCACAGTGGAAGCTTATGTTTGGACAAAGACAAAGTAGAGACGCAGGAGCTATATAGAGTAAATGGGAGAAAGCAAAATATCAGCTAATGAGGCAACGAACAGGAAAAATGATGCTAAAAAGCCACCAATACAGGATCTGAGAACCTTCAGCAGCCTATACATGTTTCATCTTCAAATGCCTAACCACAAAGAGGTTTCACATTCAAGCAATTCTGTTTGCTCCTACAACTTCAACCATCACAACAGCTTCAAGTTTAACCAAACATACTATATTAGTGATACAGCAAGAAGACTGGAGACTGCACCTATCACTGCACTGATTACTTCAATCAATCATTTGTACAAGACAAAATTTCCCTTAATTTAGTTGAAGGGTTGACTCGGTGGCGCAATCAAGAAATGACATAAAAAGACAAATATGGTTAATTATATCAAAAAATATCGATAAGCTCCACTTCCATCGCCATGAACTTGTCTAAAGGGGAAATGCAACCATGAATGTACGTTACTGAATCTTCAAACTTGTCATTTCAAAGTACACACCAGCTATCACTTTCCTATCTATTAGAAGGACCAGGGGGCCACCCAATCAAACAAACCCATACTTGGTTCTTCTTTACCCCCCTTGCCTCTCCATGTCCCCAGACGGTTATTTGGGTTCTCTTCCTCTCAGATGCCAATTACATGGAATAGCTCTAAAAGATCATTGACAGGATTCCTGGTTTAATCGGGTGAAGTTCCCAGAAATTTGGCCAATTTAGGAGAAGAAAAAATGGAATACCACCTACATTTATAGAGCTTAAAGCAAGTCCAGAAACTTGATTTACCATGTTTGATCTAAATGTCAAACCTTTTGACTTGTATATAGTCAAAAAGAATGAAAAATCAGGCTGATTATCTCCCATTAACAATTACTAATTGACAGTGGTTGTCCCTAGAAAAATAGCAGATTATATGTCTCCTACAGATTAACAAGAGGTAACAAGAGGTGAATATGCCTATCTACAAAAGCAGAGTGTGTTTGAAAGTTAATGAGGCACTGTAGTTGAAGCCACCATCAAATACTCTTCATTTAAAAAGGGGTCCAGATCTAACAAAAATAATCCCATTCCCTGAAATTTCCAGCTAAAGGAATTTTAAAGTTTTCATCTACTTTCTCCAGCCAAGGCAAGATTTTCTCTAGTCAATGGAAACCATATTTTTCAAAGGCAGCGTCAATCAATCAATAGCAAAACCAAATCCAACAGAATCTTGCACATGAATTTCAACTACCAAGTCTTGCATTACCAACACATGTTGGGAAGCCGAACTGAAACCTAGTATCTCATATTGGGATGTACTCACAAGAGGAAGCCCGAAGTCCAAATCCATTACCATGCCTCCTCGTTTAATTGCACTTTAGCACATCGTATACCTAGGGCCTAGCACTATCCTGTCACTCAAAATTTCAAAGCAATGGGTATCTCGATTTGTCCTTCTTTAGCTCCAATTGTCCAAAGGGTGACTCCATCTCACATCGCGCTTCACTCATGGCATCCTAACAAGAACAATCTATACCTAAAAAGCTGAGCCCCAATCAAAAGACATAAAAGCAACAGCTCCAAGAGCACAAGCAGCTGAACATTACCAGCTAAGTAGCAAGAACAGAGCGAGCGTGATCATCACGAGGAACGAGACATGGAGGGTCAACCACGAATCGCTCGAAGAGAAGGCCAACCCCATCATGACGGCGAGCGACCCACCCAGCATCACAAACGCTATCTTCAGCGCGTTCCATGTCGGACCCTGAAAATCGACAAAGACGGGAAACAAAGAAAAAACATCAGTTTGATTGAGCAACAACTGGGGAACGGGTGATTCCGAAGTCAATGACACCCTCTTGCTCTTGAGCAATAGAAGCCGTACGTTGATTCCCGGCGCAAGAGCGCCGAGCAAAACGGCTTCCGCCGGCGACACGTCCTCTTTCGCCGGAGGCCTGTCCTCCATTTCCGACCGATCCGAGTGTTGAATGTGATGTTACTTGCAGCTTGAGTGGAATGAGACAAGACACAGCGATGGGCTCTTGAAGTTGTTTTGTCGATCTTATGGAAAAACCTGCACGGGCTTTTCTTGATCCAGTTCTTCGGCTTCAAAACTTTATAAATCACAAGATTGGCACAAGTCCAATTTTGTTTTTCAATTTCAGCTCATCTAATAAAAACTTTTTGTAATTTGGCCCAAACTGCTCCGTAGATTCCCGCACCTTTCTCTTGTCTGTCTTAAATCGGCTGAATGGACATGAACTTGACATGAGAACATAGAAGGATTGAACAACCCTTATACGAAGTATACGGTTCAGAACCCGTCGCAGGTGCTCAAAGCTAAGCAAATGGTACTTTGAATTGAGATTCTTTCGGTCTCGAGATCTCTCGGATGAATATGCAAGCTAGGATCTCAAGTTTGTTTGTTCCGATTACAAAGCCGAACAAGCCCAGCGTTACATGCCTATCAGCTTCGACGTCATGTCACGAGATAAGAACCAAGTAAAATATTCGGTAAGATATCGGGTTCATGAGATAAGAACCAAGTAAAATATTCGGTAAGATATCGGGTGCACGATGAATCTATGGATGCCTTTTTCTACCTGCATTATGGCTTTTCAGCTCCGGATGGGTTTGGTTCAACATTTGCAAGGGGTTTGGGCAAATGGAAATGTTGAAAGCTAAAAGCCCTTTAGGAGAATGCAAAACGTGCTTGGTAAAAAAATATTTATAATGGGTGTTGAATTGAACTGGGTGTTTGGCAAACTTTAATTTGGAAAGGGCTTTCACCTAATTTTTTTATTTTTTATTTAGAAAAAAAGAAAAGGGCAAAGGAGGACCGGCGGAGGTAGGTGAGTCTCGCCGGCGACCTCAGACGGCGAGGTCGCCGGACTGCGTGACAGCGAGGTCGCGCGACCTCAGCTGCTGGGTCGCGCGACCCCAGATGGCGAGGTCGCGAGACCCCAGACGGCGAGGTCGCGCGACCCTCAGCCGCGCGAGCTCGCGACCTCAGTCGCACGACCTCAGCCGACCTCAGCGGCGAGGTTGCGCGACCTCAGCGGCGAGGTTGCGCGACCTCAGCCGCGAGGACCCTCAGCCGCAGAAGATGAACAGGTGGAGAAGAAGATGTTCGCCTCTCAGAAGAAGAGCCGGAGAAGATGAACAGTGTAGGACATTTCTGGACTTTTGATAAAATTGTGAGGACAAAATGGGGAACAAAAAAAATTTCATTTAACCTTACTTCAGCATTCCGAAAATGCTGAAAGCCCAAAGCTCCTTCAACTAGCATTGGGCTTTCAGCATTTCAAATGCTAATATTTGGGCAAATGGACATTCGAAAACTGAGCCAAACACCCCAAATTTGGCCAAATGGGTTTTGAAGGCTGAAGGGGCTTTGGGAATGCTGAACCAAACGTACCCAAAGTCCACAACCTGTTCAGCAGAAGGCATGGCGGAATATTTGGAGACTAAAGTAGTCGACCATGAACAATTTGCTCATGACTTAACCAAACGAAAACTAGCATTTCCTACTACGTGTAAACTGTTTTGGTCAAGATCACCTGCATTGGCCGAGGCTAAAGACTTGACCGCAGTATGATGTTTGGAGGGTGTTCCGATGCAATTCGTGCCCCCCCAAGAAACAAAACTAGGAATCTAGCATAGGACTCATGCTTCTCAATGTGCAAATAGCGCTTGGAGTTCCATGTCCCACCTTTTATATGCGGGAAGGGGACACTACTAATAAATCCATGCAGTGACTAACCTAAGCCGACCATTCATCCGATTTCCTACTTGAGGCAACACACAGAATTCATTACCAGGTCTACTTCTAAACAAGATTATCCAGCTTTGTTATGATCGCAACAGCAAAAGAATCGTGGACTTGGAACATGCATATCATTGCAAATACCAGGCCAACACCAAGCCCTGGTCTTGACCGCAGCAAGAAATCATTTCCCTCAACATGCCCTCAAGGGCAAGAAACATAAACAGCCTCTAAGCATGCTTTGGTTATCATTTCATTATCAGCTGAAAGAAGTGTTGTTTTGTCAGAAGACTAAAACAGGTTCTCTAGGCATTCTCTCAACAATTACATCGTCCAAAAGGGACATAAGCAAATATCAGGTCCTTAAATCTCACTACGAGAGAGTATGACCTTTCTTTCTTCCTAGATGACTCTTCCTTGTCTACCTGTACCAGATCCGCTGTACAATGAGTTCTACATACAGTTGCATACCAGGAAAATGAGTTGTGACTAGTGAGTCTTTAGCGTGATTAATCACACGAAAGCACACACTCCAGCTAAGAAAGTGAAACAGCAAGCCACTCGAGTCAATAGAATATCCACTTAATCACCTAGAATGTGGGACCTTGCAGGTTAGGATCCTGCTGGAGCCTCCATTCTCTCTCTTTAAGGAATTGCAGAAGCATCTGCTGATCGTCTCTCAGTTCCGCTGTCATGGCACCACAACCATAAGGACTAGCTCGATAATATGGATGAAAGACTCTGTCCTTCGGCTCGTCCACTCCATAAAAGGCAGCAAATCCTGGAGTCGCAGCCTGGTGATTCGAGTATACTGTTTGGTTAGAGTACGAGGGAGTTCCCCAGGAGTTGATCGGATCGATTTGAGGGACGCCAAGATGATAAACGTTCCCAACATTTCCAGGGCCATGGAAACTAGGACTCAACATTTGACCATTATTGCCCTGATGGAGATTGTTGATTTCTCTGAACTGGCGGAGCCATTCTGAAGAACTCATTCCACATTGTATTGGGTATACATAGTTATAGCCAGTGACACCAAGACTAGAAGCATTAGGTGCAAGAGGAACAGCATAATCTGAATAGCTCTTCCCAGGTGATGCGTAGAGAAAATTCTCAGTCACGCCCATTGTCTCGTTTGTCTTGTGATCAGAGAAACCAGACGTATTCACTCCACCAAACCAGACAGCATCATCTGGTAAAAGTGGCGCTGAAGGCACAGGGGTGGAATAAGGAGGAGAAGGGTAATGAGTTATTACGGATTCATGGCAAGAAGCAACAACTGGGTTCTGCGGCTCGGTGGTTTTGTTAATGGAGAGATCAGCCAGCGATTCAGAAGCTATTTCCTCTATAGGAGGTAGGTGACGTTTACCCAAGTCAATCCCTGTTTCTTTATCCATGTTTAAGCTCCCTCTGTTGAGGACCCAAGCATTTAGCGAGGGAGGCCCGGCACCAGTAGAGACTGAGGTTGCAGGAAACAAGTTTGCCACGTCACTAAAAAATGGCGGCGGCTGCTGCTGCTTGAATGGCTCATTGTGCCTGAAACTATTGTTGTTGGGTTGGAAATTAGATGGTTCACTGTGCACAGGATTCTGGGCTATAAGCAAAGATGTGGCGCGACGCAAGCATTCATCAGGCGGTGCTGATTGATCCATTAGTTCTTCATCGGGGTCTCTTTTTTCAGTGATGTAATTATGAAGCGGAGCCGAGTTGTGCCTTGTCAAAGGCTTGAACAGAATGACTTCCTCCTCCTCTAAGACAACAGATCTTCTTGGACTTCCTCTGACAACTTCTTTTCCTCGTTCTTCAGTAACTTCACTCGTCTGTGCTGGAGAAATTTTCAGTTTTGGATTAGTAGCCGTTGTGGATTTATCATTTTCCGAGCTCATCTCCTGAGAACCATTTGACTCCACCTCATAGAAGTGTCTTCTCAGCTTATCATACCGGATCCAACTGTGATGACGACCAGAGCTTTCACCAATCCTTGTAGCAGCAACGATAATACGATGAGCTCGGCACACTTTTCCACTCTGATAGTCAGTGCTATTTTCCCAATGAGATGAGAAATCTAGCAGAACATGCATGTGTGCAAAAGGTGCAAAGCCTCTCAACTCATAATCTTCCCATAGAGCACAATCTTGAGACTTAATTTCGCCTACATGAGAGTGAATGAGGTTTACCAGGCGAATAAAGTTCTTATGGAAAGAAGACAAAGCCGCTTCGCTCTTTTCATTGACCCCACAAAGATCCTCTTCTTCAGGTAGATTTGCCAACCATTCCACAAACACAAGAATAGCTGGTAAAAGAGGGCAAGAATCCCAGGCACTGGCCTTCATGACTCGATCAACGAGCTGATTCACAAATGTAAATAGAGCCATCACTGCAAGGTCTTTCAAGAAAAGCGGCGTCAGTTCCTTCTTGTCTTGCATGTTTGTCACCACTGGGCTCTTGGCAAGGTTTTGGATGACAAAGATGAAAACACAAATGGCTTGGATGGCTCGAAATGGGCCTGTTCTTGTTGGATCCGTAAACCGATATGACTTTAACACATTCTCTAGATTAATGTCATCCAAATCTAACAAAGCTTCCAGTTCTCTCTTTGTAGATGAAAAAGCTCTCAAGAAGTCATCCAAACTGCTCATATGACAGAGAAGAAGAAAGGCGAGATAAGCAATCTGAGTCTGATAAAACACAAGTCTACGATATCATAAAACTCATCTTTGTCAGGAACAAAGCGCATGGAGTGACATGGTGACAACACACTTCTGTAGAACTCTTACCTGGATCTTACATAGAAGGAACTTATTATTATGACTAGAAGATGCCATAAGTTTCTTCCCACCAAGCAATCCCGTTCCTCTGTAGATAAATTGCAGTTCGTCATATCAGCACCAGATTGCAACTTAGTCATAACTTTTCTTCTTTCAGAAAGTATCGAGGAATCAAACGAGGCCTCAGCAGAATGGGGATGCAAAGGAGATGACCTGCTCTGCATAGTCGTAACAAGCAATTTAGATCTGCAGGGAACCTGGAAAATGAGGAAGATGGCAAAGGTGTCTGACCAAACAGAAAAACATTTTACCTTCTCTAACAGTAACACGAGGTTGTTCCATGCATCCGGGAAAGGTTCTTTAATGGCCAAACTTCTTATACAGTGGTACAAAGCAAGGAACTCGTCACCAACGTACGTCGACAGTAATGCCAACTAGAAACAATACTAATTGGTTAGAAATAATAAGTAAGTGTCTGAATATTTATAATGTAAACCAAATCCAATAATTACAAGGCATAGACAAAAGTAAGACAATATACCTGATTATGTGGGTTTCCACTATCGGGCCAAATTGTCAATGCTTTCAAGTAATGACCTGCTGCAGTAGACCAGTTACGGTTTTTATTGTCAGGTTTTTCGTAAAGCTCTCTGTATCTTGCCAGATCCCCCAGACAAATTAGGAAGCGATGGCATAAGTATTGGCATTTCTTTATCTTCTTCTGATCAACATTATCTACAATGCCAGTGCTTCTGTGGAAGAAGGTATCTTCCGGAATTCCATGAAATCTTTGTACCTTGTCATTGAGACTTTTGTAGAAATCAGTTGCTTCTGACAAGAAAAACTTGATTCCTTCATTGTAATCATCAGTGCTTCTTTGAGCATTAGTAACATTCTGCCGCATGTCAGAATTCGTACAACTAGGAAATTTCTTTATTTGTTTACGAAATTCATCGATATGCTTATAATGTAGCTTCCACAAAGAATACTCGATATCTTGCAAATCTGCGTGCTCGGAGTCTTTCAAGATGCTCTTCTCGTAAACTGAACAGACTTGGTGATATAAGTTTTTGACATCGGAATGCAATAGACCTTTCGAATTGATTGATGCCCATAACAGCTTTTCAGTGTTAGATACCTGGGAGCATCAAATTATCATAAATAACCACAACAATGCAATCAACAGAGCATAACGAGTGCATTGTTTATCAAGATTTACCTCGGCAGGTGAGTTTTCTATCTGTTGATCTTTCTGATGGACAATTGGCCTAGCATCCATAGTTACAGTCAAAAGATTTCTTCACAGGAACTTTGTCTTCTCCTGGATGTTGGTAGTATTCTGACGACCTACATGACAATTGAATGATTCAGGTCGGTGACACGTCTCCATCAAGATCAGAGAGACAAAAAACGTGAACACCCAAATGCACAAGTTAATCGAGGAATTCAAGCCTTCAACATTGACCCCAGCTCTTCGCCACTCGATCTCAGGACACTAAAACGCGGTGGAGCAAATCGAAGGGTTCGCCGAGTAAAGCAAAAATGTTTTACCATCTAGGTCTTATGCCGAAGAACTTACTGGATAAAGGCGAGAGAATTCACAATTCTTCTGACCATCCAATACACCAAAAAAAAAAAAAACCTGAACGCATTCTCTTTCAGATGATCATACAAACAAAAGCTTTGAAAAGCAATCAGGCTTAACTGGTTGGCTACAGCTAATCGGTTCAACACATGACAAGAATTTTCTTTCTCACGGACTTTGAAGCAAGTAAACAAGAGCATCATAGAAAACAACAGAAGTCTAAAAGAACCCACAAGAATTATAGTTCAGAACCTTAAATTGCAGAAGACAAGCCACCCACCAAAGAGAGCTCTCATGCTCCTTAAAGATCTCACAACAAGAAAAGGTAAACATGAACTTTTCAAAAAAGTGTTCCTAGAACGACAAACAAATTCTACTGCGAAGATCCCTTTGAAATTAGGTAACTGACCCACCCAATTCAGGTTGCCGAAGCAGAGCCAAACCAACCAATCAGCAAGAACCTACACTAGTGAGCACGAGAGAGAGAGAGAGAGAGAGAGGGAGATGCTGAAAGAATCTACAGACTGCCGAGAGAAACCCAAAAAGAAGAAGAGTTGAAGAACTTGGCCACCTGTAACTGCTTCAGCAGCAAAACAGACAAAGCAAAAGGTCGCTGATGATGAATGAGAGAGAGATAGAGAGAGAGAGAGAGAGAGAGAGAGAAAGCGCTCAAACCCAAAGACTATCTTGCCCAGTGTAATTCGTCTTCTTGGTCTTTCTTGCTCATTTCTTGATTTCAATTCAAGAACCTCCAAACCATTAAAAAAATTTGCAAAAGCGGGGGGAATATATTAAAGTGACTCATCATCAATCATCATCCATTTCTCTGACCAAATGCAGAGACAGAGATAGAGAGAGAGAGAGAGAGAGAGCGAATCCCTTGCAGTCCAAGCCCAGACCCCACCTTTGTCCTCTTGGCATTACGACGCCACCCGTAAAGCTCTCCGGCCAGGATCCCTTCCAGGCCGGGAGGACGGCCAACCACGGCCGCCCGATTCGAGCGGGGTTCCAAATCCATACGGTGGGCTGCAGAGCAGAGGAGGGCATCCGCAGGCAAAGTCCATTGCATTACGGCTGATGGTGGGTGGTTGGGGAGGTGTGATTTTTCAGCGGCTCTTGTCTAGTCAGGAGTCCGACATTTGGTTAATTGCGATATCTGCCCTTTTCGTGCGAGCAAGACAAATGGTTCTCTTGCAGATGAGGACACGTTGCACATGGACATTCGATTTTTTGGCACGTCAAAATGGAATAGCTCGAGAAATATCGTGTACGATACGCGATGATATGTTCCATTAGATTTTGGACGTGGTGTGATTGAATCGATCACAATTGGCTGGAAGATATGAATATTGACTAAGTATATGGATGGTTCAATTGGTTACTACACGAGAGAGAGAGAGAAGAGTATGAAGCCATAGGCAAAAATCATCTTTCACTGACGAAAGTTAAGCAAAGGCCCAAGCAAAAAGGTTGTCTCAATGGGTTAATGAATGGGCATAGACAAGATGGATATGAGGTGCAAGCGCGAATAAATTTCGATTCATTATAGCACCTATGGATGCATAAGAAATGCATGAAATCGATGAATGTCTTATTTGACTTTGTTAGAGAAGATCGAGGGATTAGGGTCTAACAAATTAAAAATATTAGGTATTAGATTGCACGTTTTTCGATGATTTAGGGCCTTGTGGTCACTCCCTTCCTTGTTTGATCAAACAAAAAGATTACAGTTAACATTTAGGAATAATTCAAGAACCATGATCAGACAAATTGAAAGTCTAAGAATAACATAAATTTTTCCTTAATTTTCTCCTTCACATGCTGTTGCCACATAATGCCGAGATCTTTTCAAGGCACTAATTTTTACTAATAGCCAAATAGGCAAGTCTCTAATGGGACAACTACGTGAGGATCACATTAATCATATTATTTCGAGCAGTTAATCTTTGTCGGCTTTGAAATGATTTACTTAAGACAAAGGGCAAGATCACAACTAAAAAAGGGGTCACGAACTATATCCATGTGTGAACTCAAGTCACATTATTTGACAAAGAGCTAAGTGAAAGATCTATATATCAATTCGGTGCATCAATTAAGCATCTGATAACGACGGGCCCATACTTAGTAGAATATGCAATATCTTTGATTGTAAAATCTTATCCTAATTCATTAGAATTTGCCTTTGCATATGAGAATCGTTGAAGAGGAGAACCAACTGGAATGCTTCTAGGGGGTAAAATTGAAAAGAATAATAAACATTAGGTCAAAAAGGGAAATATAAAAAAAAAATAGCCAAAACTTTCAAACTGAGTCGTGCACGATCACGCGTGATGAAAGGATAAGACCTCTTCTCCTTGGGTCCCATAGGATGGACTTCCCAGGTGTAATATTTTAAGAATTCCATCTCATTTGAAAATCTCAAATGGCATTTATGACATTTTCATCAGGAATTACCCTTTATATAATAACGAAATCCCAAATCGATTCTATTACGACACATTTGTCTGAAAACTATTTTTCATCTCATATTATATCTTGCATTTGTATCACTAATGTATTTATTTTTAAGTAGCTTTTGTCTTACAAAAAAACTCTCAAACGAAAAATTTGTGGTGCACATTAGCTCTCTATTCTATTCATTTGTATTAATACACATAAATTTTTGCACAACGGTTTTTCACTTTTTGGTCAAACTTTTTCATGTCTGTTTTTCCTTTTTGTCAAATTTGTCATGTGCATCACATGTGATGGATATTGGATATGATGTTAGTGGAGGACTTAGTTGGGTGAGAGGAACTAGCTTTGAGTATTTTTGTTCGACAAAGATTAGTTAAGACTAGATATGCCAAAGGGTATTGATTAGGGGATTTTTGTAAGAAAAAGATTTATTTGAAATAAATGTGACACTAATTGATGATTCTCAAAATTATTAGCCCAAAAATTGATCTAGGTATTATTTTTTTTATTTATATTAACCCAAATATAGGTCAAAGACAAATTTGCATTTTTATGATGTAGAGCACACGCAACGCTTTGAGCTATTAAATATGTGAATCTAACGTCAAGTTCATTAGAAAAACAATTCAATGAACCACAAGATTGTGCTATAGGATTAGGAACTACTAGCTTCCTTTCATTCGAAAGACTAAAAAATAAAAAATTCACAAGCAATCTCTCATGCCAAGAAAGAGTTAGGGTTTTGGTGCTAGCGACGACAAAGATTAAAGAAATGTTGAGCAATAATTGCACGTCAAAGAAAGGTCATTGTTTGATGTTATGTGTGCACATCATCATATCATAAACGTGAAAAGGTCAAGATCACATCTAATCTTGTAACAAATATATAAAATAGAGCAATCCGCCTTCAAACTTGACATTTGAGATCTTATTTGGGACCAATTAGCAACTAAACAAATCATAACCCTACGCAGGTTTCATATTAGACATTATTTCACACGAAAATATACAATTCATTAAGAATACAAGAATATAAAACATCATAAATGCAATTTCAAACAGCTAGATATCACCTTCTAGAACGCAGAAGTTCCCCTACTGGAGTGAAGTGTCAAAAATTATGTTACCGAAGATCCTTTCTCGCAAAACTTGTGTTTGAATCACCATATTTGCACATCTTCGTTAAGCCACACATGGAAGCGCAAACCTATGTGCTTCTGTAACCATTTGCTTTGTGATCTACAGAGAAATTATATACTTAGGGGGTGGCAATTCATATTCGCTATGTTCATATTCATGTCTTGACAACTTAAGGGTCTCACTATAAAGATGTCAATTCAAGCATGACAAGATCATCTTACCATGCTGATCTAAGCAATACAAACATACCCAAATATTAACAGGTTAACACGACATCACTTGCGTAACATGATGAAATAACAAATTGATGGATCAATACTATTACATGACTCAACCATGAAATCAATCCATCAACACAAAATCAATCCCCTCTGACAGGTTTGACTCAATGATGATAGGATCATCAATCTTGCATCACGAATTGGCATGAAATTGATTAGGATCATCAATCGAGCGTCAATCCAAACCCATATAATTGTGTGTCGCGTGCTACTCATGTTATCATGTCATATCAAGATTTATCACATTTACCTAACATAGTAGGCAAATGAATAGTCTGATGCAAACAGGAAATGGGCAAGGATCACGTTTCCATCCCCTGCTCCTTGTCCCCGCCAGGCATGGGACCAGGCGAGGGCATGGGACCGGGCGAGGTATTTGTCCTCCGCCGCGCCTCGTCAGTACAGCGCCTTTGGACAACATGATCTTTTTGCAAATTAGACAAAAAGTATGTGCCCCTACATAAAAAAGAACAAGTCTTTGCAAATTAGATCATTTATTTTTCTTTTTGGTTTGAAAGCAACTACTCAACCGATTATAGGCCAATTTACTAATTTTTATGGGTGGGGTTCATTATGTTCTATCAATTTTTTAATCTCGATTGTACCAATATGTATGTTACAATCTCTCCACCAATCTTGAAAAGCTCTCAAATTTTTTGAGAGACTATGCATACATAAATAAGACAACTTTTATAAAATATAGACTACGCATACTATCAGTCTATTATGTAGTCTTTCTCGTTTCTTAAGTCGTGTCTAATTGTGTCTTTATGACCAACACAATTATTAGATAAAATTATATCTAGAATTGTGGATACTGTAAATCATACCAGTCAAGTTGCTTCTGTTCATTGGAATGCCAATTGTAAGTACCATTAAAGACAATTTTATCTATTTTTATAAATAAAGATCGGTTGTAGCATATGTTGTATGAAATTATGTACTCTGACACAATTTATTATGAAATTCACTTATATGGCTATAGTGGAAAGTCGCGATCAATCTTTTTTCATACCGAATGTATCACCTAAGTAATTTGAGTCTTTGCTTAAACAAACTTTATGAGTGAACTCATTATTTCCGCACATGAGCAATATATGTTACCTTAGTTTTTTAATTAGCAACTCTATCTACACAAAGCAAAGTATTTATATGCAGTGCCCGGAGGTGGAGTTCGGATTCCACCGCGGTGGACGTTATAATAACTCCTCTGTGCCTCTTGTTCTTTCCTCCTCCTTCGATCTTCTTCTTTCGCTCCATCTTCTTTCTCATATGCTACTTTGTATTAACCAGTGCGAGTCACCAAACCATGCCGCCGCCGCGCTCGTGACCTTGGCAACCAGCGGGCGCTCTATCCCACCATGACGTCGCCACCATTCCAGGCACCACCACCGCCATTCTCTTCCCCATTTTTATCTCTCTCGAGAGCCTCGTCAAGATCAAGCCAGACTTTGCCTTGACTACCAGCAGCATGTCAATGTCGACGAAGCGCTTCTTTGTTGGGGCACAGAGAGAGAGGAAGAGACAGAGAGCTGTGCTCGAGGCTCAGTGATTGTGTAACAGCGAGAAGGGTCGTTGCGGTAGCTGCCAGATTGTGTGTTGCGACGGCGACAAGGTCGGGTTATAATGCGGCTAAGGGGCAGTTGCTGAGTGAGCTTCTTTGTTGCAGGAATGAAGAGAGAGAAGGGGGAGAGGACAGGATGGAGAGAAGCAAAGGAAATTTCTTTGTCAATGAGTTTTCAAGGTGTCGTGTTTATTCTGCCATGGACGTCGAAAAGCTACGTACTAACCTCTGGAACTTCGCATATCTGTGTCCTGTTGGCATGATTATCAATTTCTCATAGGATCAGTACAAAGGATTCATCCGTGCTTCCTTAGCAGAGGTCATCATTTCCTTTAAACCTCGTATCATATTCCATTTTTCACCAGAAATGCAGAACACAAAAGGGGATGCTTTGTTTACATGATAGTAGATCTATCTAATTCCACAAGAAATCAAGGTACACTGGGTTCATGTACTTTAAGTACATTGCACTTCTTTAATTTTATATGAATCTCACGTGGCATCCATAGGATCGAACTGTCATGATGCATAGAACTCACATGAACTGAATTTAGAGAAGACGTGCATGAATGGAAATTGGGAACCAGGCGATGACTTTAATCCTCCAAAACAAAAGCTACAAGAGAAATTCCAAAACAGGAATGAAAAAAGGAAAAAAATTGAATAAGACCTCACCAATCATCTAAAATTTTACACTTTCAGCAACTTACACCCAATATTTCTAGGCTTCTGGCCATATTATTTCCTCCACATAAGTACGTACACAGCATTGAGACAACATAAGATCAATTGGACAAGATGCCCAAAGGAACATAAACAACACATCTGCCAACCCCCACCTCAAATATGATAAATTAGGGTTTATTTATGACCCCAGAAATTATAATTAAAAAAGATATATAGAGAGAGAGAGAAAGAAAGACGACCCATCATTTATAACTCAGAAGGAACATGGAGAGAAAAGCCAGCAAAATGCCATTCATTCAACCAAATAATAATTTATCAAAGCACGCGATATGTGTCCTCCTTTTTTTGCTTCATATGTTTTTTCTCTCTTAGCCGGTGAACCTTCTGCAACGGGTGATGCGGTTGCACCCACGCCTGTAAGGGTTGGCCCTCCTCATCCTAGAGCAGTTGTAGTACGAATGGCCGCGGCGGCTGCACGGGATCGAGTTGCGCCTCAGCGCCCTGTAGCCGATGTACCGCCGGTTTGCTGCCAGCAGCCGCCGGTTGATCTCGGAGTCCATCTCCAGGTCGCCGTAGAACCCGTCACACTCCCCCAGCGCAGGCCGGCATCCGAGGCCAATGCTTGTGTGGTCGAGGGGGGAGCACTCGGCCACGGCAGCCATGGCCAGGAGGAGACAGACCAGCCAGAGCCTAAACTCCATCTTCTTGGGTGCACGGGGAAGAGATCCGCAAAACAATAAGATAACAAATACAGAGATATAAGATAGTGAAGAGAAGGGTTGGTCTATTGGAGGGTCTCTTTTCCTTCTCCTTTTCAGAGGAGGGAAGAGAGAGAGAGAGATGAGGGGGAATTAAGGTGCGAGGGGGGTTTGGTTTCTTGAATGTTCAAGAGAGAGATTGTGAACTTGGAGGGAAAACCATGGGTGTTTATCTTGTGAACTTACGTGATTTAGGGTTGGCCTTCCGTTTCTCCTTGTTTTTCTGAATGGAAAGAGGGCAAGGAAAATGTACTTGTCGACAGTTTTTCGAACGGCTAATATCTAAATTTGCATGGCCTGCAAACCACCTTGAACTCTGAACCCGACGTCCCATCTCTCGGAAATAGGAGCTTTTGTATCATGCACGTCTCGAGCCGAACGACTCATTCGTCAAGTGAATAGCTTTCGTACGTGACATAGTTTCTAGAAATGGAACCCGCAGGCTTCCAGACGTACCAACCCATTAGGCTTGTGCCAGCTTTATCTACTTAGAAATCTTCTAAGATCATTTTCATGAAGCCACGTGGAATTCTTTTCTGTTGTACTTTCAAGGTAACCTAATGACGTGAAATTTATCACGTCATTTGATAAAAAGGATTTTAGTAGGGTTTTTTTCATTATGTCTAGCATTTCTTTCACACGCATAATGCAAGTTTATACATCATGTTTCACGAATATTGATTTCAAAGGTGAGACCTATCACTGCGAGATTTTTTGAGGTGATAGGTTAGATTTTCAACCGCGTCAATCAATTTCATTACTCATATTGAACACTTTTGCTGCAATTTTTATTTTTGTGGCAATAGAGTACTTTCCCGCTATGATTTGTTTTTTGGGCAAATTTTTCTTAACTAAATGTCAATTTTCTTATGTTAGCTATCAATGCAACGACTCTTTTTAAGCATTGCCGTGAAATTTCCAAATCCTCTACGAGTTTGTTATTGATTTAAAGGATTCAAGATGGTGAACTTGAAGAACATGGAGACACTTATTCAAGAGAGAGGGCTACACACACCTCCCTTGCGCCATTACTGTAAAATTCTAAATTTTTTATCCCGTTTTGATAAAATGAAATGAGCTTTTTACGGACTCGCCTATGATCCTTTTTCTCGGAGATGATCACTTGCGAATTAACTAATCTTTTAGGTGAAGCCGTTGAGGGATATAATTGCGATAAAATCTTTAAAAACTACTCGGTAAGTTAGATTGTACTATAATCACGTTTGGTTGATTTTAACCACGAAATTGAACTTGGACTCTAGAATCGAACATTCAAGTATGTCACAATTTATTTTTAGGACCTCGTCTCATCATTTGAGAAAATTCTATCGAGCCGAGAATTTTGCCAAAAAACAAATTCAAATTGGAAAAAAGGTACTTGGGAAATTCATAAGGGCCTTTTTAGTTAGATTTTTAGACTACCAAATTGAGTTAATTGGTGGAGAAATGGTGAAATTTTATGGCAACTTCAAGGAGATTTCTTAGTCACCAATTGGGCTTGAATTGGTGAGGATTCGAATGGAACTTGATGGGAATGAGTGCAAATTCGTAAGAAGGAGGGACTATGCATTTTGGCCTTCATTCTTGGCTTGTTTGAGAAGATTGGGAGAGGAAATTGCTATTGGATAGAGTTAAAGACTTTTGGGGCTTATACTCAAGTGTTTTGGGATATTTTTGATGGACTTTGAGGGCTTCTTATCCCCCCCTTCCCAGCGGAAGCAACTTATTATTATTATTATTATTATTATTATTATTATTCTTCTTCTTCTTCTTCTTCTTCTTCTTCTTCTTCTTCTTCTGCCTCACACCCTCCCCCTTCCTCTGCGAACTTCACCATCGATCTAGCTCCCTTCGCCGGACTAGTCGGCCTAAGCTTAGCTAGCCGCGCCCCACCGCTCGCCTTCGCACTGCCATCGTTGTGAATCGGTTTATTCGCTAATTCGGTGAGTTAACTCCATAGTCCTTGCTTTTGTGGTTGATTACACTTATGGGGTTAGTTAGTGTTGATTAGCTTGATTAGATCAGTATTATGTTAAATAAGCACTAGTGATAGTGGTTTAATTTAATTTAGTGATTTTCTCTTGAATCTATTTATTAAACCTTCGTTGTTTGCCAATTTTGTGGACCAAAATTTGCTAAGATTTTGAGGTCGATTCCTTCTTGAAAAATGTTTTAGACATCTTTAGCAATAACATTACTTTACCCAAGATTTTATAAATTTAAAAGATTAATATTTCATTGTCATTTTAAACAAAATAGAATCGTTGTTTTTGTTGATACTTGTGACTTTTTGGTGTTTAATGGATTTTTATCAACTCTTAGAGTCAGAATTTCGATATAGTTCCATCATTAAAGTTGTTGATCACATCTTGTAGTTTAACATAGTAAATTTTTCAATCAAATGGACAAGTTTTGGATCTCAAACCAAGCTGATTTTGGAAAACGTGATTTTTGAAAATGGACACATTTTTTGGAACGGTTTGAGCGATTTACTGCTCTCAATCTAGAAGGATCTGGGTCAAGGTGTCTCATAAGAAAATGTTCGTTTAAGTGTCCTTTATAACATATTAAATTTTGAGAAATTTCTGAACTTGTTTGATTAGGTTTTTGAATTTAAACTTGGAGATGCGTGATGATTTGCTAGTTAAGTCCGGTTTATGGTTTTGTGGTTGTTCTTGGTGTAGTGCTTGCTAGATAGTGTATATTTGGCGATATGGTTGGTTTGTGACATGCTTAGAAATTATATGTGATGATATGTGATTAAGTGATTATGGGATGACTATTGAAAGGTGATGTATCGTGTTGAGGAAATCAAATGTGTCCTAAGCGAGTAAAGGACTAAGTACTATTTGACAACGAAATTTCATGTGAGTCACCTTTAGAGCTTTGTACTATCGCTATATGTGGTCAAGGGTTAAGTACTACACGACAATGAAATTTCATGTGAGTCACCTCTAGAGCTTTGTACTATCGTTATATGTGGTCAATGGCTAAGTACTGCATGACATGGAAACTTTGTGTGAGTCACCTCTAGAGCCTTGTACTATTGCTATATGTGGTCAAGGGTTAAGTGCTACACAATAATATAACTTAGTGAGAACCACCTCTAGAGTCATGAGTATGAATATTGAGTGTAGATTGAACCATTGATATGCTGCACTTGATTATAAGATGAAATTGTGTGGCATAGAGTGAGACGTGTCATAACGATTTGACCTCATATTTGGGACCTTTGTGAGTATTCGATGATTGATGTGTAATGTTCCAGTTGTTAAAGATTTTTCCTATATGCTTATGTATATGAGCTATACTGATGTGTAGGGAGGTGCTGAGGCGAGGTAAGGATTATTTGATATGTATTAGGCTACCTTTAGGTGAATTCTTCCTAATCGGGGCTTATTGTATAGACTCGCTAAGACATTGTCTTAACCCATCGTGATTTACAATTTTATAGATCCTTAGATGGAGGTGCTTAAGGTGTTATATGAGGTCCCGTAGGTGATGGATTTTGAGCACGCCTTTTTGGTGGACCCAAAGCCCGTGGCTATAAATCCTGAAATTTAGATAGCTCAGTAATTTATTTTTAATTTAGTCTCTTGTGTATATAAAACCGGGGTTGTTTATAAAATATATTTTGTGTAAATTTGTTGTCCTGCTTTCCTATCCCATGTTTGATTATTGTCTGAATATTGTTTAATTTGCTTCCCCATGTGTATAATTGATTGGGCCGGTGACACATCTTGGGAACGTCACAATTTAGTTGACCATTGAGAGATGTGCGTGCTCTCGAGGTTCGGGGCTTGACAATTACTTTGGAGATAATGACATGAATAACTCTTAAACTTTGACCAAACATACGTTTAATTTATTCAATGTGATAGCTGAACTTTATCTTAATGTGCAATATGCTCCTTGAGTTTTTGCACATGTTCAACTTAATTCAAGTTTAGGATAGCATTGAACATTTTAATATAATTAATCATATAGTTCATGAACTAAATTAAACATGTAGTAAAAGTATAGGATCACATTGAATAAATTAAAAACTCATATACCATATTGCATATTGAGTCAAAATTCATAAACTATTTGTGTCACTTTTCATTGCTTTAAAAGTTAGTTATTTCTAAAATACATCAATCTATCGAACTACCTCATATTTTTGCAACTCTTTTACTTTTAATTACGGCTAAGTCGTCTTGACGTCTAATAATTTCACAAATATATTATAATGTTTTTATGCTTAATTAGCACATACGTAATTGTCCGGGACATGTGGAGACCGTGGCCTGACAATTTAGGTAATGCGTTCATTGTGTACTAGTCTAAGTAGTCTAGGGCATTCGTTTCTTCAATGGACCCCATTGGGCACAACTAAAGAAAAGAAAAGGACTTGGCAAATTAGACCTTAGTAATCACAATAATTCCAAGATCCAATGATATGCAAGAGCTCTCCTTTGATCAGTGGCTCTCATGGAATGCCGAATATTATATTTAGACATTGCAACTTTTGAAATAAAGTTAGCCAAACTCGTGAAAGTTTACGAAAAACTAGTATATCTCAATATTTTTTTTCTTGCATTGTAGTTAGTCAAACTCGTAACAGTTTACAAATCAATATATATTTATTGCATTGTGATTAATTATCTTTCATGTCGTCCATCAAATAAACTAAATTACATCTTTTTAATGGATTGCAAGCTTACCTTTGAATCCAAAGTGATTCACACATCCACAACACGGGCTAAATGGCAAACACGACATATTTTTTGAGTAATTCTTTCAAGTAAAACGAGTTATACACATGAAAAAAAAAAACATAAAGTGTTACATTAACGTAAAAGTTACTTGCAGTTTGACTTTGTTTTACGTCTTGTTTTAATCTACTTAAGAATATAACACATGAATAATCATCTATATGCACTTGTTCGGGAAAACTTAGTAGCTATCCTAAAAATAAATAATAATCTTTCAAATATATTTCGCTACATCAGTAGTATACTTGTTCCGTAAAGGTTAGATTTGACTATTCTCAAATCATCATATATCCACAATTATATTCGATGTCACAGAAGACGATATAATTAGTGTATCAACAAATACATGTGGTAGACAATCTTCCTTTCGAATTCATGTCTCTTAATTTTAGAATAATTACTTTCCTAAACACATTCCACAAAGACCTATTTATATATGACGGCTGGCAACTGTCTAAGTAGCAACATTGATTTATTACTTTGAAAACATTGTCAAAAGTCACAAAGGGCACCTATTGAGGATAATTAATTCATCAATCAACTCAAGAATTTACACGGTGAGTAACTGAGGACAATTTATTCTCTCTTATCAATTGCATAAAGCAAATGTAGTACGAATAACATGCTATAATGGGCTTCTCCTTGTAGAAAAAACATATGTCATTTATTAAACATATCCACTATATAGATTTTACCTTAAATACACATGCTTCTCACACATATATGCTTAGCTCAAATGTGATATTAGCTTGTTCCCTATAGCGCTCAATTAACTACTTGCATCCAGCTTCCATCAGACATACACGATTGTGAAATTATATGTCAATCTTATCACATGTAAACTACAAACATCATCTTGATCCTAATCAAAGTGAAACAAAACATAAGTATATTCATATTGTGTACCAATTTGCTCTTCCAGCATTTGAACTTCATCATGTCTCACATCTGCGATCAATTCTTAATATTTTATTATTTTATCTAAATGATTCTTAACCAAACTCATATATCATTTAAAACAATCTAATGAGCTAGATCTGAAAAACATAACCGAAATGCTTGAAGCCATTGACTAAACAGACTAGCGGGAAGACCGGCGAAAAAAAAACAGGAAAAAAGGGGGGAGTTCGGCAAAAAAAGGGAAGGAAGGCAACCACTCTCTCTCTGAAAAAAAAAATCGCACGCGAGTCATATTCTTTCTTCCCAAAGCACTAAACAATCTCATAAAACAAGAGGATGCTTGAAAGGGTCAACGGCAGCAACCATCAAGATCGTCCAGGCCGACGAAGAAGAGCTGCGGGCCGGCCAAATTTACTTCTTGCTGCCACTCGCTCTCGCCCACAAGTCCCTGAAGCTCCCCGATTTGTGCGATCTCGCCATCAAAGCGAGCTCGGTCCTTGGCAGTGACGGGGCCGCCGCCGATTCCCAGTTCATTTGGCGATGAACGCTGTAAAGGAAGGACCTGCACACGCAAAGTAAAAAGTCAAAAAAGCAGGGGGGCGGAGAGCAGAAACCTGCACACGCCAAGTCAGAGTGTGTAGAGAGAAAGGAAGCGCAGATGGCTCGACTCTCTGAGTTGGGGACTCGGATTGTCTTGTCGAGAGAGGTTGATCATTCTAAAATAACCCCGCAAGTTCAGACTCTCATGGCCGATCAACGAGAAGGTGAAGAACCCTCGTTATAAGAACCTGCGCTCGCTCCCATCTCGATCGTTCCTCTGTTTTGCTGAACGTGTCCAAAGCCACATCTCGCCAGACGACGACTTCGAGTTCCCTACCACGAGCAATGTCGACAACAATGAGGACATGGACGTAGACGACGTCCTCAGTGAGCCCCGTCCTTGAAGTCCTCGCAAAGGGAGAGGGAGGCCAGGCACAAAGAAAAAAGGGGAACGTGGTCTTCTTCTTCGGGGTACTCTGGTTCTTCTCTGAAAAAGGCGACGCACCAAACCGAGAGAGAGCAAAGGGGTCTGGGCGCAAAGAGGGGGCTTCGGCCAAAGCGGGGAAAGAAATAGAAGATGAAAAAAAGATAGAGGGAGAGGAGGGGAAACGAAGAAGAAGGAGGGAAATGTAGCAAAACAGAATAAAAACCAGCGGCTTGGAGAGGAAAAAAGCACGGCAGAAGGGGCAAAGAGATCGTGGGGGACGAGGATTTAGTCGAGACAACCAGCAAAAGAGGAGTCAAAGGTAGACCAGCCATATCCGCTTGAGCACTCGTGAACCTTCTGGTTCGATTCCCCGTCCGCAAAATCGAAGTAGGTCATTTGGGGTGGCCTCCATGCGCCCGATCTATACTTTCTCCACCGTCGAAGAATTCTGGAGGTGAGTTTTTGTGTCTCTCTCTCCAATTGGGACATTTTCTAGCGTAGATTTGAGTTGTGCTTAGGTTGTTATCTTGTTTGGGCACGTCGTTATCGTCGTGTTAAGGCTGATGGATTTGATGTAAAAATTTATCTTTTGGGAGTCTCTTTTAGTTTTTCTGCCATCGTGGTTTTGAGGAGTATCTGAAGAGAGCTGTGATAGATCGTAGTTCAAGTTTTGAGCGATGGGTGTTGATGTCTATATTTAGTTGAGTTAGATTATTAGTCCAAAGAATTCTGGAATTAATAAGTTGGATTTCAGTTTTTTTGTTAGCTTTTGAAAAATGACATGATGATGCTTGGCTTGATGTTGAAGAGAGAAATCTTGTTCTCCGGTGGGCGACATGAATCAAGGTTTTAGGTCTTATTAAGCTAAGAATGGGTCATTGATGGTTTCCCAGTGTTCTTGTCCCTTTTGTTGAGCTGGATCGTAGTGGTGCGTTCATTATATTTAAGTTTTTAGCCAAATGCTTGAGGGACATTGCAGAGGTTTGACTGCGTTGTTCATGATTCATTCTCTCGGGTTTTCTTTCTCCCTTCTAGCAAGTTGTATTTATTGGATTGTTGTTGAAACTTGCAAGTTCAGAGTTTAACCAGGGGAAATTATTACCAGATTGTAGCTGCTAACAACAATGAATTAGAAAGCGGCGATTCAGTTTTTTCTATTTTCCTTTTTGAAGTTAGTAGTGTAGATCGGATAAACATGATTTCTTAATGATGTTTTTGCAGTTTATTTACTGGAAAAAGTCAAGCCTTTGTGTATGTTAATGTTTTAGCTTCTTTGAGATTTCAACTATTCAGTAGAAGTTTATTTTACTAGCTCCTATATACTCTGTCTTGTGCGAAAAGGTCTTTGGTGGTTGAAAATTGAAGATTGTAAAACTGAAATTGACTCTTGATTTTATGAATTATAAGATCACTGCTTGTTAGTCATTGATATTGTCCTTCATAGGCTTTTTCCAGCAATTTCGTTAGGTTAAGGCTTCAAACTTCATTGTCAATACCTTTTTCTTGAGTGATACAGGTAATTGATGCAGGACATGAGTTGGACTTTGTATTGTTTTTGAACCGAAAATACTATGCAAGGATGCTTTATGAGTTTTGCTGGAAGTTTGAATTTGACCCATAGTTTTGATGTTGAAATAGCTTCATCGCTGATTCTTTCGCGGTCAACTCTACTTTGATGTGGAGGTAAAGTTGGGCTTTTGTCTAAAGGCAGTTGCAATCAATGAAATTTGCATGTGTCCCTCTTTTTAATTATGCTCTTTTGTCATACTTCCACCGTTGCCTCCATAATGCAAATGGAGGCTTCATTATGTTGATTTTAATCTCATGGATCAATCTAATGGATTTACCTTCCAACCATGCTTTCAGTTTGTTTAACAACATACATCATCCAAATAAGTTAGCTGTTGGAACATATCTTTATTTCTTTAAAAAACAAAATCGAGGCCTATTGGATTAACACTCACGATAATGGCAAAGAGGTGGCCTAAACGGAGATGAGATCATTAGGCGGATGTCCATTCCAATCTTAATCTTGTAGAGGTTTATAAAGAAACTTTGTATTCTTAATTATCGGATGAGTCGTGGGTTTTTAAATTCTCGTAGTCGCATTCAATTGTTTGAGTGTTTACTTACCGCATTGCACTTCAATACTTTGAGTATTTATACTTTAGCATTGCCATTTAATAGATCACGTGATAATTTCTCTTCTAAATTTATTTGACATTAGTTTAGAATGGTATGAAAGTAATCTTGCAAGAATGATTGCATGAACACTTAGTGATTGGGGAAGGGATGACCTTGAGGGTTTAAATGATGAGCAAGACGCATGATCACTTTAAATTAAACAACAAATTAGTTTGGTACCAAAAGGGCGATAATAGAAATATTAGCTTAAACAAGTCCTCGAACTTTAGAATCTTCGGTTCTGTAGGGATTGAGATTGACACTCTCGCATCTCGGTCGGTTTCTAGCTGACCCTATTAGGCTAGTGGTGACTCCTAAAATTATTTAGATTGTTAAATAACCTTTAAAATTAGAATGTCCAAATGTCATGCGAGGTATGGACTTGGGAGAGCCTATGCCAGTAATTGATGAGTTGAATCGGATTATGATTAGACGTTACTTTTAAGGTATCTTTTCGAAATATCGATTCGGGTCTCTTTACGAGCGATACCTCCAAACCTACTTAGTGCTAATCCCCCTCATCAAATTAGGTTTGGGTAGGTCTCAGTAGCAATCTAAGCACTACAAGATCTAGCAACCTCTAAGCACCATCTTCTAACTCCAAATAACGTGTGATATCACCAAAAGCTATGATGTTATCATTATGTGTCGTGATGATTTTTATGTGCTCTCAACTTTTAGAAAGAGACCTAATAATAGTCTGAACTTGATGTTCATCACTTGGAATATGATTTGCTATTTTCAACTCTTGCAGCATACTTGATATCTCTCCAAAATGCTACCACATAGTATAATTTTGGCGCTTTCAATAGGTATTTAACTTGATAGTGAGTCTTCTCAATTTAGTGGCCTATGTATTTCTTTAGTTTTATCAAATCTTTCTAACTCATATGTGAGATCATCTATTTATAACCCAATAACATGATGCATACAATGCTATTTTTCTTTCTTTAAACTTGATAAGTTTTTTAATATTTTCTATGTTGAGCAGAAATTCCTTGCTCATGTTCAACCATGGTGTGGTCGAGGGTCTCCAAAATGTTTTGCGCTCCAAGGATGTCTTGAACTTTTTCAATGCCTAATGTTCAAAATTATCACCGTTTAGTTTCTCATTCTTATTGAGGTCAACCACAATGGTCTTAAATTGTGAAACCATTATCAATGACAACTACATGTCAACAAAGTAATTGTAGAATTAATACTATCACATTTTCACATTAAGACACATTTAAAAAATAAAAATAAATTAATGATGGTTTCACAAAAGACATTGAATCAAAAGTTCATTGTATTCCCAATCTATCTTCTATGTATTGTCTTCCTATACTGAATTTTGTTCGACTGTGCAAAATTAAGTCCTAGGTGAGAACCCTCTAAATTTAACAAACCTATGAGCTCCCACGAGAAAGGATAATAAAACTTAATGAATAAATATTAAATGACATTATGCACTATTCGCATTATATTAATATATTCAATTATCATCCTATAGTATACATGTTTAAAAATAAATTATGTCACAAATATGTTTTTTTTACAAAAATTGGTTTTCTAATAAAAAAATTAATTGAATTTTCATGTTTGTGAAAAAAGTGATATCTAGGAACAGTCGCTCCCATTTTACATCAACCACTTTTTATGTAAAGTGTTTTGATCTAGCACATAACTTTCTCTTGAAAATGTACACAGAAAAATATATTTTGAAAGTACACAATTGTGAAAGCGACATCTCAATTGTACGTCGGGAAGTCGACGGGTGAAGTACACTATCTGACCATAAAATCTGCCGCAAGTGAGATTGGTCATTTATAGGTCATATCTTACCTTCATTCATAAGTTATTTATAGATATGCCATCAAACTTCAAATAATTATATCTCTCTCTACCCACACGAAATTCTATATTTTGCATACCATTGAAAAGTTCGTTTCAGGCACTGTTAAAACATACTAACATACATGCATAAAAATCATTGAGTGACAATGAAGAGTTCAGCACAAATAACGTTGTAAGATTGACGTGGAATTCTTTTTATTGGATCAACTCACTCACTTAAATACTAAATCAAAGCTTATCACATCACTGAATAAAATAACTTTGTAAGATTTCCGAATGCATTTTGTACTTTTCTTAGACATAAGATGTGATTACATACGAGTCTCAAGTAAATGTTAGATTAAATGCTTCTAAGTATTGTGTTAAGGAAGGGGTGAGTTTATAGCCACTATTAGATAAAAAAGAGCAAAGCACAACCATTCAAAAATAGATATGCTGAACGACTAAGATCTGTTACATTTTATTTTATCAATGAACTATCATTAGAGTAGGGTGCCTTTTAAGGACGTATAATCATCATTAAAGTTAGTCCACTATTAGCTAATAGATGTGAACAGTGGGTTTAAGTAACTTTGAACCCACACATGAGCTGCGTAATTTTTTCTAGGTCTTATTAAGTAAATTCCCCTGAAGTACTAACTAAGGTAAATGAGTGTCATTTTTTAAGAGACTCTATAAGTTAAAGAGCTGCACATTCTTATAAAGTTTACTTCACATGATAAAGTTTTCATTTTCAAAATATATCTTATAAGACTCAAACAAAAGCCATAGAACCAATTTTAACATTTTTCAATTTTTTAATACAGTGGTGACGTTCTACAATGTTATTGTTTATATTTATTAGCACTAACCATGGAAATAATTGAATCTATTGGAGAAAGACCTAGTCATCGATCTGGGCATCTAAGCACTCAACTAGGCCTAGCTCCAGCTAAAAGGACTTGAAGGCATTTTGGGCGGGCTAGGGCAAGGGCATACAACGAGCAAGCCTCCCTGGCCCGACCCAAGCCTTACCAATGATGGAAAATTCACCGTTGACATTCTCTTTTTCGGTAACCTCATGTGGTTTATTTTCTTATAAAACCTTTTTGAATATGATAAATGCTTGTATAATTACCTAAAGGCTAGGCAAAAGTCCAAAGCGTCGTGCTTCTACATTATATAGGCATTCTTAGTAAGGATTTTATCTTCACTTGTTTAGCAAAAAATGAATAATTTAACAAATATTTTCCTAAAAATGATTGCATGTGTTGTATATAATAATTGGACAATAAAAAATATTTTCATTATTTACAACAATTTTTCACGATTCCATATTCTTCGGATGTCCCGAACTATCTTCAAGTGGTTACTCCCTTAAAATCATGCACTGATCTTTGTTCGTCATGATTTATTGGACTCCATTGCTCTTCCCACAAATGATTTCAAATTAGAATCTCGTAATTGTTCTTGGCACCCTTTAGACATCTAGTCTTTATTCGGTATCTCAATGGATAACTTATCGACCCTTTTTCATCGGTAACCTTGCTGATATGTTTTACTATAACAATTGCCAACCATACACCGCGGTATATTAACAGTCGACTTATGGTTATCGATATAAATTTATATCAACCGCTCCTTCAATCCTTAACAATGGTTCACATAAATAGTATTGATAACCATTTATCTTTTAGCCACGTGTTTATTTGTGTCGATGGCTTTGTTGCTTTAGGGTGAGATGAAAGGCAAATAATCTTAAGAATTTGTTCTCTTTGGTTGACTCTAAAGCGAAAAACCTAACAATTTGTCATCTTGTTTATTAGGATGCGCATGGCAACGTTCCTATTTCTTATTTTATTTTTTGTCTTTTTGTTCATCGGAACAAAAAAACAACATAAATTCATTTGGTAATGCTAACTTATTTTTCTGTTCCCCGAAACAAAAAGTTAGCCCGAGAATAATTTTGGAATAGAAACAAAAAACAAAAAAAGTTTCTCGAAATAAGCTAATTTTCTTTTTTATTTTTCATTTATTTTTCTCTCTTACTGTGGCCACCTCTGGCCGTCGGGAGTCGCCGCCAACTGCCTTTGCCCAACCATCGACTACCGACGCTTGACCATTGCCGTTGGCTGACCACTGTCCACCGGCCACTGCCGTTCGCCGCTTGACCTATGCTGCTCGCCTGCTATGTGCTGTCGACCATTACTGGCCGTCGAAGTTGGCAGTTGGGCGGCAACAGGCAGCATTCGGTCGTCCGTGAGTAAGAAGAACAAATGAAAAGAACAAAAGATTTGTTTTACATACCAAACACATTCATATTATTTTTCTATCCCAATAATAGAAATTTTGTGTTATTACTAAACGCATTATTTTACTCAAAAATTGTTCCGGGAGTAAAAATAGAAAAGATATGTTTTTCAAAAGAAATTATTTCGTGAAACAAAATTATTACCATTCGCACCCTTAGAAGCCAACAAACTATATTTCGTTGTTTTCCCGTAACCTTATGTTTTGTCGCCTTTGGGGTTTCTTCTTTGTACGTAAAAGATAATCTCTGTAGTAAGAGGTGTGCACCCACTCTCTTATATCGTTTATTGTAACTCAAATAAACCGACTAACAAAGGACTCCAAGCACAAGTACAAACTTTCTTATGAAACTCGAATCACGATGACGCTCAACAACAATAGAAGCTAGGGAGATATGCTACATTTTCTTGCAATTGGGCTGGAATGCTAAAGGTCCGACCGAGTAGAGGATGAAAGGGTACTTGAGCGAGACGAACGGCTTCTCCCGCCTCAAGGAGGCGCCGGTCAATCCACCGTTGAGATTAGATGGCTTCCTGCATGAGAAGAGTGGAGATGAAACCAAATAGACCTTGCACTTGTGGAAGGCGAAGCTCGTGACCGTCTTTGGCGCTTGGAGGAAGAAGTAGCCGTTCTTGTCGGTCTTTGCAGTCGCCACCACCGTGTGCCTGGTGTTCTTGCACAGGAGCTTCACTTGGGCACCTGAACCATGAGCATATCGGCCAGTTAGTATGTACAGTACTTAGGGGAAAGGAGAGACTTGTCGAAGCTAATGAAGAAGATTAGTCGTTTCAAGGTAATTTTCAACCTTCTGACATAATAAGCAATTACAAATCGAGATTAGTCCTGTTATGCTTGTTGGGAAGAAAACTGGGGAGAGCAAACGAAAAGAGATGGCCGTTTCAAAAATTTCACCCTCTTCATCTCCAATGGCTTTTTCAAGATTATTGAGATATATAAATATTGTCAAAGAACATTAAAAAGTTGATCAAGGCCACTAGCGAGGAAACTTTTCTCCCAGGAACAATAATCGCACGATCATTAAATGGGGGTAATGAAGTTAAAGTAATTGTACTCAGGTAATGAAGTCCGGTATAGAGGAATAATTGTCCTTGAACTCCATGAAGTACGACATAGAGTTCATTGGTTTCGATTCTCTTATAAAGAACAATGCTATGAATATTAATAAGGCCACCGTTAGACAATATTTTGTCAATATATAATGCGTGAGTTCGTGTTAGACATTTGATTGAATTCACTGTCTTATCTGATTTTCACTAATTTCTTATGAACAATCATTTGGACTGCGATGTATATTAAGAAGTAGTAGGAGTATTATATTCACTATTATCTCAATCTTTTTAATCATGCCAAGGATATAAAGGTAGAGATTTATATTTTTTTTTTGGTAAGGAAGAATTTATATTATTTTATTCTATATTTTGTATAAAAAAAACCACGTTATATTATTCTATATTTTGTAAAAAGTAAACTTTGGGGGGGGAAACTCACCAAAAATGGGTTTAGGGCGGTGGGGAGTGTCTTTGCAGGACTTGCAATAAACGACACCTTCAACGGCTATGAAGCTCCTTGAAGAAGGAGGGTGGGAGACCGGAGGTCTGACCGGCGGGTGGACTGGTGGTTTAACGGGAGGGTGAGCCGGAGGATGGAAGGGAGCAAGATAAGGCGTGGGGGCGAGGGGGGGATTGTGGTGGGGAGACGGCGGGTGAACAGGCGGGTAGACTGGAGCGTGGCTGGGAGCATGGTGGTAGTGGTGGTGATGGTGCTGGGTCGGAGGGTGAGCCGGTGGGTGGGAAGAAAAACAGGATGCTTCTTGGAAGCAGCAGAGTAGGAGCAAGAGCTGAACAAGCAGAAAAGCCATGCTTGGAGCTGAAGCCATGGCTTCTGCTCCTGTGTTTCTTGAGGAATTTTGAAGAGAGGATGAGTGTGAAGAGAAGTGGGTGATTTGGGTCTTCTCGGGGAAGAACATATAGAGGGTTTCCGGGGTGATTCCGATTGGTTTTTTCCCTTTTCAAAACCACGTTATTATAATGTTAGCCAGCTAGGGTATGGTGGAATGAAATAAGACTAAATTTATGTGTGCCCCCTTGTGACCGTTCCATATATCGCAATCTTAAGATCACGTGCTCAATTAACATGTTAAATGATCTAGTTCGATTGATTACTCGCTCAAAACTACATATGCTAGAGAAGCTTTAAAGACCTTTATATACTCTAGAAGCCCAATGTTTCCATTCACATTAACAAACCAATTCATCTCAAACAATTAGTAAAGTTCGCAACACTTAGTTGACTGAGCTCAATAGAGCATTTCATATTTTGAGAAAACATATAAATTTCTTCTTTTGGAAGTAGTATTTCTAGAAGGAGTAGAAGTTGGAATTTCCCTAAAAAATAGGTGCTCAATACGAATAAATCACAGAAATATTTAAAATAAATGAAAAGAAAAGCTAGAGAGAAGACGAGGCAATTAATCATTTTGTATAAGGATGTGCTATCAAACCTAATTAGAGAAATCTATAGTAGTAGAAGAATGCTCCAAAGTGTTTGAGAACAAGCTGATCTACTGGTAGTTTTGTATGTTGAAAGGGGGAAATTTATTGTAGTAATCATGAAAAAGTCTAATCCAAAGTCATCTCACGAACAGAATGTCACTCATTAACAGAAATGGCCTCCAGAAAAATCAAAATGTAAGATAAGCGACCTAATAAATTACGGGGTAGCGGCAACGAGACTATGCAATAACTGCGATAATCAGGGGGTGCATACTTAGTCTTTTAACACTCTTATTCCACACCTGATGCACTTCCACTTTTGGCGTGTTACGATCTTTATATTCACTTCATCTCTGTCTCTCAAGCCCGTGAGGTAGTCTTTTTGATTCTCTAGAATTTATTCCTAATTTACCACTTATATATAATAATAAAAAAGTTGTGTATCCGCTTCGACGAGCCAAAAAAAATGAAGTGTAGTACCGCATTGGTTACCAAATTCACACGCATGCTACGTTTTGAGATTTCGTGATATTCAATCTGGCGTCCTTCCGGTCTATGCGATGCAGTTTTTTAGACTCTTCATTAACGTGTACATTAATCTATCGACCTATGCAAACGATTACTCTAGATCATGAGGGGCTCCGGATCTGCGGATCTGATGCACTGCACACGTTACCGGTTCAAGTTGTGTGCTCCAACATGGGGTTTGTAGAAGGAAGAGCCCTGCGAAATGCCCAAGAATACTCTCAGCTGCTATTTACGATGAGTTTACTGCTAAATGAAGTGATTGATAGTTTAATTTCAACTCGCAAATCTTGTCCTGCAATTCATACTGGGAAATCCTGGGGAAGTGGAGTGCATGCGACGGTCAAATGATAGGCACGTGATTCATCACTTGATATGATAGTTTTTTTTTCCCTTATTAGCGTATGTCTCGTGATAACAAAATGTGAAGAGTATTAAGTACAAAGCACCACATACTTAGACGGGAAAATGATATACATAATCCTTAAATTTTGATATAATATAAGATATCGTCCTTAAAATTTCAATGTGTTTAATATAATCTCCGAACTTTTAATCAATTTTCACATACTCTAGGATTATATTGAATAAATTAAACATTTAGGGAAAATGTTGCAAATTAGATCAAAGTTTAAAGATCATATTAGACAAATTAAAAGTTGTGGGACTGCTTCATACATTAGACCAAAACTCAAGGATCGTTTTTCGACTATCTCATTCATTCCCAAAAATTCTTAGAAACATTGCTTTAGATTTCAGAGTTGAATAGGCACTCAATAATTAATGTTCTTTTATTAATTTTGGAGTAATTCAGTGAGTGTAAATTTAAAAAGAATCCAAGTTAGAGATGATCAGTAACTAGTTCAAGAGGATGATCAACCACACTAGGACTGAGACACGGCCCATAATCCTACGGGAGGCAATAGTGGGGAATTTTCTGCAATAGATGAAAGCCTAACATAGCAATGCTGTGTGGAGATAGAAGGTCCATGTGTTGTGAACTTATTTTCCCGAGGAAGACCTATAAATTAAAAGGAATCCAAGTCAAAGAAGTGCTAGCCCTGGCTTGGACAACCCCATTCAATTGGGCCATAAGTTTCAAGCTATTGATTTTCTCTATTTTCTTGTGTTTATTGACTTTTCCAGTTTTTTGTCCTACTCATACTTGGAAATGGATTACCTGCCTTAAATGGGGGGGACGTGACCCCCACCATAGCCGTCTGATCTGAATTGAATTACTGTGGTTTTTTCCACACACAAAAACCTCCCATTAATGGAGGCCATACACAAGGCCGGATCCATCATGTCACTTGCTTTTGTGGCAGGTGATCCGAATCTCTCATACTTGCTTTGGGTCAGAGTCCTATTCATACTTCCCAATTTTCTAACTAAAGTGGAACTCTTTTTCTTGGGTCATCTCACTTACTTAAATATCAAGCTAAAGCTTGGCACATCACTTAAAAAAATTATTTAATGATATTTTTTATTTATCTTGCACTCCTAATTTCATCCACATAAATTTTCAACTTCATTGGGTCCCTTCAACGAGTCTCGAGCAATAAGAAATTGTAGATTTTGAATTAGAATGCTTCTAAGTATTGTGTGAACGAAGGGGTGACATAGTTCCCAGTCATTTGATTCACACAAGAAGTGCAGCTCTCCGTAATTTCATTTCGATAAAACCAAGCCAAGGCAATATCAAAAGTGAAATTTACAAACTATATAAATATAAAATCTTGCATTCATTGTGGTATCAAGCCCAGATACCTTGTATATTTGCATGGTTAAAAATCAATACAACTGCTTACCTTATCCAAAAAAAAATCATGCATTAATTAAATAGCTTTAATTTTTAAAGTTAGGTGTGTATGTCCACAGAATTTCTTCGAAATTATTTGGGGCTAGTCACAAAACATGAGCTTTACCTTCTAACAGATTTTGGAACAGTGCGACTTATCACATCCTCTATGGAGATTATCCTCTGTATTTCCTTTTGGCCAGAGCCCTATTCACACTTCACAAATGATTTCTCAGGGATTTTTAAATTAGGGGTGAGAATTACCTTAAAATATAAAGAACGAATCTCAACCTGTCCGGTTTAGTATATTAAATGATCGAGATCTATTGCTGTCAAATTCAATAGTGCACTTTTCAGGAGACTTCATAAATCAAAGAATTACACATTTTTATGTAGTTTAGTGCACATGATAAAGTTTACATTTTCTCTAAAAGAAAAAAGAAGTTGTACATTTTCGAAACCTATCTTATAAGATTTAACAAAAGCCACAGAACCATCTTTAATCTCCTTCAACTTTTTAGTACAATGGCGACGTTCTACAGTTTTATTATTAATATTTATTCAATTCATACCCAGGGAAAGATAAGTTCCACATACTTTCATAGGTAATCATATGTTAGCACCAGCCATGGAATGATGAAATCTATTGGCGAAAGACTTAAGTCATGGATCTAGAGATCTAAGCAGTCACCCAGCCCTAGCTCGAGGTAAAAGGACTTGAAGGTATTTTGGGGGTTCGGGCAAGGGCACATGACGTGCAAGTGATAGTCTCTAATTGCGATGACAAATTCTTTTTTTCTATTTTTTTGTGCGTTTCATTCACTGATGACATTTTCCTTTTCGGTAATTAAATGTGTTTTGTTTACTTATAAACCTTTTTGAAAGTGACAAATGCTTATATAATTAAATAAAGTTTAGGCCAAAGTCCGAAAAGTTGCGCTCATACGCTATATAGGGATTTTCAATAATGATTTAGGCTTCATTTGTTTCACGAGGAATAATTTGAAAAGATTTTCCTAAAAATTGCCACTCGTATTGTTTGAAATAATTAAGCAATGTAAAAAGTTTCCATAGTCGACAATAAATTATGTCTATCTATATTAGTGAATGATATGAATATTTTCTGTCTTTCATTTTTTTTGAAAGATACAAATAATTAGTTTGAGGAAAATATTTTTGAATAATTTATTTTTAGTAGAACAAATACGACACGAGGCGAATTGCCCTTTCAAAACCGTGATTCTTCCTTCAAGATGAAAGAAGCAAAGCATTGACACCAACGCCATTGGAAAGAAGAAGTAAATGCCCGACGATAATGTATTAAATTACCTTTCCTCTCTGTCCGCTACTTCTCCTTCTTCTTCTTCCTTTTTTTTTTCTTGGGAGTTTTGGGAAATTCAAAGAAGCTCTGGATATTGTTTTCATTTATTTTCACACAATGAAAGAATAAAAGAGAATTTTAAGATCAAATTCAAAATTCACACTGCACAAGCTTGATTTGAGTAAAAATCCTTTTAAATTCCCAGAGAACATTCTCAAAAATTATATCCCATAATCATCTCAACTAGCACGACACATCAGAGGCAAAGGAATTCAAATTCTCTCATTTTATGAGTAAATTCTCTCTCTTGTTTTGCTTCCAATTATCGGATGAAGGAGAACCCGAAGCCTGGGTTAAAATCTCCGGAAAGAGCAGCAACAGCTGCGGTGGCCCCGCCTCCGGTGGCAACCAGTGAACAAAGAACCCTTTCTCCCTAATTGTCCTCTGCCTCACTCTGGGTCCACTTGCCACATTGCCCTAGACGATGATCGGTTGTAGGGGTCAAGCGTGAGCGATGTGACGGAGCTGAGGATCAGGGAGGAGAAATTAAGGATGGTCGGAGAGAGGGGCTCAAATTTCCCGAGCAAAGACTCGGTTGTCGAGCTTGCTAACTAAAAGCTCTCAAAGGGAGCATCGTTGCTCGTAGAGCTTGAAATTTGGGCCGAATTTGACCATGGCGTTTGATAAGGTCATTTTGACCATTCAATTAACCCTCAACATGTGTTATTGTTATTATGTCAACAAGTCCACCTACAACATCGAGAAATGCTCTCAATTATTTGACATGATGAATATTTCAAGTTACTTAACAGGCTGAATTTGATAAGATATCAATTTACTGTAATTTCATTGGGGGCACACAATTGTGTACCATTAGATAAAAAGTTATACATGCATTAGTTCCTACGATGGTAGGATACCATTTATTTGTGACATGGGGGTATCCATAGAGTACCACATGTCCTATGCAATCTAATGACCCCACTACAATACCATATAAAAGTAATAGGAGAGGAAAATTACTAAAAAAGATCTTAAATCTATTGCAATTGTGTTGGCCAATTTACGTGGTGTGATGGATACTGACGTGAATAATTTTTAATAATATATTTATTATTTTTTGTATTTCTCTCTCTCTCTCTCTCTCTCTCTCTCTCTCTCTCTCGCTCGCTCGCTCGCTCGCTCTTGCTCTCTTCCTAGAGATGAGGGTCAATGAGGGTGAGTTTGAGCTTGCCCTAAGGCCAGGCCGACCTTGCCCAACAACAAAATGGGCAAGCCTCGCTAATGGTTGGACAAATCTGACCTTGCCCAATGACGGAAAGATTAAGCCTTGCCATGGCTAGACTAGGCTTGAAGTCACCTAGAGACGGAGCCTCACTAGTGGCTGCATGAGATTGATCTTGCCTTGCAACAGTAGTCGAGCCTTGTCATGGCTATGCTAGGCTCAAGTCACCCAACAATGGTGAAGGCAAGCCTCGCCAGTGGCTGGGCAAGGCTTGCCTTTGCAAGCCATTGCCTTTGGCTAGTGCCTAAGGTTCGAAAATCGACTAGAGGCACAAAAAGAAAAAGTAATTAAATAATAAAAATGTATAAATATATAACTAAAAATTATCTATGTTAGCACTGGTCATGCTTGTAAGATAACAAGCATATGTGTAAATGATTTTTTTGATAAAATTAATTGGTTGGATTGAATTGATACAAATACAAAAAGTTTAGGAGTCAATTAATAACAAAAAAAAAGATTTAAGATTGAATTGATATAGTTACAATAGATTTAAAACTTTTTTGATAATTCTCACATGACCGTTGAGTATGGCTTCTTCCACTTTTTTCTCAAGGGATATAACTCTTTTGTGAGCCTCTCTCTCTCTCTCTCTCAACATCTCACTCATTTGCAATGCTAACTTTAGTGTCGGAGGCCTAATCCGAGCACAAGAACCCGGACGTCCTAACCAAGTTGTTGCGGTACCAAGCTCGTGGTCCCCAGATCTAGCTTCAAGGTTGTCGCCGCATGTGAGAATGAGCAAATGACTTTTGTCATTCTTTCCTTAAAAGTCCTAGAAATTGAAAACAATCCCTTAACCAACGTGGCTCTTCCCAACATACTCACAACAGCTACCGTGGTCCTGACTTGCATTCCTAAGCCAAGCATCCACCACTTCCCTATGCCACGGCGGCTCCTCCACCATTCCCTTACGTGCCTCCATACCACAAGCTCTAATCATTAACCTCAATAATTCCATGCTCCTCCTCTAATGTACGGTTATTTTGGCTGTGAGCGCACGCCAACCCCCCTTTTGCTCACGAACCCAATGTACCACAGGAGCCTATTTTGACATCACATCCTGCATTATCAGAGAACGTTTTGATGCAACGTACATTATCAGAGACCAACTTTTCACTTTGGAAAGCTAAGTTGTTGTGCTCTTGCATACACAACGGCATGATCTGTAAGGTCAAGTCGCGACTGGCGTTGCCTAGGGAGGAGAGTCGATAGTTCAACCTATGAGCTTGAGAAGTGAACGTGGAGTCAGGCAAGAAACATCCAGCTCCACAAACCAAGTGGATGATAGTGGCGTAGATCGACGAATTATGGAAATGGAGCACATATTGGGAGATAACATCCGGAGAATCAATTATCCTAAGTCACCGGAGCAAATTCCTATCATCATAATCCTTAAGTTCACTAACGAGGTAACGGTTGCTCCCCTTCTAAAAGGGATCAAAATGCCCAATTTATGCCAGCTTGATGGTTCAGGAGACCCTTTGGATCAGGTTGAATCGTTTTGGGTTGTTATGGTGCTGCACGCGGCACGGACGCAATTATATGTCGGGTTTTCCTGGCGACTTCCTTGGTGGCCAAAATATGGTTAAGCAAACCGCCATTTGTCAGCTTCTTTTATCAATTGGTAAAGTCATTTCTCCAGCAACCAATGCTTCCAAAGAACAGAGAATTCACTGCTAGCAATTAAGAACAACCAGGAGCGTAACTATAAGATTATCTTTGTCTATTTAATGAGGCGGCCATTGAAATCCCAATTCTCCTTTATTGGCTGTCATGGCGGGGCTTTAGATGTCTCATTTCTTGTTTCTATCAGCAAGAAACGACCTACTGTTGTAATTATGGTTAATGGATCAACTATCCTGCAAAACGAGATACGTCGCTTCCATTCATGTATCTCATTAATTAATGTATTTTGAAGATCATATATCTCTCGGATTCACTTATCTGATTTATAATAGATACTCTTGAGTTCATGTATCTTCTCCGTTCATGTATTTGATTAATTATTGTATTTATTAAATTCATGAACCATTTCTCTTCGAGATCTCTATAAATAGAGATAGTTCTCCTCATTCTTTCATTGACTTGCAACCTACATCTCTCCTCAAGTTCTCTCCAAGTGTGCTGATTTCAAAAAGTGTTCGACAAAGTTATGTTCGTATAGTGCTGATGCCAACAGGTTCGAGATATTGAACTTTGGGTGGCGAAGCTTGTGAAGTTGCTCAGCACTGTTGGTAGGAGCTAATCATCTTAAGGAGATTCGATTAGCCGTACCTCATCTCCAATTACCATTTTATTTTGTTATCAATTCTCTTGATTAAATTTTTTGGTGATGACAAATAGTGTTACATATTCTTCCCACAATCTTCTTTTTTGTCTCATTTCTTCTACTTTTCCAACAATCTTAAGACGATTAACATTCCCATTGTTTGTTGGAGATTTGAAAATCAAGATGGCTAATAACAATCAAGTAGCTAATGATGTCCATAATGCTACTAGAGATGAACTTATGGTTGTTTGAACTGGTGATGTTCAAACCTTGTGGTCTGGTATCATGGTAGCAAATGCTACGAGCCTTCAGGCTGAAACCATCTATGGTGGTGCGAGTACGAGTCATCTGATTGATAAACTCAAGATTGTTTTTTAAAACACTACAGGCCTCATGGCTTTTGGCTCTGTTTTTTGAGGGATAGTTCAACGAATTCTTGCCTACTGTGATGGCAACACCTTAGATAACAGCTAATGAGAAACCAGAAATATTTATCGGTGTGGACTTTAAGTAGTGGCATAAGAAAATATTTTTCTATTTGACCACGCTAAATTTGACAGAACATGAAAATGTTGAGCAATTGATTGATGTAGTGATATCTAAGGCATTCTTGGTATCAAATAACACCAATTGGCGGTTAGATACAGGTGTCACAAATCATGTTTGTGTAGATAAACACTTATTCTCATTTTATAAAAAGTTTGAGAAAGCAGAGAAGCTCTATGTGGCTAACTCTACAATAGTAAATATTACTGGAAGAGAAAAAGTTATCCTAAAGTTCACATCTGGAAATGAAGTCACATTGCTAAATCTACTGCATGTACCAAAGATCCGAAGGAATCTCATTTCTAGCTCCATACTTGTCAAGAAGGATTTCAAAATTGTAATTGAATTCGACAAGTTTGTACTTTCATAAGGGAGAATGCATGTGGGTGAAGGGTACTTATATAATGACATGCTCAAGTCTAATGTGACTGTCACTGATGTAAACTCGAAATTCTTGTATTTAAAGACTAGCAATAAAGAGAAGTCTTCAATATACATTGTGGTAGATTAGAACAGGTAAATTACGATTCAATGAAAAAGATAGCAAACTTGGGGCTTATTCCAAAATTTGAGTTGGATGCCCGTTACAAGTGCAAGACTTGTGTTAGGGCTAAGTTTGTTAAGATCTTTCAAATCGGTTGAAAGAAAGAGTGAACCTTTACAATTAATCCACAATGATATTTGTAATTTGAAGTTTGTGGAAAGTAGAGGTGAAAAGAAGTACTTCATCACCTTTGTGAATGGCTATACTCGATTTTACTATGTTTAACTAGCAAAAATGGGGTTATGAGCATGTTTATCAAGTATAAAAATGAGGTTAAGAATCAACTTGATAAATGAATCAAAATGTTTAGATCTAATAGATGAGAAAAATACTATTCTTCCAATTTAAAGGAGTTGTATGTTAGTTTGGGAATAATTCTCCAAACGGCTGCACCTTATACTTCACAACAAAACTGAATTGCTTAATGGAAGAACATAAATCTAAAAGATAGGTAAGACACCTTAGAACTTGATGGCTAATGTCATGCTCTTAAGTTCAGGTTTACCTCAGAACTTGTGGAGAAAAGCAGTTCTAACTGCGACTTATATACTTAATAAAATATCCCACAAAAAGATGCGTAAGACACTACAAGGAGTTATGGAATGAGAGATTGTCATCCTACAGTTATTTGAAAGTGTGTGAGTGCCTAGCCAAGGTGACTATTTCTCCTCCTATATGCATTTATTTTGACAAATAAGTAGCGATTGCAAGGGCACATAATGTGATCTATAATGGTAAGTCTAGACACATATATAATATAGTAAGACAGTTGCTCCCAAATGAAATAATTTCTTTAGATTTTGTAAAGTCAAAAGAAAATATTGTGGATCCGCTAACAAAAGGTTTGTTTGAGAGAACAATTAAACTGCACATCGAGGGTAATTGGGTTAAAAGCCTTAATACAATAAAGAGATTGTAGAATGGAAACCTAAACTACCCAATTGGAGATCCCATGGACTAGGTTCAATAGGATAATACAAATTCTAAAACTTTAACCCTAGGGTAAGCATTGTCTCTCATTCCTAGGATGCAACAATGTTTTATGTAGCGTTTTAGGATATGCTATGCGTTCAATGATTCATATATCTTGGATTTCAATATCCAGGTTAGGTATGGTAGGATACTTTTAATAAGAATGCACATATATGCGAGGAGCTGGCCGACTCTGTGAAAACCTTTCAAGGTAAGATTTTCTAAAAGCACGCATGAATCTTGAGAGGTTCAGGGCCGGAATAATGAGCACAACCAAGAACCAATCTTGATTCGAAAGTGCTCTTTGTGAGGTTTGTTGTCTCGACTTACACTAACAACTGGCGATTCAAGGCTATGTCCATCGACTGGTTAAGTATGTCTGATAGACTTTCATTGAAGAAGGTTCAAAGCGAAAGCTACCTATCTTAATGTAGTGTATTTCCACAGGCACACTTAGATTTTCTCTAGTAAATTTCTTTTATTGATCTATTAATGTGGGGGATTGTTGTAATTATGGTTAATGGATCAACGTATTATGCAAAATAAGATACGTTGCTTCTGTTCATGTAATTATAGTTTTAAGAAGTGTTCGACATAGTACTCTTCGTATAGTGCTAATTCGAGATGTTGTACCTTGAGAGGCGAAGTTCGTGAAGCTACTTAGCACTGTTGGTAGGAACTAATCGTCTTAAGGAGATTTGGTTAGCCGTACCTCACCTCCAATTACTATTTTATTTTGTTATCAACTCTCTTGATTAATTTTTCTAGTGATGACAAACGGTGTTACATATTCTTTCCCCAATCTTATTTTTTGTCTCATCTCTTCTACTTTTCCAACACCCACCACTTTTGAAGAGGTTTATACCCGTGAAATTAAGCATATTAATGCAGAAGAGGCAGTGGGGCGACGGGCTTACTCGTCAACTCCTGGCACAACGATGCAAACGACGATAGATCCACCGAAGGAGAAGAGAGTGGAAAAGGAAAGGGAGAGTCAAAGAAGGGTTGAAGTCACGATTTTTCGCTTAAGTTCAATTTAAGGGAACGAATCTCTAATTTCTGTCTTTGGTTGACCCTAAGGCAGAAAACTTAACCATTTGTCAAGCTTAGAAAACTATGTTTTGACGTTTTTTGTTAACCTTATGTTTTATCGCCATAGGGGTAACTTTTTTCGGATGTAAAACATTACTCTGCAGAAAGAGGTGTGCACCCCCACTTTTATATCGTTTATTGTCACTCAAATAAACAGGCTAACAAGTGCTCCAAGCACAAGTACAAACTTTTCTAATGAAACACGAATCACAATGGCACTCAACAACAATAGAAGCTAGGGAGACACTAGGGAGTTCACTTGGCTGGTGGGCCTTTGCACTTGGGCTGGAATGCTAAAGGTCCGACCGAGTAGAGGATGAACGGGTTCTTGAACGAGAGGAACAGCTTCTCAAACTTCAAGGAGGCGCCGGTCAATCCACCGTTGAGATTAGATGGTTCCCTGCATGAGGATTTTGGAGATGAAAGCAAGAAAATCTTGCACTTGTGGGCGGCGAAGCTCGTGACCGTCTTCGGCGCTTGGAGGAAGAAGTAGCCATTCTTGTCGGTCTTCGCAGTTGCCACCACCGGGACCCTGCTGCTCTTGCAAAAGAGCTTCACTTGGGCACCTGAACCATGAATATATTGCCAGTTAGTGTATATAGGTTTTAGGGGAACGGAGAAACTTGTAGAAGCTAATGAGGAAGATTAGCCGTTTCAAGGTAATTATCAACCTTCTGACTTTTATAACTAATCAAAGCAGAAATTACTCGCAGTATGCTTGACGCGAAGAAAACTAGTGGAAGCTAAAGAAAAAAACATGGTCGTTTCGAAGTAATTTTCACTCTCCTCGTCTACAATGGCCGTTTCAGATTTATTAAAATGGTGATTGAGGCTGCTCCCAATAATTGCCGAACCGTTAATGGAGGTCAAAGATTTTAAAATAATCGAACTTAGGAAATGAGGTACGACATATAGGAATACTCGTCCTAGAGCTCTATGAATCCTAACATAGAGGTCATTGGCTTCGACTCTCTCTTAGAAAGAACAATGCTGGAAGTACTGATGAAGCCATCCTTAGAGGGTTCACAATATTTTGTCAAAACAATAATGTGGAGAGTTCGTTTTTAGACATTTGAACGACTTCACTGTCTTGTGAGCTTTCGATCAACTTCTTATTGATAAACATTTTCGGCTGCGAGGCATGATAAGAAGTAGAATGAGTATACATATGCACTACTTACTCAAATTTTTTAGTTATGTCATAATATAGGGGCTTTGATAAAATAAAAGTAAAGAATATAGAGGCAGAGAACTCACCAAAAATGGGTTTAGCGCCGTAGAAGGTGTTTTTGCAGGACTTGCAATAAACGACGCCTTGAACGGCTATGAAGCCCCTAGAAGGAGGCGGGTGGACCGGCGGTTTGACAGGAGGGTGGACCGGCGGTTTGACAGGCGGGAGGGCCGGCGGTTCGACAGGCGGGTGGACGGGCGGTTTAACAGGCGGGTGAGCCGGCGGTTTAACAGGGGGGTGGGCCGGCGGTTTCACAGGGGGATGAGCCGGAGGATGAAAGGGAGCGAGAGATGGTGCGGGGCTTGGGGGGTGGGGGAAAAAACAGTAGGCTTCTTGGAAGCAGCTAAGTAGGAGCAAGAGTTGAGCAAGCAGAAAAGCCTTGCTTGGAACTGAATCCATGGCTTCTGCTTCTTCAGGGTTTTTGGAGAGAGGACGAGTGGGAAGAGGAGTGGGTGATTTCGGTCTTCTCGAGGAGGAAGAATTTATAGAAGGTTTATGGAGGGATTCTGAGTGGCTCTCCTCTCCCCCTCCCCCTTTTTCGGGCGAAAAAAAAAACAACACAATGATGTTAGCCAGCTAAGGTAAGATGGAATTAATTAAGGAAACCTATGAGTGCCCTTTTGTGACCGTTCCATATATTGCGATCTTAAGGACGCATGACATATTACATGATCTAGTTGATTGATTAGCTCATTTAAACTATGCATGGCAGGTAAGTATGTTACTTTCATTACTTATTTGAAGAATTTTAGGTTCTCTTGAAGCATAACCTTTCTATTTACCTTAACTACTCAATACATCTCAAATCAACGATATAATTTATAACGCTTAGCATATTAAGATTGATTTGAGTATACAAGACACTTTCTTCTTTCGAAGTGAAGTGCCACGAGGAGTGGGAGTTGGAATTTTTTTTTAAAAGAATAAATGCTTGATATGCATGAATGCACAGAAATATTGGACATGAATGGAGAGAAAAGCTAGTGATAAGACGAGGCAATTATACTTGTTCAATAAGGATATGCTCCAATGAGCTGATTCTGGGGTCGTTCAGTGCGTTAAGGGAGCATTTTACATGGCAACCAAGTATCAGGAATAGTTTTATTCATAGTCATCGCACGAACAAATTGGCACTCGTAAAAGAAAATGGACCCCAGAAAAATCAAAATGTAAGATGAGCAACTTAGAGCGTGTTTATTTTGCGAAAAATGAATTAAAAATAATTTTATAAAATGATTGCTTTTTATTACTTACAAAATGAATGGACAAATTTTTTTTCAGTATCCATGAAAATGGTCAATCATAATTTGTTGTCAATAATAAAATCTTATTTGTTAACTTGGTCTTTTAAGCAATTATTTTTAGTAAAATATTTTTCAAATCATTCGTTTTTCATAAAATAAAAGCTGCACGACTAATATGACAGTGATAACATGTTTGCGAAGTGCGATAATTAAAGGGTGCATTCTCGTCTTCATCTTTCAGCACGCTTATTACAGCATCAAGCTGTGGATTCACGTCCCAGCTCGATGCGCTTCACCTTTATGGCGTATCATGCACTTTTATATGCGCTTCACCTCTGTCCTTCAAGGGAAGTGATCCAAGTCCTCCTTCAAGCCCTTGAGTCAGTTTCGCTGACTCTTCGGGACTTCTTCCTAGTTCGTCGTTTATCAGAAAAAAGCTGCGGGTCGGTTTCGACGAGCCAAAACAACGAAGTATAACACTGCATTTGTTTCCCAACCATAGCTAATTTACTTGCATAATGCTTTTTGAGATTTCTTGAGTATCTATTCTGGCATCCTTCCGGTCTACACGATGCAGTTTTTCAGACTCCATATTAACGTGGGCATTACTACTCTTTATTAAAAATGAAGACATGTAACAAAGGGTCACTCCCGATTATGAGGCCCCGGATCTGCGGGTCTGATGCACAACATATGTTTGCTTTAACTTCGGAGAAACGACAATGGTGTTTTCTGGCACGGAGTCCCTTGTTCTTGCTTGCACCAGTTGCATCATTGGATCTGGACTTTCCGCGGCCAAGAGCCATCTTCATCTGGGCTTCCTTTCGTTCATCTCTCGTTCATAAGATTCGAGTTCTCGATCTGTTCGGGGTCGCAGAGCACACGTTATCGACTCAAGTTGAGCGCTCCCATCTAGGTTTTGTAAAAAAAGAAGAGCTCTGCAAAATGCCAAAGGATATTCCCAGACTTTAATCACGATGAATTTTACGGCTACGTGAGAAAGAATCGACTTTAAGTTTAGCTGGCGAAGCTTGTCCCGCAAACCATGTTATGAAATTCCTTAGAACTTGGGTTGATAGCGACGGTCAAACGATAGGCACATGATAGATTTTTCTTACATAGTGTATGTCATGATGACCGCAAAGGGTGGGTTAGACTAAGAAAATTGACCCCATGATAGCGATGGAGCAAGTGACCTTCAAGTGTGCCATAGACTCCATGAACCCTAGTACTAGATTTTTCTTCATATTGAGCCGTTTCCACCGGTTTTTGGTAATAAGAATTGGCATTTTACATTTCAATGCCAGCTCTTAAGTTCCATACCTTGTAGCCACAATCACTCGGGACTAAACCACAAAAAAACGCTGTATATCTTATGGATCCCCCAATTTCAATGTAGATAGTTTGCTTTTTATAAGATCAAGGAGGCAAACTTAATTTGATGCGTGAAAACGGACTAATGATATCACCTAATTGTTAACCTAGTTACAACATAATTTGTCTTTCATAAAATAATTAGATATCTACACATGATTAGAAATCACTAGTTGGCCGTTTTAGGGAATAGTGACATGAATGGTTTCTAAATTTTCCTTCAATATTCAATGTAATATCTGAACAATTTATGTATGTTTGACTTTTAAAATTCACCCGCAGGACAAATGAAAATTCTGAGCAACGTGGTCATAATTTCCATTAACTAAACATTAGATTTGATATTGGATATCGTCATTTCTCTCCCCGCTTATAATCATTTTGCCCTCCCCCCCCCCCCAAAAAAAAAGGGGGGGGGGTGGCGAAAGGGAAAAACAACATGGCAGTGTACATATTACTTTGGCTCGGCACAATCAACAAAAAAAAAAAAAAGATGCAGGTGACGTGCCAATAGAAACGAGCAAAATCTTATAAATGGATCATATTGAAAAAAGAGTTAAAAAAAATTATCCATAACATTAGCTCTTATCTTTTTAGGAACTTTAACTCAAAGATGTGAACCAAAACTTCCACGAAAGTTCGTGTGCTCCTCATTCTAATGAAATCTTGCACGTATGCATAATCAATGCCATCCACATGCCAGGGTGAGGCCAAAGCCATCACCATGTGAAGTGAGAATCGAGAGAATCTGATAATAAAGTCAAGCATTCATTTCTTGTAAACAGCAAAAAATAAAATAACACTCGATAATCTACTTCCAGTCGAGTGATCCTAAGTGTCTCCTCGTGTCTCAGTATGCCCCCGCAATTCCGAGCTTTTGACCTCATTGATATCCTTCAATTGGCGAAGCATCCATTCACGAGATCCAAGAACTCCAGCAGATGTTAATATTCCATTGATTCTCTTTCCTCTGCAATGATTCTCTATTAAAATTCTTTTATTTCTTCGAGATTATGCTCTTAATTACATGAATTATTAAAAAAAAATTACAGGAACCACATTTTCTTGCGTGCAGTGCTAGTTTAATCAGTAATCGATCTTTTCATTCAATGCGTATTATTAATTGGACCGTAGCATTTCCTAAGCTACCAAATATCATGAGTACAAACATGGGTACGTATCGATGGCTTAAAGGTTGTTATACAGTACTTGGTATGTGTATTATTTCTCTTACGCAATCCGCGTCCATCGCAGTTGATAGATTCGTTATAGTTTGAGAAATTCACAAGCTGTTCAAATCGTTGACGATGAACGCGGTTTGTGTGGAAAGGAGCACGAAGATTTTGTGCACTTAAAGACTTTTTTTTCATGTTTAAAACGTTACTATTCCCTATATAAAACCTAAAGTATTCTAGCGTTGACTCCAACATGCAATGCTGGAAGAGTCACCGACAAGACTCCGCCAGCGATCCGAGGACAAGAGCCTCGATTCATAATTGGACAGGCTGGCGTGCCTTATTTTCTGAGTGGCTGTCTCGAGATTAATCATTATCATCTTAAATTTCATGGGATGAGAGACATACTTTAGAGCCCAATTCCCTTAAAAAAAACTCAACTTTAAGTCTAATACTAATTATATCCTGGATGTTTTTTTCTTTGAAAAATCTTAAACTTTAGGTTTAGTTCCAGATCTACCATGAATTTAATTTTGCTTGAAAAAATTATATATTTCAAACTGTTTCCAGATCTACTCACGTAGTCCAGTTCCAACTTGACATGACATTTCTTGATCGATAATAAATATACATCAATAAAGTGATATGGAAAATTATCTCTAAAATGTGAATATGAAAATGAATGGTGACTTATTATGGTTTTTGAATGAAGGGATAATGTGGATAAAATTTGGGACTAAAGTATACATTGATGATTTTTCTTTTAGACAAATTTTTTTGGGTAGATTTGAGACTTGACGTAAAGTTTGTAGTTTTATCTGAGAAAAAAAAATGTATATGGTAGATTTGAGACTACCAAAAAATTTTGGGATATAATTTAGACTAAACCTAAAATTTAGGATTTTTTAGGAGATTAGGACAAATCTGAGGGCACGTGAAACTTGTATTGTATGTTATATTCCTTTAACACAACACTTTTCCAAGCGCTTTTTCCAAGCGCTTCCTTCATCAACAGTGTACCTATTTGAGTGATTTTCTTTCTTGACTTAGTTTTTTTAATTGTCGCTTGTTTGATTTACAGAAAATGATTAGTCAACAAAAAATCATTTGATGGTCAACAAAATATGCAAGCTTACATTTGGCAAAATGAACTCCCCAACCTAAAAGTATTTAAAAACATGCATACTTACATTAAGCAAAATGAATTCCCTAAGCTCAAAGAAAAAAGCACTTTCATAGAAAAATATAATATACAAATGTTCTCTTTGACTATAAAATGGTTTTTCATTAACTAATTATTTGTAACAAATCAAACTTGTAAAAGTCTACAAAATTAATGGGAAAATGGCACAAATAATTCATGGAATTTGGCTAAATATGTAATGTGGTCTCTAAAATTTTAATTTATTTAATGTGATTCATGAACTTTAGTTCAATGTATAATGCGGTTCTTGAATTTTCGATTTATTCAATATGACATTTGAAATTTTGGAACATGTTCAATTTTTTTTTTAGTAAGGTAAATAATTATATTGATGTTGAAACATGCAAACCATACAAGACATTAGAGCCCAATACCACAAAACTTGCATCATCACGAATAGGAGATGTGAGTATAAGGTAACCAAGATTCCATGAAAGAACCAAAAGAGAACTCCTAAACAAGGGTCAACTAAGAAAAGGCCTAAGTAAATGCCATATAAGAGTACGAAAAAGGCCTAAACAATGGCCAATCTCATTAAGAGTATCAAAATACATCAAGAGAAAATGGAAGAGGCAATTCCCCAATTCCATAGAACCCTCCTATTCCTAGGAGAATCCACCACATGTTGAAATGTCATAAATTTATTTTTGACCATCATAATCAGTTTTGTCTTCATTGTAGGGACAAAAACATCACAGTTGTGGAATAAGGCATTATGCCGCATCTTTCAAATAATATGACATAAGGCACCTAATGCAAATATAGCAATGCATTGATGGAAATAGTTTCTAGCAATATATTTAGTCACCCACTCAAGAGTCTTACGCCACGAACCATTCCTCCAAGATAAATTACAATTCCCAATCCAAAAAGATGCAAGTTGTAAAGTAACTCGACATACAATATAAAAGAGGTTTATGGAATTAGGTCTAGTATTACATAAGACATAATGAGCACCATCCATTCTACCATGAGATAACATGAATACCTGGGTGGCTAGTCTGCTCTGTGTCATCAACTAGAGATGAAATTGGTGCTTGAGAATAATAATTTTGCTTCATATGAAGGAGTGCCGTGATACTCTTAGGCCCCTTGGTCATGTGATAGACCATGCAGAAGCCATCGAAAAAGTACCGGATGTGTCCCATATCCATCGAAATGAATCTGGTTGACCCCTCAAAGCTGAGAGAGTCTCTCCCTAAGTGTCCATCATCTCCAGTAGAATAGAAGATTGTCTTTTTGAACATCATAAGATCAATCACCTTGGCTTCTTTGGAAAAACCCAAATAGTAGATATCATGATTGGAGAATAATAAGTTCAAAGGATCGCGAGTATGCCAATGATCAAACCGTAAGGATATTGATCACCCATCACTAACAGGCCACTGAAATAAATGTCAGAATTCACATCCGAGCTCAAGGATCTTCTCCCATGCCCAAGAACAAATTGTTGGTTCTTTTGCTACCTAAAAACTCTGCTTACTTAAAAAGGATGAGTGAATTCATTTGCACCACAATGATTCCTTATCGGTGAAAAGGATCCAAATATGCTTCAACATGGCGGCATTGTTGCTTTCCCTAAGTCGTCGAATACCAAGACTCCTTTCCTCCTTATGGACGCAAACATCTGTCCAAGACGCTTTGGCCCCACCTGGCCCAAGTTTCGGACTCTTCCAAAGGAATTACTGGATTATACGCTCAATTATATCTATGGCTGAACTAGACAATATAAATAAACCAGACCAATAAACATGAATGGCATGGAGAACTGGCCTGATAAGTTGCAAGCATCTTGCCAAGGAAAGAAATCGTTGGGTCTAAAATTGAGCTCGTTTTGTAATCTTGTTAACCAGAGATACGCAATTTGCCTTCCCTAGTATTCCCGCCATCACAAGATTCCCCAAGTATTGAAATGGGAGTAAGCTTATCCTAAAGCTAAGCAAGTCAATAAGGGAAGCATGTAGTTCCTCAGAACCACCCGAGATGTACACTTCACTCTTCTCATGGTTAGGTTACAAACCTGACCATTTTGCAAAAGTAGAGAACGTCGTCTTCATAAGTGCAATAAACGTCATATCAGTTTCATTGAATAGAAGTACGTCATCAGGGAAGAATATGTGAGTCAAACCCATAGCCTTATATCTCTAATAGAATTTGAACAATAGTTGGTTGGTTTACCTATCAATGATACTAGAAAAAACTCCATAATCAGGGTGAAAAGATATGAGTATATTGGGTCTTCCTTCCTAAGACCCTGTTGACACCTAAATTTTAAATTACAGATAATAGATTTCGCAAGGGAAAATATTGAGTAGATTTGTGCTAAATCTATAAAGTTTATCTCTATGCACAAAAGATAAGGTCTAAAGAAAACGAAATCGGTTAAATCTTTTTAAAGGATTGACTGAGATTGTTTTGTTTGCTTATAAAAGACCACACCCACGCACAGTAAAAAGGGCACAAAGAGCTTTTATTCAGCAGAGAGGAGTACACATATACACACGCCTACAGAGAAGAGTTTTCTTCAGCCAAGGGGAGACTTACTTTTTCTGAGCAAAAACAGTACACCTACGCACACACACGAAAAGAGTGAAGAAAAGAAGAGAGTGAAATACGAGGGACTTCTGGGGGGATTTCTCTTCGTGAAAAAGAAGCAAAAAGGAGGTGGGCTAGGAGCTTTGACTTGGACGATCCAAGCGCAATTTTCTTTCTCTGGGGACTCATCTGCGGTCTCCTTCGTTCGTCTTCACCGATTGCCGGGCAAAAGGTGCAATCCTCTGCTCTACTTGTTATGGTTCTGGATTATACAGTGATTCTATAATGGAGAGCCAATGAATTATAGTCAAAGTTTGCCGCTTAGGTTGTGTTGGAATCGACAATATAAGATGCTCAGAATGTGGCGGACGAGGTCTTCTTTAAACTAATTGACTTTTTTTATTGTTTGTTCCTTTAGTGTATTTTCTGCTTAATTTTGTCCACTATGACTTTCGTTATGAAACTGCGAACTTCATGGAAATACTATTTGATGTTATTTTGCTTCATGAATTGGTGCATAGTAATTGACTAAGGAGCAGTGTCAGCAATTCAATTATAGTGATTTTGTTGAGCCGTAATTAAAGAACCTTTTTTGATGGTATTGCTGAAGCTTTGGTATATGCGGTGGTAAGAACAAAAGAAGTCCCGAAAGAAAAAAAGCTAGAGAAACATCAATATGATTCATTGTTAAAAAAATTCTTTTCTCAAGTTGATTTGAATTTTGCTGAGTGATATTTCTTGTCTAAATTGCGTGTTTCAGGTGATAGGTGTTATCAATTGGAATTAATTTTCCAATTTGCAACCGCAAAAGTCGATTTTTTATTTCGTCTATAAGGCTTTAGACGAGATAATTAATTGCGCGGGAATAGAATTGATATTTTGATCTTTAAGGCTTAAGATTGATTTATTGATTCTATCTGCGAGATTCTTTGTTTGAATTTGTGTGTTATTTTCCAATTGATAAGTCTTGTCTTGTTTAAATTGCATGTTAGATTAAGTTTTAGTGTTAGATAGGATTTTATTTTAGATTAAATTGCATTTAGATAGTATTACATAACATGATTAGATGGCATTTTAAATATAATTCGCATGTTTAAATTAGATTTTCATGTTTTTATTTCAAGTTCAATAAAAGATTCATATACATGTCACATGCATGTCTTTTTCTTTTAATTTGCATTATTAGTCATTGCATAACATTTAGATTAGGCACATTAAATCGCATGTCATTTAGGAATTGCATAGAAATTCATACCATGAAGGAACATTGCATTTAGAAATTAAGAACATGTTAGATTAGATTCTCATGTTTTATTAGTTTGTTTAATTTCGAATTTCATTTAAATAAGAAAATGCTTTTAAAAAAAAACTTTGCACGTCATTTAATTCATTTAGTTAAAACACATCATTTAGTCCAAATTAATATCATGTTAGGTCATATCATTAGAATTAGACTTTCATGCATTTACATATTAGTTTAGTTTTCATGTTTTAACATATTATCCGTAGTTAAAATAATGTTTTAGTTTAAATTATGGATTAATTTATTTCCTAGTCTAAATTAGATGTTATTTAGCTATAGGATAATTAGTTTCATTATATAATTTTGAAATTCATAATTTTGCATTTAAAATTGCATTAAGATAATTGCATATAGAATTAATTTTTCATTACATCCATTACATGCATTGCATTCATATAAAGAAAAACCAAAAAAATCCTTTTGTTGATTGATTTCATTAGGTCATCTTTGTTCATGGTTTTATTTCATTAAGCATTTAAATAATTATTTACTCACTCGCATGATCACCGTGCATGTTAGGAAATGAACTTAAAATCAATTCAAGCTGCCTGCAAATTATTTTGAAATAAAAGAAATAGGTTCTCAAGTTCCCGAATTTATGATCTCTGGTTCGTAGGGGTAAAATACGACTCCCAGTATTTTACATGGGTTTCTAATCGACCCACCATAAATAGATTAGTGGCGACTCCCTTTTGAAATTAACTTTGCACATTAAAAGTGAAACCTAAGTCGCGAATTGGTAAGAGCTTGGGAGAGCTCGAGTTAAGTAATACTTAGCAATCCATTAGCCTAATCCTAGGTGGTGCACCTTTTGGAATGGTCGCGACAGACCCCTAGAGCTAGCAAATAATTCATGCAATTATCCATTAATAGATATGAAGAACTTGGTAGTTCTCACACAAGTGATGATCAACATAATCATATGGGACAGGAACCCAAAAGCACATAATGTGAATTCCAAGAAATCCCAATCAATAATATCATACGCCTTTCGGAAGTCTACTTTCATAGCATACTTGGGGGTATAAGGTATGTTGACCCCTAAATTTTATACTTTCGCATATAAATTTAATTGCATCAAAAAAATATAAAAATGGGGGAAATTTCTGTCAAATTTATAAGAGATTTGACCGAATATTTCACTTATCAAAGTAGAACACTTTTGCAAAAAATCAAGAGAATAGAAGAGGATGAGGAAAGAAAGTTTTGGTCGAAATTCCTATATACCAAGGGGGGTCGGTGAAGAGAAAAAATAGGGAAAGAAAGTAAAATAAAAATCTCTATCAAATCTTCTAAGATTTGGCCGAGATATTTCTTTTACCCAGCATATAGGAAGGTCATGAATCTGCAAAAGGGGGACTTCTTGGAGAAAGAGAGAGGAGTCGAGAGAACAAATCGAGAGAGAGCCCCGTCCGAATCCTTCAACGCTGTGACTTGTGCGCGATCTCATCGCTCGTTTGCTGTCCTTACCGGTGAGTTGATTTCGTTGGTGCGACTGTCCGACTAAGCTCGCCCCGTGATCGTGGTCAGGGAGTTTCACGTATAAGCGAGGATTTGACTCGAGTTCGCTCGAGCGCACTTCCTCTCCGTCGTAGCCGAGCCACGTAGGGACATATGCTGCATTTTCTTTTCTATTTTTCTTTTCCCTTGGTCTCATCTTCTTTCTTGTTTCCGTTGGTCTCTTCAGATTTGGGAGTGGTGGTCGTTTTGGCTGATTTTTAAGCCTCCTTGTTGCTCATTTTTGCTTCTGTGGCCATTCTTGATGCTTCGTGTGTTCGGATTTTGCTCCTGTTGGTTTTGCAAGTACACATCTCTAGCTGCATCTTACCTATTTGATGGTTTGCTTCAATGATTTTGTTTTAATTTGAGTCTGATTTTATTCATGCTTGTTTTTTTCTTGTTATGTTATGTTTTGTGTTTTGTTTGTCTTGCTATTTTTGGTCCACGGAGTCGTCGTAGAGATGAGTTCCGACGCCGGCGCTGTCAGTGACGCCCCTACCGCAACGCAGAAGCACACGGAGCGCCTGTGAGCATGTCATTCACCAGAGGTGCTGTAGGAAGAAGAAGACCCGTGGGGTTTCGGCCAAGAATCGAGCTGAGTTGGGCATTGGGCCGATCGACTTGTGTGCGGTTTGCTCGGCTAGACGTCTGGGCCGTGGGAAGTTGAGAAGTTGTAATTTCTTTCATTATTTTATTATTATTATTTGTTTATAATGTTTTAATAAAAAAACAAGAATAAAAAAATTCTCAAGTTGATTTAGTTATTTTATTGTTATTTCCTATCTAACTTATTTGCTTTGCTAATAGGTTTATCAATTGGAATTAATTTTTCAATTTGCAACTGTAATATCAATTTTTTATTCCGTCAATAAGGCTTTAGACGGAATAATTAATTGCACGGGAATCTAAATGATTAATATCTTGATCTTTAAGACTTAATATCAATTTATCGATTTTATTCGTGAACTTTCGTTGGTTAATTTTGATGTTATTTTTATGGTAGAAGTGTTTGGTTGATTTAGTTTGATTTTCTTTCTTATAAAAAAAAAGTACCAAAAAATTGTATTCCATGTTTATATAAAATTGCATGTTAGATGAAATTGCATTTCCATATTTAGATTAGATCGCATGCTAGATAATATCGCATTGCATGATTAGGTTGCATATTAAGTATCATTGCATGTTTAAATTAGGTTATATATTTTGTTTCAAGTTCAATAAAATCCATAAAAGTTTCACATCCATGTTAAATAGGAATTGCATATCTAGGTTATCAAATTCCATATCATGTTAACATATTTAGAAATCTATGAATCATGCTAGATTAGGGATTCATATTTTATTAGTTTAATTAATTTCGAATTTCCATTAAATAAATAAAAATGCTCAAAAAATGCATTTTGCATGTCATTTAATTAATAGCACGTCATGTAGACTAGTTTAATTTAGGATTGCATATTATAAAGCATGTTAGGACAGACGCATTATACTAATTTGCATTTAAAAAGAAAATCTAAAAAAATCATTTGCTTTGTTTATTGTTTGTTTCTTTGAGCTTTTAAATAATTGTTTGCGCATCCACGTGATCATCATGCATGTTAGGGAATAAAATTAAAAATCAATTCAAGCTGCCTACAAAAAGTATTTTTGGAAATAGAAAGAAAAAGGCACTCAAGTCTCCAAATTCAAAATCTCTTATTCGTAAGGGTAAAGTATTACTCTTAGTATTTTACATGGGTTTCTAATCGACTTACCATGAATAGATTAGTAGCAACTCTATTTGAAATTGATCTTACATGTTAAAGAATTGAAAACTAAGTTGTGAATTGGTATGAGCTTGGGAGAGCTCGAGTTAAGGTAATTTTAGTAATCCATTAGCTTAGCTCTAGGTGGTGCACCTTCGGATAGGTCGCAACAAGGTACATGATGAAAATCACAAATAGCTCCTAAGCTAGCATAATGTTATCACTGATATGCCAGCCTTTGACAAAGACATTTGGAGATGTACTAATAATCGATGGAAGAACCGAGGCCACCCGATTAGCTACTAACTATAGATGGTGTTGCATCAAGCAATTGGTCTATAATCATTCACTGAGAAAGCATTGGAAACTTTAGTAATTAAAGCTATGATGGCGGTGTTCAGCTGATGAAACATATTCCAAGAATTCAAAAAATCCATAGTATCTATAGTCACTAATGAGCCTACTATATCCCAAGACTATTTAAAGAAATCAATGTTAAAGAGAAGAGGGTGCTACGAATCTTCAAATTAGTAAAAAGTTTTGATAAGTGTCGTACTTAGCTATCATGCAATGTGTGCTTAAGAGCCACCCAAATGTCCAGGACTTCATCAGACAAAGACACCCGATTCCCAATATCATCCACCACTAATATAACATTGTTACTGAGTTGCTTGTTCTTCATAGAGTGGTGGAAGAACTTTGTATTCAAATCTCCCTATTGTAACCATTATATCGTGACATTTGTCTATAGAAAATCTCCTCTTGCAAACTAAGACTAGAGAAAGCCTTATTAGCATCATTCTCATCCTGAGCTAGCACCGAATTATATAGGTCATGCAGTAAGGAGTCCTAAACCATACAGAGTTGTTGTCTAGCCACCCTATTACGCTCAAATATATCCGAGAAGGACTCCCTATTAAATTCTTTCAAACGGGCCTTGAGTGACTTAAGCTTAGTACAAGGCTAAAACATCGGCGTACCTTCAACACTACGATCCCAAACTTGAGCCACCAATGTCATAAATTTTGGGTGCTTCATCAAAAAATTAAAGAACTTGAATGGTCTGCACACCTGCACCATCAGCATAATTCGAACTATCATCGAAGAAGAATAAAAAATACCTGGTGTGAGGAAGTTTTTTTTTTTTTTTAAAGAAAGAGAAGGCCAAACTCCTAGGAATATTAACTAAAACTCTGTCAATCTTCTTCATATGCAGTTTTCCCCCTGAGATGTGGCTCATGTATATCTACATCCCACATATCTCAAATCATTCAATTTTGCCTCAAGTAGACAATTATGAAGATCATTATATGCTGGAATCTAGTTATCAGACCCTCAAATTCTTTCAAATGAAGCCCAAATAGCATTAAGATCTCCCGCTACTATGCATGGTGTCTCTCAATAGGAGCAACACTTTTGTATAAGATCAGTCCACAATAGTCGCCTAGAGACAAATGTGTGTGCTACATATACAAAAGATAAGGCAAATAAAGTATCGGATGCTAACTTCCTAATATGGCCATGTATAACTTGATGAGATTTATCGACAACTTGAAAAGCCACAACATCAAGGTTCCATCCTACCTATATTATCTCATGTATAGAATGCTCATAATTAGCACTCCAAGACTAACCTGATAACCAAAAATATGGACTCTGAGGCCTTAGTTTCCAAAATACCAATACAATATAAGTTGTTACTCCTAACCAAGTGCCTCACTTTAGCTTGTCTAAACAGATTAACTACACCTCTAATGTTCTAAGCTCCTATATACATATGTACAAGCAAGGAGAGATGGTTATTGTTTCATAGCCTAACAGCCTTTTCTTTTCGAATTCACTTTAAGGGCGGTTCGTGGAGGAGGAGTTGGAGAAGGCATTGGAGAAGGTGCTTGAACATGAGACTGCTCACTACCCGAGCTAGACCTTTCCGCATCCGACAAAGCTTCATCTTCATTACCATTTTCAGACTCAGAGTTAAATAACTTATCCAAATCAGAAGACTGTACTTTGGTAAGTATGGTGGCCTCGACAAGGGAGGAAGTCTCACCTTGGATGACCAACTGAGTAGAAGAGTGGGTATCATCCTAGGGAGGGGCCAGCTTCCCAGTAGACTTAGCATGTTTCTTCTTGGACTTGACTTTCCCAATCATCCCCAGCTAGAGCCTTGCTAGTGCTTTCACTCGCTGCATCAAGTTTAACAAACAGCAAGATCTTCGAATCATCTTCAATTTGTGGGCCATTGGCTGGAGACACAGGCAAGGAGAGCTGTGCCTTAGGACGCTGCTATTGTTGATCCCGTCGTACTCTAGAAGAGGCCACCGTCAAATCCTGCGCAATTGGGACAGAAGCAACCACTAAATGGGACACCACCAAAGCCAAGTGGCCTTCATCCGAGCCCACACTAGGCATTGCTGGGCCATCTCAAATCTGTGGAGCGCCAAGAAACTGCTGTGGATGCTCATGGTGCCTTCCAATCGAGGCTGTCCACGAGACAATTGCCGCTGAAACAAAACCAGCAACCCCATGGGACACTGTAGGCCGAACTTCAACTGGGACAACAACTAGTGGCCAAAGGTGCCACAAACATTGCATATGATTGGCCTCCAATCATATTCCACATAAATAGCTTAAGATTGCGCATTCATATGGAAAGGGATGGAAGGTTTCCAAGGCTTCTTAGCACTCACCTCTACAAACACTCTAACAAACGAGATCATCTTCAATTTCTTCATTTGGCTGTCCATATATTGCGGTTTACCTAATTTACTTGTAATTTGACTTATGCTCAACAATGACCAAAGGGTGTGAGAAATATTCCTCAACTTAACCCAAACAGGAATTGTATCGTGTTGGCCTTTCTTGAGTTCTAATAGTGGGTGCTACTATTGAAGGATGAGAGGAACCTTAGCAACAATCACATGTTCTCCCTCAAGAATTTGTCTCCTAAAATCCGAGCCCAGAATATGAAAGAAATAAAACCCATCTCTATTGGCCATAACTTCACACAAATGGCCTCCTCATGTTTTCTTAAGAATCGCCTCCGTGAGTTTGAAAGGGAGATTCTTCCCTACAACCCCACATAATAACCCACTAGGCACTCTTTCCATTTCGGATCACATGCTTCAATTATCTAATTAGAAATAACTAACTCCTCTTTATCATCATCAGTCAAAGAAGGAAAATGAGTAAGAGAGTGACCTTTAGTAGCTGTGTGGGCCACACTTACCCATGATCCGGCCTGTTGCATTGGTCGTGTTCGAACCACATCTCTTCTCAGGACGTCACTTTGATCAGTTCTTGTTGTGCCCAACACACCCGCTTGGTCATCCATGTCCAACACATTGTCCCGATCACGTCCAGTGCTCGGTCTCACACCATCCCGATCAGAACCAGCATAATGAGGTGGTCTACTTCCAACCTAAACATTCCATTGCACTCCTGGGCGGCTTCTAGAGCGAGACTTCTTTCTAGCATGTGGAGCTCCTACTTCCACTTTCCCTTTGCCCATGTTAGCATGAGCATCTTGCCCCTCCTTGATAATAGGAGAGATGTTGTTATTAGTACGTGCTTTGTCTCCCACAACAGAAGAAGCATTTACAGTTGTACTCTCAACTCGAGCATTAGGACTAGCAAAATCCTTAAGTGTGTCCCTCCTTTCCATACTTCGACCCCTCTCGATCTCAAGAGGAGCATTCACCAATCCGTCCACCTTATTAACAGCTTCATCATCATCATTAGTCACATTTCCAATAGCTGAAACCATGAAGAACAGCTATGTATTAGCAAGAACAGCACACCCAAGCAACCATCAATGTGTCCAAACAAGTCAGAGGTAGATAGCACGCAAGTCTAGTCCACAAAGTCCAGCAACAAGTCCTACAGGTCGTGTGGTTCAAAACTTCCAGCAAATAAGAGCAACCCAGCAAAAGGAACAAGGCCATACCCTCACGAACAGCAGCTAAGGACAGCGAAGCCCAGACAAGTCCAGAACAATTTCAGCAAATCCAACAAGACACGACCCAGATACCCTACATCCAGCAAGAGTTTCAAGATACGCTCACAATCCTAGAAATTCAGATCACACTAAGCTGAGTGCGAACCAGCTTCAAGCTCACACTTAACCAGCTCCAAGCCACGCCTAGGAGCTTAGCAGTAACAGCAAGAAAACCCAGAACAAGTAGACGAACTTCCAGCTTGAAGAACGAATAGCAAGCCACCCAAGCAACCCAGAAAATTCGCACACCAGTTCGTTCAACTCACAGCTAACTCGGGCCAAATGGAAACTAACCAAGCAACTCTCTTCACTCCAAGGCTAACAAGCTACCAAGGCCTGAGACCAGTAGCTAAACGCAAGCCAAGAGCCAAAGGGATGCAGCATAAACTTCCAGACCAAACCCAGAAAATCGCGGGCAGCAGAAAAGCCCTAATTGTGAAGGGTAATAACTTTCGATTGAGAGATTACCCATAAAATTTCTTTTGATGGAGTTGTAGGATAGGTAGAGAGGAAACATTCCTCCGATTTTCAGCCCATTCGGACACCCGAAGCTCCTCCAATCAACTCATCTTCAACCAGAGAGTGGAGGGAGTTGGCTGCGTGCTGCTGTGTTACCTCTTCAAATTGGTCTTTAAATTATATGAAAATATTCAATTGTGTCTTTTCATTAACTTAAATTGAGAGACCTTATTGAATAATTTCATATAGTTTGGGGATTAGTTTGAACATGTATTAAAAGTTTAGGAATAATATTGAACAAATTGAAAATTTAAAGATCACATTGCATGTTGTTAAAGTTTAAAAACGACGTTAAACAAATTGAAAGTTCACATATTACATTGCACATTTAACCAAAGTTTATGAATTATTTATGTCATTAACCGAAAACTAAATTCTAAAATGTGCTCTCAGTCAAATAAACACACTTTTAATCATATTCTCTTGGAATTGGTCAATACAAATAATGAGGAAGTTTATAATACCCTCACTTTGAAGTTTGCATGTCAAGTATACCTGTTAAAGGTGACAAAATGGGTAAAATTTTTTCATATATCAATTCATGCTTAATGATTTTGGGGAGATATGGGTTGCCTAATAACATGTTTGTTTTGAGGAAAATTTTATTAGGAAGGAAAATGCTTTTTAGAAAATCATTTGTGGAGAAGTTGTTTTCCCATTTTTAGATTTGGAAATTCATATTCATAATTTTTAAAAGTAAATAGTTATCACTTGAATAATTTTCAACAAACCAAACGCATAAAAGTTCGGAAAAGTAATTTGAGAATTTTTTTTACCTCAAACAAAAAACACAAGATTTGGAAATAGGTAGGAATAGGTCAAATAAATAAACATTAATTAATAATTGGTACTAGTGGATTTGGGAAAAAAAACCCATTTGACCAAACGGTAATGCTAAGGCTATCCTGCTCTCACAATCTTTTAATTGAAAAGGAAACCCAGCTGTGCTAAATTCTTCAATAACGCGTAGGACTAAAACATACATAGTGGGATAGCAACTATAAATCACGCTGCTTCTGTAATAGTCTAAATTTTTCCAGATTGCATACCGAAACACTTAATTATAGAGAGCCAAGGCAAAGACCGTTGTAGCTTTAAGGCTTCCAGGCAAAGCAAGCAATGTTGTAGATCTGGACATTTCTGCATTTGCAATATTACTCTTATTATTATATTTGTTTTTATTTCAGTGTTTTTCTAGTTGTTAAGCTTTTGAGGTTGTTCAGGCAAACATATAACCTTAAATTTTTTCTGAAATTTCTTTTTCATAATTATTTTTTAGATAAACTAAATTGTGACTGACACCAAGATGGCAACGATAGGGCAATGATAGCGACATACAGGTATGAGCATCAGGTCCAATTCAATACAAACACTAGATCGAATCGGCTTATCGACACCCTGGTAGAAGCCAACCAATTTGTGAGAGCCGGAGCATTGCTCGTTACTTAGGCAAGGTCCACCACTCTTCGCTTCAACGTCAGCTTCACGTCCCATTTCATAACCGGACCCTCGAACCCATCCATGTGGGTGCTCTTGTCTGCCAACATGACACTCACCCACATCTCCATGTTGATGATGTGCTAGGTAAAGTCACGTCACATAACCCAACCCGAGTATCCTAACTCCTTCAGCGACTAGGCAAGCCAAATCATGGAGTCGCCCAATTCTCAAAGACAACAAATAAGCAGAAAAATTGCTGAGAATAAGCATGTGATGGGTTGAGTGGAGTAAGTATTGAGTCACCACACTTATATTGTACAAAATGGATCAATTTGGATGGAATCACTTTCGACCCAGCCCACCCGTTTGATAGGCCTAGCATGTGTCCAAGATTAATTGTCGTGGATTTTGTACAATTTAATTAGTTGTAGTCTACTCAATGTGAAGAGGTGATAGGCATCAGCGATCACACATTCAATTTCTTTTGTCTTGAGCACACATATTTGGTTGCTTTCCTTATCGTGCTATCCTTGGTAAGACGGAGGGCTTTGAAATGAGAACACAAATTTATAACTATACAAGCTATTATAAACGTTTGATCGAGACTAAAAAATAGATCTTCTTATGATTATATCTAATAAAGTAGGACCGTTCATTGGAAAGGTTGCTAGTAGAAGGAAAAAAGTATAAAAAAAAATGTCCTAAATCTATGCATCGGTATAAACTTAGTTATAAGTCTTTCGATTTCAATTGGATAAACTTTCATTGTTTGCAAAAATGAATGAACGGAGAACATATATTTGTTGTTTATAAAAAAAGTTTGAACACAACTTCTTATTGATGACGAAAACAATTTAAATTGATTAATTATTTCAAATAATAAAAATGACTATTTTAAAGAATAATAAACAGACCCGCTGAAGTTGTCTAAGATTTAGGATAGTCCTCTTACATAGAATTGCTTTCTTTTGGATTGCCTATAAATGTAAGTTCTTCAGTGTGCTCAGCATTTCTTCTCTCTATCCAAGATCGGAATTTATCTCTTTTTCCGTTGGTTTTATTACTTTGGATCCAAATCACCTGCTGTGGTGTATGGACCACAGCAGGTGATGTGATCATTCCAGTCGTCCGAAAAAAAAATTGACTTTTTTTTTATGTTTTTCCCAACCGTCCGATCTGAATCGGACGGCACAACATCTCTGCTATGGTCCCTGCACACAGTAGGGGATCCATTTCCCATTACTTCATAGGTCCACTATATATAAAGTCGGGATGACTTTTCTTATGGTGGGTCGTCCAAGGAAGGTCCTGTCACATATCCTTTTTACCTTCAATCAGCGGAAATGGATCCTTAGCGATCACACAACTTCTGTGTGCTCGGCGTTTCTTGTTTCTCCCCAAGATTGGTATTTCTCTCTTTTTCCCCTGGCTTCGTTACTTCATAGGTCCACTACATATAAAGTCAGGGGATGACTTTTCTATGGTGGGCCGTCCAAGGAAGGCTCTGTCATTTTGCAGACTTTGTTCTCGTTAAATTGGATAAAATTCATGGTTATTATGTATTTCTCGATGAGATGGAGTTGACTATGTCATAAAAAATTATAAGGGTCAAATAATATATTCGAGCTATAATCGCCACTGTATCTTTAATCTATAGTGAAATTTTGTGCTGTATTTTTCATAAAGTATGTCACGTACACCGAATCACGTAAATTCACTGTTTAATTTATTTCCTATTTTGTAGTTTATATGTATGCAATCGATTGTTTGTGCAAAGAGGGCAGTACTTGTTCTGCATCATGAGTCTTCTCATTCATGCTTATAGACATGACTCAAATCAGTTAGAGTAGCTTCTGCTTTAGGTGTCAAAGCCCTAGCTCTTAAGGAAGGATTATTGTGTTTACTACAAACAAGAACTGCATTACATCTGGAGCTTCGGTGATCGGAATGAGCTGATTTTTGGAGAGATGGTACTTCCCTACCCGATCTAAAACCCCTCTGAACGGCGGTCCAAGATTCCGTTCCTACAAAAAGTTATGGCCTTTTTGGTGTAGGGTCTCTACTGGATTGCGTTTTCTGCTGTTCCATTGGAGATGTCTTCGATTTCTTGTCCTCCGGTTATCGGATTGGGATGAAATTTAGAGGAAGCCTTAGTCTTCCGATGGTGTACATCCCCATAAAAGGAATTTCTCTGATTCTTCTTCATCCAGCCAGAATCAACTCACGAAATTGCAGATTCCCTTTGTGTTTTCTAGGTTGAAGGCGGGCTGTTTCGTGGTCGATTTTGGGAGTTCCAACCATCGGTTTAAGCTGATTTTTTGTGGAGGAACTAAGCTCCACATGCCTTACAACATATCCAAAAATCAGCCCCTGGTTTGTTCTCTAACTCTTTTTCTGGGTTTTTGTTCAGTACGAATTTCAGGGGTGCCTGTTTTCTGGTGAAGGGTGGCTGGTTTGGTGAGTGTCTTTGCTTCGAATTTGCTGAGGGGTTGCTGGTTTGGGGTATTTGGTTCTTGTTTGCCAGCCGATGGTTCTGCTCTGGCTGTTTTTTGGTGAGGGGTGGCTGGTTTGGTGCGTTTTCTTTGCTTCGAACTTACTGAGGGGTTGCTGGTTTGGTGTAATTGGTTCTTGTTTGCTTCGATTTTGCTGAGGGATGGGATGATTTGGTGGTCCATCTGGCTGTTTTTCGGGTGCCATAGAAGCTTGGTTATTGGTACTCTTGCAGTTTTGGCTATCTGGTTGTCAGAATCTGCAAACTCGGTGATATGGCATCTATTTTTCCGGTGTTTTGAGCATCCAACGCTGCGGAGTTTGCTTGTGATCTCTGAGATTGAGGTTCTATAGCTGTTTTGCTAGTTGGTTGGCTGTTGTTGTGATTTTTAGTTGATGTGGTGATGGAGAACGGGGAACATGATAAACAGCCTCCGGTTGGTACTGATAATCAGCATGGAGTTGAAATGGATGCTGCCGTTGAAACGGGTTTTTCCAAACCTTCTAGGGGGCGTAGCCTGACTCGTGGTAAAGCTCCTATGGACCAATCCCACCGGCTAAATTTTGAAGAGTTCCCTACTCTGACTCGTCTAACGATACCGAATATTGCCCGGCGTAATGACCAATGGCGCCCAAGCACTATGGGATTTCAACAAGGTTCTAGATCCAAAAGTCGAGGTCGGGTGGTGACTGGTTCGAATTTAGTTGCTGGTCTGGGTACTTCTAATGGGACTAAGGAAGGACCGAATATAGTTGGTGGTGGTCCAATAGGAGAGCCGAATCGGTCTTGGGCGAGTGTGGCAAGGGGCATCACTAATGGGTACTCTCTTACTCACTTCCCTTCACTGACTGACGATGATTCTGAGTTGGTTGTCACTAAGGAGATGTTGGAAGCTTGTGAACCAAAATGGAAGGAATGTCTAGTTGGATACTATATGGGGAAGAGAATTCCTTTTAAGCTCACGGAGGCTATTCTAAAGAAGACATGGGGCGCTCATTTGAGTGAAGTTAGAGCAAATGAGGAAGGTTTCTACTTTTTCCACATTCCGAATGCCGACTTTAGGAGGAAAATCATTGATGGTGGCCATATAGTTGTGGCAAAATCTCCACTCATTCTACAACAATGGGATCCGCACTTGGAACTCAAGAAATGCAGGCATGATACCCTCCCTATTTGGGTGAAATTATGGAATGTTCCGTATGCGCTACCATTGCAAGTAAGGTTGGCAAGCCACTATATGTGGATAGCCAAACTGAGAAAGCCAAGAGGCTTTCATTTATTCGGGTATGCATAGAGGTGAGTGCTAAGAAGCCGCTCAAGACCTCTATTCCACTCTGCATGGATGACAATCTCTATCCCATTAAGGTGGAGTACGAGTGGAAGCCTACTGTTTGTAACATTTGTGGTACTTTTGGCCATAAATGTAAGGATCCCATTGTACCCATCGAGGACCTGCCTCTAGCACACACTAGCATTGAACCAGCGATTCCCGATGGCTATGGTTTGTCACCCCTAGTACGGCACTCACCTAGTGCAGAGCGATCTCCACCCGTGACATCCCCTTTGACCTCGACTCACGTCCAGTTAGAGGTCTTCTTCGATGATTTGGATGTGGCTAATGTTGGAGACGATAGAGATAAGGGGGAGGCTTGGCAGCATGCCAAGTCCCAGAAGAAGAAAAAGAAGTCTTCGAAGAAGTTCACCACCCTAGAGGGTGCTACACCATTTATCACCAATCAGGGTGAGACATCCTCCCTTGTTGGTGCCTTTTCTACTCTAATGGCTACTCAGGGTGAGATATCCTCCCCTAGTGGTGATATTCTTCATCCTTCAGATCCGGCATCCTTCTCGGCTGATAAGACAGGCGGATCCTCCCCAGATGATGATGGCCAGTCGGATGAGGCGACAGGTGATGAGGCTTCGCAACGGCCTAACCAACTTTCTCCTCCAAGACCGACTCCTAGAGTTAATCCGAGTAGGAAGGGTCGGCAAGCCAAACACCGATAACATCCTGCCTATCTTTTATATCTTGTACATATGAATATAGGAGTTTGGAATATTAGAGGGATAGGTACAACACTTAAGCAGGCCGAAGTGCGGCACTTAGTCAGAAGTAACAACCTTTGTTGTATTGGTGTTCTGGAGACTAGGGCTTCTGAAACTTCTTTTGTGGAGCTCTCTACAAATCTCATCCAAGGATGGGTATGGTGTGCTAATTATGAGTTCTCCCAACAAGGGAGGATTTGGGTTGGTTGGGACCCGAGGATAGTGACCTATCAAGTCATTGTCAAATCTAAACAAGTCATGCATGGTCAGATTAGTGAAATTGCATCAAATACGTCTTTTGCCCTATCTATTGTATATGCAATGCACTCTTTTGTTTCGAGGTGGCCTTTATGGACGGATCTTATACAGAGGGGTAGATTGAATATTGATATGCCTTGGTTGGTGGCTGGGGATTTCAATGCTATTCGATATACATCGGATAGGTTGGGAGGGTCTGAGTTCTGGATCCCAACATTTGATGATTTGCATAATTATTTGCTAGAGGCTGAATTGGATGACTTGAGATATACCGAGTGTAGATATACATGGGCTACATCCCAATGAGCGAATCGTAAGCAGAGGAAAATTGACAGAGTCCTAGTTAACACTTGCTGGAGCACTTCATTCCCATTTTTAGAGGCCAGTTTTCTTACACCGGGTATATCTGATCACTCTCCGATGACTGTGCGTATTATGCCTTCTGGCCAGGCTCGACAACCTTTTAAATTCTTTAACTTTTGGATGTCACACCCGAAATTTATGGCGATTATTGATCGAGTTTGGAACTACTATATTGATGGTACACCTATGTTTCAACTTTGTTCTAAGCTACGCATGCTCAAGGAAAGACTGAAACATTTTAATCGAGACACTTTCTCGGATATCTCGAATCGCACAAGACTGGCTAGACAGAGTTTATCAGTGATTCAGGACTCCTTATTGCAAGACCCAACTAATGTTCGGTTAGCAAAGGAGGAGATAGATGCTATGAAGGCTTTCTCGAGTCTCCGCTTGCAAGAGGAGGCATTTTACAAGCAAAAGTCGAGGATACGATGGCTGAAGGAGGGTGATATGAACACAAAGTTTTTCCATCAGTCGGTGAAGAATAGACAACTTCAGAATAGAATCATCTCAGTGATGGATAATGCAGGTTATATGGCTTCTTCCCTAATAGAAGTAAAGAGAGTCTTTGTTTCATACTATGAAGATCTTTTCTCTTCTCCGTCTGGGCGAGTAGCTCCTTCGATCCAGGATATTCGGGCAATCCTCAAGCACACACTGAATGAGGATCAGGTACGAGACCTATCTAAGCCTTTTACCGACTTAGAGATTCGTAATACCATGTTTTCATTAGCTTCGGGGAAAGCACCGGGCCCAGATGGGTTTACTGCGGAGTTTTTTAAGAGGTCTTGGGAGCTAGTAGGCCCTTCAGTAATTTCAGCGATCAAGGATTTTCTAGAGTCTGGAAATATGCGAGACCTATCTAAGCCTTTTACCGACTTAGAGATTCGTAATACCATGTTTTCATTAGCTTCGGGGAAAGCACCGGGCCCAGATGGGTTTACTGCGGAGTTTTTTGAGAGGTCTTGGGAGCTAGTAGGCCTTTCGGTAATTTCAGCGATCAAGGATTTTCTAGAGTCTGGAAATATGCTTCGGCAACTGAATACCACTATTATAGCATTGATACCTAAAATTCCTAATGCATTGTCAGTAAATGACTACCGTCCCATTGCATGTTGTAACACGGTATATAAATGCATCACTAAGCTAATTGTTAATCGGGTGGCTTTAGTCCTTCCTTCGATCATTGGTACATCACAGAATGCCTTTGTTAAAGGGAGACGTATCAGTGATAATATCATGCTAGCACAGGAGCTTTTCTGTAATTTTCATCATGTGCCATATCTACCTAAGTGTGCAATGAAGGTGGACTTCAGGAAGGCGTATGACACCATCGATTGGGACTTTCTGGAAGCTATGTTATATGCATTTGGTTTTCCAGCTCATATTATTATATTGATCATGGCCTGCGTGCGCACACCAAAGTTCTCTATATCTATCAATGGGGAATTACACGGCTTCTTTGCTAGTACCAAAGGCTTGAGGTAGGGGGATCCAATCTCGCCGTATCTTTTCACTCTGATCATGGAGGTCTTCTCAGGCATCATCGATAGCCAAACATCTCAGCTGGGTTTCATGTATTATTGGAGATGCAGATCTACAAAGTTGACCCATTTGTTCTTCGCTGATGATGTTCTATTATTCAGTGAAGCAAATGAGGTTTCTATTACATTTATGAAGACGGCATTATCTAGATTCGCGGAGTGGTCAGGCTTAGAACCAAACTATGATAAGAGTGAGGTATTCCTTTCGGGTGGAGGAGAGGAACTAAGGGCATCTATTATTGACTTGCTTGGCTTCAGGATTGGCTCTTTACCTTTTCGCTACTTGGGAGTCCCGGTTGTGTCCAAACGACTGGGAAAAGCAGATTGTGTATCCCTAGTTGACAGAATCACGAAGAGAGCCCAAGGCTGGACACAACGATTCCTATCCTTTGCCGGAAGGTTGCAATTAGTCAGATCAGTTCTTCATGCCATCTAGGTCTATTGGTCGAGTCTATTTATATTGCCTAGCTCTGTTATAGACAAGATTGAGCGAATATGCCGGCAATTTCTATGGAAAGGCCGAGATTAGGATCAGGTGGTGCCAAGGTATCCTAGACAGATGTTTGCCTTCCTAAAGAGGAAGGAGGTCTAGGAATTCGGAGACTTCGAGAAAGCAACAAAGCGGCCATGTTGAAGCACATTTGGAACCTATTTACGGATAAGGAATCCTTATGGTGTAAATGGATACATTCTACTTTTTCTGCATGGACAGATATTCTGGGTGGCCAAATGCCCAACTTCTTGTTCATGGACGTGGAGGAAAATCCTGCAGCTTGGGAAGGAGTATCGTCACCTATTCCATTGGCATGTTGGCGACGGTAAATCTATTTCGCTATGGTTTGATCATTGGCATACTAGGGGCCCCCTGGCCTCGTCATTTTCCAATAGAGATATATACAGATTGGGATTTTCTAGGGATGCCAAGGTAGAGGATCTCTTCGAAAACCCGGGTCAGCCTTCTATTCTTCTTCATAGATTGGAGGATTGGGGAGATATCATTCCCATACTAAGTAGTGAGCCGGACTCCTTTCTTTGGACGGGTGACCCTTCTGGTACGTTCACCGTGGCTTCGGCATGGCGAGCTTTACGGCCTTCTGGTCAAGCAGTCCCATGGTTTTCTTTTGTCTGGAACAAGATGATTACTCCCCGGCATCAATTTCACTTGTGGATTATGATGAAAAATCGACTACCTACCCAGGTGCTTCTACTATCCTATGGTAGAATTGAGTATTCTAATTGTGTATTCTGCAACATTAGACCAGATTCTTTGGATCACCTATATTTTGGATGTTCTGTCACATCACAACTACTTTCTTTTTGGGCGGGGAATTGTACCCTATCCTGGAGGAGTTCTTCATGGGCTGAGATGACTGTATGGGCAACTCAGCATATTTCTGGTAAGAGCTTTTATCAATGTATAGCCAGATTTGCATTGGGAGCATTATGCCATATTATTTGGAAGTCGCGGAATGACGCATTGTTCCGCAATACTGCTATTTTCATTCCTGCCATCAAGCTGAAGCTGACTAGAATGGTCAAGGATAAAGCAAGGACATTCCAGCACGTTTTGGACTCTCCCAGAAATAGGAGGATACAACAGAATTGGGGTATTGATGCCGCCATTTTCTCTTGAATTTTTACTTTTTGAGTAGGACTTGTCTTTCATTTTTCGGCCTTCGATGGCCATTGTTTAGGCCTGATACTTAGGCCTATCTTGTGTCGATAGTTACACCTCGGTTCCCTTACACTTACGTTACCAAATGATAAGTGTAAGTTTTGTGGAACCGAGAACTGATGCCTTGTACATATTGCTTGGTTAGAAGATCAATACAAGTACTTACCTTACCAAAAAAAAGACATGACTCGGACACCAAAGATCCTAGGGAAACAATGCACAAGATTTTGCATCCCATCTGAGATACACAAGTGTTCCATCCCCATCTCCCTTCTCCAAAGTAAAAAGAAAGAGCGGAAGGAGGTCTTGAAAGAAGGTTGCTGCTTGTATTCAGTACATAAACTCCAGAAACAATACAGCTTCTGCTTTCACCATATCAGAAGATCTAAGAGAAGGCCAATTTCACACCCGTTCTTCATGCAATGTATTTTATATTACTATTGAGATCTCTTAATAACATATAAAATACATGATTTAGTGACAAATCAGCCCATGAAAGGTACAATTTTCTATGGATCAACTAAGTGAAATAACGCATTTCTACAATCCTCTAAAGATTCAAATAATTCTGCAGAATCCAAAGCACCAGATCAAGGATGAAGCTCCATTAGCGTATCATCGACAATCTCCTGTAGCCTTTGAAGTATTCTCTCATCTGAAGAATGGCCATCTCCAACCTGCAACATGCTCAAACTCGGAAATAAAATTGGAAAAACCGGCCAATTAAAAAGGCCCAAAGAAGAGCATAAAGAAGGACATGGAATTTTTTCCTGCAAACCTTGGCTTGGAGTTTCCGTCAAACTCTTCACATTAGAAGTTAGAAGTCATTGAAGAATTGACTTTTTTCACTGTATACTTACTTGGTCTGTGAATTGACTTAAAAAAACGCGATGTCTTACTGTCACTACTCTCACAGCTGATAAAAATGACTTTGCACTGACATTAGTTACATACTGTAATTTAACCTGTGCTCTTAAGCCAGCTCTGGAAATCCTAAAATAAGTTATGTTAATACTCGGCATACCAAAACCCTTTTACTTAATCGACGTACAAATTGTGTGCGAGTATTGTAACAATCGAATTAGTTGTACTTATAAACCCTAAACACACCTTAGGTGTTCGATTCACCTACTTAGGCTTTGAATCTCATCATATAGTTTAAGGTTAGTCGGATGTTTCATGATCGATGTAATCTTTCTACTTGATTGAGTGGGGCTTACTCATTGAAATACTTTGAGAGATTTTCATTGACTTTGTCCATGTCAACAAACAATTCAAAATGTCTCGACTTTTTTAGAACAAGTCTAAATCAAATATCAATGATTTGAAGCACTTTTTTTCACACTATTTTGGAAATCCAAGGACTCAATCATATGAATACATAAAAATCTCTAAGTAGGTTGCTGTGCTAGTCTCCCCCGAGAAATAGTCGAGGTGCGCGCAAGCTGGCCCGGACATCTCGGTTATCAAAAAAAAAAATCATATGAATACATAAAATACATATTTCCAATCCTAGTACAAAAGGAACGGAAATGGATACTCAAGTTTAAGAGAGTAAACAAAAGTCCACACTCGATCTCATGGTTACATATTGAATTATGTGGAAAGCCATATTCATCTCACTAGCTAACCTTGGCCTTTATCATTTGAAGATCATATATAGTATTCAAAGTTTATCTCGATTTGGTACCGCTCTTGGGGCCCGCATTGAAATAATACTTTATCCCTAGATGCCAATCATCTGCTGTCCTCAGCGCATTTCGGGGAGAACCAACTAGCGCTAAAAACAAGTGGATCGTAATCAAACACCTTATAGAATTTCATTCCTTTCAAATTTCTTTTATCATCTCTAGTGTACAAGTTCTGGAAATCTAGCTTTCTATTCGTTTTTTGATCAAATTATAAAGAAAACTCTTACCTTGGCATGAATGGTGTGAAGCACTGCATTACCAACCTCAGAGAAATTGGCATTGGCGATATCCGCTCCTTCTTCATGAATCACTCGAATAGTCTCATTGAACATGAACTGTCCATCCAATCCAGTAACGAGAACAATTTCTAGGATTGACCCGCTTTTCCATATTCTGATCTTCGGCGACTTGAATCCGATCATCAGTCCGTTGTTCATGGTTGTGTTGATCTTTTCTATTTCTAATAACCTCTCTTTCTGCTCCTTCATTTTCTCCACCTTTACTTGTAATTTCTTTATGTAATTGGCTGCTTCGCCTAATTGATCGGGCTGCGTCAACGTTGATTCCTGCAACCAAAACAAAAGTAAGCAAAGGCAATTGTCAACTTAAATTTGATAAGATTGCGTTGACAAATATAGATGAAACAAAAATTCAAAGACTTTGAACTTAAGTAGATACTATTTAAACTCGCCCTGTCAACAAAATCAATTAAATTACAATAATGAATCTCACACTGGCGCTCTTTTAAAAATTTCCATCAGCATGTAACCTGATTTACGAATTTAAATTTCTTGAAATTATGGTTAGCTCTGTTTATTACTTCAGATCTATACCTCGCTAGAGATTTTTTGGCAAGCTGGAATGAGGGGACATCACCAGATTCTTGTGTCTAAGTAGTTTTTTGACCAAAGGAGAAGCCCTAGATTGTTTCCTCTTGTTTAGGGGAAATTTGTTTTCTTCTATATTCATTTTCGACAAAATAGCACAGTCGAATAAAAAATGGCTACAAATACCACCTTGAAGGACATAAAATCATAAAATAATCCCATTCTCAAGAAAGAAAAGTAAATAATTGTGTTAATAGGTAGCATAAACTCGATAAAAACCATTAAAAGATGCAGCAGAGAGAGAGAGAGAGAGAGACCCTAGGATTCTGTGGAGGAACTAGCGGGTGGAGCTTGGAGAGCAGTGCCTTCATTCGATTTCTCCTGTTTCTCTCTGTCGTTTTGCGGTCGGCTCTGGATGAACCAGGTTTTCTCTCCATCAAACCCCAGACCTTGAATTGGCGAATGCCAAGATCAGAGCAGCGGATGTCGCTGAGAAATTCGAGTGCATATAACAAGTTTGATCCCATTTCTTGTCGGAAGTGCTTTCACCGTACTGAAACCACAAAGCGGGAGAAAGGTAAAGGCGAAATATGATTGTGCAGATGCATGTCTTGCCTTTTCTATGGGACCAGCGTGGACCTTCTTTGACCACCAATTATATGGAATGTAATCAGCTTAAACAGTGTGTGAACAAAAACAGCCGCTTCTTCTATAGAAATATAATGTCTCGCTAGGCATCGCAATTATTTGACTAGATGGAATAAAGATAAGATATGTAAACTCATGTATTGTGATTGGAAAATTTAGTCTTAGTAAGGCTATGTATTGTAATATGCCTATTTCCTTATTAAATAAAACTCTTCAATTTTAGGTTCAATTTTAATTCTGATTTGAACTTATTTTTGAAAAAAAAAATCCCTAGCTTTTGCTTTAGTCCAAAATCTATCAATGCATATAAAAGTTTGAACTAGTTTCTTTAAAATTATTAATATCATGAGACTATTGTTATTTTATATGAAGGTGAAGATGTTAAAGAAGATGCATTTTCTAATAATGATCTTCTTATTTCATACGAAGGTATTGATGAATAAGCGGGTTTTAATGAATGAACATTTGGCCGGCTCTGATGTTGATAATTTGAAAGAAATTAGTGGCAATTCTGGACATTGTTGAGTATATTTGGGATTAGAAAGAAAGTTGAGATTTTTTAGATAAAAAAAGATTTCAAAGTAGTATTTGAATTAGATCTAAAATTAAGAGTTTTTCTTTGAGGGAATTAGCTTGTGTGCCATATGTACTACCCTACGATGTTTTTAGTGAGAATGAATAGGAATGAGTTAAAATAACAAAAAAGTTAGTAGGTTTAAAGAAAATGGAAGCCCAAATGGCTTGAGGCAGACGCAAACGCAAAATCAAGTTAAAGGTTTTTTCTTTGCGTGGGGCACGACAACCAGGATCATAACGCTAAAAAGAGGCAATGAACTGTCGTGAAGAGGAAGTGGATCGACTCTTCCCTTTTATCCAGGGTCATGGTGAAGACTTCTTAGTCTCTCTTTTTTCCAAATGACCCGTAAATAGAGGTATCAAATTTGAATAATATATCTGAATTGAAACACGATCTGATCCAACTTGATCTCAAATTTTGGGTACTTCTTGGATGGGATGATCACTTAAATTCTTGAACATTATAATATTTATGGATTGGAATCTTGTTTTGGGTGGAACCAAAAAATGTATACTTATTTATTTTAATCTTCATAAAAATATATATACTTATCAAACACGACCTAACCCAGCTTAATCCAATTCAAAAAATTTTATTATATTCCTCTAGTATTTTGGTTCAAATCGAGTTAAGTACATGTTTATAATGATTTGAATCGGGTATGATAAAAACCTAACCCAACACAATCCATTGACACCACTAACCCTAAGTTGGTGTGGGAGCAAACGATGGTGTCTTATACTTATACGTCTACTACTCCCTCTCTACCTTTATTCGTATATAACCCCCTAGATTGACTTTTCACAACGTGGTTCATCTAAATCTTCCGGATTATATAACTGGCATTTTTTTTTATTTGAATTTGAAAATCTTGAAAGTTTCGTAACTCTCAAATATCGATGCATTTGCTATTGAGTGTGAACAATCAAGCCTAGTATAATTCGACAGGGCATAAGGTATGCGATTGAAACTTTAGCACTTTATCAGCAAGGTGCTGATTCAGATGAAGGGAGCTTGCTCCTCTTCCTGTGATTACGGGTTCAAGCCTTGTTGGAAACATTTTAGGAGTAAAACCCCATATGCACCGCAGCGATAGGGAGGGAGTGTGCCCTGAAGAACGTCTGTGGAGATCGAGTAGTCTTGGAAAGTAAACAAAGGCCAAAGAGAAAAGGCTAAACCACTATATATCTATTTGCAAATTCTTCCAGCAACAAAAAAAATTTAAATGGACCGTCTCACGTTTGATGTCTATGTTAGCATTGACAAAAGCCCTCAATTGACCGTCGGTCGGTCAAGACATCAAATCATGTTTCTGCACTTATCCCTCTATATTCCACATAGTATTTAGATAAACATTACACAAATGATTAATGAAGCCTAATGAGCTTAAGCTTGTCGTAAAAAAAGTTCAAATAGTAACTATATAGGTATACACGCTCAATCAATGTGACAGGTGCTTGTCTATATCTTAATTTTAATGAAAAGCTTTTCAGTTTTCATGCACGTGCGGATAATGCAGTAAACTATTTATTTCCTTGCGATTTCAAAGCCATCATTTGAAACTTCCCCTAAGTTAATGCTTCAATATGGCCAGAGAAAAATGCTGGGCATCACGCAGTTATAGTGATGAAGACTCATCGTCCCGTTGTTCACACTGCTTATGCGTTACCATCTAAAGTTCGTTGACAATGGAAACATAATTTATAAAAATATTACTCTTTGGAAGATCTTTCATCAAAAGCTAATATACATTGGGAAGTGCATTGAAGACCTATAGAGCGGTGGTCAATCGGTGAAGCTTCAAGGAAAACCTACAGAGCGGTGGTCAACGGCGGAGCTCCTGAGTCCGCGTCTCCTCCAGCGGCGGAGCTCCCGAGCTCGCGCCGCAGCTTCGGCTTCGAACCCTTGCGCGATGGACGCCAGTGGTCCCGTTGGCCTTGTCGCCTTGACCTTCTCCAAGCCGACAACGACTTTAGCCAACGAAGGCGTCTTGGCCGTTTTCCGGCGGCTCTAGCGTCGATTTGACCCGAAACTTGAAGGGGAACTTCCTCTTAGCCCGATCTATCTTCCTATTAAGCGGCCTCCCCTGCAGATGATTTTCTAGTTTTTTGGCAAAAACCCTAGCCTCTTGCTCGGTTTGCTCCAAACAGAGGTCTGCGGCGGAGCTCCCATACGTGTCTTCTCCTCCAGTGGCAGAGCTTCTGAGTTTCACGCCGCCGCTTAGGCCTCGGTACCTCGCGCGCCTCGGACCCTCGCACGGTGGACGTGAGTCATCCCGACGACCTCGGTTCCTCTCCAAGCCGATGGGTCAAGGTGTTGTTTCCCCTATTTTTCTCTGGTTATGTAGTTTTTGGTCTCTTTTTGGTTCGAACTCGCGGAGGAGTGGCTGGAATGGTTGTTTTTAGAGGGGAGCTCCTTCCAAACCGAGTGATTCAGGGGTGCCCATTGAAGCTTGGTTAGTTTTGGTCCACTTGTTGTTTGGTTTTTCTGGTGTTGATAGATTTTGGAAGCTCGATGGACACGGCCTCTGTTTTTCAGTGTTCTGAGCGTCAAAAGCTGCTGGAGTTACCTGTGCTTTCTGGGTTTTGGCTTTTTAGCTGCATTGCTGGTTTGTTGGTTGTCTGTTGTGGTCTGTTCAGATGATGTGGTGATGGAGAACGTGGAACATGATAACCAGCTCCCGGTTGGTACTGAAAATCACTGAGGAGATGAGATTGGTGCTGACATTGAAACAAAAATTTCCAAACCTTTTAGGGGCCACAGCATGACCCATGGCAAAGCACTTATGGATCAATCTCTCCAGTTGAATTATGAAGAGTTCTTTATTCTAACTCGTGCCATCCAAAACGAGCGACCAACGGTACCGGGTGTTGTCCGACGTAATGACCGATGGCATCCAATCGCGTGCACTTTGGGTGTTCAACGAAATTCTCAATCCAAAATTCAGGTGAAGGTGATGATTGGTTCGAATTTAGTGGCTGGTCCGAGTACTTCTAATGGGACTAATGGTGAACCGAATCTAGCTAATGGTGGCCCAAGAGGATAGCCAAATTGTTTTTGGATGAGTATGGCAAGGGGCATCACTAACAGGTACTCTCTTACTCACTTCCCTTCGTTGACTGATGATTATTTTGAGTTGGTCATCACTAAGGAGATGTTGGAGGCTTGTGAACCGAAGTGGAAGAAATGTCTAGTTGGGTATTATATGGGAAAGAGAATCTCATTTAAGCTCACGGAGGCTATTCTAAAGAAGATGTGGGGCGCTCATATGAGTGAAGTTAGAGCCAATAAGGAAGGCTTCTACTTTTTTCATATTCCGGATGTCAACTTTAGGAGGAAAATCATTGATGGCAGCCATATAATTGTGGCAAAATCTCCACTCATCCTATAACAATGGGATCCACACTTGAAACTCAAGAAATGTAGGCATGATACTCTCCCTATTTGAGTGAAGTTGTGGAATGTTCCCTATGCGCTTTGGTCACCTTTGAGTATAAGTACCATTGCGAGTAAGGTTGGCAAGCTACTATATGTGGATAGCCAAACTGAGAAAGCCAAGAGGCTCTTCATTATTCGAGTATGCATAGAGGTGAGTGCTAAGAAGCCACTCAAGACCTTTATTCCATTTCGTATGGATGATCCCATTAAGGTGAAGTACGAGTGGAAGCCTATTGTTTGTAACATTTGTAGCACTTTTGGCCACAAATGTAAGGATCCCAATGTACCTGAAGAGGACCCGCCATTAGTACAAGGAACAATCGGACCAGCTGAACCAGTTCGCTCCTACCCTCAGCATGCACTCGTGGATACCAATATCAATACATCTCTTACAGTCACCAGCATTTGACCAGCAATTCCTGAGGTCGATGGCGTTGGATTGGCACCCCTGGTGCGGCCCTCAATCGTTACAGATCGGTCTCCACCCGTGACATCTCCATTGACCTCGACTCATGTCCAGCTAGAGGTCTTCTTTGATGATTTGGATGTGGCTAATCTAGAGATGGTAGAAGGTAGGGGGAGGATTGGCAGCATGCCAAGTCCCAGAAGAAGAAAAAGAAGCCTTCGAAGAAGTGCACTACCCCAGAGGGTGCTATCTCATCTATCACCAATCAGGGCAAGACATCCTCCCCTATTAGTGCTTTTTGTTCTACCATTCTACCGGCCACTCAGGGTGAGATATCCTCACCCAGTGGTGCTATTCTTCATCCCTCAGATTTGGCAGCCTTATCGGATGATAATACAGGCGAATCCTCCCTAGATGACGATGGTCACTCGAATGAGGCGACCGGTGATGAGGCTTCGCAACAGCCTAACCAGCTTTCTCCTCCAAGGCCTACTCCCAAAGTGAACCTGATAAGGAAGAGATGGCAAGCCAAACACCGGTAACATCCTATCTATCTTATATATCTTGTACATATGAATATAGGAGTATGGAATATTAGAGGGATAGGTACATCACTTAAATAGGCTGAGGTACGATACTTAGTTAGAAGTAACAACCTTTGTTGTATTGGTGTTCTGGAGACTAGGGCATCTGAAGCTTTTCTTGCGGAGCTACAAATCTCATCCAGGGATGGGCTTGATGTGGTAATTATGATTTTTCCAACAAGGGAGTATTTGGGTAGGTTGGAACCCGAGGATAGTGACCTATCAAGTTATTGTCAAATCTGAACAAGCCATTCATGGTCGAATTAGTGAGATTGCATCAAATACGTCATTTGCATTATCTATTGTTTATGCAATGCACTATTTTGTTTCGAGGCGGCCATTATGGACAAAACATATACAGAGGGGTAGATTGAACATTGATATGCCATGGTTGGTTGCTGGGGATTTCAATGCCATTCGATATACATCGGATAGGATGGGAGGTTCTGAGTCATGGATCCTAGCTTTTGATGATTTGCATAACTATTTATTAGAGGCTGAATTAGATGACTTGAGATATACTGGGTGTAGATACACATGGGCTACATCACAAGGAGCAAACCAGAAATAGAGAAAGATTGATAGAGTCCTAGTAAACACCTGCTGGAGCACTTCATTCTCATTTTCAAAAGCGAGTTTCCTTACACCGGGTATCTCTGCTCATTTTTCAATAACTTTGCGTATTATGCCATCTGTCCTGGTTTGGCGACCTTTTAAGTTCTTTAACTATTGGATGTCGCACCCGGACTTTATGACGATTGTTGCCCAAGTTTGGAATTGTTATGTTGATGGTACACCTATATTTCAACTTTGTTCTAAGCTATGCATGCTCAAGGAAAGATTAAAACATTTTAATCGGGACACATTCTTGAATATCTCTTATCGCACAAGACTGGCCAGACAGAGATTATTAGTGATCCAGGACTCCTTATTGCAAGATCCAACTAATGTTCGTCGAGCAAAGGAGAAGACAGATGCTATGGAGGCCTTGTCTAGTCTTCGCTTGCAAGAGGAGGCTTTTTACAAGTAGAAGTCGAGGATACGATGGCTAAAGAAGGGTGATATGAACACAAAATTTTTCCATCAGTCGATGAAGAAAAGACAGCTTCATAATAGAATCATCTCGGTGGTGAATAATGCAGGTTATATGGCTTCTTCCCCAGTAGAAGTCAAGAGAGTCTTTGTTTCATGCTATAAGGATCTTTTCTCTTCTCTGATTAGGCGAGTGCCTCCTCCGATCTAGGATATTCAGGCAATCCTTAAGCATACACTGGATGAGGACCAGGTATGAGGCCTATCTAAACCTTTTACCGACTTAGAGATTTGTAATACCATGTTTTCATTAGCCTCGGGAAAAGCCCTGGGCCCATATGGTTTTATTGCGAAGTTCTTTAAGAGGTGTTAAGAGTTAATAGGCCATTTAGTAGTTTCAGCGATCAGGGATTTCCTAGAGTCTGGAAATATATTTCGTCAATTGAACACTACCATGATAGCATTGATCCCTAAAATTCATAATGCATCGTCAGTAAATGACTACCGTCCCATTGCATGTTGCAACACGGTTTATAAATGCATCACTAAGCTAATAGCTAATTGGGTGGCTTCAGTCCTTCTTTCAATCATTGGTACCTCACAGAACGCCTTTATTAAAGGGAGACATATCAGTGATAATATCATGCTAGTACAAGAGCTCTTCTGTGATTTTCACCATGATATCTACATAAGTGTGTAATGAAGATAGATTTCAAGAAGGCGTATGACACCGTTGATTATGACTTTCTAGAAGCTATGTTATATGCATTTGGTTTTTCAGCTCACATTATTATGTTGATCATGGTTTGCGTGAGCACACTCAAGTTCTCCATCTCTATCAATGGAGAACTACACGGCTTCTTTGCTAGTACTAGGGGTTTGAGGCAAGGGGATCTGATCTCGCCATATCTTTTCACTCTGATCATGGAGGTCTTCTCAGGCATCATTGATAGCCAGACATCTCAGTTGGGTTTCAAGTATTATTGGAGATGCAGATCTACGAAGTTGACCCATTTGTTCTTTGCTAATGATGTACTATTATTCAGTGAAGCGAACGAGATTTTTATTACACTTATGAAGATAACATTATCCAGATTTGCTGAGTGGTCGGACTTAGAACCAAATTATGATAAGAGTGAGGTCTTCCTTTCAAGTGGAGAAGTGGAAATCATTGAGTTGCTTGGCTTCAGGATTGGCTCTTTACCTTTTCGCTACTTGGGAGTACTGATTGTGTCCAAACGATTGGGAAAGGCATTTTGTGTATCCATAGTCAACAGAATCACAAAGAAAGCCCAAAGCTAGACTCAGCGATTCCTATCCTTTACCAGACGCTTGCAATTAGTCAAGTCAGTTCTTCATGTCATCCAGGTCTACTAGTCTAGTTTATTTATCTTGCCTAACTCTGTTATAGACAAGATTGAGCAGATATGTTGGCAATTTCTATAGAAGGGCCCGGGATTAGGATCAGGTGGTGCCCAGGTATCCTGGACGGATGTTTGCCTCCCTAAAGAGGAAGGTGGTCTTGATATTCAGAGACTTAGAGAAAACAACAAAGCAGCCATGCTGAAGCACATTTGGAACCTGTTCACGGATAAGGAATCGTTATGGTGTAAATGGATACAATCTACTTTTTTGCATGGACAAAGTTTCTAGGTGGCCAAGTGCCCAACTTTTAGCTCATGGGCATGGAGGAAGATCCTACAGCTTGGAAAGAAGTACCGATATCTATTTCGATGGCGTGTTGGCGACGGTAAATCTATTTCGTTATGGTTTGATCACTGGCATATTGGGGGCCCCCTGAACTCATCTTTTTCCAATAGAGATATCTATAGATCGGGATTCTCTAGGGATGCCAAGGTGGAGGATTTCATCGCAAGTCGAGATTAGCCTTCTATCCTTCTTCAAAGATTGGATGATTGGGGGGATATCCTTCTCATACTAAGTAGTGAGTCGGACTTATTTCTTTGGATGGGTGATCCTTCCGGTACGTTCATTGTGGCTTCAGCATGGAGAATTTTATGGCCTTCTAGTCAAGTAGTCCCATGGTTTTCTTTTGTCTGGAACAAGATGACTATTCCCCAGCATCAATTCCATCTGTGGATTATGATGAAAATTGACTACCCACCCAGGTACTTTTACTATCCTATGGTAGAATTGAGTATTCTAACTGTGTATTTTGCAACACTAGACCAGATTGTTTGGATTACCTATATTTTGGATGTTCTGTCACATCACAACTTATTTCCTTTTGGGCGGGAAATTGTACTCTACCCTAGAGGAGTTCCTCATAGGTTGAGATGGTTGTATGAGCAACTCATCATATTTTTGGTAATAGATTTCATCAATGCATAGCCAGATTTGCGTTGAGAGCATTATACCATATTATTTGGAAGTCACGGAATGACGCGTTGTTCCGTAATATTGCTATCTTCATTCTTGCCATGAAACTGAAGCTGATTAGGATGGTCAAGGATAAAACCAAGACATTGACTCTCCTAGAAATAGGAGGACGCAATAGAATTGGGGTATTGATGCCGCCATTTTCTCTTGAGTTTTTACCTTTTGAGCAAGACTTGTTTTTGACCTTTTTTTTTTTTCAGCCTTGGTTGGCTATTGTTTAGGCCTCTCTTGTATCTATAGTTACATCTCGGTGCCCTTACACTTACGTTATTCAATGTTAAGTGTAAGTTTTATGGAACCGAAAGCTGATGCCTTGTATATATTACATAGTTGGAAGATCAATACAAGTACTTACCTTACCCAAAAAAAAAAATTACTCTTTATTCCTGAGCTTTCAGTCTTGTCTTAATTAAATTCGTGTACTTGTCAAATCTAGTCTTTCTACTTTCATATATTTTTTAATCTAAGTCCATTTCCTACCAAACCTAATTGACATGGCCGTCGGATGACATCATAGTATGAGATGGATAAAATTTCCATCCACGTTGGTTAAGTTTTATGCACTAATACTCCAAAGTTGTTTTCATTAGATACACATCCACATGGGGTTTTATATATTTATTCACACCGTACTTTGGTGTCGTCCAATGATCATGTTAGCTAAATTTATTAGAGTTGGATGGACTTAACTAGAAAATAAGTGTAAGTAGAAGGGTTTGATTTTACAAATTAAAAGTATATGATAGGAAATTTGTGAAAGAAATGGGGCAAAGCCTTTTCAAAGTTGCTCGAACTTCCTTCTCGCATTACCGGATGGCCTTAGAGACCCTTCCTCAACTGAAATATATACGAGACTAAATCTGAGTAATTTTAGAGTCGTGTTCAAGATAGTTCTTGTATATTAAACTAGAACCTTCCTTATGCCACGTGAAGGCGCCTTAGGCATCACAGGTGAAGGATAGCCAAGCATGATTTCTAGTGTTAATGCAAAGACTAGTGGTCTTACTTTACTTGTTTTATTCGCCTTGCAGCTTGTCAAAGGAGTTGAAAGGGATGAAGAGACCTTTGTGGCCCACTATTTGTTGGAACTGGACTGCCTGACCGCACGTCTGGACGGTCAAGCTATCTAGACCGTTGAAAGGGGGTGCCCCCTTCAATAAAGGGCTTTTCCCCCATCCAACGGCCCTGCACGCAAGGTCACCTCAGGAAATCCGTTTCCCTAATTGTTAAGCTCCCTCTTAGCGGGTGATAGGGATTGCTCTTTAGACTCCTAGGCTTTAGTTTTCTTTTGGGTCATGAGTCTTCCATGGCAGTGGTTTTCTTTACCGAAGAGTTCATTTTTTAGGCAAGAATTGTCTAATTAGTAGATTCAGTATGCCTATTTTCAGTATTTTATGATATGGCCAAACTGCTTGTGGTGTCCGGTCATAAGGCCAAATAATTCATGTTCAATAATCCTATAGAAGCCAAACCCACATCCGAGGCACTTGTCGCCCAAGAAATCCATCTTAGCCACCCTAAAAGGAATAACCCGAGCTAGTGGTGTGGTGATAGGCTAACCAGGGCTATTCACCATCCTTTGCTTTTCATGTATAGGAGAATGTTGTTAATATCATGACTACTGCTAGCCTCATAAGAAAGTATAAGCATGGTCTCAATTCAGATGCTCAATTCTTTTCTGCAAATAATATTATTTCATTTAAACTATTGATAATCCTATTAATCAGGTAATTGCAACCCGATCAAACTGTCTCGCGATGACGAATAATTGGTGATGCGCTATGGATGACGTCTCTTGCTGCCATTTTCTGCATCAAAGTGCATGAGTGGACCCTAAAAAGCAACACAAAACCCTAGGTTGGAATAATAAGGATGCAAAGTGATGACGAGTCGTTTGTCTGCTTCCTCCTCCACGATAAAAAGCGTCAAGCGCCTCACTATGTCCAAGAGCATTCACGTGTAAACATCGACATGCACAACGGCGTCGTTCATGAGTCTCAAGTCTCTAGGTGATCGACTACATCTCTTATAAAATTTCTAGGATATAATTAGGTTCTGGAATCCATGTCAATTAAATAAAAATTTTCAAGCAAAATTAGTAAACGAAAATGATATTTCTCGTGACAATAAACGATTTAGGAGAGACAAGGATGATGGGCTAAAGGATTGCTTGACATGTGTCATTTTCTTCGTTAAAGGTCTATATTCAAGTTGTAAAATTTGTGCATTTAGTGGCAGAAGCAAGCTCACTTCTGTAGAAAAATCTAAACGTGGATGAGCGTATAAGTCACAAACAAGAAACACATGAAGATTACAGTGTGGGCTACAAACACGATAAGGATCAATTTAACCATGGCCATCTCAAAAAGAGAGGGAGCGTTTCTGGGGGTAACTTCGTTGAAAGTGGCTTTTCTCATAAAAAAGGAAGAAAAGACAGGAGAAGTTCTTATCTTATTGTCACAGTCGCCGGATAAGCCAAGGGAGTCAAAAAGTTCTGCAGATGTAGTGAAAGCATACTCGATTTGTGGATGTGGAGGCAGGCACGTGAGTCACGTTTCTTCGTTCTTGGTTTTTTTGGGGTGATGTGATGGTTGATGTGAATTTTCCCCTGGCTTGGCTCTTCAAAGTGATTTGAATTGGCTTGTTGAAGAGTAGTGGGGAACTTTAATCATTCCCCTAAATGATTGTTCTTGTGAATCATGAAACTTCTTTGAAATGAAAGAATTAATTAATTTTCTATAGTGAAACAAATCATCTTTAATTTCTCGAAAACAATGAGAAAATATAAGGTTGGGATCCATTCATTTTTGGTCCAACGTCTTTGTAGTTTAACTTAGAGAAAAGATGACTTCTAATTTCTTTCAAATAGCCTAAGTAACAAGAAAGTGGAAACGATTCCTTACTTGAAGTTGCACCGGTTAATGTAGCATATCTAGCTTGACATTGCAGGATGCTCTAGGCTTTAAAGGAACAAAGTAAGGGCCTTCCTTGAAGAAAATAATTTTTAGTAAGTACTTTGTTGACGGATAATTTAGTTGACTTTACAATAGTGGAAGCAAGCCGGTTAAATACAAGATTCCCTAATTATACATGGGCCTTCGATATGGCCATCATGCACAAAATTTCTATATAAGATGTTTCACCAACCATTTCAAAACCTTATTTTTCCCCAACCTCTATTATTCCCTCTCTCACCAAGTGCAGCCACCAGAGCCATTGCGTGCTTATATCACGCCACAATTTAGCCACCGTGGCTCCATCGTGGTTTTCATCCTTTATACTCTCTCTCTCTCTCTCTCTCTCTCTCTCTCTCTCTCTCTCTCTCTCTCAATTCAGCGACCCACCACTAGCCCCTACCTTTGTCCCTTTAAGATTTGAGCATCGTCGTTAATCTCCATCTCTCCCCTTTTGCAAGAGAGAGAGAGAGAGAGCAACCGTAGTGAAGGTAGGGATGGTGTTGGAAACATGTCATAAAAGTTCAATATATTTATCTGAAAATATCATCAAGAGGGAACTCAAGTCGGAATTCATCATTATATTCGGTTCGATCAATCTTTAATTAAAAGTTTCAACGAATGGGTTATGAACTAATTTGTATCTATTAATTGTATTACATTACATCAATAATTCAGTACAAGACTTTTTTAATATAAGTCACGTGTATCTCAACAGATGCTGATGTGATTACGGCAATAATGGCGATGGAATGAGCTAAGTGGAGAAACAGGGGGTTCATTGCATCACCACATGACGACGCATTTTTAATGGAGGACCTGTCTAAAGTTAAAATAGACTTGGGCCTGTCTAAACTTTTTGATGATAGTGATACACAGTTCTCCAAAGCCAAGAGCGGCCAGAGCAATAGAAGTTAAAACGAAGCAAGAAAAAGAAACAAAAAAAACTGAAAAATAATGAAATATTATCAAATCAGTCCATATTAGTATCGACATGCCACGTAAAATCTTTGACATTTAGGTCAGATTGCTTATCAAATCTAGTTGGATGGACTGAATTGACGCATATACAAAATGTTTAATATACAGTTAAAAATATTTTGGACGGAATTGTTATAATTATAATAGATTAAAGATTTTTTTGATAATTTTTCTAAAATTTTTGCAAATTACCCATGCTCTAGGAGCGCGTAGTAGTCATTAAAACCATGACTTCAAACTACTTTGAGTAGTTACAACAGTACGGATTTAGCACTATGGATGAATACCACAAGAAATTCTAAACTTGTGCTATCTAGAAACATTCGTACCCAAACTTAATTTCGACCCCCTAAAAACCCCCGAAAATAATATCAATGTCTCAATTGTAGCGCCCCTTACGGCTCCGTCCACTTTTGGGTGTCATGTCCGATATGTCTTTCTCATGTTGCAGACCCATGCATGACAAGTTTAACGTAGGTGCTAGGCCTTCCAAAGAAAATGACCTATTGGCCCCGACCCATACTTCTTCCTCACCATAAATGACCAGACCTGCCAACCTTCTGCCGTTGTCCGTTGTCCTTCGGCGCCTTGGCCAGTGAAACCTTCGTTGCCATGGTTGCGCACAGAGCTCGCAGTGGTTGCGCAAGAGCTCGCGCCCATCGTGCGAGCTCTGCACCGAGAGTTTGCGGCGACTCCGCCGCACCCCTCCGGCAAACAGCTCGACGCCACGCAAGCTCTGAACAAGAGACCTCACGTATTCCCGTGGCGCGGCCATGGGACCTGAACTAGTGCAGACCCGAGGTCGCCCGACCTAGAGCTGGACCAGATCTGAGGTGGCAACCGTCGCCTGCTTGTAGTTCGAAGTGGGGATGGTCGCGACGACGGAAAACGCCGACGACTCTTCAATGGCCATGGTTTGTAGACGAGTCTTCAACTGGGGCGATGACCTGAGGATGAGAATTCCCTTTTTCAATCTTTTTTTACCCTTCGTACTCTCTTAGTTTTCTTATTTGTTAAAACTCATGATTACTTTTTAATTCTTTTCTCTCACCATCATTTTCGTATTTCATTTGCCAATTTCCTTTTCTTTTTTTTTTACTGATAAAGAATGCCACATAAGCGTGAGGCAATCACCGCGTCAGCCAGTGAAATTGGACTGAACTGTAAGGAATGGTAACATTGGTACAATGTTACCATTTTGGGTGTTTTCATGTGTCGAAGATTTGAATTAAATTTGTTCAAGTGGTACAAGATCTTTTGTTATATTAGTCCTGATAAAATTATGATACTCTTCCTTTTCTTTTTCTCCCTTTTGAAGAGTTGAGCCCCATTTCATTTGGCATTTTGAAATGCCAAGTTCATACTAGGATTGCCTTTAATATTCATCGTTGGATTAATTTATAGTTCATTCTCTTTATCACTTTCCATCCCATTGTTCACGCCTCGTTTTAGTCTTGGTGGCCCGAAGTCTTTTCAAAATCCAATGAAGTCGGCTTCAGTGTGGTTCTTCTGTATTTATCGGCGAGATTGAGTTGGTTGGTTCTCAATAAATTATAAGAGTTAAATACTAGATAATTAATGAAGTAATCAAAAGATTGAGAAACACCAAGAATATTTAAATAACTAATCTTCTTTCTATCGCTCCATTAATGGTAGAATCTTATACCGCTCTTCTTGTAGAGTAAGGTCACATGGACCAAACTATGTAAATCGGGTCCAATTTATTTTCTATTTTCTAGTTTATCTGTATTTAATTGCTTGTTTGCATAATAAGAGCAATACTTGTTTTTCATTGTGAGGTTTCTCTTTTCACCTTTTTAGATATGACCGGAAGACAAAGATCCAGGGAAACTCCAATAGTAGAAGGTGTGACATTTCTGAGATACACAGGTGTACAATACCATCTCATTTTTCACTACTCTTTTGCACTTGATTCCAGTAGATTGCCTTAACAGTTAAAAAAAAAATTCACGACTTCTTGTAATGTTTCCATAGATAATTACAATGGCATGTCGTAACGCCGTGCCTGCACCTGGGATATCGTGAAAGTGCCCGTAGAGGTGATCCAGCAAGAGGATTCAAGTCCAAGATCGAAAAGGAATAACAGAAGGAAGTATTCAAAGAAGGTTGCGGCTTGCATTCAGCACATGACCTACATAAACAAACGAAAGACTTCACTAAGCAGTTCTAGATACTAATAAGTGCGTTAATGGTCACACAGACAGCAATTGAGGAAATTGTTGAGAAAGAGTGGGAGGACAAGGCGATTGTAATAACATGGTACCATGTCAAGATGAAACTCCATAAGCATCATTGACAATCTTCTGTAGCCTTTGAGACACTCTCCCATCTGAAGAATCGCCATCTTCAACCTACAGGATACTCAACTTGTAAAGAATACTGAAAAACCAGCCAATTGAATAGGCTGAAACAACAACACAGAAGGAAATGAAAATACTTTATGCAAATCTTGGCCTGGAAATTCCGTAAACCTCTGTACACTTGAAAGTCATTGAAGCTTTAACTTTTGTCAGTAGATACTTGCTGCGCGAATTAACATGTGGCTCTTAAATCTTACTGTCAATAATGTCAGAGCTGATAAAAGTTACTTTGCACTGACGAGGGTAATCTACTATAATTAGTTTTGTGCTTTTCAAGTCTGTTCAAGAAATTCCTAAATGAGTCGCATTAATGCTAGGCTATTAAAGCCCATTTCCCAAATTGGTTTCCAAATTGCATGCCTGTATTTCTCAAGCGAACTAGTTTCACTCATAGAGGCAGGATAGGTTCAATTCCTACCTATCAAGTCAAAACTTTCGTATCCCCATCAAGTGAAAACTTAGGTTCCGACTCCTATCTTATATAAGACATAAAATTAATGAAACGATTCATGATCAACATGATTTACTATGTGAGTGAGCTGAACATCCTCCCCATATAAAATGAGGTGGATCATAATGGAATGCCTCACCAAGCTCTATAAATTGATTTTACATAACGTCTCTACTTATGAGTAGCAAAATTCTAGGTTTTCTAGTGATCTTTTTTTGTGCTAAATTTATAATTACCAAATATTATGGGCTTAAAATATAAACAAATTCTTACCTTGGCATGAATGGTGTGAAGCATTGAATTACCAACATTAGAGAAACTAGCACTGACGATATCGGCTCCTTCTTCATGAATCACTCGAACAGTCTCGTTGAACATGAATTGGCCATCCAATCCAGTAACAAGAACAACCTTCAGGATTGACCCGGTTTGTAGAATTCTGATTTCAGGCCACTTGAATCCGATCATCTGCCCATTCTTCATGCTCATGCTGACATTTTCTATTTCTAACAACTTCTCTCTCTGCTCTCTCATTTTCTCCACCTTCATTTGTAAGTTCTTTATGTAATTGGTCGCTCGGCCTAATTGATCAGGCAGTGACAAAGTTGATTCCTATAACCAAAACATAAAGCAAGGACCATTGTAAACTTAAGCTTGATCAATTGGAATTGACAAAAAATATAGTATAAACAAACATTTATAGACTTTGAAATTGAGGAGATACTACTTAAACCCACCCTTGTCGACCAAATCAATCACATTCCAACCTCACACTGGACCCTCTCTTAAAAACCTCTCTTGAAACAGAACCAAATCTCGCACTTCATTTCTTAAAATTATGGTCAACACTATCTACCACTTCAGAGTCTACACCAAGCTATATCTTTTTCAGCAAGCTCGAATGAGAAGACATCTCAAATTCTTATGTTTAAGTAGTCACAGAAAAAACCCTAGATAGGTTCCTTGTGTTTAGTGGAATTGGATTTTCTCCTATGCTCATTTTCGATCAAAAAGGGAAAAAAGAGGCATGATTGGATTTAAAATGGCTACAAATACCATCTGGGAAACTGAAAATCTAGATATTTTCCCATCCTTCTAGTTAGAACCAATTAATATAAGAACAAGCACCTCGGAGTAAAAATATAAAGCAATCAGATTCTCAAGAACGAAAGGGAAATACATGGTGTGCTATGTACTAATACAAATTTAAACCATGACAATAATAGAGGAAGAGAGAGACCCTAGGACTCTGTGGAGGAACAAGCGAGCGGAGCTTGGAGAAGAGGTCCTTCATTTGATGTCTCCTGTTTCTCTCTGTGGTTTTGCGGTCGGGTCTCGATGAACCGGCCTTGCTCTCCATCAAACCCCAATCCTTGAATTACTGAACACCAAGATCAGAGCAGGATATGTCACTGAGAGCATCACTTGTGGGAAGTGCTTTCACCGTACTGAAACCACAAAGCGAAGAAAAGGTAAAGTGAAATTTGATTATTCAGATGCTACTGTCCTCTCTGTAAAAGGTTCCAATTCAAAGGCGGCAAATTTTGCCTTTTCCATGGGACCAACGTGGACGTTCTTTGACCATCAATTCCAAATAATTATTTTAGTTTAACTGTGTGTAAACAAAGATAGCCATTTCTTCTGCAGAAGCATAACGTTTTGCTTGGGCCATTGTTTGATTAGACAGGATAAGCATTAGGTACGCAATCTCATATGTCGTGATTGGAAAGTTCACTCTGAATAAGACATGCTTATAATATGAAGTATTCTATGCTGGTTTTGGTGACAATGGACAGGTCTGATTTAAAAGAAAGATTACTTGATAAGTTTTAAGAAAAAAGGCCAAAGCCCAAATGACTGAATTTTATAAACAGTATGATCGCCACCAGGTGGCTCCTGTTGACAGCAGGTGGAGAGAACAATAAGTTACTATTTCGATAGTATGTATCAATGATGTCCACGGTGTAAAACAAGCAATCCAACACCAATAGTGAATAGAATGGAATAAATTTGACTGTCGAGTTTACATTATTCAATAGGCATAACCTAGATTGGTAGGCATTAAATGATTCCACTGTAAATGAAGTGATATAATGAGATTATTATCCCATTGAACTATTCAAGCACTTTTAATATCTCACTACTCCCAATTACACACAATACTAAGCATTTAATCTTCACATTTTCTCATTAAACAATATTTCAATCTCGTAAAAGAAACACATACCATATCACAAATTTTTGTTGCAATTGCAAAACATCCTTGATTTTTTTACTGGGTGTAATTTATGAATATGCTACACAATTGATTGTTACGGCCATGACCTCCTTTGCTCACCTGAGAAAAAAATACATACACAAACACAAACACACAACACGTAAAGGACTTTTGGTTTGACGTTTGATTAAGCAAGAAATTATTGAAATATTTTCCATATTGAAATTGGAATCTTAGTTTGAGTTGGCTAAAAGGGTTCTTCTATTTTGAGATATATATATAGCAAAATCGTAAAAGAAATGTTCTACTTTTTGTCCAAGAACTTTCTTATTTATTCTAATCAAGTCCTTGTATTTTTTTTATTTATCTAATTAAGTCTTTCTACTTTTACAAATTATCTAACCAGTTCCCTTCCCACCAAATCTGGCTGACATGGCAATCGGATGATATCATAATATGAAGTGGTTAAAAAATTCTTTCGCATTGTCTAAATTTCTTGCGCCATATTTCAAAGTTGTCTCCATTAGCTAAAAATTTCACACCACATGTGGATCCGCATATTATATTAGCATCTTACTTTAGTGCTTTAAAATGGTTTTATTAGCTTGTAGTTTGGATTTAGAGCCAGGCGGATCTGATTACAAAGTTTGTAAAAGTGGAAGGATTTGATTACACAAATTAAACGTATAGCAACTTGATACGAAAAATGTGAATGTATAGTAACCGAGTCCTTTCTACGTTGCTAGAACCGCATTCTTATGCTTCATATACAAGAATAAATTATATATGAGACTAAATCCGAGCAGTGGAGTGCACGTAATGAGCATAAGTATATAGGATAAGTACTCCATTGAGAGTTCTTCTTTAGTTGGTTGAATGATCAATTGATTTAGTTTATTCTGGAGCACTCATAGAAACTCTATTTTTCTAGATGGGGCCATAAATAGAAAGATGGGCAAATATCACTAATTTCATTGAAGCACCCCTAGACTATTCCAAGCTCGTCTTAAAGATGGAGTTCTTGGATACCAAACCAAAGATGTCTCTATGCCATACTTAGGCACTTTCGGCATCATGGATGAAGGAAGACTAGACATGATTACAAGTTTTAACGTGAATACTAGTGTTTCCACTTTCTCCACTTTGTAGCTTGCCAAGAGAGTCGAGAAGGACAAAGAAACCTTTGTGGACCACCATAAACCCCCTCCTCTAGGGCAATAGGGGTTCCTTTATAGATTTTGAGGTTTGAGTTTCTTTTTTGGTCACAATTATTCTAGAGCAGTGAGTTCTATTACTGTGGAGTCCAGGTGTAAAGCCAAGAATTGTCTAATCAATAGATTTGATATACCTACTTTAATATTTTATTACATGACTCGTTGTGGTGTTAGGTCATAAAGGCCAAATACTTCCCATATATTAGCCCTTTAGAAGTTGAACCGACGTCCGAGGTGTGTCTGTCACCTGAAAATCCGTTTTAGCCACGCCAAAAGGAATTGCCCGCGTTTGTGCCAGGCTAGCTAGGTCTATTCTCCATCATTTATTTTAGACAAATAGAAAAATATCATGAAAATAATGATTACTCTTAGCCTACTAAGAAAGTAAAAGAATGGCCTTTATCCAGTTGCGTGATTCTCTTTCCAAATTGGGCTTGGTTAAAATTCAGGGCATGGAACCACCTTTCTTCTAATGATGATAAATTATATACGCTAAGTCTATTAGTCAGCTAAATGCGTCCTAAGCAAACTGTCTCCAGATGAATAATAACTGGTGACGCATTATAGATGACGTCTGCTTACTGCGTTGAAAGTGCATGCAAAGTGATTGTCTGGTCCTTTGTGTGCCTCTTCCTTCAAAGGAAGCCTCAAGCGCCCCCACTTTGTCCGGGAGCATTCACATGTAATCATCGACGTGCAACATGTACGTGATTCGCAAGTTTCAACTCTCTAGGAGATTGTATCTTTTGTAAAACATATAGGACACACATGGGTTGTTGGAATCCAATGTCAAGTTCGATTCGTTTCACAATCAGGTGAAAATTCAATTAGATTGAATAAATTAAGGGGAAAAAAGATATATTTAGCGATAATAGATGCATTAGGACAGGAAAAGCTTGGATAGCCCAAAGGATAGATCAACAGGGTATTCATGTTTCGATAAAATGTCTAAATTAATGTCGTAATAGCAGAGTAAACAGCAGTGGACCCAGGGTTCCCGCTTAATGGACGAGCTTAGCTTTAAGCAATGGTCCTCGGAACAATTTGAGCTAAGTAATCACGTGATAAGACGTAAATTAAAATTATACATTGGCATATTAAACGTGAATTAGCATCCATATCACAAAAAAATAACATATGAACAGGAGAATGTTGGCTGCAAACGATAAGGATCAATATAATAATGTCCACCTAGAAAAACCAAATAGGCATTCTTATATGCACAATCTATTTTGACCGTATTGAATTATTCTATAGTATATTAAGATGAGGATATCATAAGTCCTATAATTTTAAACAATACTTACTTTAATATCATCACTTTTCAATCAATTGCTTAAGTATAATAACTTTTTTTTAAGCGCCTACTTTGGAGCCATATATATATTTTTTTCATTATTTAAGTGCCGTGAATTTAACAAGACATTAACATTTACGGCACTTGTGGTTTTATTACTAAATAATGGCACTTAAGTCATCAAATGTAAATAATATGCTATGTAGATAATTCACCTCAGGTCGTGCTTTATTCAAACCGAGCAGGTTACCGATAGTGACTAATTGAAAGTAACTTTTCTCAGTAAAGTAAGAAAAAAGATAAGTTATCATAGCTCATTGTTATTGTCTTTTCAAGGTAATTTCATCATTGCCAATGCCAAGATAGTCAAAAGTTGTGCAGTATAGTCACTTAATTTGAGGTTGTGGAGAGAGACGTTTGAGTTGGCTTGTTGGAGATTAGTTTGGCAACCTTGATCATATGATGTACCAATTTTATTATGAGGGAGGAGCGAATTACACGATGTGTGCATAATCAGCAAAGGAAAAGATTTTCCAAGGACTGACATCCTAGCAATTTTTTATACGTCTACTAGCCACAAGGATAATTACCAAATCATTCATATACCTATCATACAAATATTGATCCAGTCATAATTTTTATATTATTTTTTACCAATGTAGTCCTAAACATATAGGCAAAATTCTAATATAGTGTTTTCAGAGAATAATCGCTGAAGATAGCTGATGTGGGAATCAATTGTAGATCCAATGTGAAGGATCTAGACGCTTATGCGAATCCTAAAGATATGGAAACTCATGCTTCCATGTCACTAATCAATTATTTGGTGGTTTATCAATAGTAGTGTAACGACTAGATATGGGCAAAATACGAGATTATCATTAGGTTCATTGTCGGTGTAGAAAGAATTCATAGTTGAAGAACGACAAGTGTTTTTAGAGTTGATTTGTAATCAATATCAACCACTCAATAGTGAAAAATAATTAACTTGTGTATTGAAAATGGACATGATAAAAATCCTAAATCTAAGAACACACAATTTGTAGTTAACAAATGCAAAAAACAATATTGTCACAACTAGGCACGAATCACAAATTTAGCGCTCGACCTTGACTATTTTGCAAGGGTGGCCCCCATAATTCACTTTATGGTAGAATTAGTTAAGTGGGTCAATCTCTTTACCCTACAAAGCAAGGTTTATAAGTAAGTGGGTTAATATCTTTACGCTTATAAAACTTGCATTGTTATTCCAAGATTTAAACAAAAATAAAATAAAATAATGTATTGAATTGAAATGAAGAGATGAGCCTTTGATATTGAGCATATATATCCTCACATAAGTGCGGGAACAGAACTTAACATTTTGTCCGCAGTAAATATAAGATGTTATAAAATATAAAATGTTATTTGAGGACTTAAGATAACGAAAGCCACAACCAAATCCCAAGCTCACCATCGGTTGAATTGAGATGTACGAACGACACATGACAAATGATCAAATATTTCAAAGGAGAGCCACATTGGCTTTTGAATGTCTGAAATTCGTCACCAACGAGCTCGAAACCTGATTGAGAGTTCTTTAGAATCTTAAGTTCTTAATTGATCAAGAAAAAACTTAAAATCTGCAATTGACCAATGGGCGAAACAAAATATCCCATTTTTTTGCACTTATCCATATGTATCCCACATCATATTTAGATCAACATTACACAACAAGCATTAATAGCTAGCTTCAAAGAATAAAATGATACATTAAGCTTTGGATAGATTAGAGGGGTTAAATAATCAATCAATCCTAATGAGCTTGTAAAAAGTAATTTTCAATGAGCAAGTATAAAGTATAGTATTCGCATATTTTTCTTTTAAATGAAGAACTCTGAATATTTCATGCATGTGCAGATCATGCTATCCCATCCTTTCCATTCCGACTGCATAACTTGTAACTTCCCCTAAGTTTTTCGATACTTTAGGGCTAGAAAAATGGTAGGCATCTCGCTGATATCATCACGAAGGCTCACCATTTCAGTGTTGACACTACTTATGCATTACCGATAGAAGGTGTTTGAAAACCAGAAAATAATAAAGGAAGAGTTATATATTTGTTCTCTCTAATTTTCACAGTCAAGTCTCTGTACTTTTAATTTGTCAAAACAATCATTTTCACTCAAGTTCATTTGACACCAAATCCAACTGATTTGGCTCTCAGATGTCATCATAGTACGGCATGGATAGAGCTTTTACTAGTGGATGTCTACATGCGGTTCCACATCGGTTTAATTTTATGCACACCCTATTTTAAAGTTATCTCCATTAGATAAATTGTTCTGCACATACTCCCGAGGGGGAGGGATAAAGGACTTCATTAGAGAAATTAAAAGCAAATCAATTTGATTAGAAAAAAAAATGCAAAAGTACACGGACGCAAAGGTTTTTTCCAAATAGTAATGAATCGTTTGAGCTGTCGATGAGCCTATTAATCATGTAATTGCATCCCAAGCCAACTATCTTTGGATGACGAATAATTGGTGACGTATTATGGATGACGTCGTGCAAGATCTGCTTTTGCCATTTTCTGGAACGAAGTGCATGAGTGGACCCTAAAAAGCGTGCAGAGTGATCACTAGTCCTTTGTTCACTTTCTCCTAAGGAAAAGAGAGCCTCAGGTGCCTTCCTTCGAGCTGGAGCATTCACATGTAACGTCCACATGGACAATGCGTGTGATTCACAAAGTTTTGAGTCTCTAGAAAATGGGCAATGTGCGTGATTCACATTGTTTCAAGTCTCTAGAACGTCCATCAGCTCCTTCGTAAGAATTCTAGGGTATAATTAAGTTTTGAGAATCTGATGTCGATTTCGATTCGTCTCATAATCATATTAAAGTTCAAGCTGATTTGGTCAATTAAGAAAAAGTAATGATATACATAGTGACGGTAGATGTTTTAGTACCAACAAAGTTGGATAACCGAAAAATTGCTCAACGGGTGTTCTTTTCTTTTCGCCTTACTTTGTCCAAGAGCATTCACATGTAATTGTCGACATGCACAATGTGTGTGATTCACAAGTCTTTAGAACGTGGACTATAACTTTTGCAAAATTTTTAGGATATAATTAAGTTTTGGGAATCCAGTGTCAATTTCATTTCGTTCGGAATTAGACAAAAGTTCAAGCAAATTCAGTGAACTAAGTAAAAAGAAATGATATATTCAGTGATAGCAGATGCTTTAGGACAGATAAAATTGGATAACCTAAAAAATTGACCGACGGTGTCCTTCGTCGGTAAAGTTCTAAATTTGAATTTTTATGTTCGTGCATTAAGTGGTGGACCCAGGATTATCGCTAAGGGGGACAAGCTTAGCTTTAAGAAATTACCCTTAGAAATTTTGAAATAAGTAATTAGGTGATAATAAATAAACTCAAATCATACAAAGCACACTAAACTTGTATTAGCATATGTATCACAAACGAGCAACATATGAAGATTAAATTGGGGGTTACAAAAACGACAAGGGTCGATTTACGTGAGAAAAACACAAAAATCGTAGGCCTATCCAATTTTTTTTTTATTAACTTAGGGTACTCAATTGGAATCTTGCTAATTTCTCTCTGATTACGTCTCGTGATATGTGACACATTAATATAATATTCTAGTAATTTTGGGTTCTTTCTCGTGATATGTCACACATGGATATAATATTCTAGTAATTTTGGGTTATTTATTTTATGTGGAGACGTAAGCACAATACAGGAATAGTTAAATCATAAAATGTAAACAAGCTCATATTTGCACAATTCACCTCAAATCATGTCTTATCGGGATTCAACTGGTTATGAATATCGACAGATTAAAAGAGACTTTTTTCTTAGAAATAAGAAAAGAAAAGTTCTTGTTTAATCGTGAATGTCTTTTTCAAGGTAAATTCATCATCGCCGGTACAAAGAGAGTCAAAAGTTGTGCAGTGTAGTTCTTATCAGATTGATATGGTGCAAGCACACCCAATTTGAGTGCTGTGGAGAGAGACATATAAGTAATGTCTCTTCACATCATGGTAACGTGCTTTTCTCTGGCTTGATGTCATTTGTTCCCCGGCTGGGCTCGTCATAGGGATTGGTTCTGGCTTTGTTGGAGATTGGTCGGAAACTTTAACCACATGAAAAGGTTATTAACCTGCGTGGTTGGATTGGATTACGCAAGGTGCGAGTAGTCACCGAAGGGCAACAATTTTCACGTACCGAGAGTCTAGCGAGTTTTCATAAGTTTACCAATCAGTCATATGAAGTTCAACTATACAAGTCCCAATTTTGATGTCACGGCAATGGAAACAAGTTGGGTATTCCCGTTTCTCCGACCTTACATGAGGCTTCATTGAAAAATGGCAATATGGTCATCATGCATAAAACATGTCATGTAAGCATGCCGTGCAAACACTATTAGCCTCGTCAGCTGTCACATACGACAATTAATAGCAGATTTGGATGGGAATATAATAGAGGGTATGGATGAGATAGTGGTACGACGTTGTGGGTTCTTATGGGTTGAAAAATAATTTCGGGCAATTATGTTCAAATGAAACCGGTTTAAGATTTTGTTCACATACTCTTTCTCTTCTTTTTCTCCTTTTGAAAAGTTAAGTTCCACTCCATTTGGCAAGGGAACAGCCAAGTAGCATTTTGATCATTTCCTCTGAGAATGTTGGTAAAGTCAAGTTCATACTAAGATCGTCTTCATTTTTTGCATTGGCTTTCGCTAAAGTTCATCCTCTTTCTCACATTCCATCCCACTAGGCACGCCTCGCTAAAGTCTGGGCGGTCCGAAGTCCTTGTCCTTTTAAAAAGCAAAATTTTAGCGCAAGAAGTAATGCTAACTATGGCCATAGCCAGTCTAGACATCACCCTTCACACATCACCAAATGGAATAGTGTAATTTCTACTTTTCTCCATAATTAATACATCCTTATCAACGATTAGTCTACCAATCGACGGAAAGAATATATTTGAATTAGAAGTGCAACGCAAACTGGATTCTCTGTACCTCTCAAATGTAAACAATCTCATATTGGGACAATTTACCACAAATCATGTCTTACCTGGATTCAATGGGTTGTTGATACATACCAGTTGAAACCCACATTCCTCGTAAAAGTACGATGAAAATAGGAGAAGTTGTTATCTTATGTTATTGTCTTTTTGAGGTCACCCCCATCATCGTCAGTACCAAGAGAGTAAAAAATTGCGTAGTACAGTTCTCTACCCATTGATATGGTGCACAATCACTTTAAGAGGTTGTGGACAGAGACATACGAGTCATTTCTCTTCGCAACTAGCATAATATGCTTGTGTCAGGGTTGATGTCTGTTTTTCCCTGGCTGGGCTCATCATGTGGATTGAATAGGATTTCCGATGAGCTACCGATCACTTTAATTTTTTTTTACAAGCACGTAATTTTGACTTCACAATAATAAAATGGGTTAATTGATCCTGACTTGAATTGGTCCATTTAATCCATTTTAACCAGTTTTTATGTAATATAAATTTGATGGCCATACCTGACCCAATTCATATTCAACTAATATTAGATCCAACTCATATTATTAAAACACTTATATGAATTAGATTTTCTCTAACATGTGAGGTGAGAACATAGTCTAAACGAGCACGAGATCGAGTGAGAACCAAAAAGAAAAAAATGAATAGCACTATAGAAGTGGGAAGTGGGTTTGAGCTAGATAAATTGTCGACTTACTTTTCACTCATATATGTTGCTCTTTAACATTGTAAACTCACTTATAACTCATTTATTGAAGATAATTAAATCATACAATAACCCAACCTATTAAATATGTATTAAGAAATGAGTTTATGACAATTTTTGACATATCTAATAAAGATTGTGGGACAACGGAACAGAGGATTGTCATAGCTTTTCGGTGGCGATTGGGCGGTTGTGAATTGATTACAACATTAATTGTGATAGACTGGGCTCAACGGATAGGGAAGGGGATTGGGCTCAATGGATAGAGAAGGGGTTCTAAAGTTAAGTTGACTCAAGCCTACTACGTTTTGCACATTATAGTGGTCCGCTGTTCTCCAAGGAAAGGGGCCGCAAGCAGGAATTACAGAGGATTTTTTTTTTTGTATGGCTCCACAATAATTAACTTTAATTCTATCCTTTTCGTGCCTTACATGTATTAAATTTCCATTAATAAATTGCAACTTGGTATATTCAAATTCAACATATCATCGTGGGTTCTTTTATGACTTCAGCAATCGAAGATATTCAACATACGTTCATCAAGAGATCTCATTGCTTAAATACCTAAGTAGACTCACACTAAAATCTTCACGCATAGACTTATTCAGCGGTGAACACAATTTTAAATCATAGGTCCACTAATGACTAGGTACGCTGGGAGAGCGTACATGACAGAGTTATGCACAAGAGAATTGTGAGTGATACTTCCTCACTACAAAAAACCAGACCGTCTAGCCCATTGCCACCGTCGTTTGGCACCGTGACCGGCAAAATCCTCGTGGCCGATGAGTCCACCTCCCCCCTCGAATCAAGCAAGTACTCGTGGCCATGAAAATTGGTGGACAGCCATCTGAGCTCAAGATACAGAGCTCGCTGCCGTGCGAACTTTGTTCAGAGTGTTTGCGACGACTGTGCCAGGCCGTGCGAGCTCTCCACGAAGAGTTCACGGATTCCCATGGCGCGGTCGGCCAACCTTGTCCTGGACCAGAGCTGGGGCGGCAACCATCGCCAGCCTGAAATTCTAGGTGTGGATGGTCTTCACGACGGCGCACGCAGACGACTGTTCAGTGGCGGCGAGATCTTCAATGGCCATGTCATATGGTCTTCTCTTCAATGGGGACGATGACCTGAGGATGAGAATATCCTTTTTCGGTCTTTTCTTCTAATTTCTCATTTGCACTATGTTAGTTTGCTTGTTGTTTGTTAAAGTCAATGTTTACTTCTTAATCCCTTTTTTGCCAGCATCATTTTAGATTTAAATCGGTATTTCAAAAACATGTCTGATAACAAAAATTGGCACGTAAGCGTGAGATGCAAACCCCGTCAGCCTAGTCATCTCACATGGGACATTTACCGGTGAAGATTGGATGGATTTGTCAAAATGAGGGTAAATTTGGAACGATGGCAATGTTTTGGCAGTATTTATGAGTTGGAAGATAATCTAGAGTAAGTATGTTAAAGTGGAACTAGATTTTCTGTGATACTAATTCTAATAATATGGATAAATGTTTTCTTGTCCTTTTCTCCTCTTGAACAGTCGAGTCCCATTTCCTTTGGCTTTTGAAATGCCGAGTTCATACCAGGATTGCCTTTAATATTCTTCGTCGGACTACTTTATAGTTCATTCGTTTTATCACTTTCTATCCCATTAATCACGCTTCATTTAAGTCCTGGCCGCCCGAAGTCGTCTATCTAATATGAGAAATTAGATTGAGTTGTCTTTTCTTGTCTCTCTCTCCCTGTGAGACTGAGTTGACTGTTTGCAATGAATTCTGAAAGTTAAACACTATATGATTGTTGATGTAATTAGGAGATGAGAAACACCGAAAGCATTGAAATGACTAATTTTCTTTGTATCAATTCCATCAACGATATTGTTAGACTGCTCTTTCCTTCTATTGGAGTAGATTGCTTGGACCGAACCGTGTAATTCATGTCCGATTTATTACCTATTTTCTAGTTTGTTTGTATTTGATCGCTTATTTGTACAATAGGGACAATATATGTTCTACATCATAAGGTTTCTCATTTTATACTTTTAGATATGATTGAACACCAAGATCCTCGGGAAATTCTACTTAGTAGTAGGTGGGAAATTTCTAAGATCCACGAGTTTATCATACCATCTCATTTTTATCACTTTTTTGAACTTGATTACGAGGGATTGCCGTAACATCATAAAACAATTTTACAACATTTTTATAATTAATTATGCCGACATGTTGCTATCCTATAAGTGCGTGTAGAAGCTAATCCAACAAGAGAGTTAAAGTGAGACCAATTCTCTTTCAAAAGGGGAGCAAAAAAAACTGAGAGAGCACAAGGAAGTACCGAAAGATGGTTTTTGCTTGCATTCAGCACATAAACTACATGGACAATGCAACTAGTACTTTCAACGTATTATAAGGTTTAAAGTGTTGAAAGTATCTCACATTAGTATGCTTTCTATATATATGCAGTCTCCCTCCATCTATGAAATTAAATTTTCGTATTGTACTTTCTAACATGATATCATAGTAAAATTCCATCAGTGTCTCGGAATACTTAGAAATGATTCGTTACGAAAGACTTCAAACATGATAAGTGTGTTAATGTTCCCACATATAGTCAATAAGTGACGAAATTGCTTAGAGATAGTGAGAGAGCACAAGACGGTCCTCAGGTAACATATGAAAAGCATTGTAAATGTTAGAGGCAGCTTGTTCAGAGTTCTCAACAAAACACTTGAAAATCTTTGGAATTAAATAAGTAACTACATATTCATAACAAAAGAATAAATAATCCTCTGAAGATGCGATAACTCTGCAACATTCAACCAGCACAGGGTTATTGATGAAACTCCATTAGCGTGTCATTGACAATCTTCCGTAGCCTTTCAGAGATTCGTTCATCTGAAGAATCGCCATCTCCAACCTACAGTACACTCAACTTAGAAAGATTACTGAACAACCAGTCAGTTGAAAGAGCAACATAAAGAAGGAAATAAAAACATCTCCCGCAAATCTTGGCCTGGAACTGTCAACCTCTTCCTGTTATGAGTTAAAAGTCATTGAAGTTTTAGCGTTTGTCTACTTAGTGCGTAAATTAAACATGGTTGGCCCTTATGTCCTCCTTTCAATACCGTCCCAACTGATGAAAGTACTTTGCACGGACTAGAGAAACCAACTATGATTGTGCTTCTCAAACCTGCTCTAGAAATTCCTAAACAAGTCATATCAATGCCAGGCATATTAAAACCCGTTTACCTGATTCAATTTATAAATTGTGCGCAAGTGTTTTAAACAAGCGAATTAGTTGTACTCATACGGGCAGCACATTTCGATTCCCACATCATCATGTGCAAACAAATTCATTTTTGGGTCAACTGCTAATGTTTCGACTAACATATTGTATAACCACAAGAAAATAAGAAATTTCATGATCAATGTAGTTTTACTACTTGAGTGAGTCGGGCATCCTCGTCGTACTAAGACAGGTGATTCATAATCGAATGCCTAACAGAATTTCATCACCTCGCTCCATAAAGTACGTTTCTATGTCATCTCTCCATATGAGCTCCAAAAATCTGGGTTTTGTAGTAAACATTTTTGTCTAAATGTATAATTTCTAGCCATTTGGGCTCACAATACAAACAACTTCTTACCTTGGCATGAATAGTGTGAACCATTGTATCACCAACATTGGAGAAACTGGCATTGACGATAGTAGCTCCTTCCACATGAATCACTCGAACAATCTCATTGAATATGAACTGGCCATCCAATCCAGTAACAAGAACAACCTCCAGAATTGGCCCGTTGTTTTGAATTCTGATCTCCGGCAACTTGAATCCGATAATTGGTCCTTTCTCCATGGTTTTGTTGATCTTTTCTATTTCTAACAACTTCTCTTTCTGCTCCCTCATTTTCCCCACATTCACTTGTAAGCTCTTTATATAATTTTCCGCTTCGCCTAATTGATCGGGCACCGACAATGACTCCTGCAACCAAGACATAAGTACTCAAGGATAATCATGAACTGAAACTTGATCAAAATGCCTTGACAAACTTACCTGGAACAAAAATTCAGAGACTTTTAACTCAAGAAGATACTATCTAAACTTGCCCTTGTCAACAAAATCCATCACATACCAATATGCTGAACTTTATACTGGACTTGTCTTAAAAACTTCTGTCGACACATAACACGAATCTCGTACTTAATTTACTTGAAGTTGTGCTAAACTCTGACTACCTCTTTACGATACATATCATTCTAGAAATTTGTCCTCCAGCTAGAATGAGGGGACGTCACCAAACCCTCAGTGTTCATCTAGAATTTTGACCTAAGGAGAAACAGAAAAAACCCTAGATGGGTTCCTTGTGTTTAGGGGAATTTAGTTTTGTTCTTTATTCATTCTCGACAAATCCAGAAAAAAAGGCATGGTTATTTCCGAAAATGGCTAAAAATACCATATGGATATAATTGAGAGAGAGAGAGAGAGAGAGACAGATACCCTAGGGCTCTGTGGAGGAACAAGCGAGTGGAGTTCGGAGAAGAGTGCTTTCATTCGATTTCTCCTGTTTCTCTCTGTAGTTTTGCGGTCGGGTCTGGATGAACCAGGCTCTCTCTCCATCAAACCCGACCTTGAATTGCTGAATACCAAGATCAGAGCAGCATATGTGACTGAGATATCTTAGTGCATATGATATGTTTGATTCCATTCTTTGTTGGAAGTGCTTTAGCCTTACTAAAACCACAAAGCAGGAAAAGGTAAAGTATACATTCCCTGTAAAGGGGTCTAATCCTCAGTTGGCAAGTTTTACCTTTTCTGTGGGACCAGCGCGGACCTTCCTCGACCATGGATTCCAAGTAATTAATTAACCTAAGCAGCGTGTGAACAAAGAACAGCTGCTCCTTCTACGTAAAAATAATGATGTGCTTGGCCCCGCAATTATTTAGTTAAATATGATAAGATAAAGTATTTAGTCTCACATGTTATGATTGGAGTTGAGATTGTGATGATGGGAAAACGTTAATTTATGTGCAATATGAAGTGAAGAGTATATGAGCTTATTTACATGTTTTACATGACCACTATCTAAAGTAACAAAATTATTAGTACAATCAATTTGGTAGAGGTATTTAGATATTTTCTATAATATTTAAACAATAAATCACAGCTTCATTTATCAATTTAAGATTTAAAATAGTTGACAATAATCCTACAAATCTCAAACAAACAATCAATCAAGACCAATCGAGGATTACATAATATCCTAAATATATCTCTAACAAATGGAGTAATTTTGAAATAAAATCATGAATATTACATATACTATTCTATGATGTTTTTGGTGATGATGGGTAGGTTTGAGTTAACAAAAAAAAAAAGTAGATAAGGTTTCAAGAAAAAGGGCTAATTTTTCTATGTAGCACACGGTGGACCCCGGTTGACGGCAGGTGGAGAGAACAATAGGCCACCTTTACAGTAGTTTTCCACTGATGTATGTTGTGAAAATTAATTAATCCCACACAATCAGATGTCAAATCTATGTTGACTAAACTTATTTCAAGAGGCGAGCAATATATAAATTCATTATTAAAAAAGCGATATAACAAAAATTACAATTACACTTCAATCATTCAAACACTTTAAGTGCCTCACAAGTCTTATTACACATAATAATTTATACAGTGTTTTGCTTTCATAATTTTTCATGAAATAATTTCTCAATCTCACTAAAAAATACAGATTTTCTTATAAGTTTCTGTTATGATTCCAAAGAACTCTTGATCTTTTCACCAGATGTAATACAAAAGCAATTGATCATCAATGTTGAAAGCTCCCTCAACTCACCAACGGACAAAAAAATTTATACAGTGTTTTGCTTTCATAATTTTTTATGAAATAATTTCTCAATCTAAAAAAAAAAATACAGATTTTCTTATAAGTTTCTGTTATGATTCCAAAGAACTCTTGATTTTTTCACCAGATGTAATACACAAGCAATTGATTATCAATGTTGAAAGCTCCCTCAACTCACCAACGGACAAAAAACCAACAAATATACATAATTCTAATCAAGTCCCCTTCGACACCAAATCCGACTCCAACATTAGCTAAATATTCCACACATGCTCACGTATTTGCATCGTGCTTTAGTGTGGTTGTGCTGTTATGTCAATTGAATTTGGACGAATTTAGTGTCGGAAGGATTTGATTGGAAAATTTGTGAAAGTGGAAGGACTTGATTAGGGAGAACTTGAAAAACATGGGTATGAAAAATATGATTTACCTAATAATAAATTGTTTACGCTATTGATGAGTTTAGTGATCACGTAATTCCATCCTAAGCAAATTGACTCTAGAATGACGAATGATTGGTGACGTTTTATGGCTGACGTCCCATAAGATCTCTTCGTATCATTGTATGCATCAAAGTGCATGAGTGGACACTAAAAAGCAAGGGCAATCACGAGTCCTTTTTTGCTTCCTCCAAACGAAGAAGAGACTCAAGCACCTTACATTGTCCGAGAGCATTCACATGTAGCCATCGGATATGCACAACGTGCATGTTTCACAAAGTTTCCGGTCTCTAGAACATCTTGGATTACGTTTGTGGAATCCGATGGTGATTTGAATTCGTTTCAAAATTGATTTCGATTCGTTTCAAAATCTCATAACAATTCAAGCAGGTTTAATAAATTAAGACAAAAATAATATAGTTGGTGATAAACGATGCTTTATAATAAACAGAATTGGGTAACCTAAAGAATTGCTCAGCAGGTGTTACTTACTTCTGTCCTTACTTTGTCCAAGAGCGTTCGAATGAAGTTGTCAACGTGCACAATGTGAGTGAATCACAAGTTTCAAGTTTCTAGAACGTCCATTGTATCTTTCATAAAATTTCTAAGATGTAATTTAAGTTTAGGAATTCGATATCAATTTCAATACTCTTCATAACAAGATAATAATATCAGCAGATATGATCAATTAATGAAAAAAAGTGATACATCCATTGAGAAAAGCTGCTTTAGGGAATACAAAGTTTGGATAACCTAGAGGATTGCTCAACAGGTTTTTTTTTCCCAATCGGGCCGTACTTTGCCCAAGAGCATTCACATGTACATGTTATTCACAAGTTTCAAATCTCTAAGTTGACCATATCTTCTCTAAATATTCTAGATAAAGTTAAACTTTGGGTATCCGATGTCAATTTCAATTCATAGAAAATTAAAAAATAATTCAAGCAGATCTAGAAAATTAAGGAAAAAAAGTATATATTCAGTGATAACAGATGCTCTAGGATAGACAATATTTGATAGGCTCGCTTGCTCGAGAGGTGTTATTTTCTTTGCAGAAGGTATAAATTCAAATGGTAATATTGGTGCATTCAGCGATATATCCAAGATTCCGTTTAGGGAATGAGCATAGCTTTAAGAAATTATCCATAGAAGTAATCTAATAATATTTAGACATTTAATTAAATTCACAATGTCATTTACGTCTTGGAGGTCAGATAACAATAGACTTTTCAATGTGGGATATGAATTCTAATGAGCTTAAGTATACGTGCCATTGTCGAGAGCTTGAGGAGAGAAGATATGGAGGCATGTCGGGATCCTTGATCACTTTAGAGATAATTGCCCAAAATCCCTTCAATTTTGGAAAATGGATCACTTGTCATAAACACAGGTGACCTGCTTCCCATTGCAGCCGTTCGATCTGCATCAAACGGCCCTCCTCCAATTAATGGGAGCCATCCGATTTCAAATCGGACGGCTCCCAACGCCCCCTCCATCAAGTCCCCTGAGACGTGGTCAGGGGATCTGCGTCCTCAATTTTGGCATCGTTACTTATCAAAAGCCTTCCGGTTCTGGGTCCTCAATTTTGGCATCATTACTTATCAAAAGCCTTCAAGTTCTGAAAAATTACACATTACCCTTTCTAAAATTTGACGCTATTGTGTACAATAGCCTTCCAATTGTTGAAAGGACGACCATAAAGCAGCTTTGGCTCTTGTTTTATTACATGACAGAATTTCGTGGCGATCATTTCTAAACGGAGAAAGGAAGTGAATTTATTTTCTTTCGCTCTTTAGGGTCTAATTAAACGTTTAAACTGGGGACTAGCATGGTAAAAAATGCACTCTCAAATTCCTTCAATTATCAACAAATTTTAATCAACAATTAGTCTTCCCATTTAAGAATGAACGTGTTTATGAATCAGACGATGCAGCGCGAATTTGATTCCTTATATCGTCAAATGTAAAACAGTTCACCCCAAATTATGTCTTGCATGGGTCTAATGGATTCTCGAGACAGAAATGGAAGCGACTTTTCTTATAGAAGTAAGAAAAAGAGAAGTTCTCATCCCATTGGGATTGTCTGTCCAGGGTAATATCACCATCGCCAGTACCGAGAGAGTCAAAAGTTGACCGATATTGTCCTTATTGATATAGTGCAAGAACACTGAAGTTGAGGCTGTGGAGAGAGACATATGAGTCATGTCTCATCACATTTTGGGCATATGCTTTTCCTCACTAGTGATGTCAATTCTTCCTTTGCTGGGGTCATCATAGCGATTGGCATCGGCTAAGGTGAAGGTTAGAACTTTAATAAAATGAAAAGATCATATTCCTAAAGATTTTGCTGAATTATGTAACGTCTTCCTCAGCCTCACTACCAACAATATTGTCCGCTTTGGCCCCTTTACTGCACTAGCGCGGACGCACCACCATCCTAGCTATGGCCTCAACCTCACGACTTTGTTTTTCCTTGGGTCTTGACCCCTTTACTGCACTAGCGCGGACGCACCGCCATCCTAGCTATGGCCTCAACCTCATGACTTTATTTTTCGTTGGGTCTACCATCCTCGCGGCCTTCGACGGTAACTCACAAGTGCGCAACCCATAAAAACACGTTATCGATGATTAAGGGTAGACCTCCCACATATAAGCCATCACAAGGCTTACTCTTTAGGCAATGTGGGACTAGGGAATGTCATAGATTGAGAACTTAGCAAGTTTTCACAGGTCTACCAATCACTTATATGAATTTTTAATGCACGAATATGCGATTATGAGTTCACAACGGTGGAAAGAAGTTGCAAAGATTCGGGTTTTCCCAATTTTACGTAAGCCCACATTTACAATGGTAATATGGTCATCATGCACAAAAACGGCACACAAGCTTGCCCCACAAACGCCGTTAGCCTTGTCAGAAATTGCCATGTACGTTAAAAGGAGAAGTTCTTATATTATGTTGAACAACACCTACATTTTGACGACTTATTTAGATTTGTATTGCATAAAAAAATCATTTATTTCCTAACAAAAATAGTTCAATAACATTGTATAATATATAATAACTAAGCATTCATGATAGCATCTAGTATCAAACCACGATGGCGTGAATTAGAATTAGTTGGGCAGATATAACCTGCACCCCAAAGATTTTCGACCAGCACGTAAAAGGAGTGGATTCAACTTTTCAGCCCCTAACTTTGACCGATTTGAGCCTTAATTGAAATAAACTTAACCCATTAATATATCAAGCCTTGAAATCAATCAGAAGAAAGCCATATAAATAGGTTGAAACTTGCAAATCTAGAACCCACAAAGCTAGAATTTCGGCCAGCCTATTAAGGGGGAGAGCTTGGCCAAAATTTCTTCTCATATTAGAGAGAACATGTGCAACTTAGTCTTTGAAATACTTAAATTGAAATAATTTTTATAATTTATGGTCGATTATGCAAATATTATAAACTCGAGATCTTTAATCGCAAAATATCAACTTGTATATATATGCTATTATGCTTTAGGGTTTCGGGTCGACAATCACAACCTCAGAATGCTCAGAAAAATTAAGAGAAAACACACAAAAGAGAGCCCGGCCACCCTCCTCTCTTGCGGCCAAACGCCCCCAGATTTGTCGGCCGTGCCAACCTTCCTCATGGCCAGACCGGTAGCCGTGACTCCCAAGCATCTCCTTGCCACCGCGGAATTCCCCCCGTCCACTAAGCCCCGAAGCTCGTCATGCTTGATCCAACCGACGCCAGTCCGGATCACAGCCACCCCAACACTCGCCATGCATGACGCGACACCTCCTGCCACCATTGTTTCTCTTCTCGCCACTAGACATGACCAGACCAGTGGCCGTGGAACCCGAACCCGAGCAAGCTAGCCCATGTACCCGCTGCCCGACATCAATGGCGATCTATCGCTTTTCCTGATGCCAAGCCGTTCGACGCTGATCACCTCACTCGCAGTTGTCGCGTTGCTCTTCTGTTTTCGTTCGTCATTTGAGTCCCAGAGCTCTATCCCTACGCCTAACCCTCAAGCGATCAAGTTTGTAGCCGTGAGGTTCGTGAACAACCCGACACGCCGGCACTCCTTTTTCACCACTACACTACACCACCCTATCCCCATCTGATATTGCTATCATCACTCGTGGCCTCGACGTCGCCCATCGTAGCCTTACTGTCTTCTGCCGCAGTTCCTCACCCGCAATCGTCCAACCATGCCAAGCCCTTGATCAGAAGGCACCCGAGTCACCGCTACAACCCCCCGCTGCCATTTGCATGTTGTTTCCCGATGCCGCTTCAATTTTAATGTCAGCAGCTCACTCAGCGACACCAGTCACCATTGCCCAACATTCCTCCGTGCATTGCTATCCCGACGCAATCTTGAGTCTAAGCGTTGTTGAGCGAACAAGCCATGCAGCAGCCCCTATAGCCACGAACCGCTACTCATCGGGGGCGAGTCTACTACTGGCCACCATCGTCCAATCTTGTCAAGTTCGAATCGAGCAACATTATATATGAGATTTTCAAAATCAAGCAATAAAATCTTACCCTGACTTAATCAAAATTATACCTAACTTGTTGCCAATTTTTCATTATGGTAATCCTTAAGTTTCAATCCAAAAGACTACATGCAAATGTTATCCATGAAATATTCTATATGTCAACTTCTAGATCATGAAAATTTCCTAATTTCACAACGTGCTCAAATTGCTAGATCAATCTCCACCCTGAGATTTGACCCATGATGGTACAATAAAGATCTTTAGCACCACCTTATAGGACGAGCCATTGACTTTCCGTGATCCAAATTCAATTTTTGTAAATTTTTGCAGATAATATTTTATTGCAATTATTAATTGTGGATAATGTTTGCCCGATTGCATATGATTGATTGCTACCCTTTTTAGTTTTAATTCCTAAAAGAAAAAATCCAAAAAATACTTTTCTTAAAAAGTTAGGTAATTATCTTTAGTAAATTGCATATTAGAGATAATGTAGAATTTTTAATAATATTTAGATAGCATCTTAAGGTAGGATAATTAGATTTCAAATTTCATATAGGACATGTTTAATTAGTATAGATTTTTATTCCCAATTTGCTAAATAAAATCCAAAAGGAAAAATCATATTAGTATAGATATGTTTGATCATCCATTTAGATTGCATGTCCAGGAAAATGTGTATTAATTCTGAAATTTAATAAAAAGATGCCTTCTTAGAGTAAATTGAATCGCATTCCAATTTTAGGATGCATTTTTAAGATAGTTCATTTATTTATTCCGTATTTATCATGAAAAATACCAAAAAATAATTTTTGCGCTTGTCATTTAATTGAGTCAATTCTCGTTAATGTCATTGTGTCATTGCATGGATGGCATTAGATATAAATATCTAGGCTTTCGAATTATATCATGTAGGTTGCATCATAGATTAAATAATTATGACTGCCTGTCACGTTGCATGTCATATTACGTGCCATTTAATTAGCAATATGCGTCATGTAAGTTAGTATTTAGTTTAGTTGTACTTGCATGTCACATAATCTGCACTATAGGTTTAATAAATTAGGCTCACATAAAATCTTGTTAGATAAACATAGCTCAATGTTTAGAATTGCATGTTGTGTTCATTCAATCAAAAATCATGTCCCATAACATAATTAGCATGTTATTTGTAATAAATTTTTCATGTCATCTAGGAATTTTATGTTAGAGTAAATCAATTAGGATTTTATGGCATATGGGTTGCACGTTAGGAATCACATGACATTTAATAATGGGAGCTTGACCATGTCCACGTCATTAAACTTAGGCTATTCGAATGAATGCATTTCACATTAAATTAGCTTAAGTATTATGCATGTCTTTGTTATTGTAATTGCATGCATTGCAGACGTTGCATTTCATTTCATTAAATAAAGTGAAAGCCTAAAAAGAACCATCGTTTGCTAAGGCGTGTTAGTAGAAACCATTTAGGATTGCTGTTTAATTATTCTACTAACAATATAGATGCTTACATTGTTATTGAGGTAAGTTCACACTTCCCTATCTTTTGCAACTTATTTAATACTTTCGTATTTGAGTAGTAAATAATGTTTGTACACCCACATGATCACATCACGTGTTAAATTGTTAGAATTTAAATTAACTCAATCTGTCTGCTAAAGTATTTTTACGAAATAAATAGTATCGAAAGAATGTTAAATTAAAATAGTGTAACCATGTTCCTAATCCCTAACTCTCATGTTCATAGAGACAAAATATTTTTCCATATAATTTACATGGATTTCATAAATAGATTAGTGGCTACTCCTAATGAAAATCATTTGCATGTTAAGAAATTAAATTTTAAGTTGTAAATTGATATGAACTTAGGAGAGCTCGATTTGAATTTAGTTCTATTAGTTCATTAGCTGATACCCATGGGATGCACCTTAGGGGGAAGTTGCGACAATGTTATTGTCTTTTTGAGGTAATCCCATCATTGTCGGTACCGAGAAAGTCAAAAGTAGTAATATGATTCTTAACCAATTACTTGATCCAATCAACTCTCAATCCGTGGCTGTGGAGAGAGACACGAGTAACGCCTCTTCAAATCGTGGATAATATGTGAATTTTCCCCAGGCTGGAGTCGTCATGTGGGTTGGGCTGGATTTTGGACGGCCTACCAATCACTTAATAGATATAATTTTGAGTTCACGATAGTCGAATCAAATTGGATAAATTCGAGTTTCCCTGATTTTACACGTGCTTCCGATTAGAAATGGTAGATACTCCGTCGGCAAGGAATTTCAAACGACGTAATCGACGCTCTTCGTTTATCTGGAAAGAGCGATGGACGAAGAGATAGGAGCGAGCTGCAGCGATGTATGAAGGCGAAGGGTGGATGGAAGAGAGGAGCGTTATAGTCGCGATTGCGACTTGAATTCTACAGTAATGGCAAAGGATTGGGCTGAGTGAAGAGAGATAGAGGTTTTAAAGTAAGGTAGGTTCAAAGCCTATCTGACTTCTTGCACACAATATAGGGAAACGATTTCTTTTTCTTTTTAATGGTGCCACTATTCTTAATATAACATTTGTTAAATTTCCACTAATAGATAGCAACTTTTTATCTCCGAATTCAACATCTCATCGCGGGTTCTTTTATAACGTCGCAAGCGAAGATATTTACATGTGTTCACCAAGGAATCTCATTGCTTATTAATCAAGATGCACATTGGACTCAGACGAAAATCTTCAAGCCCAGGTTTATTGGGACTACTCAACGCAGTATCCAATCATGGTTCCATGTACGACATGAGTGAAGCACGCTCTGAATAATTTAGACGTGTCAAAATAGATTATAAATTCATTTTTTAATCCGCATTTGATTGGCTGAGTTACCATATGAATTAATTACATTCAATAAATGAGTTATACATAGATTTAGGATGATGAAATCCAAAATAATAAGAGCATTAAATGAGTTTACAACTTATTTAGTTCCAATCCACCTCTATAATTCTTTCTTTACTCTGTCTCGCCCTCACTCAATCTCGCACTTGCTTACTTCGAGCTTTTGCCTAAGTTTAAATATGAGTTATCCTAGATTGGAGGGGCAGTTGCTATTTAAGTCCTAAACTTTTTGCAACTTTACAGATTTAGTTCTAAACTTTTTTTTTTTGCCAAATAAGTCATAAACCTTTTGTAACTTTGCCAATTAAGTCATTCCAATGGATTTTGCCCAAGAAATGCCTATATGACGATAACGCGGCGACACACATTTACCCGAATTTTTTTTTCTCTTCTTTTTCTAGAAAAAAAACTTGGCCAACAAGCTCCGTCAAAGCTACCCCGCCACTCCAGTGGGTGATGAAGCCCTCGCCCAGATTTCGGAGAAGCCAGGGGCTGGGGAGGCCACCCTTGCCCAGGCCAGTGAGGGCTTTGCCACCCTCTGGAGTGGCCGACAAGCTCCACCGACCACCAGAGCTCGCCGGCCAAGTATTTTTTTAAGAAAAAGATGAGAAAAATTGGGGTAAATGTGTGTCACCACATCGTTGCCATTGTCATTGCCAACGACGGTCGGTCGCGCCACGTCATCACCACATAGGTATTTTTTTGGACAAAATCCATCGGAATGACTTAATTGGCAAAGTTGCAAAAGGTTTAGGACTTATTTGGCAAAAAAAGGTTTAGGACTAAATCGGCAAAGTTGCAAAATGTTTAAGACTTAAATGGCAATTGTCCCCTAGATTGGATCAAAGTCGGAAGTGTTTTAGCAATATGAGTGGGTCGGGTATGGGTCACTAAGAAAAGAGTTACATGAAAATATATCAAAACGGATTAAATATGTCAATATGGATCGGAATATTTTTTACATGACCCAACCTGGGTCATTTGACGAGTTTAGGATAACCTAAAGTGGCCGGTTATGAGTGTAATTGCAGAGTAATCTTCAAAGTAAGAAAGTGAAACAAACTTCACTTTTCCTTAATAATACGGACTTAAAAAAAGGATCAATGCTGTAGAAAAAGTTAAACTTGTGCGATTTAGAAACATTCACCCTCAAACTTTTTATCAACCCACAAAGACCCTCAAAGTGGTATCACTGTCTCAATTTTACATCCACTTACATCTGTGTCTACACATGACTGATTTAACAAGGATTCTACTACGTCAAGCCTCCCGAAAAAAATAACTATTTGCCCCAACTCATCTTCTTCCTCACCATAAACGACCGGACCTTCCACACCTTCTCTATCGTCATTTGGCGCCTTGGCCAGCAAAACCTTTAAATTGGATATTCTAGCATGATATCAGAGTCAAATTCTGCTCACATGTCATTCATAATCCCAGCTTGCACGTGAGAGTGAGTTTAAAGCATCTCATATCACTTGCTTGTCTACCTATAAGGCAAATTGTTTATATTGAACATTCGAACATAACGGGAGTCAATTTCACAGTCGTTGCTCATGCAGCAGATTAAGTAGAACTGTTAAGAATCTCTTAATTATATATAAATACTTAGCTATAATTAGGTGGGAAAGATTTCTGAAATGATAAGTGTGCTGATGTTCACACATATAGTCAGTAAGGGAGGGAACTGCTTAGAGAGAGTGAGAGCAAAAGACCATCGAAATAACAAAGTAACTTGTCAGGTAACAAATGAAAAGCATTGAAAAAATTTAGAGCTAGCTTATTCAGATCTTCAACAAAGTATTTTGGAAACTCCTCGGAATTAAATATGTAGCTACATATTCATAAGAAAAGATTTACAACACTCTGAAGATTCAATTATTCTACAAAATTCAAGCAGCACTAGTTTAAGGATGAAACTCCATTTGCATATCATTGACAATCTCCCGTAGCTTTTCAGATATTCTCTCATCTGAATAGTCGCCATCTCCAACCTATAGTCACTCATCATAGAAAGAACACTGTAGAACCAGCCAATTCAAAAGGCTAAAACAACAACGTAAAGAAGGAAATATAGACATCTCCTGCAAACCTTGGCCAGAAATTTTCGTCAACCTCTTCACAAGTTTGAAGTCATAGAAGTTTGGCTTTTGTCTATTTGGTGCATACATTAAACATGATTGGCTTTTATGTCCTACAGTCAATCCCGTCACAAATGACAAAATTAATTTTTATGGACAAGAGTGACCATCTAAGATCAATTTGTGCTTCTCAAGCCTGCTTTAGAAATTATTGACGAGTCATGTCAATGCAGGCATATGAAAACCTGTTTACCTGAATCCATTTATAAATTAAGTAGTATTTTAAACAAGCATATTAGTTGTACTCGTATAGGCCACACGTGTTTGATCTCCAGACCAGCAAGTGCAAACAAGTTCATCCTTTTGTCAAGCACCAAGGTTTCGATTACCATCTTATATAATCCACAAGATAATGAGAAATTTCATGATCAACGTGATCGTATTATGTGATTGAGTCGGGCATCTTTGTCATATTCAAACTAGTGGATCATAATCAAATGTCTAACAGAATTTTATCACCTCCCTCCATAAACTAATTTTACATATTATCTCTAGGAGTACGTTTCTTTGGAGTAAGACTATTTCCAGGAAAATTTCAGACTTTTACCTGTTTGTAACCAAAACTGGTATGCTGAGACTTTGAACTATGAAATCCCCTCTCATGAAAGGAAAATCATTTTCCCCAAAGAGACACCACTTTGGTGCTGCCAATGGAACACCGGTGGAGGGCACCTCTCACGAAAAAAAAAATTACCCAAAAGAGACACCATTGTGGTGCTGCCAAGTCCTTTGTTTGATTGATTGACTTTTTAAAAATTGAGGACTTGATAGCAATCTCTTGACAAGTCTTAGGGCTTTCAATAATATATATATGTTACTCTCATCTCATTTTCACGCTCACAACCCAATAAACGAAGATCAATTGCGTTTCTTGAGATCGAATTTTGGATAAAACCATATCCTTCACCATTAAGTTTTTCATGAAACAAGCATCCACTAGATATGAGTTGCAAATTTATAGGTTTTGTAGTGAACATTTTGTTCTAAATATATAATTCCTAACCATCTTGGGCTCAAACTATAAACAAATTCTTACCTTGGCATGAATCGTGTGAAGTATTGCATCGCCAACATCAGAGAAGCTGGCATTAACTATATTAGCTCCTTCTTCATGAATCACACGAACAATCTCATTGAACATGAACTGGCCGTCCAATCCAGTAACAAGAACAACCTCTAGGATTGACCCGGTGTTTTGAATTCTGATTTCCGGTGGCTTGAATCTTATCATTGGTCCATTGATCATGGTTGTGTTGATCTTTTCTATTTCCGACAACTTCTGTTTCTGCTCCCTCATATTCTCCACCGTCTCTTGTAAGTTCTTTATGTAATTGGCCGCTTCGCCTAATTGATCGGGCAGGGACAATGTTGAGTTCTGCAATGAAAACATAAGTAAGGAAGGATAATTCTTAACTCAAACTTGACTGAAATGCATTCACTAATATTCTTGGAACAAAAACTTAAGAGACCTTGAACTCGAGAAGATACGATCTAAACTTGCTCTTATCAACAAAATCTATCAAATACCAAATTGATGAACCTCATTCTAGACTCTCTCTTAAAAACTACAGTTCATACAAATCCCGAATCTTGAACTCAATTTTCTTCAAATTGTGCTCAATTCTAGCTACCACTTGACAATCCATACCATGCCAGACATTTTTCCTCCAGCTTAAATGAGGAAACATCACCAAATCCTTGTGTTTAGCTAGAAGTTTGACCAAAGGAGAAACAGAGAAAACCCTAGATGGTTTGCTTCTGTTTAGGAGAATTTAGTTTTGTTCTCCATTCATTTTCAACAAAATCGGAAAAACGGGCATGATTGTCAAATACACCAGCTGGGAAACAAAACCTTGAAATCAAGAATGGTGTTTTGTACATTATAAATCTAAGAACCATGAGAGGAAAAAATACACTTTTGAGAGAGAGAGAGAGAGAGAGAGACCCTCGGACGACTCTGTGGAGGAACAAGCGAGTGGAGCTCGGAGAGCAGTGCTTTCATTCGATTTCTCCTGTTTTTCTCTGTCGTTTTGCGGTCGGGTCTGGATGAACTAGGCTCTCTCTCCATCAAATCCCCGACCTTGAATTGCTGAATACCAAGATCAGAGCGGCATATATTCAGGAGAAATTTGAGGGCATGTGATTTGTTTGATTTATTCACTGTTGCAAGTGCTTTCGCCGTACCGAAACCACAAAGCCCCCAAAAGGTAAAGGTGGAACTATGATTATTGAGATGCAAGTTTTGCCTTTTCCATGGGACCAACCTTCTTTGACCATCATTAATTCCAAGTAATCAATCATCTGAAATCAGCGAGTGAACAAAAACAGCCGCTTCTTCTGAGGAATTTTGATGTTTTGCTTCGCCTCGTGACTATTTGTTTAAGTAGGATAAAACAAGATATGTATTCTCATCTATCTTGATTGCAAAATCTATTTTTGAATAAGGCTATGTTGTACATATAATATATATAATATATTTCTATGATTTTTTTTTGGTGAGAATGGATAGGTCTGAAATTAAGAAACAAATTCTTGATAAGTTCTAAGAAAAAGGCCAGAACCCCAATGCCATAATCTTTTAAAAATAAGACCAGCACACCATGGACCCCCTCTTGACGGCAGGTGGTTGGAGACCAATGCGAGAGAGAGAGAGAGAGAGAGAGAGAGAGAGAGAGAGTATAGGCAGTACATGGTGGACCCCTGTTGACGGCAGGTGGAGAGTACAGTTAAGTCACGTTCATGGTAGTCCCCTATGATTGATCTCCAACACAATCGGACATCGGATTTATGTTTGTTGGAAAGTAATGAAAAAAATAAAGGTACAATAGTAATTCAAACATTAATAGGGTTAAGCATATCTATAATTGTAACCAAATTAGGATCTAACAATGAATTACAATTATGTTTCTCACATGACATTAGAAAGGAGGTGAGTGATTTTGTCTCATTTAGTCCTTGTCCACCTTACTTCGGGAATCTCAACAGACGGCCAAGTCAAAGGAACATTATATCGAGAGTGGCAACTAAGATTCACTATCGACGAGAGTGCGTGAGCTTCATCTTAGTGCAATGGAAACTCTAGCAATCACTCATAATCTACTGAGTCCAAGATGCACAACATTGGTGTGTTTGGGCCTCATTTGAATGCCGAATGGTCGGATTAGCGACCACTAGTGACTCTTGCTAAACTCGCAGTGTCCATCGAACTTCGATTCCCAACGCCACCCGTGATGCCCACTTGGAACCCCCACTAGTGACACCCAATGCCACTTGCAACACCCACTAGCGTTGCCTAATGGCCATCAATGATTCTTGATGCCCAATCGCTAAGATGGCAAAATAGGTCAAAAATTCATATTTTAACTCGTATGTGATAATATGAGTCATAAATGGGTTAGTTTAAAAGATTAAATGGGCCACTTACGTACCTAATGGTTCTTAAATCGATTTCAAATGGGTCATGAATAGTTATCTAATTAATTTTATTAACAGGTTAGACTATAAAAGTTATTATATTCTAATTATTTTTAATGTTTTAAAAATAAAAATTTGATTGTTTTTCCCTCTTTCTTAGTTGATCGCAAACCAAGACGCAAGGGACAAGCTCACCAGATTTAAGGAGGCCGCGACCTCGCCAAATTAGCAAGCTCAAGCTTGCTCTTGGTCAGCAAGACTTGATTCTTGTCTCAGGCGAGCTTGAGAAGTTAGGTCTTAAGGTGCGAGGTGCCAACTTGGCTTTGTTGGATCTAGTGGCAAGATTGAGCTTGCCCTAGGCAGCTGAGCTTGAGACACACAAGATTCGGTGAGGTTGAGCTTGCTTGAGGCCGCTAAGTTCAAACTCGCCGAATTTTGATGAGCTTGACCTCATCTTGATGAATCTCGAGCATCATCTAAGGTCAGCAAGGTTGAGCTCATCGAAATATAGTGAGGTTGAGCTCGTCGAAATCTAGCGAGATAGAGCCTTGTCGATGATTGGAATAGAAAAAGCAAAAAATTAAAATTTTGAAAAAACTTAAAAAAATTGACTAAATTATATTACATAAAATTATTTTAACAATACATTTAAAAAAATCATGAGGCAATTTTTTCTAGAGTTTGTTAAATATGAAAGTGTTTTAACAATATGAGTTAGATTAGGTGTGGATCGCTAAAATTGTATTGTATGAAATGGGTCAAAATAGTTAATGGTTCAATATGGGTCAGACCATTTTTTCCCTAACCTACCCATTCGATGCCCTTACCAAACACTATTTCTGACTTCCATTGCCCAGATTTGTGACATCAGACAACATCCTTAGTGGCACTACAAGTGTCATAACTTGTGTATGACGCTCATTTTAATGCCAAATTTTTTTGTCAGATCAGTTAAGTGTCAAATTGGAGAAAAAAAGATCACTTAAGTGTCAATTCCAACAAAAAAAATGACGTGGCTCGCTAGAAGTGCTAAGTGAGATTTTTAAAATAATAAAAATTTAAAATATATTCCATGTGGCATTTGTAATTAAAAAATCTATTCCATGTGCTATTTTTACTTAAAAAATCTATTCCACCTAGCTTTTTACTTATTAAAAAAAAAAACCTCAAAGGGGAAGGCATCTCACTGATGTTGCCCCACCCTCGCTAGCAAGGGTAGGGATGGCCGGCGAGGGTCACTAGCCCTCCACCATGCTAGCCATGGGTTGGTGACCCTCGTCGATGGTCAGCGAGGGTCCTTGCAAGCCATACCCAAATTTGGGCAAGGGTCATGGCCTTTCTCGAGTTGGGTGAGGGTCGCCGGCCCATTGCTAGGGGCCGCCACTGCCTACCCTAAGGCCATCACCGCTGCCATCCTTCTCAATCGTATTTCCTTTCTCATTTGGATCTTCCCCACTCACATTTGGATTCACCTTCCCTTCCGCCTCCACCACAAACCCTAGCTCCTCCTCTTCTCCTCTCCTTTTCTCTTTCTCTGACGAGGGTGGGAACAGTTAGCAAGGGTCGTCAACCCTCGGCCATGTCAACCCCTAGCCATATCGGTCCTCAAGCACGCTTGTGAGGGCCCCTGTCGGCCCATGCCCAGATTTAGGCATAGGCGTTCAACATAGTGCGGGGTCGATGACCCATACCCACATTTAGGTGAGGGCCGTAGCCTACCCCGAGTCAGGTGATGTGGCCCTCCTTTGTGGCATTTGGCACTTTCTCCCTCTACTCACTTCTAGGTCTTGGGAAAATTCTAGAGAGAGAGATAGAGACCAAAGAGGAGGTAGATGACGATTTCACCAATGATGAGGATGATATTAATGGAGAGGCGGTTAAGGAGGACTTGCGGAAGCGATGCAGGGAGAAGGGCAAGGGTCGGGGACCCGCCTAAATCTAGGCGAGGGTCACAGACCCATGGGTGACTTGGCTAAGGGCTGGCAACCCCTGTCGACCATCCCTACTGTCATCGATGAGGGTAGGGCAGCGATAGCGAGCAAAAGCTTGCTACTTTCCCCTCTTAAACCCCCTCTTTTTTAAATTTTTTGAAATTTAATATTTTACTATTTTAATTGCTAACTTGGCACTCCGGCGAGCCACGTGGGTGCCATGTCGGATTTTCGACAAGTAATATTGGAGTTGGCACTAAAGTAATCTTTTTTTTTAAGTAGCACTGAAGTGATCTGAATAAAACTTTTAGCACTACAGTGAGCGCCGTACACAAGTTATGACACTTGTAGTGTTCTTATCCCCCAACTTTGCATTGCTAAACCTAGAAGTCGAGACATTATCTAGTTGTGAAGTAATATGCATATAAGTTCAATTTGTTGTTTTTTTATGGGATTGATTTTAAAAGCATGTCAGTTATATGATTTGCTATTGTTTGGATTTAGTTAAATTGATAACTTTTTTATATGGTAGGAGAAATATGAAATGTTTGTTTTAGGATTATGTCTTGCCTCCATTCCTTTATGAAATCGCAATGAGCTACTAAGATTGATGGTGATACGATCGAGGCCAAAATTTTTAAGAAATTATCAGGTAGTTGATTAGCTTTTTGGGATTACATTTTGGTTGGTGTAAAGTTCATTTTCTAGGCTTGATCACCTTTTTTTTTTAACAATTATGAATTTTAGATCGACTTCTAGATCCCTTTTTGGTCACTTTCAATTAGCCTATGTAAAGTTGGATGGAGCGAATCATCAATTTGGCTTAAAGCAGTCAAACTGTATTATGTTGCCACTAAGTAACTTGACTATATTACGTCTTTGGTACTATTTGACAAGAATAAACTTCCCGATTGGATTACGGGAGATTTAATTATTAGGAATGTTTTATAGAATATCATTTAACCTAAGTTAGTCCTTCCTTTATTTAGTCTACTTTAGCCAAATCAATTTGGGAGAAATGTGCATTGCTCTATTCTAGGCAAAATAATATAATGCGGGTATATAACACAGGGGAAATGTTATTGATATTCAGCATGCGAATTTATCTTCATTCAACCATTATGCTATGTTTATAACTCTTTGCCAGTGATAAATGTCAAGAAGATATGTTTTAAATATTATATCTAAAGTCATTGGGATATCATTTTTCATCTCTTCTTTGACAAATCTCATCTCAATTCTCTTCCTTCAGTGAATAAAGTTTTGTTTTTTTTGCTCTCCATTCTACAATCATTAAGAAGATTTATATTAGAGAAAACTCTATTGTTATTTTGAAGATGACCAAATTTGGTTAAGTCTGGAGGAGTTGGACTCAACTGAAGTCTGACATGGTCAGACTCAAGTAAAGTCTAAAGAAGTTAGACTCAAGCAATGAATTACAACTAATCCCAAACAGATTCGAAGAAGATAATCTGAGTGAGATGGTATTCTTGTGGATTTGATTCATGTGGATCTTCGATAGCTTGCTGGTTAAATAAATGAGTTGGTTATTCTTATCAAGATTATCATGGATGTAATTGATCCTTTGAAAGGCGAGTAAATTTAGCAAGCACTCAATTATGGAAACCAAGATCCTGATTGTATGAGCAACCATGATTAATGGACCTTAATCACGGTCTTTAGATTGCTCGAGATCTCCTTGATTGATCCTATCCAACAGATAGATTGGAAGAACTCCTTTGGAAAATGCCAACGGTCAAGTGGGCATAAATGAGTATATAAGGGAAATACCTCTAGTCATTCGTTGCAATGTGTACAAGAGATAAATTCCAAAGTATGAAGTTATTCATTTCACTCGTTATTTTGTTGAGAGCTTATATTGTAGACAAAAGAGAAAGATAGATACTAGTTTTGTGAGAGCAAAAGACTCTTCATTGAGAAGCTTTGATCTTGAGATTGTAACTCTTTTGATTCATAATGAAATCCAGCCAATAGGTTGTCAATGTGGGAGAGCAAGCGTAGACTTAAGCAAAGCCAAACAACTATAAACCTTGTGTTTTATTCCCTTTCTTTATCTCTCTTGTTGTGCTTATAGTTTTCGATTGCATTCACGCATTCATCACACACTATTGACACTTCAATAGAAGCCTCCCGAGGCAGTTCATTCTATTTATTTTTCATAGCATTTGACTCCAGGGTTATAGATTTTGAAGCTACAAATCACATGACCGGTAATTGTAATCTACTCTTCTCATTTCTCTATCCATCCCATTTATTTTCAAACTCGATCACATTAACAAATGGCTCACAATCTCTAGTTACTAGTTTAGCAATTGCTCCTTTGCTTCCCTCTCTTTCTTTGGGTGTAATAAAGAGTTAGAAGACAATAAGAGCATTTAAATAGTTTGTGTGTAATTATAATTTTTGTTATGTCACTTGATTTATAATAATATCTTATAATGCTCTCTTATAGAGTAAGTCATGCAAACCTAATAAACCTTGTGAGAAAGATAATTGTAATTCATTACTAAATCATAATAGGGTTACAATTATATACATTCTTAACCCTACTAATACATGAATTACTATTGTATCCTTATTTTTAACAATACTCCAATGCTTCCTCCGAAGTGGGGGTGTATATATCAAATAATCTCATCTTGTTACATAAGAATATCACTTTATTCTCTTGTAAAAATATAGTAAAAATATCTGCAAGTAGATCCTCCATCTTTGCGTGCTAAAGAGTTCTCTCCCATTTTTGAACTTTTCTTGTGCAAATCAACAATCAACCTCAATATGTTAGTTCGCTCATGGAAGATGGGAGTGAATGCACTATGAATAGCGGATTGATTATCACAAAATAACACCGTTGGATTAATAGTGACATTTCAATCTCTAATAGTGACATCCCCAACAATAGTAATTCATCTATCACAAGTGTCATAACTTAATATTCAGCTGTAACACTTGATTAAGAAACTGCATGTTGTTTCTTACTTTTCCACGCAACTAAATTACTTCTGAGAAACACACAATAGCCTGAGGTATATCTTTTAATCATAGGACATCCAATCCAATCAGCATCAAAGAAATATGTAGTGTTTAGATGGCCATAATTCTAAAACATCAATTCTTTACTTGGTGCTCCCTTCAAATATTTGACAATTTGACGCATGACATCCCAATGTATAGTATGAGGAGAACTCACGAACCGGCTTATTACACTAATAAAAAATATAGATCAAGTCTTGTGACGATGAAATAGTTTCACTTACCCAGAATTTCCGACACTTCGTTGAATTGTGTAATTATTTCCCATGATCTGCATCAAGTTTTCATTAGACTCCACAAGGTCAACTGGCTTTGCTCCAAGAAATTTAATCTCATCAAGAATGTCAAGCACATTTCCATTAAGATAAATTGGTACCAATATGTAAGTATGCTACTTCAATGCCAAGAAAATATAAAAAACATCCCAAAACTCTTGTACTGAATTTTGTGTGCACAAATTAATTAAGCTTATCAATGCTATTTGAACCACAATTGGTAATGATGATATCATCCACATATATCACTAAAACTATGTAACCAACTGAAGAAACATAGTTGAAATCTGAATAATCTACCTTACACCACTTTAATCCAAATTTGATAATTGTATCACTAAATACCTAACCAAGTAGGAGAAGATTATTTAAGTCTATACAAAGCCTTATGTGAACGAGATACACATTCTCTCCCTGAGTAACCAACCCAGATGATTGCTTCATGTAGACCATCTCAACCAGATCACCATATAAGAAGGTATTTTTAGTCGGTTTCTGAAATAGCCAGCCAAATAGTACAACAATAAAATAAGTACACTAACAGATGGAATTTTGACCACTAGAGAGTAAGTTTCATTATAGTTAGCACCATAAGTCTAAGTATACCCCTTTGCAACTAACCATGCCTTTAATCGATTAAGCGTGCCATTTGAGTGAACCTTAATAGTAAAGACCCAATGACAATCAATAGATTTCTTACTAGCAGCTAGTGAAGTAAGTCATCGAGTTTGAAATAACGCTTGCATTTCATCTTCCATGGCATATTGCCATGTAAGATGAGCAAGAGTTTCAGCAACACTACTAGGCACAGAAACACAGGACAACGACGAGACAAATGTAGAGAAGGAAGGAGATTAACGATCATATGAGAGAAAATTAGAAATAGAATGACGTGTGCAATCACATGTAGAAAGATAGGAAGAAGGAGCATAACGATCAACAAGATGACCACCATAAGAACGAGTACCTTTCCAAAAAGCAATGGGCAAATCAAGATCAGAGGCTAGTACTTGAAGTGATGGGAGAACATATGACTGATGTTTTGGTAAAGATTGTACTACATTGTTGATTGGTGCAGTCTATAATTGAAATCTTGTGATTGTAGTTGGAGAAGGTAGAGGAAGTGGAATCGTCAGAATGACACAACCATCACCATCACAAGATGCCATTAGAAACACTAGAGAAGAAAAATAAGGTTGTTTTTTTTAGAGAACATCATATTTGCAAGCACGAACATATGATGGCGAGTAGGACTATGACATTTATGTCCCTTATGAGTCCAAGAGTATCCCACAAAGACACATTTTTCAGCAAGAGGAACCAGTTTATGAAGACTTGGGATAAGACAATGTATAAAGTAAACACAACCAAAGATCTGAAGAGGTAGTAAAAAGAGAGGGCAATGTAGATGTAAAGTAGAGAGCGGAATCTCCCCATGGAGAATATAAGTTGCAAGCCTATTAATCAAATGACACATTTTAAGAAAATCATGGTAGATGTATGTGAAACATGACGGGCAATATCAAGAAGATGCCGATTTTTATGTTTGACAACTCCATTTTGTTGTGTAGTATATGAGCATGAAGTATAATGACCAATACCATCAGAATCAAGACCGATTGGAAACCAAAAGTTACAATCTTATATTCTCTAGCATTATTTGATCATAAATATCTAATCCATATATTATATAAGTTCTACATTTCAAAATAGAACAAGTGAAAATAATGAAAAATCTCCATAAGTCTTTTTATTGAGAATAACTAAATCATTCATGAAAAATCATCCATAAATGTAACAAAATCTCTAAATTAGAGACTGATGCAGCTCGCATTGAAGACCAGCTTTCTCGACCAAGAAGATCGGCCCGCATTCAAGCTCGACGAAACCTCTATCGATGAAGTTGCCGATTACCGATGAAGTTATGAAGACACATTGGAAGTTATGAATATATTATGATCTTTACTAATTTTATAGTTTCAACATGCTTTAATGCTTTTAAGTTTCTAGATTTTGACTTCCTAGTTTCAATGCTCTGTATTTATTTCTTTGACAATGGTCTGTCATTAATTCCTTTATAAGTCATCTAATTCCTTGTAAAGAGGCAGACGACTTTTGATTAATGAAAACTTTGCTTTATGCAAGTATCGTGAACCTTGCAGAGTTCATACCCTTGAAAACCTAGAAGAGTTTTCACTCCGTCCTTGAAGAGTCGGAGCTTTCAAAAAATCTGCACCTTTGAAAAGTTGCAGTCATCGATCTAGAAGAATCGGTGCTCTCTCAACTTCCTTGGAGGCCTAGAAGAGCAACCAACGAAGTCTCTATATTGTCCCATTTTTGTTCGTTATTTTCGTCCACTTCCACCCCATATTCGACCATCCTACAGTGCTCATTTCAGAAAACTCCAAAAAGAGAAGTTGTAGATCGAGAAGTCTTTGTTCTTTTGGCTTTGGAATCAGGTCAATCCGATCTGTATTGACAAAGATACGCCCATTCTCCTGAGCTTGCGCAGTGCTGAAATTTCTGTTCATCCTATTTCCCGTTCGCGAGTCACTCTCCCGATCCTATTGTTTGAGTAGCCCACTTTGGGCTGCATCATTTGGTATCAGAGCTTTGGAGGAGAGGACAATGCCTCCAAGACAAGCTAGACGTCATGGCGGCAGAACCATTCCTCTTGATGAAGTGCACACCCTTGCTGAAAATTTGCAACAACGTATGCAACAACAAATTGATGAATTGACGCGAGAAGTTCAGCGTTTGAGGGCTGAAGCAAATAATTCTCCACCCTATTCCAGGACTGAAGATTCCCATGGTGACTCTTCCTCTTCAGAGAGTGTCCAACCTATTCATGGTCGGAGGCATGTTCGACATCGTTTACAACATATTCGTGAGCCAGATTGGGAAAAGGAAATCAAGAAAGATGTTTCAGAATTTACAGGTACCGAGTCTCCTGATGAAATTGTTGATTGGCTAACACTTGTGAATGAGGTGTTTGAACATCGAAATGTTCCGGAGAACCATCGAGTTGGGATCATTGCTATGCGATTCCGAGGCAAGGCGATTGCTTGGTGGAGACGAGAAAAACAAACTCGCCAAGCCGTTGGCAAAGCACCGATCACGTTGTGGAGAAAGATGGAGGCCAAGATTCGAAAATATTTCCTTCCCAAAGGATATAAAAGAGAGCTCTACCAACGGTACCAAAATCTAAAACAAGGTACGCGAACGGTGGACCAATACACCAATGAATTCAATGAGTTGGTGATTCGTAATAATATCCAGGACCCGGAAGAGGTGCTTGTGAACAAATACTTGAATGGTCTTCAATTTTATATTCAAGATGCCTTGGAAGTCCTTGACATCTGGGACTTAGGAGATGCACACCAACGGGCACTCAAAATGGAGCGCTCTCGTTCTCGGAGACGCAATCAACTACCATGACAAGTCGGGCCACTAAGAGCACTACTAGCACTGCTAAAGTTGCTGAGACTACAACGCAATCTGCTAGTAAGCCTTCTCTTCCACTCCATGTTTCGAAGCAACCTGCTATGTCTGAAATACGTTGCTATTCTTGTGGGGAGTTGGGTCATCGTGCTAGCAATTGTTGAATCAATAAGAATCGACCAGCCGGTAAAGCCTTCTTGGTGGATAATGATTCTGATGAGAATGCTGAGGATCCACTTGAAGAGGAGTTGAACAATGATGAAGAGGCTGCGGATGAAGAACAAATAGTCCATGCTGACACTAGCGAGCTTCTTATGGTGAGGAAAATTTTTCTTACTCCTCGCGATGACACTGGAGATAAGTGGCTGCGTACCAATATTTTTCATTCTGCTTGCACAATCATGGGAAAGGTGTGTCAAGTAATTATTGACTCTGGTTGTTGTGAGAATATAATTTCTGAAGTAGCGGCAAACAAGCTGAAGTTGGAGTTAAAAACACACCCTACGCCTTATAAAATGTCATGGCTAAAGAAAGGCGCCGAGGTAACTGTTTCAAAACGATGCCTTGTTAATCTATCCATTGGTTCTGTCTATTATGACAAGATATGGTGTGATGTTTTGCCGATGGATGCTAGTCACATTATACTTGGTCGACCATGGCAATTCGATAGGAGAACTACGCATGATGGTTATAGACATACATATTCTTTTGAATTTGGAGGCAAGAAGATTATGTTGGCTCCTAGTAAGGAACCTTTGAAAGCTCCTGTAGTTGAGAATTCCTCCTCTCCTACGTTGCTTACAATGAAGGATATGAAGGATGCTTTGAAAGGAGTTCGTATATTGTATGTTTTGCTTAATAAAACAGGTGAGAATAATAAAGTTGCGTCTGGCGTACCTCATCAAGTTCAACCTCTTTTGGAAGAGTTCAAGGATGTCTTCCCGATGGACTTACCCAATGGTCTCCCTCCTATGAGAGATATTCAGCATCAAATCGACTTGATGCCCGGAGCCTCTTTGCCGTCTCTTGCTCATTACCGAATGAGTCCGACTGAACATGAGGAATTGCATCAACAAGTTGTGGAGTTACTGAATAAGGGTTTTATAAGGGAGAGCCTCAGTCCGTGTGCCGTTCCAGCTCTTTTGGTGCCTAAGAAAAATGGTACTTGGAGGATGTGTGTCGACAGTAGAGCGATCAACAAGATCACCATCAAGTATCGGTTTCCTATTCCTCGCCTTGATGATCTCTTAGATCAACTTTCTGGTGCAATTATATTCTCGAAGTTGGATTTGAAGAATGGATATCATCAAATTAGAATCAAACCTGGAGACGAATGGAAGACAGCATTCAAAACGAAAGATGGGCTATATGAATGGCTTGTCATGCCATTTGGATTGTCGAATGCACCATCGACATTCACGAGGTTTATGACTCAGGTATTGAAGCCTTTTCTGGGAAAGTTTGTTGTAGTTTATTTCGATGATATCTTGATTTTTAGCAAGTCCCCTGATGAGCACTTGCAGCATCTTCAAGAAGTATTATGTGTGTTGAGGCAAGAACGATTGTATGCGGCTCCTGACAAGTGCTATTTTATGGTACCACAAATCCTTTTCTTGGGGTTTCATATTTCAAACAATGGCATTTCGGTGGATGATTCTAAGATCAAGGTGGTTCGAGAATGGCCGACTCCAACAAATGTGCATGAAGTGCGAAGTTTTCATGGCCTCGCTTCGTTCTATCGACGGTTTATTGCGCATTTTAGCACTATTGCAGCCCCACTCACTTCTTGCATGAAGAAAGGAGTTTTTGAATGGACGAATGCAGCTCAAAAAAGTTTTGAACAGCTCAAAGAAAAACTGAGCACAACCCCGGTACTTGCATTGCCTAATTTTGATCTTGTTTTTGAAGTGCATTGTGATGCCTCAGGTACTAGCATAGGAGGAGTTCTAAGTCAAGGAGGTCGACCCATTGCCTTCTTTAGTGAAAAGCTCAATGGTGCCAAACTTCGTTACAGCACCTATGATCTAGAATTTTACGCATTATTTCGCACTCTTGAATATTGGCGGCCATATCTTATTCATCGAGAGTTTATTTTATATACTGATCATGAAGCTCTCAAGTATATTTCTGGACAGAAAAAGCTTAACTCCAGGCGAGCAAAATGGGCTGAATACATCCAGGAGTTCACTTTCATTATTAAGCATAAGGCCGGAGCTCAGAATCAAGTTGCTGATGCCCTTAGTCGAAAGAAGAGCTTGCTCTCTACAATGCATTCTACTGTTCTTGGATTTGATTCTTTTCAGGAATTATATCAAGAAGACCCTTACTTTTCCAAGATCATTCTCGATGCACTTGAAAAGAAACTTGCTGATTTTACTATATGTGATGGTTTTCTTTTCAAAAGAAACCGATTATGTGTGCCGGACTGTTCTCTTCGACAAAGGGTGATCGATGAAGTTCACCGTGAAGGACATTTTGGGCGTGACAAAACTATGCAACTCATCTCAGCCAAATACTTTTGGCCTCATTTGAAACGTGATGTACATCGACATGTGATGAGGTGTCGACGTTGCCAAATTGGAAAGGGACAAGCTACTAATGCTGGTCTTTATTTGCCCTTGCCGATTCCACATGCCCCATGGGAGGATATCTCTATGGACTTTGTCTTTGGACTACCACGCACAATCAGAGGTATGGATTCGATCTTTGTTGTTGTTGATCGATTTTCAAAAATGGCACATTTTATTCCATGTCGGAAAACTATGGATGCTTCGCGTATTGCCAACTTATTTTTCAAGGAAGTCTATAAGTTGCATGGCATTCCGAAGACCATTACTTCGGATCGGGATACAAAATTTCTTAGTCATTTTTGGAGACAACTGTGGAAGAATGTTGGTACTAAACTACAATATAGTACTGTGTTTCATCCCCAAACGGATGGACAAACGGAGGTCGTCAATCGAACATTGGGAAATCTATTGAGGACTTTGATCAATAATAATCCTCGCTCTTGGGAGACGCAGTTGTCACTTGGAGAATTTGCATATAATTGTGCTGAGAACCGTAGCACTGGATATAGTCCATTTATGATCGTATATGGACGACAACCGAACACTGCTCTTGATCTTGCACCAATTCCTTTTATTGAGAAGTCAAGCAGCAAAGTCGAAGACATTATTTCTCAAATGAGGACAACTCATGAAGATGTGCGCCAACGACTAGAGCGCAAAACTGAATCCTACAAAGCAGACATCGACAAGCAGCGACGTGAAGTTATCTTTGAACCCGGAGATTTTGTTTGGGCTTATTTGCCACCGGAACGGCATCCCGTTGGAAGTTATAACAAGCTTAGTGATCGCAAGCTTGGACCTCTCGAAGTTCTCGAGCGCATCAATCCTAATGCGTATCGATTAAATCTTCCTTCTCATATGAAGATTCAGGATGTCTTCAACGTTCGCCATTTAACACCTTATGTGGGTGATTCTTCTGATGATGATGGCGAGAATTCGAGGACGAATTCTTTTAAAGATGGGGAGGATGATGCAGTTCGCATTGAAGACCAGCTTTCTCGACCAAGAAGATCGGCCCGCATTCAAGCTCGACGAAACCTCTATCGATGAAGTTGCCGATTACCGATGAAGTTATGAAGACACATTGGAAGTTATGAATATATTATGCTCTTTACTAATTTTATAGTTTCAACATGCTTTAATGCTTTTAAGTTTCGAGATTTTGACTTCCTAGTTTCAATGCTCTGTCTTTATTTCTTTGACAATGGTCTGTCATTAATTCCTTTATAAGTCATCTAATTCCTTGTAAAGAGGCAGACGACTTTTGATTAATGAAAACTTTGCTTTATGCAAGTATCGTGAACCTTGCAGAGTTCATACCCTTGAAAACCTAGAAGAGTTTTCACTCCGTCCTTGAAGAGTCGGAGCTTTCAAAAAATCTGCACCTTTGAAAAGTTGCAGTCATCGATCTAGAAGAATCGGTGCTCTCTCAACTTCCTTGGAGGCCTAGAAGAGCAACCAACGAAGTCTCTATATTTTCCCGTTTTTGTTCGTTATTTTCGTCCACTTCCACCCCATATTCGACCATCCTACAGTGCTCATTTCAGAAAACTCCAAAAAGAGAAGTTGTAGATCGAGAAGTCTTTGTTCTTTTGGCTTTGGAATCAGGTCAATCCGATCTGTATTGACAAAGATACGCCCATTCTCCTGAGCTTGCGCAGTGCTGAAATTTCTGTTCATCCTATTTCCCGTTCGCGAGTCACTCTCCCGATCCTATTGTTTGAGTAGCCTACTTTGGGCTGCATCAGAGACACATGACATGGACCCCAAACATCAGAGTGTACTGGTTCAAATGGACTAGACACACAATTCTAAATATGGGGAGGAAAAGAGACTATATGATGTTTACCAAACTAACAAACCTCACATTAAAAGGAAATCATAGACTCAAACTTGGGAAATAAAAACTTAAAGTATGTTTGTCTCCCACCAATCACCTATCTAATCTCCAGATCTTGAAAACACAGCAAGAAAAGGAAAACGTCACAACACAATTCACTTCTTTTTTTTGGTAAATTAGTTCTTTAGATATCAAACCAACATAAATTAAATAATAAGGAGATCGTCATAGGTGAATTACAATGGTTGAAGATATTAGTATCAAAGATTGGAAGTCATCATCCAATTCATCGATATTATATTATAATAACTAATTCACAACTCATAATGCATCCGTCCTGTCTACCATAAGCGAATTAAGCACATTAAAGTTGATTGTTGTATTGTGCAAGAAAAAGTCCAGAATTGAGATAATACTCTTTAGCATGAAAAAATGGGGGATAACTCGTGAATACTTTTATTAAATCTCTAAGGGGGAGTAGAGTGTGATTCTTAAGTAACAAGTTGGGATTATTTGATATATACATCCAAAAGTGTTGGAAAGTATTATTAAGAATAAATGGTACAATAGTGATTCATGTATTTGTAGGGTTCAGCATATATATAGTTGTAACCCTATTATGATTTAGTGATGAATTAAAATTTTCTTTCTCACAAGGTTTACTAGGTCAGCATGACATACTTTGTTGGAGAGTAGTCTAATATATCATTATAAATCAAGTGATACAATGAAAATTATAATTCCACCCAAGCTATTCGAACACTCCTAGTATTTTCTAACTCTTTATCACACTATAGGCTCCCCCATCGCTACAAGCAGAGTCTTTTTTCGATTATCGCTCATGCATCTGCTAGTTCAGGAGTTTTAAGTTGAAACTTTACCTTATCCTGAACATTGTCCGGGTTTCTAATAATATTACCATAACACTTTCTGCCAAAAATTATGGGAGATATGTCAAATATGACTTCTCTACTGGTAGCTAGTGAATATAATTCTGAGCAACAACAATTAATAGCGCCCCCGGCACCCCCCCCCCCCCACCAACAATTTGCATAGCCTAAGAATAAATAGTTTCTTGCATTCCTATCGAGCTTACCATAACTCACTAAAATTAGATATGAGCAGTCCAATATTCTAAAAAAAAGAATAACTGGTAACGTTGTCTAACCCCACTACTTTATGAATTTAGCATATGATAGTGGTCGAAGAGGATTCATTAACCAAATAACTTATCGTAGAAAGCCATCCACTAGAAATTTGCTAACCTGATCAACACTATAAAGTATTGTACAAGCCATCTCAATAAAAAAATTTCATCAACTTTGCAACTTGTTGTAATTTACTAAAAATAACACGGTATCCCACTATACCATTTTTTGTTGTAGAATTTGTTTAACAGCTCTGAGCATAAATCTTTGTTACTATTGATTTACACTTTCGAGATCATCTTGCCAATCTCTACTTTAATCAAAACTTTCAATTGTCCGAACTTGACAATGCATCAAACTTGAGGCACAATAAAAAGAGCACAAGTGCTCATCTAGTAGTCGTTCATCTCTATTAGCATAAATATAACAATATTCTTAGGAAATTGCGATGACTTACAAATATGTAAGTGAATCAACTCTACAGTCTCTGGTTTCTCTTAAATGTCATATAGAATTGCACTTTTTGTCGTCTTCCCAAGTCACAACATGCTTTCAGTCCCTCAGCTGCGTATCGACATCATAAATGCTTTTCAATTAGAAAATTCAGGCTTCTCACAAATCTTCCCGAAATGCATATGCTAAAATTATGACTCTCCAAAAGATGTATCCGACTTCCTTGTTGCGAAGTCCATAAATGTCTCCCCTTAAAGCTTGTATAGGCCAACATGCTTGTTTCGTTTCAATATCAACAAGGCACCTCAATCGACTTCTAGGGTTCCACCTTTTGAAGTATGCAAATAGCTAGCCGAATCCGAGGCACTCAAAGAATTCTGTTTTTCTCCAAATCTAGAATATGCCTCACGCTAGTCAAAGTCCTTATGACAACCTAGTGCATTCTAATTCTAGCATAACCAACATCACACTCAGCATTGTTTCTCAACAGCACTTTACCACTATCTATGTACTAATAAGTAGTAAATCGGTTATTGTTGGTGTCATATGAAGCAAGCTATCATAATTCATAACTCATCTTTAGCGACCTACATCATATAATTCAAAAGGATAAATGCACTGTAAGCAAAAAAAACTTCTTATGGAAGTAATTAAGTCTTAAGAATTTTAAAAAAAGCAATTAAGTCATAAAATTATCATGTTAGTTTAATCAATTTATTTCTTTGACTCCGTCCAACTATAATAATGGAAAAAGTTGACGTAGAACTTTGTATTATCTTCTTAGGACATGGGATGGCGATATGGCACCTATCAAATGCGACTTCCGAAAAATATTCAAAAATTTAAAGGAAATATAACCAATTCTGACTAAAAATGAAAAATATAAAAGATAAAAAGCACCAACTAAAATGAAAAAGAACAAACCGAGGCATTCGTTGACTATTAACGTCGCCCATCGCCACAAAGAATTGGCGAAGATTGCTTGGGCCTTACTGATGGTAAGCGGCCAATGCCAGCCCCGAGTGAGGCCTTAGCAATCCTTGGCAAAGGCCTAGCAGCCGAGATTTGGGGGAGGGCGTAACCCTCAAAGGCACTAGGGGATGGCCAATGACCCTTGCTCAAATCTAGGGTGAGGGACGTGCCCTTCCCCATATTTGGACCACTAGGCCCTTGTAGGGGGCCATAGAGGCTAGCAAAGGTCACTATACTTCAGCAAGGCTTGTGCGACCTCGATCAGCCCTTTCTGGCAATAGGCAACGGTGGCTATTGGCAATGGCTTGTTCCTTCAAATTTTTTGGTATTATTTTTCTTAAAAGTCATCATTTTAAATTTATTTAATCTAATTTAAGTAAAATCTGAAAAAGAAAATAACAAATAAAGGGCATGTAAAAGAGAGAAAGTAATAAAAAAAATGTCATATGAGCATTTTACAATTACTTGATTGGACAGAGTTAATATAATGACTTGATTGAACTAATTTAACAAGTTTTAAACTTGACTATATTTTTTGATAGTTTCGGTATCCAATTGCAATTTTGATAAGTTTTTGGGCTTTCAATGTACGTATCCCTAATTAAAATTGACTAAGTTACTAGTAGCTATTGTAGTTATATAATCAATAGACTCAACTCTAATTCCCTTAGTTTTTTTATTTCTTTGACTTTTATTTATCTCTTTGAAGATACCCATCTTGCCACAAGTAGAAAACACCATCAGTCCTTAACTAACTTACTTTCTGTTCAGGTTAACACTGCATCAGCTTACACAGGTACTGTTTTTCCCCCTACCTTTTCCTACTAAACAAACAGTCCCATGTTTACAAGATCTTGTCCTACATATGTCAATACTCATGATCGAATCGCAAATCACATCGAACGTCAAACTTCTTGACCTAGAAAAGTTACTAACATTAATAATGATAATATTCACACTATCAAGCAATAAATTATCAGAACAAAAGAAAAAAAGAACATATACCTCATCATCAAAGTCAATCTCAACCAAGCTCAATTGGTCTCAATACCTATTGAACCTTCATCCTATCACTCTAAACCTCACATTCAGCCCTAAGATTTGGTAAAGACTAGCACTTGCTCTTCAATCGACATATTCAACGTTTGGTGTAACAGTTTATTTAACACGGAAAATCTTGACACAATTCAAAGAAACTTGTGATATCATGTATAGTGATAAAAAAAAATTACTATCTCAAAGATAAATAAATAAAAATAAATTAATGAATAACTTCCCTTGAAAATCTCTCTCTATCTGGGGCACTGTAGTATGTCACTTTTAGGCCATTCATCCTCCATACCTGACATACGAATACCATTGTTGAGGTAACTACACCTATTACGGCTCCATGAACATAATTGTTTTTTTTTATTATTATCTACAAGCAAATAATTAGAATTTTCATCTCTTAATCTTAAAGCCACTCAAGACAAAGTTTTGACCTCGAAGATTAACCTAATAACAAGCTTTCAAATGAAATAAAAAATGCCATCAAAAGTGAAGAAAGACAAGTACAGCTTAACTCAACATTTTAGCAAACATCATTGTGCTTTTTTTAAAAAATATTTTAACGAGCGTATACATGTTTCACTCTTTAACAATACGAATCGTGTAGTTCAGGGAAATAATCGCGTCAATAATGATACTGTCCCAACCGTAGCTAAACCAAAATATGAAATATAATACCGATGAGCTTACTCTATCAAATTCTACACAAGCAAATACAGGAAATTTCTCTTAAGTTTCGACCTAAAACGTGAAGTGCTTGATAGATTATCTACTCTTATTGGAGCCTAGAGTCTCCAATTGTCCCCAATAACTCGAGTCTCTCAGATCTTTGAAAACTCAAAATTGATTTTCCAAATTTGGCTTAAAGAAGATGAAGGGACATGAGAATCAAATAATCGCAGGGCAGAAGATAATTGAAGTATAGAATTGCATCAACAGCAGATTCACGAGATAGAGGATCGATTAAATTTTAAAAAATTATTTCAAATCAAGGAAGGGCGAGAGAGAACCTAAAACAAAGTTGTTGAGCGTCGATGAAGAATAGCTAAACCGTCAACAATGTTGTTGAACATCAGTGTAGAAGAGCAGAACTTGAAGAAGCTATTTTGTGTTTTTTTTTCTTCATATAAAAGACTTGTTGTGTTTCAGAAAATGACTTTGTTTAAAATCAGGAATTTCTTTTCCTAATTTTAAGTGAGGTGTTTTCTCTCACTGTAATTTTTTTTCTTACTAATTACACTTTGGTGAAGTAAATTTTCAGCAAATTTTTATCACGTTCCTTGGAATTTCTTCTTTCAGATATTACCTTTGTATATACTCGAAATTTGTCCTTTAACTTGTACCGTTTTTTTCCCAGTTCAGAATCCTTACCTCGTGTATGAGTTAAAATAACATAGTGGCGAGTGAAATGTGGTTCAAAGGACTTACTTTGGAGGTTAGGCCAATTCTAAAGTTACGTTTGTTTCACAAAAATAAATGTTTTGAAATTTATATTTCTAAAAATATTCTTTTATATTGCTTGAAATAATTAGTCAATAAAATATTTTTTTTTTATCCATAACACTTTTATGTTGATGAAGCCATTTTTCATCTATTCATTTTTGTAAGCAACACAAGTAATCATTTTTAAAAAATATTTTAAATTATTCATTTTTTTCGAAACAAATATACCCTTAATCACCTGGTTAAAAGAATAATTTCTATATACAGGACATATATAAATTTTGGTTTATACAGATTGTCCTGAATTTATGTATCAAGCAAGCAGTATCAAATATCTCGATTTTGGATGGTGCTCGGGACTTTTATTGTAGATTCAGCGTAAAGGATCTAGAACTCATTGATTGTGTCTCACAAATCAACTATATTTATGTCAACTTCCCTTTTGCTTTTTTAAGATTTAGATAAAATTTAAAAATGACATATACAATTGATATGAGGGCAATGTATCTCATGATATCAAGCATATGTATCCCTAGATAACTGCCAAATTCAGACTTAACGTTTACACTGTAGTCCATTGAGGAATTAACATTTTATTTTCGTTGATTGAGGACCTGATATATTAAAAAGACGATTACAAATTTCATATACCTAAGTTTCGCTCACGGCAAATTCGAGACCTGATTAAGAATCTTCTAAAATCTTGAGTCATCAATTGACCTCCAAGTCCTCAATTGTCAAACGATCAAAATATTACATATTGTTTCTGCACTCATCCCTAGGTATAATTCTCTAAAGAAATCTTTAACTTTTGGTCTAATCCTAGTATTTACTCCAATTTTTTTTATCAAGTCCCGAGACTACCTTCTTAGGAAAATTTGCTAGAAAAAATCCTAAACATTTTCACGTTTTGCAAATTGAGTCTACCTATCCAATTTTGACTAAAAATTATTAATAGATGTTCCATTGTCCTACGTGGCATGCCCAGTATTGACATTTCCATTTTTATGATTTTAAATTTTTCATATATTTTTTCTTTACTTTTTTTTTCTCTTGGAGGGAGGGCCGACAAGCATTGTTAGCCACAAGGCGAGGGCCAGTAATCCTTGCCGACTTCGCACGAGGTCATCATTGCCCTTGCCAACTCCAGGTAAGAGTCACAATGCCCTCACTGGCAACAATGGAGACTTAGTGGCCCTCACCTAGATTTGGTGAGGTTTGTAATGCCCTCATTGTAGTAATGTAGGACTTGGATAGAGCCGCAATGCCCTTGCTAGCTAAAGCAAGGGCATGCAAGCTCTCACCTAAATCTAGGCAAAGTGAGGAAGTCATGGCCCTAGCTCAAAGTTGGCGAGAGCTTGGATGCCCTATGAGGGTCATCGGCCCAAGGTCAAAAAAAAGAAAGAAAAAGGAAATGGTAGAGTACGTGATATTTTTAGAAAATAAATATTTTTAAATGTTAACACCAGCATTGGTCACATCACATAGGATAGCTAACATTATCATTAGTCATTTTTTTATTATTATCAAAATTGACAGAATTAACTCAGTTGGTGAAGTATAAAAATGTTTATAACTAAATTTGTACAATAAATAATTCTAAGACTAAATTAATAAAAGAGTAATGTGTAATGACCGCATTCAGGTTCAGTTCGCGATTTTGGCTAAATAAGAATTTTCCAGGGAAATTTAATAATTTCCTTTTATTTGGTGAAAATTTTGAAAGGCTTTGAATTTAATGAAAGTTTATGTTGAAAAATTTATTTGGGCCCAAAAATGTCAAAAAACTGCAATATATGATTTTTTTTCAAAAATTTTCTGAATTTTTAGGAATTTTTAAAACAATTTTCCAATTTTCGGGAATTAAAATATATTATTTTAATTTAAAATTCTGACCGGCCAGCGAACCGGCCGGCCCAGCCCCGCGAACCGCCGGTCCGACCGGGTCGGACCGGGCAGCACGCGCGCTACACTCGTGCCCGGTCTCCCTCTCTCCCTCTCTCCTCTTCTCTCTGGCATTCGGTCGAACAGTTGATGGGCATCCATCAACTGTTCAACCCGTCGCCTCAACGGCCGCTGTGGCGCTGCAGCCACCCACCCTCTGGTCCGAGGGGACAGCCGAAGGGGACAACAGCCCTTGGCGGAGCAGCACGTGGCGCCGGTGAGCGGTTTTTCGGCTACCACCCACCTACTCCCACTCGGCATAAACCGAGTAGGCAAGCCACTTTGAGCTCAGATTTCTCCGAGCTCAGTCCACCTCTCGGCTCGTTCTTGGTGTCCCCATGAAGCCTGCAGTACCCTCTCTTCAACGCCGCCGGTTGTGGGCTCCGACTCGCCGTGCTCCGCCGCCGACGGCCCCCGACAGAGAGCCTCGTGGCCAGCCGTTTCTGGAAATTTTCCAGAAAGGCCGCGGCTTCAAGAGGTGAGTTCACCCCTCCTCCAACCACCTTGGCTCGATGGGTTGATACCAATCGCTTCCTTGACTTTCCTAATCCTTAGATGTGGTGTAAATTTGTCTGTTTTTGGCCTAGACTCGTTGGATTTGAGCTTGAAGCTCGAACCTCCTTTCTCGGGAAACCCTAGGTGAACCGCCGACTTCGTGGCCGTCTCCCCGCTAGCCCCGACCACCTCTGGCCAAGCCGTGACCACCGATCGATGCGTCGGAGGCTCAGCTTCCTCTCCTAGCCAGTCTCGAGCTTCGATTTGGTCGGAGAACGGTGAACGGCGACCAAACTCGAGAACACCTCTCGACCTGACTCATGACCCGGAGTCCGGGTTCGCCGGAGAAGACGACCGTCGCCGGAGCCGTCGCAGTCGCTAGAAACAGAAGACAGCCAACGGGCTAGGCCGCCAGCCCAGCAGCCCAGCCTAGTCAGCCGGCCCAGTCAACGGCCTAGTCGACTCGGCCCAGTCAGCCAGCCAGCCAATTAGCTGACCGGCCCAGGCCCAGTCAGCCGGCCCGGCCCAAGTCCAGCTTGCGAAGCCCAGAAGGAAAAAAGGAGGAAAAAAAAGGAAAATTTTAATTTTTCCTTGGGTTCAACCAGGAGTGTAGCAAGGGAAATCTAGCCAAGAAAACTCACAAGTGAGTGGACTCTAAACCTTTATTAGGCGCATTCACTGTTTTAGTAGAAAACGGGTAGAAATGGCTAGAAATGGCTAGGGCGAGTAGAAGGGTTAGGATTCCTTGTTTGCTCGTCAATTTCATTGATTAGTTGGATCGGTTAGCAGTATTGGACAATTGTTGATTGTTGACCACTTAGGTGGTTTAGTTCGACCTGTGTCGACCTAAGGACCGGCATCCCACGTTTTACGAGAAATGCCCTCGTACGTTTACTTGTGCTCGAGCGTGGTCAGAGTTGGGACCCCTCAAGGAGACAGGAGGGTTGGCTTGACACCTCTGTTAAAATCTTAGGGTTGTTTAATTCATTTATTTCTACAGTTTAATTTAATTAGTCATTTATCATTAAATGTCATTTCGCATAGCATTTGATTAATTTAGTTAATAGCCCTTTTTGCTTTTCAATTTCATTAAATTATTATTGTAATTAGTCGATTCTAGTATTACATTGTGTATTTAAATTTTGCGCTACTTCCATTTAATCAATTATGCCTAGATAAATTCCGTATAATCGCAATTAGGTTCTCGTTAGTAGACTTGCCCCACCCTGTAAATTGTTTAGACCCCTATGACATTCGTTAGTCTACCTTTAGCTTAGAAATCTAGAGGTGGGGAGTTTTTCGATATGGGTTGGTAATGAGTGTTTCTGCACGGAGCTTAGGGACCTTGGGATGGGAGATCTACAGCTAGGCTTGCCTAGGGTTGACTGACAGGCCAATGGAAGCCAAGAGTTGGGATGGTCGACCTAGGGACCCTAGGGCAAGGGTGTTCCTAATTTAGGATTAGGATTCGTTCACTAGGATACCAAGTATCTCATTCCACTACCCTAGGGCAAAGGTGTTCCTAATTTAGGATTAGCACTCTCCCTTCTCTTTTCCCCGCAACTTTTGATTGTATAGCTATGCGGTGACCGTGACTCTAGGGTTTTGTTATGTCTCCTCCTGTCCTCTTCCCTTTTTGTATTTTGACCTGACTTATCCTTTGTATCTATGGGAAGTAAGTTCCTTGATCAAAATGGAATGTAGTGTTCTACCTTGGGAACAAATTAACTAAGAACTAGATTCTTTTGCAAATCTTGGAGTAAAGTTGGATCCTAGAAGTATTGCTACGACCCCAAGGAATCGAGGCGTGACAGCTTGATATCAGAGCAAGGTTATGACCTAGAAAAGGTTACCCTTTTTCGGAGTGATAAGGAGCGACAAATTTGGTCAAGGAAAATCGGAGTGTCAGACCGGGGTGAAGGGCAGCAAGCTAGGGTTAAGCTTGACCGTAAATTTTAGAGACCAGATTGAGACTAGCTCAAGTCCCCCACCCGACTGTAGGATTGGTGTCACCTGTCAGGCCATGTCGGCACGGTATGGGACGTGCTCTGCAGGGTCGAACATGTGACTAGAGACCGTAGAACACGTCTACATTTGATTCCGTCGACCCAATGGAAGATAGGTGCGACGAAATCAGACGTACGATGGGTGATTTGGTAGTCTAGTCTAGCTAAGTTGACGCGGTCTAGAACGCGTGCAGCAAGGCTGGACTTGGACTTGTGATGTCGCAAGGCGAGTAGCCTACTTATAGGCTATGGAGGCTATGTCTCGTTTGTTTGTGACATCGACCTCCTTGGGAGAGGATTTGATCATGTCACCGCCATAATGGCGAAGGTGCGTGGTGCCAAGGAGGGCGGCCACTGGTGCACCGTAGTCGAGTATCTGACGAGGTATCGACTTTTGACCCGCAAGGTCAAGTGCATCCTATTTTGTTGGACAAGGGGTATGAGTGGTCAGTTTAGATGATTGTGGTAGTATATTTTGCACTATGCTCCTTCCGCCAAGGGTGGCGGTTTGTTTTAAGGCAGATCTACTTCTGCGGATCATGCATTACTACGATCGCCTGTTGAAATCCTCAAAAAGGATGACAAAAGCATTGCGATGCTGTTAATAGGGAGACCAGATGGTCAGACCGGGGAGACCAGATGGTCAGACTGGGGAGACCTCCGCAAAGGAGGGCGATGATTAGTCGCTTCAGGGTGAAGGAAGTTGAACCTCAAGGAGACCCTCGTGTTGAAGGACTAGTACGGTCTGTGGAAGACCTATGGGAGGAAGTCTGCCAGCAAGCTAGAAACCAAGAAGCCGTAATCGCCGCTGCTGTGAACGCCGCGATAGTTGCAATGCGGAATGAAAATGTTGTTGGAGCTCAGGGACCCGCCGTAAGAGCCGAGGAGCGGGGAGTGGAAGCCCCAGCTCCTGCCCCCGTAGTCGGAGGTGCAAATGGGGAAAGGAGGAAACAAAGGCAAATTGGGCAATTCCTGAAGCTGAAACCCCCAGTCTTTACAAGGATGGGAGACCCTGAAGCGGTAGCCGAATGGCTGCTGGAGTTAGAGAAGATCTTTGAGGTCATGGAGTGTTCTGATGAAGATCGAGTGACCCTGGCGATGTACCAACTACAGGGAAATGCCAATCATTGGTGGAGGGCCACTAAAGGCATCGTTTTCCCAGGAGGTGTAATACCGACTTGGGAGATTTTTGTTGAGACATTCAACGAGTAGTACTTCCCTGAGTCGGCTAGGGATGCAAAACTAGCTGAATTCCAGAAGCTACGTCAGAACAGCATGACGGTGATTGAGTACGAAGCAAAGTATACTGCCTTAGCCAAGTATGGCAAGAAGTTGATCGAAGACCCAGTGGATCGGGCAAAGAAGTTTCGAGAAGGACTGAAACCCGAGATTAAGACTCAGCTTGCACCTTTCAATCTGCGGGATTACAAGGAAGTATACATTAGGGCTCAGATGGTGGAGAAGGATCTGAATGAGAGGATTATGACATCTGGGTCGCGATCCTTCATGGGGAGAAATAATAACTTCCAGCAAGGAAAGAAGCCGATGTCGGGGTCAAGGAAACCCTTCCCCGTTACCCGGAATGGTGGGGTCAAGAAATCCCCCTTCCGTCAGGAGAGCTGGTGCCATCAGTGTGGGAAGACCCACAAGGCAGGACCGTGTCCCACCAGGAATGAGGGATGCTTTGGCTGTGGCCAATTGGGCCACATGGTTCGAGATTGCCCCCAGCGTGTGATTAGGGCGCAACCCCAACAACAAGTGGGACAGTTGGCAGGAATGGCACCGCCCCTCCTTCTGGATCGACCCTCGGCGCAAGGAAAAGTTTATGCGGTAACCCGTAATGAAGCTCAGAACTCAGGAGGAGTTATAACAGGTACCGTTTCCCTGCACCGTTGTCCAGCTTATGCCCTTTTCGATACGGGAGCTACCCATTCGTTTGTAGCTGAGCGCTTTGTAGAGCTGGTAGGGTTAACTGTGGAGCCTTTAGCCGTTGTTCTCAACGTCTCAACCCCTCTGCATGTTCACATGTTATCTATTAATGGGTGCCCAGGGTGTGAGAAAGAATTTAGTGGGAAGAAAGGATTAATTGACTTGGCTGTGTTAGACCTGCATGATTATGATGTGATTATTGGTATGGATTGGTTGACCAAGCAAAAAGCTACAGTAGACTGTTCTAGAAAAGTAATAAGGTTCTGTCCGTCGACGGACTCGAGCTACGAGTTCATCGGAAGTCACGGAGGACCTTCAACCGTAGTTGTTTCCTCCTTGGAAGTAACCCGGCTGTTAGAGGAGGGCTGTCAAGGCTACCTTGCTAGTGTGGTAGACACAACGGTCGAAGGACCGAAGTTAGAGGAGATCATGGTGGTTCGAGAGTTTCTCGATGTATTTTCGAAAGAATTGCCTGGATTACCTCCTGAGAGGGAAGTCGAGTTTGCAATTGAAGTACCCCCTGGAACAGAATCGATTTCCAAAACACCTTATCGAATGTCGCTCCCGGAGTTGAAGGAGCTGAAGGTGCAAATGCAGGAGTTGTTGGATAAGGGATTCATTCATCCAAGCGCGTCATCATGGGGTGCGCCAGTACTCTTTGTGAAGAAAAAGGACGGATCCCTAAGGTTATGCATCGACTACAGGCAGCTGAATAAGGTGACGATCAAAAACAGATACCCGCTGCCTAGAATTGATGATCTGTTCGATTAGCTACAAGGAGCTAAGGTCTTTTCAAAAATCGACCTGAGGATAGGGTACCATCAGTTAAGGATTAAGAAGGAAGACATTCCGAAGAGTGCATTCCGAACCCAATACGGGCATTATGAGTTCACAGTGATGCCATTCGGGCTTACTAATGCCCCCGCCGCCTTCATGGACCTAATGAATAGGGTATTCAGAGAGTATCTAGATAGATTCGTCGTAGTATTTATTGATGACATACTAATCTATTCAAGGAGCCCTGCGGAACATGAGCAGCACTTAAGGGTAGTGTTGACGATACTATGAGGACATGCGCTCTATGCGAAGTTTAGTAAGTGCAAATTTTGGCTAGATCGAGTGGCATTCTTAGGTCATGTGGTCTCTAGAGATGGGATCTCCGTGGACCCCGCCAAGATTGAAGCGGTAATGGATTGGCCAAGACCCACAACGGTGACTGAAATTCGTAGTTTTCTAGGTCTGGCAGGGTACTACAGATGGTTCGTAGAAAAGTTTTCAAGCCTATCCCTGCCATTGACGAATTTGCTGAAGAAGGAGACGAAGTTCAAGTGGACTGAAGGGTGCGAGAAAAGCTTCCAGACTTTGAAAGAGAGGTTGACCATCGCGCCAATCCTAACTATCCCAAAAGGACCGGGTGGCTACGAAGTCTACAGTGATGCGTCGTACCAAGGTCTAGGGTGCGTTTTAATGCAACATGGACGCGTCGTAAATTACGCATCAAGACAATTGAAGCCGCACGAACAAAACTATCCAACGCATGATCTAGAGTTAGCGACTGTGATTTTTGCACTTAAGATTTGGAGGCACTACCTGTGCGGAGAAAAGTTCCCAATCTATACGGATCACCAGAACCTCAATTATATGTTCTCGCAGAAGGAACTAAACATGAGGCAACGAAGATGGATGGAACTCCTAAAGGACTACGACTGCGAGATTTTATACCATCCTGGAAAGGCAAACAACGTTGCAGACGCACTTAGCCGCAAGTCCTCACTAACCTCCTTATTGGCCAAAGAGTCGCAGTTGTTTGAAAAGGTAAAGAATTCAGAGTTCAAGTTTGAAGTGGGACACCTGACTTGTTTGATGGCCACACTAAGGATCGAGCCTCAAATCCAGGCCAAGATTAAGGAACTGCAGTTGTCGAACCCCTTCCTTGTAGATATCTTGAAGGCTAAAGAAGAATAGAGGAAACTCAGTTTCCAGGTCTTGGAGGACGGAGTTCTGAAATTTCAAGGGAGGCTCTGTGTGCCCGACAATCTCGAGTTAAAGGAGGAAATCTTGTCGAAGGCACACCGAAGTAAGTATAGTGTCCATCTAGGGAACACTAAGATGTATCAGAACTTGAGGCCCCACTATTGGTGGAAGGGAATGAAAATGGACGTGGCAAAGTTTGTGGCCAAATGCCTTACGTGCCAGCAAGTAAAGGCACAACACTGCAAGCCAGGAGGTCTCTTGAACCCTTTGGAAATTCCAAAGTGGAAATAGGAGCACATCACAATGGATTTCGTGACCGGCCTACCAAAGAGTCAAAAGGGTCACGATATGATTTGGGTCATCGTGGACCGACTGACCAAATTGGCCCACTTCCTAGCAGTACGCAAGAATCTTTCCCTAGACCGGTTGTCAGAGCTTTACGTAGCCCAAATAGTTAGACTCCATGGAGTGCCAGTGACTATTACCTCCGACCGCGATCCTCGATTCACCGCTTCCTTCTGGAAAAGCCTACAGAGAACTTTGGGTACTAGATTACAGTACAGCACGGCCTTTCATCCTCAGACCGACGGACAGTCTGAGCGGACGATCCAGACCCTTGAAGACATGCTAAGGGCATGTATACCGGATTTCAAGGGAGGATGGGAAGAACGGTTGCCGTTAGTAGAGTTCACATATAACAATAGCTTCCAACAAAGTATAAGGATGGCCCCTTTCGAAGCCTTGTATGGACGAGCCTGCAGGACTCCTGTTTGTTGGGATGAAGTAGGAGAACGGAAGATTTTAGGGCTTGAACTAGTGCAGCAGACGCAAGATGCAGTGAAGGTAATCAGACAAAGGCTGAAGACAACCCAGAGTCGACAAAAGAGCTATGCGGACCGAAGGCGCAGACCCTTAGAATTCCAAGAAGGGGACCATGTCTTCCTGAAAGTGTCACCTAAGAAGGGAACGTCCCGCTTTGGAGAAAAAGGGAAGTTAAGTCCCAGGTTTGTAGGACCTTTTGAGATCTTGGAAAAGATAGGAGTCGCCGCATACCGACTGGCCCTACCACCAAACTTGGAGCAAATTCACAACGTCTTCCATGTTTCTATGCTAAGAAAGTACGAACCTGATCCTTCACATGTGCTAAGCTACGAAGATCTCAATTTGGACTATCAAATTTCGTACACCGAAAGGCCAGTGAGGATCGAAGATAGGAAGGAGCGGAAGCTTAGGAACAAGGTCACACCTCTGGTCAAGGTTGTTTGGCAACATCACGACTCAGAGAGTGCTACCTAGGAAAGTGAGGAAGCGATGAAGCAACAGTACCCTCAACTGTTTGAAGACTTAGAAGCTGCAAATTTCAAGGATGAAATTTCTTAAGGGGGTAGATTGTAATGACCGCGTTCGGGTTCGGTTCGCTATTTTGGCTAAATAGGAATTTTCCAGGGAAATTTAATAATTTCCTTTCATTTCGCGAAAATTTTGAAAGGCTTTGAATTTAATGAAAGTTTATGTTGGAAAATTTATTTGGGCCCAAAAATGTCAAAAACTGCAATATAGGATTTTTCCAGAAATTTTCTGAATTTTTAGGAATTTTTAAAACAATTTTCCAATTTTCGGGAATTAAAATATATTATTTTAATTTAAAATTCCAACCGGCCAGCGAACCGGCTGGCCCAGCCTCGCGAACCGCCAGTCGGACCGGGCAGCACACGCGCGGCACGCGCGCGACACGTGTGCCCGGTCTCCCTCTCTCCCTCTCTCCTCTTCTCTCTAGCATTCGATCGAACAGTTGATGGGCATCCTCAACTGTTCAACCCGTCGCCTCAACGGCCGCTGTGGCACCGCAGCCACCCACCCTCTGGTCCGAGGGGACAGCGGAAGGGGACAACAGCCCTTGGCAGAGCAGCACGTGGCGCCGGCGAGCGGTTTTTCGGCTACCACCCACCTACTCCCACTCGGCATAAACCGAGTAGGCAAGCCACTTTGAGCTCAGATTTCTCCGAGCTCAGTCCACCTCTCGGCTCGTTCTTGGTGTCCCCATGAAGCCTGCAGTACCCTCTCTTCAACGCCGCCGGTTGTGGGCTCCGACTCGCCGTGCTCCGCCGCCGACGGCCCCCGATAGAGAGCCTCGTGGCCAGCCGTTTCTGGAAATTTTCCAGAAAGGCCGCGGCTTCAAGAGGTGAGTTCACCCCTCCTTCGACCACCTTGGCTCGATTGGTTGATACCAATCGATTCCTTGGCTTTCCTAATCCTTAGATGTGGTGTAAATTTATCTATTTTTTGCCTAAACTCGTTGGATTCGAGCTTGAAGCTCAGACCTCCTTTCCTGGAAAACCCTAGGTGAACCACCGACTTCGTGGCCCTCTCCCCGCTAGCCCCGACCACCTCTGGCCAAGCCGTGACCCCCGATCGACGTGCCGGAGGCTCAACTTCCTCTCCCAGCCGGTCTCAAGCTTCGATTTGGCCGGAGAACGGTGAACGGCGGCCAAACTCGAGAAGACCTCTCGACCCAACTCACGACCCGGAGTCCGGGTTCACCGGAGAAGACGACCGTCACCGTCGCCATTGCCAGAGACAGAAGACAGCCGACGAGCTAGGCCGCCAACCCAGCAGCCCAGCCCAGTCAGCCGGCCCAGCCGACTCGACCCAGTCAGCCAGCCAGCCAATCAGCCGACCGGCCCAGGCCCAGTCAGCCGGCCCGGCCCAAGTCCAGCTCGCGAAGCCTAGAAGGAAAAAGGAGGAAAAAACAAGGAAAATTTATTTAATTTTTCCTTGGGTTCAATCAAGAGTGCAGCAAGGGAAATCTAGCCAAGAAAACTCACAAGTGAGTGGACTCTAAACCTTTATTAGGCGCATTCAATGTTTTAGTAGAAAACGGGTAGAAATGGTTAGAAATGGCTAGGGCGAGTAGAAGGGTTAGGATTCCTTGTTTGCTCGTCAATTTCATTTATTAGTTGGATCGGTTAGCATTATTGGACAATTGTTGATTGTTGACCACTTAGGTGGTTTAGTTCGACCTGTGTCGACCTAGGGACCGGCATCCCACGTTTTACGAGAAATGCCCTCGTACGTTTACTTGTGCTCGAGCGTGGTCAGAGTTGGGACCCCTCAAGGAGACAGGAGGGTTGGCTTGACACTTCTGTTAAAATCTTAGGGTTGTTTAATTCATTTATTTCTACAATTTAATTTAATTAGTCATTTATCATTAAATGTCCTTTCGCATATCATTTGATTAATTTAGTTAATAGCCCTATTTGCTTTTAATTTCATTAAATTATTATTATATTTAGTATATTCTAGTATTACATTGTGTATTTAAATGTTGTGCTACTTCCATTTAATCAATTATGCCTAGATAAATTCCGTATAATCGCAATTAGGTCCTCGTTAGTAGACTTGCCCCACCCTGTAAATTGTTTAGACCCCTATGACATTTGTTAGTCTACCTTTAGCTTAGAAATATAGAGATGGGGAGTTTTTCGATATGGGTTGGTAATGAGTGTTTCTGCACGGAGCTTAGGGACCTTGGGATGGGAGATTTACAGCTAGGCTTGCCTAAGGTTGACTGACAGGCCAATGGCAGCCAAGAGTTGGGAGGGTCGACCTAAGGACGCTAGGGCAAGGGTGTTCCTAATTTAGGATTAGGATTCATTCACTAGGATACCAAGTATCTTATTCCACCACCCCACCATCCCAGGACCCCAATATGGACCCAGTTCAGGACCTCTCAAATTTGGAGGACCAGTCAAAGGAGGAGCTTATGGAGGAGGACCCTCTCGAGGAGGAAGCTTGGGCCTTACTGGAGCTGGAACCTTTGGACCTGGAGGACTGGGAGCAGCAGCGGGAGCTGGAGCTGGAGTGGGACCTTCAGGAGGAGGAGGATCAGGAGGAGGGGGATCTAGAACCAGATATCCCCTTCAATTGGAATGAAGAAGAAGAAGAAGAAGAAGACGAAGGGAACGGCACGGCAGCGGCCCCCGTTCCCCCTAGAGACATGGGAGAGGTCATAGACATAGAAGTAAAGGAAGATGGGTTAATCCAAGAATCCCACAGCACGACCGGCTGGATTTGGAGCACCGCGAAGTGCATCTGGTACCCACATCAGCACATTAGCGTGTACACAGGCTTCCATGAGACCGAATTAGAGTTGTTGGCTGAGAGGTATGAAGTACCACAGGGAGGATATGAGTCTAGCTTTGAAGACCCTAATGGAGCAGATGACTTAGAGGAGGGCACCGTGGACAACCCAAAGCCTTCGTGTGTTCGAGACTGGCCCAAGCCGGTGGATGTAACTTAGGATTAGCGCTCTCCCTTCTCTTTTCCCTGCAACTTTTGATTGTATAGCTGTGCGGTGACCGTGACTCTAGGCTTTTGTTATGTCTCCTTCTGTCCTCTTCCCTTTTTGTATTTTGACCTAACTTATCCTTTATATCTATGGGAAGTAAGTTTCTTGATCAAAATGGAATGTAGTATTCTACCTTGGGAACAAATTAACTAAGAACTAGATTCTTTTGCAAATCTTGGAGTAAAGTTGGATCCTGGAAGTATTGCTACTACCCCAAGGAATCGGGGCATGACATAATGAGTTTATAATTTTCTTTTTGATAATTTCTTACCTGCCTTTTTAGTCTAAAAGAAAATTGTCAACTTTAATTATAATCCCAAATCAACCCAAGTTAGCCATCTAGCCAAAATTCATTGTTTATCATCCTTAATTTTAAATAACAAATTGTTTTGTTTTGGAAATGACTTTCCGCATCACCTCACATATGTGAATTTGTTACCAATGTGGAAATGTCATGTTTAACAACTAAGGAAGATTAGGAAGGTGGTTAAGGGGGACATGTTTGAGAATAAATTGATTGAGATTCTTTTAACAAAACTGAAAGTTCGGGTGGATTTGGAAATAAAGTTAAGGTTCGTGAGTTTTTAAGGCAAAAATATAGTTCGGGACAGATTTGAGAGTAGATCTAAATTTTAGATTATTTCTATGGGCCAAATTGACGAGAAACCCAAAATGGGAAGGTTTTAGTGGGTTTAAGCCCTTATTCCCATATATTCCACATTAAATCTAGATCAACACTACGCAATAAGCATCAACAACTAGTGGAAAAGATAAGATTATACACTAAGCATTTGATAGATTAGAGGGTTGAAGAAATTTTTTGAACCCTAACAAGCTTGTTGATGTTGATAGGTGTTTAATAATATCGTTTTTTAAGTGCAAAATGGACAATGACATAAACCATCCGAACTTTGACTCAATATAAGTTCATAGACTACATCGAACATTTTAAAATAGTTCGTGGTTAACTTGAACATATATCAAAAGTTTATGACTCATATATAATCAATTAAAAGTCCATGAACCAGAATACACATTGAACTAAAGTTTAGGGATAACTTGTGTCAAAGTAAAAGTTCATAGGCCACATTTTATATTGGACCAAAGTTTAGGATCATTTTTGTCATTATCCCTCTGTGAAAATAGCATACTTGATTAGACATATTAAAAAGATAAGAATAACAGACATTGTTTTTCAAATAATAAAAAATTGTTTAAGCTAGTGATGAGCCAACTGATCAGGTAACTGCACCCTAAGCAAACTGTCCCTAGATGACGAATTACTGGTGACATATTATGGATGACGTCACATAAGATCTCCTTTTTTACCATTTTCTGCGATGAAGTGAATGAGTAGACCCTAAAAAGCATGCAAAGCGATCACTAATCCTTTGTTTGCTTCCGCCTACGAAGATGAGACTCAAGCGCCTTCCTTTTGTCCAAGTGCATTCACATGCAATCGTTGACGTGCACACCGTGCATGATTCACATGTTTCCGCTCTCTAAAACGTCGACTACATCTTTTGCAAAAAGTCTTGGATAAAGTTTTGGGAATACGATGCCGATGCCAATGCGTCTCAAAGTCGGATGACAAATCAATCAGATTTAGTAAATTAAGACAAATAATAAAACATTCCGTGAGATAGATGCTTTAGGATGGAACAAAGCTGGATGGCATGAAGAATTGGAAATGGATCTCTTGCTGGGCAAGGGTGACTTGACTCATTTGCAGCCGTCAAGTCCGATCCATGATCCATTGGCTGCAAAATTTAAATAAAAAAAAATCAAAAACCTCCCCCTATTAAAGTGGGGCCCACGCCCTTTTCCTTTTAAAATCCCCTGCATAGCCCCTGCCCTGGACAGGAGATCCGGATCTTGAAGAATTGCTTAGTTTAATGTTACTTTTTTCCGGCCTTATTTTGTTCAAGAGCATTCAAATGAAGTTTTTGACGTGCACAATGGGAGTGAATCACAAGTTTTGAGCCATCATAAAGTCTCTTGTGTTTTTATAGGATGTCATTAAGTTTTGGTAATCCGATGTCGATTATGTTACTATTTGAAATAATATAATAATATAGGCTGATTTAGTATATTAAGGGAAAAAATGATACATTCAGTGATCAAAGATGCTTTAGGAAAGCCAAAGTTGGATAATCTAAAGGATTGGTCGACAGGTGTTGTTTTATTTATCATGCCTTACTTTGTGGAAAAGCATTATCATGCTGCTATGTGCGTGATTCACGAGTTTTAGATCTCTGGAACGTTGACTCTATCTTCTGTAAAACCGCTAGGATATAAGTAAGATTTGGGAATTCGATGTCAATTTCAATTCATAGCAATATTAAATAAAAATTCAAGCAGATTTAGAAAATTACGGAAAATAAGGATATATTCAGTGACCAAAGATGCTTTTAGACAGACAAAGTTGGATAACCAGAAGGATTGCTCGATAGCTGTTATTTTCTTCGCTAAAGGTATTAATTGAAATGGTAATGTCTGTGCATCTAGTGGTGGATCCGGGATTCCCGCTTAGGGAACGAGCACAGCTTTAAGAAATCAACAGCCTTCAAATTTTTGGAAAATTACTCATGGCCCTTTCTAAATTCGACACTGTTGTATGCAGAAACCTTCCAATTTTCGAAAGGACGATCAACAAAGACATCCATGAACCAGCTTTGGCTCTCGTTTGTTACATGACAAAAATATGTGGAGGTCATTTCTACATGGGAAAAGGAAGTGAATCTATCTTCCTTCGCCCTTTAGGGTCTAATTAAACGTTTCAACTGGGGACTAAATGGCCATAGCCTGTTTGGATACCACACTTAACATGTCACATTTAAAAGTATACTCTCAAATTCTTTCCATTATCAACAAATTCCAATCGGGTAATGAGCCTTATGATTTAAGAAGTGGACATGTTTATTAATTAGGCGATGCAGCATGAGTTCGATTCCTTGTATCAGAAAATGTAAACGGGTCTCTTATTTGCACAATTCGCCACCAAATCATGTCTTATATGGATCTAATGGGTTCTTACTACTAAAATGGAAGCGACTTTTCTTCTAAATGTAAGAAAAAAAGAGGAGTAGCTCTTATCCCATTGTCTTTGTCTGTCCAGGGTAATTTCACCATCTCCGGTACCAAGAGAGTCAAAAGGTATGCACCATGATCCTTAGAATAAAAGTCACCAAAAATCTTAAAGTATGTCCATTGTGACACATCTAAAAAAAATACAAAACTTATACATATGTGACACATTTACCTAAAACTTGTATACTACGACATATTTACCCCAAACTTCCTCTTGTGATACAAAAAATCCCAAACATGTACCCGTGCGACATATTTACCCTAAAATTGATGTCACAAAAAATCTTTAGGGTTTTTGATGTCACTAAAACAAATTTGGGCTTTTGACGTCGCACGGGGAGATACAAGTTTGGAATTTTTTTGTGTCATAAAAAATAATTTCAGATAAATGCGTCACAATGGGTAAAGTTTGGAATTTTTTGAACTTTTTCCTCAATCCGCATACATTCAACTTGAGTTTTCAGACAGAGACATGAGAAATGTCTCTTCACATTTTGGGTAACAGGGATTTCTCGCCATTGATGTCAATTGTCCCTATGCTGGGCTCATCATAGCGATTGCAATCGGCTTATTGATGGTTAGTAGGAAACTTTAATCGTACTAAAAGATCAATTTCCAAAAGATTCTCCACAGATTGAGAGCCTAGCAAGTTTCCGTAGGTCTAATAATGACTTAAATGAATTTCCAATTCGCGAATATGCAATTTTGATTTCACAGTGGTGGAAACAAGGTAGATTTATAGGTTTTCCCATTTTACATGGGCCTCCATTAAAAAAATGACCAATGGTCATCATGCACGCATAAAAACGCCACATAAACGAGCCCTGCAAATACCATTAGCCTTGTCTACTATACGGCATTTGAACAACGAAATTGGACAAGATTGCAACAGAGGGTAAAATCAGGAGAACGGTACTACTTTATGTGTGAAGTTTTTATAGAATCACTATCAACTGTCCTAAAAGATTAAGCTGTTAGGTGAATGCGTGAATTTATATTTAAGTACTTTGACACTCCCTTGCACACTTAGTTTGGTCTTTTTGCCAGTACTAAGAGTGGAAATATTATTTTGGGGAGGCAAAATAGGAGCCTGAAAAAATTTAAACTTAGGACCTCCTGCTCTGATACCATGTGAAGTTTTGTAGAATTACCATCAACTGTCCTAAAAGCTTAAACTATTAGGTGGAGGTGTAGATTTATGTTTAAGTATTTTCATTTTAGGGGCTTTTCTTAATCAAAAGATAATACAGGATATATATGCTCGAAGTAGCATCGGCTTAAGACTTCTTTCCATGTCAACCCTGATGACATAGATAAACTCGTCACATTCCTTTTTTCTCCTTTTGAAGGGTTGAGTCCCATCTCATTGGTGAAGCGAAAAGCCAATTAGCATTTTGATAATCGCCTGAGAAAGTGATAAGTCCAAGTCCGTACCAGCATTGCCTTAGCATCCTTCACGGCTCACGCCAAAGATCTTTTTTCCCTTTCCAACTTTCCATCCCATTGGCCACCCTCCGTTCAAGTCTTGCCGGCCCCAAGCCGTCTATTTTAAAATGCAAAGTTCAAAAAAGTAGATGATGATATTGCGAATGCAAGTCACTTTCTGAACTCCGAAGGCTCGTTACTATATTGTCGGTTCCAAATTTTTTAAGGGTTCGGGATCATGCTCAATTGCTCATTGGTGGTGTCTTTTTCTTTTATATGTATGGCTTTATCGGATCGTAACACATGTTCATCATGCATTCAATTTACTGGACACGACGAAAATCATAGCACCATTCTCTTCTCTACTTCCCGACCATCAATTCTATTATTAAGGTTTCGGGATCATATTCAGTGGTAGTGTCTTTTTCAAACATATGATTAATCATATCACAACATGTGTTTGTTTCTACTTTATCAATGATGGGAAGGAGCTAGCAACGTCAGTCACCCACTTCTTCTAAGCGTCGCAAATATTAAAATATTATCATAATGAGAGCAACACCACCCACAGGACATCAACTCTAAACTATCAAATAATCTCAGTCCATCTTGTTATGATGTATCGGTACAAGAAGATTCATGGATCATATTATATCAAGGCACAAAGTTAGAAAAAGGTGCAGAAAGGTACCCCTTAGCGTCATCAATAATTCTAACATGCAACTTCAAAATAAGTATGAATTTCAGACATAAATGCATAAAGTATAGAAAACAATTTTTAAGAGTTTTCAGTAGGTATAAGAAAGTGACTCTGTAATAGTCATCAATAAAAGTAACAGAGTATCTAAAACTCAAATCAGGCATCCGCCTTCCCTAATACTTTTGGTTTGTTTTGAACTAAGCAAAACCGGAAGCACGACTCAACCTTTGCAAAAACGCCACGCAAAATCCCAAAAGCACGAACCAGTGTTGGGTGACTTCTCAAGCAAAACCTCGGCCCAACCCCAATTGAAACAATACCCAGTTAATTCAAACTAAATGGGCCTATTCTCTTGCCGATCCTCTCCCTTAATTCCAACCTTATTGAAAACATGAAGTTGGAGTTATCCCATCCCAAATTTTATTATTGTCTTTAGATTATCAAACTGCTTTCATCATGATTTTAATACCTTTTTAGTAGTCTTAACTGATGTCGCAAGGGTACTCCGATCCTCATGTTGTTCGCAATAAATCTTTCTAAAAACTTGTCAAAGGAATTCATTTTTGCTCTATAAGAAATCAGCTCGCTAGCAAATCATATGAAAATCTCCATTTAGTTTGTCACTTCAAAACATGGAAATCGAATAATTTCCCATAGATTCAATCCCCAACTCATATCTTAACAATAATAATGCCATAATCACTTACAAGTGGAATCGATGTTTGGAGGTTACTTGATGAGTCGAGAGCCGTCGAATTCAATATTTTGATCAAAAAAAGGAAAATTGATATATAAAATAAAATATACTAAACTTTACCTAATGGGTCATATAAGAAAGTGACTCCCATCTATTGCTGAGAAACACCTATCTGAAATTGATTCTTAGGAGATAAGGCCACAAAGTAGAGTTGTCTGGATCTCGATCTCGCATCGATGACTTCAAGCATCCTCAGGATGGGCCGGGCCTTTGTTCTAGGTAACCAGTTCTTGACAACGTTTGTCATTCCATAAATATCATCAAGAGGTCCAAAAAAAAATTAAGGGAAATGTGTAAAATTTGAAAAAGGAACATTGGAACTGGGTATGTTTTCACTTGTGCTACATTTCGTTTTTTAGTAAATAATTCTGTTAATTTGTAATTTTTGTTGATGATAATCTGCTCAATTTGTAGCGTATAGGATGAAGCCATCAATATGCAAAATTTTTCTTAACTTCTTTTCATGATCTAAGTTATGATCGCCAAGAGCAAGATCAAGCAGGATCCAAGTTATTAGTTTATGTATTAGCTAAAAGTTGTGAGAACATGAGTTTGAACACTTATTCTGGGCTAAAGGTATCCAATTTTTCCTTAAAAAGTATATTTATCAATTTTATGTAAGTTCTTATTTTTGTGCTACTTGTGAAATTTGAATCATAGGCTTAGGAGTCAACAGAAAATGTCTTTCCGAAATTAATTAGGTATTAATACTTAGAGCCAAAACTCTAAGTTTAACTAAAAGAACTTAAAATATAGGTTCTCGGATCCCGGTGTTTAGGATTGCTTTAGAAGTGTATTTATAAAAATTCAAAAAATTTACCTTTTTTACTTTTATTTTTATTTTTGCCCTTTCTTTTTTTTCTCTCTCTTTCACTTTTTTCTATCTTTTTTTCCCTTTCTTTCTCAACGGATGGCCAATGACATCACTAGACATAAGCTTGAGATGAGCTTGCCAGCCTTGAGTGAGGCTGGTCAGTGAGCTAGTCTCTCACTTGTGGTTGGCCATCGATCGACGAAGAAGGGAAAAAAGAAAAAAGAAAGAAATATAAAATAAAAAAAATTATAAAAAATTTATAAGATATAGTCATGAGATTGAAATTATTCTCCAATTAAATTCCAAATACTAGAGAATATGTTGCAATAGGCGGCAACTTGGGGCCGGCAAGACTTAAAAGAAGGGTTGCGCCAATGGGATGGAAAGTGAGAAAGAAAGCGAACTTTAGCGCAAGCCAATGAAGAATGGAAACGCAATCCATATAGTCTTGGAGGAAATCACTTGGCATTTTCACTTGCCGAATGAAATGGGAATTGACTCTTCAAGCGGAGGAGAAGAAGAGAGAGAATATATCCACATAATAAAGATTAATATAATGGCATTTTCCTTTCTTTCTCAGTGGATGGCCAGTGACATCACTAGCCACAAGCTAGAGACGAGCTTGCCAGCCTTGAGTGAGGCTGGTCGGCGAGCTCGTCCCTCACTTGTGGCTGGCCATCCGTCGAGGTAGAAGAAAAAAAAGAAAAAGAAAGAAATATAAAATATAAAAGCTGTTTAAAAATTATAATTTTTTTAAAACATGCGTGTCATGAGACAGTCTTAATAGGGCAAGACTATGGGGTTCCACTCGCACGAGTCATGGTTACGGGTGTTGGTTTCCAAAACATGCGTGTCGAATTGGTCCCGGCTTGTTGAGGAAGTGATTCTAGGAGATTTTGATTCCAATGCCTCTTACTTTCCCTTTTTTTCATCTCTAATAGATGTAGGGGTTTCGCATCATGCTGTCATCAAGGTTGGATAAACTTTTTCTCTTTTGCTCTGTTACTTTATGATATGTGGTGCGGACTGCCATTAATCCAAAATCAAGTGGATGCTTGTTGAATGGCCAAGGTCTTCCAAGTTGCTCCAAGTAATTTATCGCGTGGACCTCTGTAATTAATATCACCAATACATCATACTTTTAAAATTCTGAGATATCAAGTTTTGTCAGATCTAGAATAAATCTATATCTTCATGAAAGATAAGTTATTGTTTTCAAGATCAAAGGATCCATACAGGGAAGATTAGTTGGTTCCTCTGTTGCTAATGGGAAGATTACTTTGGATAGGTACAAAGGGGGAGCTTTAGCTTTGAAACTTTGCATTCAAGTAAAGGACAATGACTCAAAAGCATTTTCATGAATAGCAGCTTGTAAAACATTCATTGCAAAGCGACTAGTAAAATAATTAAAAGCGAGAATGTCGAACTGGTACATTGAGCGACCCTCAAATTTGGTGTGCTAAATTTGGCATTGAGCGACCCCTGGTGAAGCTTCCCGGTGCATCCCCTAACCCTCGGCGAAGCTTTGCTGACATCCCCTAACCCTCGGCAAAGTTGCGCCCGCATCTTTCGGCCTCCTTTACGAAGCTTCCAAGCCATGATCAACCCCGGTTTTTCTCTCTAGCCAAGGTTGAGTGGTAACACTAATATACTTGTGATGGCAATATAGGAAGAAAACAACTTTAATAATGTACTTTCGCACTAGTGTACTTGTTATGGCTTTGTTGGAAATTAGGAGTACACTTTAATAATATGAAATAATTATTTTTCTAAACGGAAGGAGAGTATTAGGCAGTTAGCACATAATTTACAGGGAAAGATTTTCTGCAAACTAAGAGCCTAACACATTTTCATAGGTCTAACAATCACTTATATAAAATTTTACTTTGCATTATGCAATTTTGACTTAACAACAATAGAGATAAGTAAGGTAGATTCAGCTTTCTCCAATTTTATATGCATCTCCATCGGAAAATAGTAATACGGTCATCATGCATAAAAGTTTTCCACATAAATGTGCCTCAGGAACATTACTAGGCTCATCTACAGTCACATATGATATTTTAATGGTGATATTGGATGAAGTTGAAACATATAGTAGAGATTGTGCCCTCACAATCGATGCCAGTCGCATTGGTGACCTCAAGCATCCTTAGAGGGGCCAGGCGTTTGTTCTAGACGACGACTTCTTGATCAGGCCTGTCATTCCACAAACATCGTCAAGGGGTCAAAAAAATCAAGGGAAATGTGGAAGTTTTGAAAATGAAAATCGGAATTGGGTATGTTTCCAATTGTGCTGCTTTTTATTTTTTTAGTAAATATATCCTCTTAAGTTGTAATTTACGTTGATAATAATCTGCTCAATTTGTAGCAGAAAGGATGGAGCCATCAACATGCAAAGTTTTCTCAAATTCTTTTCATAATCTCAATTATGAGCACAAAGAGAAAGATCAAACGGTGATCCAATTATCCTCATGTTATTAGTTTATATATGACCTAAAAGCTGTCTAAACATGAGTTTGTATGCTTATTTTGTGCTAAATTCTCTTTAAAAATATCTTCACCAATTTTATATAATTTTTTTATTTTTGTGCTACTTGTGAAATTTGAACTCGAGGACTTAGAAGTCAACGGAAAATGTCTTTTGGATATATAATTAGGTATTAATATTCGGATTGATCTTGATGCTCAAGACCACTTTAAAAATAATTTTAAAATATTCAAAAAATTTAATTATTCTTATTCTTATTCTTATTTTTCCCTTTTCTTTCTTTTCTTTTTCCTTTTTTCTTTCCTTTTTCCCCTTCTTTCTCAGCCAATGGCTAGTGACAACACTAGCCACAAGTTAGGGACAAGCTTGCCGTCCTTGAGCGAGGCTAGTCGACAGGCTCATCCCTTATCTTTGGCTGGCGATTGATTAAGGGAGAAGGGTTAAAAAGAAAGAAATAGAAATTAAAAATTATTTGAAAATTAGAAATTTTTTTGTTTGGGATACATTCATGAGATTGGGATCCTTTTGCAATTAAATTTCAAATGCTAAACATTTCAAGAAATATCACCAAATAAAGGAAAACAAATCATTTTTGAAAAAATGACTTCCCAAGAGGCATTTTTCTGTCGTGAAGTTTTTTTCCCAAACAAACGTATCCTTAATTTCTCAATACATTAGCTGTTTCATTCGAAAATTTTATGTGCAACTAAAGAGATCTTTGACTTAGTATAGTATTTGTTGGTGATAAATATTCACGCCACCACCATTTATTAGCTAGGATTAATCCATTTAACATGTGTTCCTCTCACGTATAATTCACCGCACATGGTCCAATTCCAAAATCATAGCATCACCTCCCTCCCTTTATACTTCATAAAGAATGATAAAGAGATATTAATGCTAGTGACCTCTTGAGGGCACCACCCCATAAAAAGGTATATATCTTGTTTCACATCTTACTACTGTAGAATCAACTCCGCCCATTTAAATAAACGGTACTTCCTAAAGCAATATACTGGTTTTATTACATTAGTCTTGATGTAGTTTGAATTAGTATACTAATCGATGAGTATATACATATATATATATCCCATTTAAAACTTTTCTTGTTTTGAAAATTTCTTTTCTTTTGGGAAAATTGGTTTTGGTTAGAATATTTATCCTTTTTAGGAAATCTCTTGTTAAACTTTTTGTCAAATTTTTGAAAACATTTTTTACATTTGCAATCCTTTTTGCAGGATTTTTTTGTAGGAGTAATAAAAGATGGATCATATTGTACACAAGATTTTCCTAAGCCTCTGTGAGAATCCTTTTGTTCCCTTTTGAGTTGCTTTTGAAGATGAATATTTGTACACAAATTAGTTCCGACTTTATAAACATAAGACGCAAATTCCCCATAAGATAGTAAATCATAGGGAATTTCTTCCCCATAATTTTCCCTAATCCTTTTGTGAACTTGGTCTCCAATGAATAGAGGGAGTCTAGCAGGGAACTTCTCTTTCCAAAATGATTGGTTACAGTTTGGTCTAAGAAGGACTCTTTGGAAAAAAAAAAACATCTTTGTATTCTCTAAATTCTCCCAACGATTTGCATTTTAAATTTGACAAGAGATCAAGATTTTTATCTTTAATCAAGGAAGGATCACCGATAAAATGTTGGGAAATAGAATACTTGTTGACTGCATCTTGGATGGGACAATTGTCATTATCAATAATTTCTCGCCCATCATCATCAATCTTGTAGGAATTGATAATCGAAGAACGCCGATCTTCAGTGAGATAATTATCCCACCAACCTCTTAGTTGTCCTGAAAATCCAACAATTAAGAGGTAAGCTACTGTTTGGTAGTAGCATTAGGAATACCTCTATAAGTGTTGGAAAGCATAACCATTTGGCTACTGTTTGGTAGTAGCATCAGGAATACCTCTATAAGTGTTGGAAAGCATAACCATTTGGTTAAGGACATTTAAGAGATTTAGCTCAGAAATTCCATCTATATTCCATTCATAGATGAATCTTGAAGAATATTTATGTTGTGGCTGGAGATTATTTTCTTTTAAAGCTGCATCTAGTAGAGTGGCTCTAGAATAATATAATCTCTGGGGGTCTTTCTAGATAATCATATTTAATTCTGGAATAAACTTCGTTTTAGACTTGTTTAACACATTGAGATTAATAGACTCAGAATCAATATATATATATATATATATATAGTTGATTTGATCTGGAGTATCTTTAATAACTAAATTTTTCAAAATTGGTGTTTCAATAAATGGTTTTTCTTTTTTGATTTGCCATTTGCCTTTTCTAACCTCTAGTGCTTTAAGAAATTCAACACTTGGATTTTTTGGTATTTCAAAAGGTTTAAAAATGGGAGTTTTCAAAGAGGAATTCTTGGGATTTATTGGGGAAGAACTGATTTGGATAGTTGTTTCTATCTTGTCTAGCTATTTTTCAATAGTCTGAAGATGTTGGTTTGAAAATTTGTTCTGTTCCAGAATCTTCTTAATACTTGTGTTATCAATCTCTGTGGCTTCTTTGAAAGGAGAAGCAATGATTTCGGCATTTCTAAATGGAAATTTGATTTGTCTGAGGGGCGGATGATTTGCTTCAATAATTTTCCCATCATTCATTTTCCATTTGTGAAGATGTTCTAGAACAAAAATTTCCTTTTCGTTAAGAAAATATTCTTCAAACCAATAAAAAAGCAATACTTGTTTCTCATTTTGACACATGAAATTTTAGTATTCTTCTTTGATTTGTTGAAGCTGGGAATTGAAAGTTTTGAAATACCATTCTTCGATGGTTCTATTTCTCTCTGAATTAAAATCAATATTAAGAAATATACCATCCGGTTCAAAATCAACTTCTAAGACATTAATTTTAGGATCTTCTATTTTAGAAGGAGTGGGTTTATGGAATTCTTGATTTTGATGATAAATTGGTCTGGAAATACCTGGCCTATCATCAATCCATTGAATTGAAGGATTTTGTTGTTGAGTTGTAGCTTGAGAATGCTCAGGCTCTCCCTCAGGGATAAAGATTGAAGGTAAATTTGGAAATAAATCTACCGATTGCCTAGAAAAGGTGGAATGAGAGGAAATATACCTAATGTCCAAAGACCTCCTAGGAGGGTTGATTCTCATCCTTGAAAATTGAAGTATAGTTCTTCCTTCAGGATGTTGAATGGCATTGGTAGGCTCAATGTGCTGACAATTTTGCTGGGAATTTGGTTTTCTAATTCCTATTGTTCAGGAAGTGTGACTTCATCCCATTGGACAATCCGAGGAATGATAAAATTGGCTGTTGAAATGTCAGTTTGAAGAACAAGGGTTTTTCCTTTAGGGATGATTTTAAAAGCCTTACTACCAAAAGCAGAGTTTAAAAGTTTGTAATAAACTCTATAAATGATAGCTAAAGGTATCGATCCTTCTGCTATCGAATAGTTATGGGTCTTAATATGCAAAGTGAGGTATTTCAAAATATTTTTGTCTCTTAATGAGATAGAATATCCAGGATGACAATTGAAATGAATTGGACCATTGCAAAGACTTGTTTCAACAGTCGCAAGAATAGAATCTTCATATCTTAAGAGTCTAGCATCTCTTAGGACTAGAAGCAAAGAAGTGTCTAATCATTCCTTAGTTAGAGGTTTAGCTCCAACTTGGACAAGACCAATGTGAAGATATTGCCATTTCTGAGCATGCTTTCTCGAGGATTCTTTGTTGAATAATTGAATCGAAGAGATTGATTTAGAAAGTGGAATATCTCTTTCCTTTGTCAAAATGCAATAATCATTTTTTCCAAAAATTTTCCAATTAGAGATTTCATAAATCTCATCATACTTGACCTTTGGAATTTTTAATTTTCAATTGACCGATTGAAATTTTCAATGATAATTTCTTCTCTATTAACATTACCAATATCTTCTATTGTCTTGTTAGACATAGAACTAGAAGAAGATGTTGTTCTACTTAAGAAACTCATCTTTCCAGGACAGAGACTACTTTGCTCTTTTTCAAGGGTCTATATAGTGTTGACCAACGACTCACACCCTTTTGGGGATTTACTGTTGGGACCACACTTAAGAGGTAACCCTAAGGGGAAAGATTAGTGCAACAGATGCAATCGCCTCAACCGTACTTAGAGAGAATATTAAGAATTACCACCGCCTCAACCTGGGACCAATAATGTTATGCCTGGTTAAAGATTACTTTGCTAAATGGGACCATGGGGCAAAAACTCCCAATTATTCAATGATTCGCATTAAAAGGGTTATCCACCCTTCTGCATGGGATCAACCCCTTGCCTCATTCACCAAATTCAAAATTAACACCACAAAAGCACAACCGTGTTACCGATCTCATTTCACATATTACAACTATTGACAAGCATAGTGGAATGTCCTATTTCGCATGAATTCCAAAAGAACTCACACTTGGTTAATCTTCCTAGATAACCTTAACACTCGGATATTACCCTACTGGATTTTGTCTACATTTGGTTGATCCAAAATTATTTAAGATTGTTGAACTGATGCATCTGAACTTGGTTGCGATGGTATTTTGAAACAAGTGAAGGAAAATAAATAATTAATTGTCCAATTTGTTTCAAAACATTAGAATGATTGTCAGAAGAATTACTCTACGATCAAAAAGGAAATCCTTGCAATTGTTCTCTCTATTTCTAAATTCCAAGGTGATTTAGAGCCAAAACCTTCTTCTTCCCAATCATAATAAATTCCTTACAATTTGAATGAAATTTTAAGTTGTGGAAAGCAACCAAAGTCTAGACCAATTTCAATCAATGATCTCCAACATGAGATCAATGATTTGAAACAAGAAATTCATAACTTAAAATTTTCCCAACTTAAGTTACAATCAAATGTTTTTAATCTAAAGAGTAAAATTTATGGTCATGAAAGGAACCACAAAGACGAATCCTCATCCAATTCACCTTCATAGCAACAATATTTATTACAACTTTCTAAAATCACATCGAGGAAGTGGTTAATAAATATTTCTATCAAGATTAATGGTGAATTTCTTTTGGATTATGTTGCTTTATTTGACATTGGGGCAGAGCTTAATTGTATCGGAGAAGGCCTTGTTCCAACCAAATATTTTGAAAAGACACACATTATTTAAAAGTTGTTTCTGGAGAGAAACTTAAAATTGAGTTTAAAATCCCTGAAGTAGAAATTATCAAAGAAAATGTCTCTTTCAAAACTCGTTTTATTTTGGTCAAGAATTTAAAATAAGGAATAATTCTTGGCACACCTTTCATTACCTTGATCCAGCCTTTTCCAATCACTCACAAAGGCATTGAAACAAAATTTTTATACAAAAAACTAGTCTTTCAGTTTATAACCGAACTCAAGACTAGGAATTTGAACATTATTCAAAAACATTGTATTTCCAAGATTAATTGCCTCATTGAGAGAAAAGAAAAACATCTCCTTTAGCTCCAAGAGGATCTAAATTACAAGAAAATTGAAACCCACTTTCTAATGCCAAAATCTAGAATAAGATTTCCAATTTGGAAATACTTTTAAAAGACTCCATTTGTTCCACTCTTCCTAATGCATTATGGGATAAGGAAAAGCCATATTGTTGATCTCCCTTATGAAACAAAATTTTTTGAAGTTGATATTCCAACCAAGGCCCAACCTTCCTAGATGAATCAAGAAACATTGGATTTCTGTCAAAAAGAAATACAAGATCTTCTTGATAAAAAATTCATCAGAAAGAGCAAATCTCCTTGGAGTTGTTCAGCTTTTTATGTAAATAAAAACGCAGAACTTGAAAGAGGAGTTCCTCGTCTTGTGATTAATTATAAAATATTAAACAAAGTCCTTAAATAGATTAGGTATCCAATACCCAATAAAAAAGGGCTTGTTAAATCGGTTTTATAATTCAGTTATTTTCTCAAAATTCGATTTGAAATCTAAATTATGGCAAATCCAGATCAAGGAATCTGATAAATATAAAACTACATTCACTGTTTCTTTGGGACAGTATGAATAGAATGTTATGCCTTTTGGATTAAAAAATGCTCCTTCAGAATTCCAACAAATAATGAACAACATTTTTAATCCATTTTCAGATTTCATTCTTGTTTACATTGATGATGTATTGGTTTATTCTGCATCTATTGACCAACATTTCAAACATATTGGACAATTTTTTAATATAACCAAGAAAAATGGACTTGTTGTTTCACCTACAAAATGGTCTCTTTTCCAAACTAAGATACGATTTTTGGGTCATTATATACATCATGGTACCATTGTTCCAATTGAACGTTCTATCATGTTCTCTGAGAAATTTCTAGATAAAATTCATGATAAAACTCAATTGCAATGTTTTCTTGATAGTCTAAATTATGTAGCAGATTTCTTTCCCAATCTTGGAATCCTATGCAAACCATTATATCAACAATTGAAAAAGAATCCACCTGAATGGAATGAGGTGCATACTAACATTGTGAAAAAAATCAAAAGGGAAACCAAAAATATCCCTTGTCTACATTTAGTTGATCCAAAATTATTTAAGATTGTTGAAACTAATGTATCTGAACTTGGTTACGGTGGTATTTTGAAACAAGTAAAAGAAAATAAAGAATTAATTGTCCAATTTGTCTCAAAACATTGGAATGATTGTCAGAAGAATTACTCTACGATAAAAAAGGAAGTCCTTGCAATTGTTCTCTCCATTTCTAAATTCCAAGGTGATTTATTGAACCAAAAATTTTTGTTACGCATTGACTGCAAATCTACAAAAGATGTTTTACAAAAGGATGTTCAAAACATTGCCTCAAAGATATTTGCACGTTGGCAAGCTATTCTCTTTGTTTTTGATTTTGACATTCAATTCATTAATGGTTCTTCAAATTCTCTAGTTAGAAATTCTCTACCTGACTTTCTAACTAGAGAATTTTTACAGGGACAATGCCCCCAAACCCAATGAATCCTCCTCTGAAAAGGTGAAATTAAAAGAAGAAGCCAAACCTTCAGAAGGAGGACTCACAAATATTCGTACTTGGCTGCAAGCAGGCCAAAAACCATCAACAATTAGATCAAAAGAGGATTCTGCCTCATCCTCTAATGCCTTCAAAAAGGCTCAAAACACCGAGGCACAATCATCGAATGTTTTGATCGATTTTTCTACCCTTTCACATGAGGAAGCTCTCAAGCTCCTCAAGTTAGCAGTCCAACCAACAAGCGGATCAATTCGGCCAAAAAATGAGACCACTTCAATTTAAGTAAGACCTACATATTTTAGTGAAGTAGTTATCCCAATGGATAAATATACTCATAAATCTAAATTTATTGAAAAAATATTTTACTCAAACATTTTCACAATTGAAAAAGGACTTTTCAATGAAGATCCCTTTGAATGTGTCAAATCAATGTTCACTGAAAAATTTTATTATACTCCATATGATCCACTTAAACCTATGGAGTATTTTGAAAGAATTTTAGTAGAAATAAATTTGGGAACTTTTAAATATTTTGGGGCAAAAACTTCCAATTATTCAATGATTCACATTAAAAGGGTCATCCACCTTTCTGCATGGGATCAACCCCTCACCTCATTCTCCAAATTCAAAATTAAGACCATAGAAGCACAACCTTCTTACCGATCTTATTTCACCTATTACGACTATTGACAAGCATGGTGGAATGCCCTATTTCGCATAAATTATAAAGGAACTCACACTTGGTTTATTGTCCTGGATAACTTTAACACCTAGATATTACCCACTGGTTTATTCGTTGGTGGGAAGAACTTGGACCAATAACAGAAATCATTCATCCAAGGATAAAGCCAGAATTTGATGCTTTCATAAAAAATTATTCCCCAAATCCCCAAGAAAAGAATTTCCCAAAGCCATTATTATACCATTCCAACTTTGGCAATCCTTGGGTTTTATCCTGACATTTCAATTTTCGAAACCAACCAAATAGTGAAATCCAAGTTCTCATCAGAAAATATCCAGTTAAATGGTGGCATAAATTTAAGAATTGGGATAAGGCAGAACACTAATTCATTCTTGACTGGTTAGCAAAAAATACTAAGCCGATTTCAGAAATTCCCCCCACCATTACCCCCATTTCTCCATGACAAAGGAATTCTATTATCAAAAATTGCTACAGCAAGAACATCACAAGATTTAACCAATTTGCTAAATCAAGCCCTTGAAGACGTTGAATCATACTCCACACCAAGTGGTTCGCATCATAGTAGAAACACTAACGAGGATGATTGCTTTGAAATCCCATGGCATCAGATTGTGGAGGAATCAGATTCAGAGGAAAAAAAGCCAAAGAGTCTGGTCAGAAAGAATCCGAAGAGAGGCTAGAGATAGGACAGTGAAGTGATTGGTTTAGTGTTTGATTCATTTTGTCGGGAACAACATCATTTCACTCTTGAAATAATAAATATTCCCATCATTGCAAAACACTGTACCACTGTGCATTTTAGTTCACTGTAGACTCTACTTTCCGGCACAGTATCCACTAGGCTTCTATTTAACCCCATTCAGATGAGAGGAAAGGGGAAGGCGAAGTAGTGAGTCCTTCACATACACTCATTTCCTTCACATACGCTGATTCTCTCAAAAACCTTCCTTGAACACTTTAAGCCCTTTGTTTCCAAATTCATATCTTTCTATCATCATAAGATCAAACCTATATTTACTGATCTACTTCTCCAAAAGAGATCAGTTCAATTATTGTCTATCCAGATCATCTTGATTTACGATTTTCCTACAATTAGGAAATTGTTTCGATCCCTATAATTTTTTGAATACATCAATTTCACAGTAAGCACAATTCACTTACGGAATTTCTTCTACCCTGTAGAATTTTTATGGTCTCAATTGCACTTGTAATCTTATTTTAATCATCTGTAAAGAAATTTATATAATACAAAATTTTGCCCACTTATCAGTTTGTCCTTGTCACTAACTTCATCTTGCGTGCGGATTACCACCCTATTGTGAAGAGAAATGATTTTATATTACTGCATATTGCCATATTTCTGTCTTAAGTGCAGATTACCGCCCTATTGTGGAGAGATTTGGTATTTTATTTATACCATATCTTCGTCTTAAGTGCGGATTTATCGCCCTAATGCGAAGATATTTGGCATTTTAATCTTTATATGAGTACTTATTGCCGATTACATATCAAATTGCTTGTTATTTAATATCTTTAATTTCTGCAATTATTGCTTAATTAATGCTTTAATTTCTGCTTATTGCTTTAATTTCTGCATTTATTGCTTAATATTTTTAATTTCTGCATTTATTACTTGCTTTAATTTCTGCAATTATTGCCTTCTTAGTTATTGTGTTAACAATTTTCTATTAACATCCTCAAAAGATCCTATAGTTTATTTGAATATATATATGTATATATGAGCGAGATGCACAATAATCGATTCCTCTTATCATCAATTTTTTTTCTCATAGATTTAGTGCAAGTGTACTCATTTTGAGATCATGAAAGGAGAGACGTGTGAATCACATCTCTTCACATTTTTGTCGATATGCTTTTCTCAAGGTTGATATCATTTTTCTCTTGGTAGGGCTCAACATATTGATTGGGATTGGCTATGTTGGAAATTAGCAAGACACTTTAATAGTATGGAATAATAAAGTATTAAGCAATTAGTGCATCATTAGAGCATGGCAAAAGTTTTTGCAAATTAAGAGCCTATAACGTTTTCATAGTTCTACCAATCATCTACCAATCACTCATATAAAGTTCTAATTTGCAATATGCAATTTTGACTTAACGACAATAGGGACAAATAAGTTTGATTCAGGTTTCTCCAATTTTACATGAATCTCCAACAAAAAATAGTGGTACAGTCATCATGCATAAAAATTTTCCACATAAACTTGCCTCGCAAACATCATTAGCCTTGTCAACTATCACTTAAGATACTCTAATGATGAATTGGACGAAATTGAAATATATGGTAAATTTGAAACAATGGTGCCACTTTGAGGGATTTTATGGATCGACACATCATTTAGGTAATCTACCCACGCATGGCTGTACTGATTGAGACGTTTATTTCCCACAATTGGTTCAGGGTTTGAATCTTAGGTATGACTCTGTGATTTAAGTGGAGGGCCCTAGTGGAAGATTGCTGGACCAGTCTCTCCCAAGGTATTGATCCACAAATACATAGGTCCAAACAATTGGCGGAAAATGGGGATTAGTGATCATAAAAAAAAAATTCATTTAGGTACACTTGTTCAAACAATATTGATTTGCGATTACCGCTATATTAATCCTAATAATGTAGATATAGTCTTTCTCTTCTTCTCCACCTTTTGAAGAGTCGAGTCCCATTTCAATGGGCAAGTGAAAATAGCGAATGATTTCCTCCGAGACTATTTGGTAAAGCCGAGTTCATACTAGGATTACATTTACATTCTTCGTTGGCTTGCACTAAATTTCGCCTTATTTTTCACTTTCCATCCCATTGGCGCGACCCTTCTTTTAAGTCTTGTCCGTCCCAAGTCATTGTCTACTCAGAATGCAAAATTCAAGGAACTAGAAGTGATCTTGCCAATCACTTTCTGAACTCAAGAAATTGCCCAGAACGGTTGTGTCGAGATATTAATTTGGAGGGGAGGGAAGGAGGAAAGCTCCGAAAGGAACGCAGGAAAAAGGAACTTAAGTTCCGTGAAAATGCGCACAATCATTTGAGAATAGTGGCTCTGGTATTAGCTTCCACGGTTTAAGCGCAAAGACGACGAAAGTAAAAAAAGATATTCTGACAAATAGATGTGGACGTGGACCCAGTCTCTACTTTACCGGTTTGTGATAGTGCCTGTGCGTGTGGGGCTCCTTCTGATTTACGTCTAACTTTCTTTGGCCTTCTTTCCATTGCGTAAGTCGTCCTCCCCGAACAAACTGATATATATATATATATGAGATGAGAGCTAGAGCTGGGAACCCCAATCGGAAAGTAAACATTCTTGAAAAACATCATTCATCAGCTCTTTCAATGGCTGCTTCTTCGAATCTGAATTGGAATTACCATGTGTTCCTGAGTTTCAGAGGCACGGATGTTCGCAAGCACTTTCTCAGTCATCTCTACGCAGCTCTGGATGAGAAAGGAATACACACTTTTGTGGATTGCGAGGAGCTCAGGAAAGGCGAGCAAATATCAATGGCGCTCATGAGGGCGATCGAGGAATCGCAGATCGCGATCATCATTTTCTCCGAGGATTATGCTTCCTCGCCATGGTGTTTGGAAGAGGTTGTGAAAATCATGGAGTGCCAGGAGCAGAAGGGCCTGATTGTGTTCCCGGTATTCTACAAAGTGGAACCGAGAGAAGTGAGAAGGGGCAAAGAGAGTTATGGGAGAGCTATGGCTAAGCACGAGTCCAACTTCGGGAAGGATTCGGAAAATGTGAAGAGATGGAAGAAGGCACTCTTTGACGCCGGTAGCTTGTCCGGGTGGAACTCGAATGACAGGTACGTCCAAATGTGACGCAGTGCTTGGCCATTGTCAGCACGTGGTTGCTTTTTTCATATCAAATCATAGGTTCTTTTTTGGATCTTTGCATTGAAGATAAAAGTGGATATATACTAGATAGTAGACATTAACGTCAAATAACCAAAAGTTCAAGCTAGCGGATTCTTTGAATTCGATTCTTGCTGGGTAGATAGTGAGAAATTTATCTCAGAATTAGTGTAGTTCATGGTACCCGAGTCACTGTTATCTTCAGATGCGGACTCTGCAATTTTCCTTGCATAGATGTTGGCGCAGGTTCACCCAAATATGTTATTTTGTCGTCTTATTATTTGCTAATCTTCTTATGAAATTTTCCTCGTTATGTTAGAGCTACAATTCATGCCATGACTTTAAAATGCTCAAACATGTTTTTCTTTCCTTTGAGTGCTTATCAGTGATGAAGCGGAGCTCATCCAACATATCATAAAGGAACTATCGATTCATCTCGACCGTACACCCTTAGATGTCGCTAAGTATCCGGTCGGAATAGATTCCCGAGTTCAAGAACTTATATCTTTGTCAGAGAAAGAGTCAAGTGCTGATGATGTTCTCATGATAGGTCTATGGGGACCTGGAGGCATAGGTAAGACAACAATTGCTAAAGCTTTATATAATGCTATTGAGAGACAATTTCAGGGTTGTAGTTTTTTGGCGCGAGTTAGAGAAACTTCTAACCAAAGCAATGGTCTAGTCGCTTTGCAAGAACAGATTCTATCGCATATCTTATTTCATAAAACTGTATCGGTCTACAGTGTTGATGGAGGAATTAGTTTGATACGGGAAAGATTACGTTGCAAAAAGGTTCTCCTGGTTCTTGATGATGTTGATCATATGGATCAATTGAATGCATTGGCTCGAAAAAGGGATTGGTTTGGTAAAGGAAGCAGAATCATTGTCACTTCGAGAGATAAACATTTGCTAACCTCTCATGCCATAAATTGTGTGTATGAAGTTCAAAGTTTAGGATACAAAGAAGCATTGGACCTTTTTGGTCGGCATGCTTTTCCAAATGGCAAGAGAGTTGAAATAAGACGGAATCTCATAGATAGAGCATTACATTATGCTAACGGCCTTCCATTAGCCCTCGAAGTGCTGGGCTCATTCTTATGTGGAAGGAATGAATCCGCATGGGAAAGTGCGTTGGATAAACTCTCCAAAAGTCCCGACCAAACTACCTATCGAGTTCTCAAGACAAGCTTCGATGGATTGGAGGACAACGAGAGGGAAATTTTCCTCGATATCGCTTGTTTCTTTAAGGGGGACCGTATAGGATACATTAAGGAAGTTCTTGATAGCTTTGATTTCGATACAACCATAGGGGTAGAAATTCTCATAGAGAGGTCCTTGATAAAAAATGAGTTTGGGACCCTACAAATGCATGATCTGGTTCAGTTGATGGGTAAGCATATTGTTAATCAGGAATGTCCTAGTGATCCTGGGGAACGCAGTAGAATATGGCTTTTCGAAGATGCTATGGACATTTTGTGTGAAACTACGGTAAAATTTAATTATGTTCTCAATTTACAATTCAAATTTCAATGAAAATTTGTGTAAAGGCTGAATTTGCTCTAATATGGTGCAGGAGACAAATGCAGTTAAGGCCATAGTATTGAATTGGTCCACACCAGAAGAGATCAATATTAGTCCTTATGCTTTTGCAAACATGAAAATGTTGAGAATGCTCATCTTGCATGCACATATCTCTTCACGAGGTTCTATACGTCTTCCTAATGGGCTAAGATGGCTTGAATGGCCCAATGCCCCGAATCTAGAATTTGGCTCAAGTCCAAAGAAACTCGTAAATCTTGTTCTTCGTAACAGTCCTATCAAACAATTAGGAGGCGTATTTCAAGTAAGCCCTTGTGATGATTAGCTTTTCCTTTTTATAGCTACAAAACTATTTGCATGCCTTAATGACTTCATTAGTGTGTGTTTGCAGAATTTTAGAAAGTTGAAGTCCATCAAATTGCCTGGATGCAAGTTCTTGGCTAGAATTCCAGACCTTTCATCGGCTCCAAATCTTGAGGTTTTAGATTTTGATTTTTGCACAAGTTTAATGGAAGTTCACCAATCGGTCGGATACCTTGAAAAGTTAAATTATTTGTCACTATTTTTTTGCTTTAATCTTAGTAAATTTCCTACTACACTCCAGACAAAATCTCTTAAAAGGCTTATTCTCAGTGGTTCTAAAATTGAAAAGTTCCCTGATATTTCAGTATTACAAAATCTAGAAATTTTTAAAGTAGAAAGTTCAGCCATTAAAGAACTCCCTGCATCAGTTGGTAATCTCGTTTCTGTGAAGGTTTTATGTTTAGAAGCTTGCAAAAACCTCACAACGCTTCCATCGAGCATTTATAAGTTGAAAAATCTCGAGCATTTGGGTCTCCAAAATTGCTCGAATTTTGTCGTGTTTCCAAAGAACTTGAACGATTCAATTAATCCTGATGGCGATCTGGGATTTCAAAATCTGGTTGGGCTACTGCTTGATGGCTGCAATCTATTAGACGTGGAGTTCCTGGAGAGTTCTAGTTTTCCCAAATTGAAGAACCTAAGTCTTCCATGGAACGAGTATACTCATTCGATGAAGTATGATTCTTGGAAAGGCTTGTTTGTTCATGAAAGCAAGCGATTACAAGATTCATCGAGTCTGCCCTCCGACTGCCTTGAAGTTGACTTGTCGTCATGCTGTAAATCCAAAGGGGGCAATGTGGCCTCACTCGAGGTCAGACTCTCTCTCTCTCTCTCTCTCTCTCTCTCTCTCTCTCTCTCTCTCTCTCTCTCTCTCTAACTTTGAATGGTTGATATGCGTACTGACTGTATGACAGAAAGTCCCGAAGACGACAATAGGCAGAGTTTTCGTAAGTGGAAGAGAGATGCCAGAATGGATTCTCCCCGGTAACGAGGGATTCATATCTTTCATGGTTCCCCGGGACTTGTATGACAAGTTCCTAGGACTAGCAATCTGTGTTGTTTCTGGTCCCAAGGGAGGAGATGTGTTCAAAAGAGAACTTAATTTCCAGATATCTGTGAATGGTGGAAGGTTGTTTGAGGGTTCGACATTCCTATATCAAAGGAAATTCGATGGTTTGTGGCTATGTTATGTCCCACGCAGTAGTCTGAATGGAGTAGAGAAGCTTATGCCAAATGAGTGGAGCCATTTCCATGTTTGCTTCGTAACATCTGAGGTAAGCGTAAAGAAGTGTGGATTCCGTCTAGTATGCAAGCAACAGGAGGATGATCTGAGGGTCTGTACTTCAACACCCTCAGCAGATGCAAAACAAATTGGAAATTCAAAGAAGACAATTTTCAGGAAACTCGGAGGAAAAAGATAGTCCAGTGAAACGAGACTCAACGAAGAAGATGAGACAGTCTTAACAAGACAAGACTATGTGGTTTCGCTCGCACCAGCCATGATAACGGGTGTCGGTTTCCAAAACATGCGTGTCGAAGTGGTCCCGACTTGTTGAAGAAGTGATTCTAGGTGATTTTGATTCCAATGCCTCTTGCTTTTCCTTTCTTTCGTCTTTACTAGATTTAGTGGTTTCGCATCATGCTGCCGCCATGGTTGGAAAAACTCTCTTTTTGCTCTGTTACTTTATGATATGTGGTGCGGACTGACTTAAATCCAAAATTAAGTGGATGCTTGTTGAATGGCCATGGCCTTCCAAACTATTCCATGTAATTTATTGCGTGGACCTCTGTCTCCTCTCTTAATCCAATTAATGTCGCAAATACATCGTACTTCAAAATTCTGAGATAGCAATTTTTGCCCGATCTAGTATGAATTGATATCTTCAGGAAAGATAAGTTATTGTCTCCAAGATTAAAGGATCCACACAGGGAAGATTAGTTGATTCCTCTGTTGCTAATGGGCAGATTACTTTGGATAGATTCAAAGGGAGAGCTTTAGTTTAAAAAAACTTTGAATTTAAGTTTAAGGACGATGACTCAAGAGGATTTTCACGAAAAGCAACTAGTGAAACATTCGTTGCACAACGAGAGAAAAAGAACAGAAAAAGGAGAACGAGGAAACATACAGTTGCATATGAGAGCACAGGTAGGCAGCACGGCTGTGAGACAAGTGCCGACATCACACGACCCTAAACGATGTGCAGCCGAGGTCGAGCAAACCTAGGCAGCACAACGCAAGTGTCCCATGACCCCAAGCAACACAATGCCGAGGCTGCCGACTAGGCAATGTGACGATCAACCCTCAAACTCTCGACAAGCTACATCTATTATTGAATGACCCTTGGTGAAGCTTCCCAGTGCTATGCAACCCTCGGCAAAGTCGCGGCCACCTCCCTCAGCCTCCTCTGCGAAGCTTCATGGCTACAATCAACCACAGTTTCTCTCTCTCTCTCTCTCTCTCTCTCTCTCTCTCTCTATCAAAGGTTGAGGGGTAACACTAATACACTTGTGATGACAATATTAGAAGAAAGCAACTTCACTAAATTCGTGTATCCCAAAGATGCTAAAGGGCAAAAAATGGGCTTAGCTTGAATTTTGAGCATTTTCAAAGCAAAAATTTGCACCTAAATCTTTAAAATTATATTGCCATACACGAAAAATTTTGCTCAAAAGCCTTTAAATGACCAAAAGAGCTTAATTCAAGATGATTGAATCCTTGAATTTTCAACAGCCAAATTGGACAGAATTGAAATGGAAGGTAAATTCGGAATAGCAGTACCACTTTGAGGGGTTTTGATTAAGTCAAATGTTAACTCAGAGTGAATATGTTCAGTGATGTCAGTTCAAGATCCTTCTGGTCTCTCTCTAAATGATAGGTAAGAGCTACCAACACTTTTTATTCTATTTCGGTCGTCAACCCATTAAGGGTATTACTTCATTTCACATCTTATCACAATGGGAGGAACACTACCTAAAGGGAAAAAATTAACATTTCCGAAAGCAATATGCTGATTCAATCTAGACATCGAATGATCCTACATTATCAGCCTTTCCAAATTCTTGGAGTTTATTTTGTATTGAGAACGTTCAGATATAAAATCAAAAGGATCACTCAACCTTTGCCAAAAAAGAACAAATTTATGAATATAAAAAAAAAAAAAAAACCACGCAAAAAGCAACAAGCGCAAAGCCATGTTGGGTGACTTCTTGAACAAAAGTCAGGGCCGATATTTCGTGAACAACTTCTTTGCTACTTGTTTGTGGGAGAGGAATTTCCACCTTGACAATGGAGCGATTTCGACATTCGGGAACTGGAATTCACGGCCAAAGAAGACAAGAAAATCTGGGCATGAAAAAGCAGTGGATTCTCCACCAAGTTGGGGGTGGGAGATTTTTCGACATATAATCATTCCCCCAATGGAGAGCACGACAAAGAAAAGGGAGGGAGATTTTCCCTCAGGGTCAATAAAGAGAAATACAGGGAGAATGGTTTAGGGTCCGGCAGCCGCAAAAGAGAGGGAAAACTTCAAAATAAACTGATAGTGTTCGGTAAAAGAAAATGAAGAAAAAGAAAACAGAGGAGGCAGATTCTCGCGAAGGAGGTGAAAAGAAAAAATGAAAAGACCGACGAAGGGAGAGAGAGAGTTGCAGAACAGAGGAGAGAGAATCTCTTTTGCACTTAAACTTCGTAGAATTTTACACCTCCCGGTCACATTTTCCCATCATTTCAGCATTGTTTTGAAGTTAGAACGAACTCACTGTTAAAAGTTAGAACCAAAGTGAAAAATAAAAATCACTTCATCTTTAAAAAGAAAGGTGGCGCGAAGGTGACCGTCGACAGTGCCCTTTCTGAATCCCACACGCCCGGGATTAGCATAGTTTCTACACATGCAATCTTCTCACCTTATGAGGAGATACGAGATGTCAAACGCTCATTTCTAAACTATCACTTGAAAATCGTAAATATTTCAAAGTCACATTCGCCGAGTCTCATCTCAAATTGAATTCGCCAAACACGACCGAATTCTGATATCAAAGCATCACCCCCTTCTCTTCCTCCTCTCTTTCTCCCTAGATAAATGATAAGGAAAGAGCTATCCATACCGGCAAACTTTTTTTTGAAGTGCGAACCCATTGAGGGCATATACTTCATTTTGCATTTTATTACAATGGGAGGAACACCTTATAGGAGAAAGATGAATACTCCCGGAAGCGATATGCAGATTCTATTTAGACATTGAATCATCCCGCGTTATCGGCCTTTTCCTAATTCTTGGGGATAATTTGTATTGAGAAAGTTCGGGAACAAAATCAAAAGGATGAATGAACCTCTGCCAAAAAATATATCTTTGGGCGACTTCTCGAGCAAAATCCTTGGTCGACCCAAGTTGAAACAATCTCAGGTCAGAATTGGTCCTTTAAGACCGCAACGATGGGCCGATATTTCGTTAAGCATTTTCTTTTTTGGTTTTTCTAACTTCCGAAGTGCCCATTGAAATTAATCATGTATGATTGTAGTTGATCAGTGCATTGGTTCAGATGATTTTATTCTTCAAAAAGTTAAATAACTCTAATAAATTACTTGATTAATTCTCGAATACAGAATGCAATATCAGCTGAACTTGAAATAATTTTTTGAAGAATCTTGAGTTTACCGTTCTACTTCTTTCCTTATGAAAATGCTAAGACGGAGCATTTGTTGATATTAGTGGTCTTCACTAATGTCTCCAGTGCACTTCCACGCCTTTAAACAAGACCTTTTATGTCAATTGTAAGAAAACTCTTCAAACCTTCAAAAAAATAGTCAACGAAATTCATTTTCGCTTTACAAGAAATTGGTTCGCTCCTAAATTTTATTGAGATGGTTACTTGCAAGTGGCACTGACATTGGGAGATAACTTGACGAATCGAAAGCTGTCAAGTTCAACTTTTGGATGAATAAATGACGCACAAAAAGAAGAGATAAATATAAAAGATAGTTTTTGTTTTTCCATACCTCTTTCAAAGTGATAATGAGCTTTATCAAGGAACTATAGAAAGAAAATGACACCCAACTACCGTTGTAAAACTGATCTAAAATTTGTTTGATTCTTAGGAAATGATACTCTATGCTTTAGCATGAAAACTTCGATATTGATCCTCGAATCCTGAAGTTCAGGACCACCTTAACATATATTTTTTTAAAATTGTAATCCTTAATTAATTTTATTTTTTTTTATTTTTTGACCTTTCTTTTTTCTTTCCTTTTTCCGTCCCTTTTTCCCTTCTTTCTCGGTCAGTGGCCACCAATGGAACTAGCCACAAGCTAGTAACAAGCTCGCCAGCCTTGGACGAGGCTCATCAACAAGTTCATAGGGGAAAAAATTAAAAGAAATTAAAAAAATATTTAAAAATTAGAAATTGTTGTCTTAGATATATTCATGAGATTGAAACCATTTTCCATTTAGATTCCAGACATTAGAAGACATTTTCAATCACATATCACCAATCAAAAGAAAACTAATCATTTTCTAGAAAAATGATTTTCTAAAAGGCATTTTTCTATCATGAAGCTTTTCCCTAGACAAATGTACCCTTAGTTTATTTATTCATTAGCTACTTCATTCGAGAATTTGTTGCACAACTAAAAAGATCTCTAAATTACTGCAGTACTTGTTGGTGTTAAATATTCACCTCCACTACCACTTACTATCTAAAACTAATCCATTTAACAGGTGTTAATTAATCTCACGTGCAATTTACCGAACATGGTCCAATTCCAAATTCATAGCATCAACTCCCTCCATTTATACTTCATAAAGAATGATAAAGATCTACTGATGCCAGTGACCTCTTGTGCGCATCACCCCATAAAAGGGTATATACTTCGTTTCACATTTTATTACAATAGAAGCAACTCCGCCCATAGGAAAATAATCGATACTCCCTAAAGCAATCTACTGTTTTATTCAAACATCATATCATTCCATTTTATCGGTCATTCATTATAACTTGTGATTTAGTTTGAATTAGTCTACTAATCGACGAGCATATATATAGGCAAGACGCACAACAATCAATTCCTGGTATCATCAACTGTTATCTCATTGATATAGCGCAAGCATACTTGATTTGTGGTCGTGAAGAGGGACGTGCGAGTCATGTCTCTTCACATTTCTGGTAATATGCTTTTCTCAGGATTTATATCAATTTTCCCCTAGCTGGGCTCAGCATATTGATCGGGATTGGCTTTGTTGGAAATTAGTGGGACACTTTAATAATATAAAATAATTATTTTCCTAGGTGGAAGGAGAGTTTTAAGAAATTAGCGCATATAATCGTGATCCCCCGCCATAAAGGGTGAGATTTTTTGCAGTCTGAGAGCCTAGCACTTTTTCATAGGTCTACCTATCACATATATAAAGTTCTAATTTGCAATATGCAATTTTGACCTAACAACAGTAGAGACAAGTAGGTTGATTCAGGTTTCTCTAATTTTACATGGACCCTTCACCGGAATATAGCGATACGGTCATCAGCCATGGAAAATTTTTCACGTAAACGTGCCTTACCGACGTACACCATTGACCTCGTCAGCTATTACATACAATATTCCAATGGTGATTGGAGGGAAACAAAGCAGATGGCAAATTTGAAGCAATGGTGCCCCTTTGAAGGATTTTATGGATCAAACATCATTAATGTACATGTTTTCAAGCAATATCAGTGTGCCATTTTCATTGTATTAATCCTAATAATATGGATATATTCTTTCTCTTCTTCTCCTCCTTTTGAAGAGTCGAGTCCCATTTCATTGGGCAAGTGAAAATACCGACTAATTTCCTCCGAGACTATTTGGTATAGTCAAGCTCATACTAGGATTGCGTCTAAATTCTTCATTGGCTTGCGCTAAAGTTCGCTTTCTTTCTTACTTTCCATCTCGTTGGCGCGACCCTTGTGAAGTCTTGTTGACCCCAAGTCGTCGTCGTCTACTCAGAACGCAAAATTCAAGGAACTAGAAGTGATCTTGCCAATCTCTTTCGGAACTCAAGAAATTGCCCAGGCTAGTGTGTGGGTTGGAGGGGAGGGAAGGAGGAAAGTTCCGAAAGGAACGCAGGTCCGGGAAAATGCGCACAATCAATTTCGAATAGCGGCTCTAATATTTCTTCCGCGGTTTACAAGCAAAGAAGACGAAAGTCAAAAAGAAACTCTTGACAAATGTTTTCTCTCTACGCATACACAGTATCTACTTTACCTGTGATTGATAGTGCCTGTGCCTGTGTGTGTGATGGCGGAAGGATGGAGGAAAGTTCCGAAAGGAACGCAGGAGAAAGGAACGCAGGTTCCATGAAAATGCGCACAATCAATCTCGAACAGTGGCTTCGGTATTACTTCCGCGGTTTACGCGCAAAGAAGACGAGAGTCAAAACGAAACTCCGACAAATAGATGTGGACGCAGGCACATTCTCTACTTTACCCGTTTGTGATAGTGCCCGTGCGTGTGGGTCTCCCTTCTGATTTAAGTCTTACTTTCTTTGGCCTTCTTTCCATTGCGAGTCGTCCTCCACGAACAAACTGATATATAGAGGTGACCTAGCGCTTGAAAATTCCATCGGACAGTAAACATATTTCAAGCACATCATTCACCAGCTCTTTTAATGGCTACTTCTTCGAATCTGAACAGGAATTATCATGTGTTCCTCAGTTTCAGAGGAACGGACGTTCGCAATAACTTCCTCAGTCATCTAACGAGAAAGGAATACACACTTTTGTGGATCTCAAGGAGCTCAGGATAGGAGAGCAAATATCAGCGGGACTCATGAGGGCCATCGAGGAATCACACGTCGCGATCATCATTTTCTCCGAGGACTATGCTTCCTCACCGTGGTGTTTGGAAGAGGTTGTGAAAATCATGGAGTGCCATGAGCAAAAGGGCCTGATTGTGTTCCCAGTGTTTTATAAAGTGGAACCCAGAGAAGTGAGAAGGGGCAAAGAGAGTTATGGGAGAGCTATGGCTAATCATGAGTCCAAGTTCGGGAAGGATTCGGAAAAAGTGAGGAGATGGAAGAAGGCTCTCTTTGACGCCGGTAGCTTGTCCGGGTGGAACTCGAATGACAGGTATGCCCAAATGTGACGCAGTGCTTGGCCTTAGTTAGCTTGTGGTTGTTTTTTAAATATCAAATTGTTTTTTAAATTTCAAATCTTATGTTCTTTTTTGGATGTTTGGATTGAAGATAGAAAGTGGAGATATCCTAGATAGTGGACACAATAGTCAAAAAACCAAAAGCTCAAGCTAGCAGATTCTTTGAATTCGATTCTTGCTGGATAGATAGTGAGAAATTCATCTCATAATCAAGGTAGTTCATGGCACCCGAGTCATTTTTGTCTTCAGATTCGGGTTCTCTGCAATTTTCCTTGCGCAAATATCGGCACAAGTTCACCCAAATTTGTTATTTCTTTTCGTCTTATTATTTGCTAATCTTCTTATGAACTTTTCCTCGTTATGTTAGTGCTACGATTTCTGTATTGGCTTTAAAATGCTCAAACATGTTATTTTTCCTTTTGAGTGCTTACCAGTGATGAAGCGGAGCTCATCCAGCGCATTGTAAAGGAACTATCAATTCATCTCGACCAAACACCCTTAGATGTCGCTAAGTATCCAGTCGGAATAGAATCTCGAGTTCAAGAACTTATATCTTTGTTAGAGAAAGAGTCAGGTGATGATGATGTAGTCATGATAGGTCTATGGGGACCTGGAGGCATAGGCAAAACATCGAATGCTAAAGCTTTATATAATGCTATTGAAAGACAATTTCAGGGTTCCAGTTTTTTGGCGCGAGTTAGAGAAACTTCGAACCAAAGCAATGGTCTAGTCGCTTTGCAAGAACAGCTTTTATCGCAGGTCCTATTTCATAAAACTATATCGGTCTACAATGCCAGCGGAGGAATTAGTTTGATACAGGAAAGATTACGAAGGAAGAAGGTTCTCGTGGTTCTTGATGATGTTGATCATATGGATCAATTGAATGCATTGGCTGGAAAAAGGGATTGGTTTGGTAAAGGAAGCAGAATCATTGTCACTTCGAGAGATAAACATTTGTTAACTTCTCATGGCATATATTGTGTGTATGAAGTTCAAAGTTTACTATACAAAGAAGCCCTGGAGCTTTTTGGTCGGCATGCTTTTCCAAATGGCAAGAGGGATGAAATAAATAGGGAGCTCATAAATAGAGCACTGCATTATGCTAACGGCCTTCCGTTAGCCCTCGAAGTGTTGGGCTCATTTTTATGTGGAAGGAATGAATCTACATGGGGAAGTGCATTGGATAATCTCTCCAAAAGTCCCGACCAAACTATTAATCAAGTTCTCAAGACAAGCTTCGATGGATTGAGGAACAATGAGATGGAGATTTTTCTCGATATTGCTTGTTTCTTTAAGGGGAATAGTATGGAGTACATTAAGAAAGTTCTTGACGGTTGTGGTTTCGACACAACCATAGGGGTAGAAATTCTCATAGAGAGGTCCTTGATAAAAATTGAGAATGGGACCCTGCAAATGCATGATCTGGTTCAATTGATGGGTAAAGACATTGTTGATCGGCAATGTCGCGATGATTCTAGAAAACGCAGTAGAATATGGCTTTTTGAAGATTTTATGGACATTTTATACGAAAATACGGTAAAAGTTATTTATTCAATTTTACTATGTCTCTGTTTTTAAGTAACTATGATTTGAAGGCAAATTTCAATGAAAATTTTGTGTGACAACTAAATTTGATGTATTATGGTATAGGAGAATAATGCAGTAAATGCCATAGTATTGAATCGGCATGCACCCGAAAAGATAATTATTAGTCCCGATGCTTTCGCAACCATGAAAAAGTTGAGAATTCTCATTTTGCTTGAAGCACATATCTCCTCACCTAGTCCTATACATCTTCCTAATGAGCTAAGATGGCTTGAATGGCCCAATGCCCCGGATCTAGAATTCAGCTCTGGTCCAAAGAAACTCGTGAGTCTCGATGTCCATAACAGTCCTACCAAACAACTTGGAGGCGAGTTTTAGGTAAGCCCTTGTGATGATTAGCTTTCCCTTTTTATATCTACAAAAATATTTCCATGTCTTAATGACTGCACTAGCATGCTTTTGCAGAATCTTAGAAAGCTGCAGTCTATCGATTTCCATGGTTGCGAATTATTGGGTAGTATTCCAAACCTTTCATCGGTTCCAAATCTCGAGATCTTGAATCTCAATGAGTGCGAAAGCTTAGTGGGGGTTCACCAATCGGTCGGATACCTTGAAAAGCTAAAAAGAATTTCGCTGCATTTCTGCTCTAATCTTAGTGAATTTCCCAATACACTCAAGGCAAAACCTCTTGAATACCTCAATCTCTTCGGTTGTACTAAACTTGAAAAGTTCCCTGATATTTCAGTAAAGATGGAACATCTAGAATCTCTTCATCTAGGAGGCTCAGCCATTAAAGAACTCCCTGCATCAATTGAAAATCTCGTTTCCGTGAAGGATATACACTTAGGACATTGCAAAAATCTCGCAACGCTTCCATCAAGCATTTATAAGTTGAAATATGTCAAGTCTTTGAAGCTCTATTGTTGCTCCAATTTTGTCACGTTTCCAAAGAACTCGAAGGATTCAATTGACCCTGATGGTGATCTGGGATTTCAAAATCTGGAAGAGCTATGGCTTGGTGGTTGCAATCTATCAAACGTGGAGTTCCTCGAGAGTTCTTCTAGTTTTCCCAAATTGAAGCACCTATGTCTTTCAGGTAACAAGTTTAATCATCTGCCGACATGGATCGGCAATTATGATTATTGGAAAGGCTTGTTTGCTCTTGAACGCAAGCAATTACAAGAGATTCCTCGGCTTCCATCAAATATGGGCATCACAGAAGCGAATAGTTGTAATTTTCTGCATAAACTCCCAGATTCGTTGAGTCTGCCCTCGGACTGCCTTGAAGTTGACTCGTCGTCATGGCGCAGTGTGGTCGATGTGTCACCACTCGAGGTCAGACTCTCTCTCTCTCTCTCTCTCTCTCTCTCTCTAGCTTTGAATGTTTCGTGTGCGTACCAACTGTATGACAGATAGTCCCAAAGACGAAGAGATTTAAAATTTGCCTAAGTGGAAGAGAGATGCCAGAATGGATTCTCCACTGTAATGAGGGATTCATATCTTTCATGGTTCCCCAGGACTTGTATGACAAGTTCCTAGGACTAGCACTCTGTGCTGTTCTTTGCCCGGAGGAAGGAAGAGAGTCCATAGGCGGATGGGGGCTCGAACTATCTGTGAATGGTGGACGGGTGTTGAACGATATGATGGGCTCCCACCGGTTGGAATCAGATCGTGTGTGGCTATATTACCTCTCACGCAGTAGTCTGGATGGAGTAGAGGAGCTTATGCGAAACGATTGGAGCCATTTCCAAGTTCGCTTCATAGAATGGGACTCAATCTTAAAGAAGTGTGGATTCCGTCTAATATGTGAGAAATGGGAGGATGATCTGAGGGTCTGTACTCCAACACCATCAGCAGATGCAAACGAAATTGGAAATCTCAAAGAAAGAGACTCAGGAAAAAGACGATTTTCAGTAGACTCGGAGGAAGAACTGTTGGGATTTCACGTAACAAGTATAGGCGAATAAACCAAATTGCAGCGGAAGAAAAAAAAACTATACAAGTATCTCCGAAGGGGTTGTTCTTGCGTTTTAATCAAAAATCATATTAACAGTAGGGTTTCATCGAATTACCTTTCGTAGCGTGTTCAAAATAACTTGGTTCAAATATTCTCGTGTCGAGCCCCACAATCGTCGGACCTCTAGTTCAGACACACCTCCAATTGCACGTCGAATGGATGAAGAATCTTCGCGGATAATCAACACTTCGATTGTGCTAGCAATCTCGTGTAAATAATCGCCGCGTATTTTACTTTAATTCACGGTAATCATCAATGAAAGGAGAACTATTCTTCTCTGTTTTTCTCTATCGAAAAATAAACTGTCCACGCTTTTCTTTTCTTTCTGTTTTCTCTATTCTGTCCAGAACAACCAACGAAACCATACAATGGTTTTGTTGACCAGCGGTCAACAAACCATTGCAATGGTTTGTTGATCTCTGGTCAACAAACCGTTGCATATTGCAACTGTTGACCACACACGGTCAACAGTAATTATTGGCCGTGTGTGGTTCTTTGATTATATAATATTATAATATCATGTAATATTATAATATCATATAATATCATGAAAGAAAAATATATCTATATATATTTAAATATTTATCCAACGTATGAGCACATCATTATGTGTCTAAATAACCCACGTGCGTACATCACGTGTACGCACATACGTGACCAATAATTTAAATTGAATCTCATCCAATATAAATTTTATTCGACTCTAAAGATTGCCGTAAGTGCAAACATATTTGCAATATTTTTTTTTCATTTTCCATTCAACGTCATCCTAATTAGATATGGTGTGTGACATTCCTAGGTTCATCACTAATATAGCAGTAAGACTAGCACTAACACATTAATGCTTTCAAGATAATTGATTGTCCCGATCAATCTCTTGATCTTACAAACCATGATTGACATCTAGCAATATGTCATGGCTACCTAGATAGTGTGAATGTTTTGAGAACATAATGAACCCGTCAGCACTGGCTACAGTGTAATTCAATCCCTCTGTCTTACTATGTCCCGATCGAACAAAGACCATGGAAATATTTGTCAAGTCACCAATTCGATCATTTGCACAAATCTAATCGACGTGTAATTTTACAAGACATAAACAATTTATTCTCATTATAACCCCGGCCGAGGATTTTAATGACATGTTACAATTAGATTGCATAGGACATCATTATTGTTCCTTACACATAATAAGGAGACAGATTCCATTTTGCACGCACGTGTAACTTCGTATGTGAACAATCCATGACCAACAAGTACAAAGATGGATCAATGAACCATCAATATGCGTACTCGTGAATCATAGTCATCCGACACACAAGTCAACACTACGCCTCAGGTCTAAGGATTATTTACATAATACCAGAGCATGAACAATTAGACATTGACCCCGCTAAAAGCTTCCATGTTGCTAATTGTTCTATACGTGTCATGTTCAGTGAACTTGTTCGATACAAGCACTTGTGTTATAATTCGGGCATCCCAATACCCAATGACTTGTGACTCGTCATCCCCTTAAGTATCGAATACTTAATGATGAAATTAAAACACACCGGTCTCAACAGGATTATTAATTTCCAGTTAATAATCCATTGACCGGGAACAATTTAAAGATTCAGTTTAACTGTGTACCCGTCACACACATTCTCAACGTCTCAAGAATAGATACAGTCACAACTGATCTTATGGAATTATTCATTTAGCAATAATTGGACAAATGAATAAATACGTCTTTGCCATTAATTATAATATAATATTGAAAATACAACTTAAAATCCTAACATGTAACTATTACATGATTGCTTTAGGGCATACATCCAACAAGAAGATGGTCTAGTGAAACGGGACTCGACAAAGAAGATGAGATGGTCTTAATAGGGCAAGTCTATGGGGTTCAGCTCGCACCAACCATGATAACGGATGTTGGTTCGCAAAACATGCTTGTCGAGTTGGTCCTACTTGTTGAGGAAGTGACTATATGATTTTGATTCCAGTGTCTCTTGTTTTTCCCATTTCTGCGTCTCTACTAGAAATTTGACCAACATGTCTGCTCCTTCGATCAGAACTCAAAATCACTATGAAGTAGTGGTTTTAGCATCATGCTACCGTCATGATCGAGAAACTTTTTACTCTTTTTCCTTTCTTTCCTTATGATTTGTGATGCGGACTACCATTAATCGAAAATTAAGTGGATGCTTGTAATTTATCACATTGTCCTTTGTCACCTCTCTTAATCCAATTAATGATGTCAATACTTCATACTTTAAAATTCTGAGATAGTGAGTTTTGCTTGATCTTACATAAATGTATATCTTTAGGAAAGATATACTATTGTATCCAAGATCAAAGGGTCAATACGGGGAAGATTAGTTGATTCCTCTGTTGTTAATGAGCAGATTACATTGGATAGGTACAAAAGGAGAGTTTTAGCTTTAAAACTTTGCATTAAAGTTTTTAAGTACGACGACTTAAAAGGATTTTCATGAAAAGCAACTCGTAAAACATTCATTGCGAAGTGCCGACATCACACAACCCCAAGTGGGCAGCCGTGGTCGAGCATACCTAGGCGACGCAACCCCCTGTATCCCAAAAGTGCTAAAGCATAAAAGCTGGAGCTTACCTCGAATTTTGAGTATTTTTAAAGCAAAATTTTACATCCAAGTCTTCGAAATTGCAGTATTAAACATAAAAATTTTGCTCAAGAGCCTTTGGATGCCCAAAACAGCTTAATTCAAGATGATTGAATCCTTGAATTTTCAACAGACAAATTGGATGGGATTGAAACCGATAATAAATTTGGAACATCAGTACAACTTTGAAGGGGTTTTTATCAAAGTCAAATGATAACTTGGAGTGAAAATGTTCAAAAGGTATCGATTCAAGATCTTCTATTGTCTCGATTCTAATAATGTAAGTGTAGTTTTTTTTTTTTTGGGTGCTTTCTCCCCTTTTGAAGAGTTGAGTCCCATGTCATTTCAAGCAGCATTTCTAGAATTTCTCCGAGAATGTCGGTAAGTCAAGTTCATACTAGGATTGCTCTTATACTCTTCTTCTGCTTACGCTAAAATCCATTCTCTTTCTTCTTCCCTCGGCCTTTGTTTAAGTCCTGGACGGCCCAAAGTCGTCTGTTTTAAAGCGCCAAATTCAATAAAGAAGAAGTGATGTCGCCAATTACCTTTCTAAATCCTACAAGCCCTTAGGCTAAACATTAGGAATAGTGCAGTTTCCACACATGTGATCTCCTCACATTACAAGGAGATGTGAAATGTCAAATGTTCCTTACTAAACTGTTTAAGGGTTCAGAATCATATAAGCCAACAACCAGCAATATTTTTCGACATTTGGTTTATTGTTCATATTCACATGAGTTCATCTCAAATTAAATTCGCCAAACACGACCAAATTCTAATACAGAGCATCACCCCCTTCTCCTCCTCCTCTTTTTCTCCCTAGATAAATGATAGGGAAAAGCCACTGACACTGGCAGACCTTTTTTGTTCCCCGTAAATTCAGGCTCCATTCATTTCACGGAAAATAATTTCTAAGAAAATATTTTCAGAATTTTCCAGCTTTCATTTCACAGAAAATTAAATAGTTAAGGAAATATTTTCCACCAATGAGAAAATAAACACTTACAAAAGTGGGGAAATTTTTTTTCATTTTTTTAAAAGGGGAAAACGTTTTCCTTATTCTTCATTTATGTTTAAATATCGCGGCTTCTAAAAACGTGCCTCGATCTCAGTTGAGGCCGGTGAGTCAGGGGCCTATGATAAATGAACACCAGAAAATATTATTATTTTTCAGGAAAATGATTTCCTAGAAAATATTTTCCAGAAATACTATATTTTTCATGAAACGAATTGGGGCCTCAATTTTATCGTCCTTTTTGTTTTTGTAGGATTTCTAACTTCTAAAGAGGCCAATGAAATTAATCATGTAAGATTTTAGTGGACCATACATTGGTTCGGATGACTGCACCCTGAGCAAACTGTCTCTAGATGATGAATAATTGGCCACATGTTATGGCTGACGTCACATAAGATCTCCTTTCACCTTTTTCTGCGATGAAGCGCATGAGCATTACCCTGAAAAGCATGCAAAGCGACTACTAGTCCTTTGTTTGCTTCCGCCTACGAAGAAGAGACTCAAGCGCCTTACTTTTGTCCGAGAGCATTCGCATGCAATCATCGACATGCACACTGTGCATGATTCACATGTTTCCGCTGTCTAAAATGTCAACACATCTTTTGCGAAATTTCTTGGATAAAGTTTTGGGAATACGATGTCAGTTCCAATTCGTCTCAAAATCGGACAACAAATCAAGCAGATTTAGTAAATTAAGACAAATAATAATATACTCCGCAAGGATAGATGCTCTGCAAGGATAGATGCTTTAGGATTGAACAGAGTCGGATAACCTAAAGAATTGAACAGAGTGAATCACAAGTTTCATGTCTTTCTTAAAGTTTCTAGCATGTAATTAAGTTTCGGGAATCCGATATCAATTATGTATACTCTTAAGAGTAATATAATTATTTAAGTTGATTTAGTATATTAAGGGGAAAAAATGATACATTTAGTGACCAAAGATGCTTTAGGACAAACAAAGTTGGATAACCCAAAGGATTGCTCGATAGCTGTTATTTTCTTCGCTAAAGGTATTAATTCAAATGGTATTATTTTTGCATTGGGAAACCAGCACAGCTTTAAGAAATTATCCGTAGAAATTCTGAACTGAGCAATCGCGTAATAAGAAGTAAACTAATTATGTAGAGACATTTCTTTAGATTCATGAGGGGGCATGCACTGCAAACAAATTGTAATTTAGCTACAAATTTTGCCACGAAAAATTTGCAAAAAGTCATCACTAAAACAGTTTTGCGACGACATTAGCGACAAAATTTTTCGTAGCTAATATGGCGTCACTAAATTTAACCACGGAAATTTGGATATGTCGTCGCTAATTTGCCAGGGAACATATCTATCACAAATGTCATAGCTAAATATTCGTGGCAAATGTCGTTGCCAATTTGCAACGAAAAATCAAGTCGTCACTAAATTCGTCGCTATAATTTCATTGCTAATTTGTCGTAGCACATCGCAAAATTCGTCACTAAAATTCATCGCAAAAATTGTCGCCGAATTTGTCGCTAATTAGCGACAGACCATCTTAGTTATGTGGCTAATTAGTGACGGATATTCTTAGTTTCATGGCTAATTAGTGACGGACATTAGTTCCGTGGCTAATTAGCCACAGACATTCTCAGTTCTGTCACGAATTTGCTACAGATAAGCATCATCCGTGGCTAATTAGCCACAGACATTCTCAGTTCCGTTGCTAATTAGCCACGGCTGGGCATTGTCCGTGGCTAATTAGCCACCAACATTCTCAGTTCTGTCACGAATTAGCTACGAATAGGCATTGTCCGTGGCTAATTAGCTACAGACATTCTCAGTTCCGTCACTAATTAGCCATGGCTAGGCATCGTCCGTGGCTAACTAGCCATGGAAATTCTCAATTCTGTGGCTAATTAGCCATGGACATTCTCACTTTTATGGCTAATTAACCATGGACGATGCCTAGCCGTGGCTAATTAGCGACGGAACTGAGAATGTCCGTCGCTAATTAGTCACGTACATTCTCAATTCCGTAGCTAATTTGCATCAATTTTTGTTTTGTGGCTAATTAGTGACGGATATTCTTAGTTTCGTGGCTAATTAGTGACATACATTAGTTTCGTCGCTAATTAGCCACGGACATTCTCAGTTCCGCCGCTAGTTAGCTACAGATAGACATCATCTGTGGCTAATTAGCGATGAACATTCTCAATTCCATTACTAATTTGCGTCGATTTTTGTCTCTTTGGAGTGTAATTTGCAATGAAATTTGTTGCCATTTTAACAAAAAAAATTGATTTCTATTATGATCATTGTTCCGGAACGAATTTTGAGACAAATTTGCGATTAATTATTTAATGACGAAATCTGCAAAGAATATTATTTAGGGACGATTTCGGTATAAAATCTAATGAACAGGAAGTATTTCTAAAATTAATTCTGAAGTACTAAATAATATCAAAATATTATAATGATATGAAAATGAAATACATTTATCAACATTATCCACTTGAACAAGACAATGTATCAGCATAATAACAACAACTATGCACCAATAAAGTTACTCTTTAATGAGAATGCTAATTACAAAAGTAAGACTACTAAATTGATGCCAGTCATCCTCATCATCCATGCTGCAACCATACTTCAATTTACTACCATCTTAGCCACGCATTATCTCCAACTGATCAGAGACGACAGATTATAAGCATCCAATATATCTACATTCATAATCATAGAATGGAGAAACAATTAAAACATAGGTTGTTAGTTGGGTTATCGATAACCAGAGACTGTTGGGAGCAGCCCTCATGATCTATATACTCTCGGCATGTTCGTACTCTCTAAAATGCGAATAAAAAAACTAAATAAGAATGCCAAGGCATACTTGAACTTTGGTTCATCTACAATGTACAAGACATGAGATAATACTCTACAAGCTTAGTTACTCATAACACAAGCTGTATAACATTCTATGGACTAAGACTTAAGCAAACTGTCAATAAAAGCACATAATCCATGCATAAAACAATCACTGATCTCATGTGACAGCTCTTCAATGCGTACAAGTGATAACACAATTACATACATGATAATAGTGTAAGGATTAGGAGGAACCTCATCGTGATGGAGGTTGAAATGTCGCAATCCCATCAACATCATCATCATATTATGCTCATCAACTATGGGATTAGTGGGAGGTACAAGAGGAACCCCAATAGTAAAGTTCTCCAAAAGAAACAACTTACCTGCTGGTTAGTTGATTTAACACAGCTTGGGTGGTCATTGAACGAACTGTTGTTGACAATGCCCACAATGTCCATTCCATAACTACTAGCATAGTAAAGTTCAGTTAGTCCTACCAAATCTAAACTTGTAAATTAGGACAAGTCAAACTCCAGTTTGTAAGTGTTGATCAACAGATTAACCAAAAAGAAACATTGTGAAGTTCCTTGATTACCTTGTCTCGGCTCTTTCCACTAATAATTGCTATAGGAAAGTGATCTACAACATTTTTTTCAGCTACACGCATCTGAAAAACCATTTATATGGTTCAACATAAGTAAATGTGTAAAGACGAGCATTTGCAATAGCAAATATACATCTGCTTACATCATTAGACATTAGTGCACAATCTGGGTCATCTACAATTGGAGACAGGACACCATCATAATCCAAAAACATAGCAATCTTCTTGTTCTTAGCCTACTCAATTATTTGCTCAAAAGAATTGAGAGCTGATGGATGCTTAAACTGCATGATCACCAAAAAGAAGCGATCGTGAAATAAAAAGGCCAAATAAGGAAAGAAATCACAACTCAGAGATAGACAATACAAGTATATATATGAAAATGTACCGCTTAATAGGAAGAACATCACTGTCATGATTTCATGATCTGTTCCATCACATATTCCAATTATAGAATCTCTTATCAGATAAATGCATATCTTTTTCTATGATCTCCAACCAAAAGCGGGAATGTTCATGTATACTAAGGCTGAAAAGATGTGGACCATTATATATTGTATAATATGTGTGATACAAATCAAATTTCCAACTAAAAATTAAAGGGATAACCTCTTGAGGATCATTCAATGCTTCACGTAATTGAGATATGAAAGATAGATAGTGATGCAGCCATCAACAAATAATTGGGGAACACTTGGTTTTGTGAGGGAAACTGTGAGTTTTTTCAAGGTAAGAATCAAATAGATCTCTACCAAGAGACGACCGGGAACTCCTCGATGAGGTTGCAAGGGAGGTGTTAGTTGGATGTCTCAGTTCGGTAGGCGTTGCTTGAGGTAGGCTAGCGACTTCTTGCTTCTACCTCTTCCTCTGTTGAAAGCCTGCGCTAAAGAAAAATCAAAAGAACTCAGCCTTTCTCTCCTCGTTTTCTCCTCTCTCATGCCTTTTCCCTCTTTGCTCTTCCCTCTCTCTTGGTGATTTTCGAACAAGATGAGAGATGAGCTCAAGATGCGAGTGAAATTGGAGTTTTGAGGGCGTGCCTCTGCTTGCTTTCTTTTTTCTATTGTCCCCCCTTTTCTTTTTCTCTTTCCTCCCCAATCCCCCCCCAGAGTGAACCCTTTCTTCCCCTTTTTTTCTCTGCAAGAAATTTCCTCAATCGAGCAAGGACAGAGCTTGAGTAAGAGGAGGAGCGAGGAGAGAGATAGGTGCAATCAACCTTAGGGGAGAAGTGCGAGATCGAGCTGAAGAGGGAAAGTTGAGAATGGCATGATCGAGAGAGAAAACTAGCAAAAGAGAGCAGGAAGAGGGAAAATTGAGTTTTGGAAAGTGGAAAAGTGATTGAAAAATATAGGGAAATTAGCTACGACTTATTAACCATCGCTAATTTTAGCCACACAAAATTTATTTTTCCGTCGCTAATTAGCCACAAAAATAATTGTCCATCTCTAATTAGCCACAAAAAATTATTTTCGTGGCTAATTAGCCACGGCCAGTTTACTTTCCGTGGCTAAATTTTAGTGACAGAAATATTGGAAAATTATTCCCGTTACTAATTAGCAACGACTAGTTCACTTTCCATGGCTAATTAGTGACGGACAATTTTTCGTGGCTAATTAGCCAAGGAAAATTATTTTTCGTTGCAAATTAGGGACGGTTAGTTATGTCATCACTAATTAGCGATAGATTTTCCAACGGACACATCCTATCGTTGCTAACGACTTGTATAATTTGTCACAAATTAGCGACGGAAAAACATTCGTAGCAAATTCCATGGCAAACTAGCTACGAGTTTTGGATCTGTCGCTAATTAGCGATGGATTTTGCAATGAATTATTATTCCGTCACTAATTAGCTATGGCTTTTATTGGGTCGTCACAAATGTCATCGCAATTAGTGACAAATTTTTTTTTGTAGCTAATTAGCAACGAAAAGCTTTTTTTTGTAGCAAATTCCATCGCAATTAGCGACGGATTGTGTGTCATCGCTAATTTTCCGTAGCTAAATTACATTTTTTTTGTAGTGATGAATGTCTCATATATACGAGTCACTCTGGAAAGCTTGAAGAGAGAAGATATGTAGGTATGTCTAGATCCTTAATCACTTTAGAGATAATTGCTCAAAATCTCTTCAATTTTGACATCATTACTTATCAACAACCTTCAAATAAAAAAGAATTACACATGGCCCCTTGTGCAGTGTGATATATTTACACATATTCATGAAATTGTACATATGTGACACATACATACCATAAACTTCCTCTATTGATACAAAAAAAAAAAACCAAACACATATCAATGTAACACATTTACCTCAAAATTTGATGTCACAGAAAAAAAAATTTGGATTTTTGGTGTCACTAAAATTTTTGGGGCTTTTGTATCGCATATGTATAAGTTTATAGTAAATCTATCAAATGGGTATAAGTTTTGATTTTTTTTGTCATAAAAATGTATTCAGATAAATGTGTCATGATTGGTAAAGTTTAAGATTTTTGTAACTTTTTCCCCAGTCCACATACACTCAACTTGTGTTTGCGGACAGAGACATGAGAAATGTCTCTTCACATTTTGGGCGACATGCTTTTTTCACTATTGATGTCAACTGTCCCTATGTTGTGCTAATCCTGGCGATTGCAATCGGCTTATTCACTATAAAAAAAACTGTAATTTAGCTATGGAAAATTAGCGACAAAAAAAATCCATTGCTAATAGCGACGGAATTTACGACGAAAAACTTTTTCGTTGCTGTTGACACCTAAATTTTGAAACTTATTATTTGTATATAGTTGTTAGGAGTATTTCGCATTTTAGATAAAACTCATCGGCGGTGATTTAAGGAGGAAAATTTGAATTAAAAGTAAAATCCCCTAAAAGATTTGACCAAGTTCTTATCCTCCCTCAATGAAGTTTAACGAAGCAAAAATAGATGACCTTCACCAACTGAAAGAAATTTTAAATGCAAGGGATAAACATTGAAGATTTCGGTCAAATCTTTACAAGATTTGACCGAAACTCTTCGTCCCTTTATAAAAGGGGAGGGGGGCACTTCTGCTGAGGGGAAGAAAAAAGGCAATTGAGCTTCCTTCAGAGAATTCTAGGGACGGAGGCCATTATTCAGCAAAAAAGTAAACACTCACTCACACACACACGGGGATTTTTTTTCGGCAAAAGAGCTTCTTTGGACGGACACTTGCACAGAGAATTCCAGAGACACTGAGCCTCCTTCATCCGAAACATACATACGCACGAAGGGACTCAGTTTCACATGCACAGGGAAGTTTTTGGAAAGCTTCATCGTCGAAGGGAAAAGGCACACACAGAGAGACTGATCGGGAACGAGGAAGACCAGAGAGAACCCGTTTGAACTTCAACGCCGGCGAGCTCGGTCGTGTTCTTCATCGATCGTTTCCTGTTTTGCAGGTGAGTCACCGTCGTGGACATTCCCGCTCGGCTGATTTTTCCCCTCGTGATCGTGGCCGATTGACATAGATGTTGAGCCGTTTGATTATTGTTTAGTTTGATTCTCGTCTTTGTGGATGATTTTGCTGGATTTCGGTGCATAATAAGGATAGATCTTGATTTCCTTTACCCCTTTGAACAAATATCCTTCACTGCATTGCATCTGTTTGACAATTTGCTTGAGCGTTGTTGCTGTTGTTTTGGAGTTTGTTTTTTTTGCGGGCGTTTGGTTGTTGCGTTGCCACCGAGAATCCGTCGGCAAGTTGGGTCGTGCCGCCGATCACGCAAGATTGTTGCGGAGGAGGAGGAATGCCGGCGAATTGCTCTTGAAGTTTGGTTGCAGGTCATCCATGGGGAAGCGTCGTGAGGAAGAGGACTTGGAAAGAGTTGGGCCGTGAGCTGTTGGATGGTCCGAACTCGTGCATGTGGAGGAGAGGGAAAGCAGGTCCGAGAGAAGGAGGAAGGCCCACGTGAAGGAAAACCAACCCACTGATGCGCGGAAGAAAATGGGGCCAAAAGCTAAAAGAAAAGAAATTGGACTGGGCCCACTCGAGCCCAGTTCAGTCCCTTTTGTTTTTTTTGTCGCGGTCCCTCTCATGGGTACGCGCGGGTCAGGGGCTGAGCCCGACCCGGCTCAGCACTTGACCTGTTTCTTTTTCTATCTTATTTTATTTTATTTTATTTTATCTTCATTTATAGTTGTTTTTAATAATAAAAATAATTTATACTTTTCCGCAATAAGAAAGTCTTTTGTCAAGTTAATTTGTTTACCTTTTCATGCATTTTTTTAATTGGCTTGTTTTAGATTATAGGCATTATTAGTTATGATTTCATGTGCATTGGTCGATAGTCCGATCTCCCGCCCGAGATACGACTCGTGACCACATGTTAAATTGACTGATCCGATCTCATGCCCGAGATACGATCCGTTGATTTAGTCGCATTAATTCATAAAATACCAAAAAGATTGCATTCCATGTTAGATTGCATTTTAGATAGAATTTCATTTTAGATAGAATTTCATTTTTATGTTTAGATTAAATTGCATTTAGATTATATTAGGTTGCATTTTAAATATAGTTAGCATGTTAAAATTAGGTTTTCATGTTTATTTCAAAAATAAAACTAACTCATATGCATATCATAGCATTAATCTTTCTTTTCATTTTAGGTTGCATTATTAGATATTTCATAGCATTTAGTTTAGCTATATTAAATCTCATGTCAATTAGGAAGATTACTTATCATGTCACTTTAGGAATTGCATGTTTAGCCAATTTAGAATAATAGGTCAAATTAGCATTAGGATTAAAGTCATTTGATGCATGCCAAATTAGGTTAGTACGTGTTTAATTTATGCACTTACTTAATTTCGAATTTTTATTGATAAAACTCAAAAAAAAAAATATTCATGCATCATTTAAATAGTCGCATGTAGTTAATTAATTTAGTCAAATGTCATTGCATGCCCATTTATACCATGATAGAGTAATACATTTAGGAATTTAGGAGTCATATTAGGTTAGGTTTTCACATTTTAATTAATTTCGAATTTCATAAAGAAAATGCTTTAAAAAAACCTTTTGCATGTCATTTAATTCATTTAGTTAAACACATGTCATTTAGTTCAAATTAATCTAGGTTTTGCATGCTTTAAACCATGTTAGGTCATTAGAATTAGACTTTCATGCATTCGCATAGTAGTTCAATTTTCATGTTTTAAGATGTTATCCGTAGTTAAGATAATATTTTAGTTTAAATTAGGAATTAAATGGGATTTAGTTCCTAGTCTAAATTGGATGTTATTTAACTATAGATAATTAGTTTCATTTATTCATTTAGATTTGCATTAGGATTTTTGCATGTAGAATTAATGAAAATCCCAAAAAGAGTAGTTTTCTTGTTGATTTACTTTGATAGGTCATTTTTGTTTATTGTTTTATTTCATTTAGCACTTCCATTAATGTCTGCGCACTCTCATGATCACCTTGCATGTTAGGGAATTAACTCAAAATCAATTCAAGCTGCCTGCAAATTATTTTGAAATAGAAGAAAATAGTTCTCAAGTCCCCGAATTCATGATCTCTGATTCGTAGGGGTAAAATATGACTCTCAGTATTTTACATGGGTTTCTAATCGGCCCACCTTAAACAGATTAGTGGCGACTCCCTTTTGAAATTGACTTTGTATATTTAAAAAGTGAAACCTAAGTCGCGAATTGGTATGAGCTTGGGAAAGCTCGAGCTAGGTTAAACTTAGCAATCCATTAGCCAAACCCCAGGTGGTGCACTTGCGGGGAGGTCACGATAGTTGCTAATTTGTGACGAAACAAAATTCGTCGCTACTTGCAACGAAATTTGCAACGATCAATTAAAAATCGTCGCTACTTGCAACGAAATTTGCAACGATCAATTAAAAATCGTCGCTAATTAGCGATGGCATTATAATTTATAGCAAAATCCGTCGCAAATTAGCGACGAATTTAAAAATAGTCACCAAATTGCCACAAATTTTGCTACAAACAACTTTCCGTCACTAATTTGCTACAAACTTTTTCAGTAGTTGCTAATTAGCCACAACAAAAAGATGCCATGGCAAAATCCGTCGCTAATTTGCGACGGAACCAAAATTAGTTGCTAATTTGTGACGAATTTAGCCACGGAAACTTTTCCGTGGCTAAATTTTGGCGACGGAAATAACTTTTGTGGCTAAATAGTGACGGACATAACTTTCTGTGGCTAATTAGTGACGGAATAAATTTTCAGTGGCTAAATTTTAGCGATGGAAATAACTTTCCGTGGCTAAATAGCAACGGACATAACTTTATGTGGCTAAATCTTAGGGACGACTAATTTTCCTTGCCTAAATTCTAGCCATGGAAAGTTATTAGCTTTGGATTAAAGAAAAGAGGAGAGGAGGTCTATTAAAAAATGTTAATTAATTTAATCAAAGGTCCAACTGATCACCACGTATGTATTGTAAATATGCAGTTACAAATAATCCAGCAAAAGTAATAGGAATTAGACCTAAGACAATTCCAAATAGAAAAACTTCAATCATTTAATAACTTTCAGTGGCTATAATTTAGACAAGGAATATTAGCCATCCCTAAGATTTAGCCACAAAAAGTTATGTCCATCACTATTTAGCCACGGAAAGTTATTTCTATCACTAAAATTGAGGCAAGGAAATTTAGCCGTCACTAAGATTTAGCCACGGAAAATTTATTCTATCGCTAATTAGCCATAAAAAGTTATTTCCGTCGCTAAAATTTAGCCACGGAAAGTTAATTCCGTGACTAATTTGCGACGAAAGATTTATTTCGTTGCTAAAATCTAGGCAAGGAAAATTAGCCATCCCTAAAATTTAGCCACGGAAAGTTATTTCCGTCGCTAAAATTGAGGCAAGGAAAATTAGCCGTCACTAAGATTTAGTCACGAAAAATTTATTTTGTCGCTAATTAGCCATGAAAAATTTATTTCCGTCGCTAATTAGCCACGGAAAGTTATTTCCATTGCTAAAATTTAGGCAATAAAAATTAGCCGTCACTAAGATTTAGCCACGGAAAAAAAACTTCCTTTGCTAATTAGCCACGGAAAGTCATGTTCGTCGCTAATTAGCCACATAAAATTATTTTCATAACTAATATTTAGCCACGGAAAATAACTTTCATTGGCAAATTGGTGATGAAAATAGTTTTCCGTCGCTTAAATTTAGGCACGAAAAATTAGCCGTTGTGAAGATTTAGCCATAGAAAGCTATTTTTGTCGCTAATTAGCCACGAAAAATCATTACTATGACAAAAAATTTAGCCATGGAAATTAAAGTCTGTGGCTAATTAGCCACGAAAAGTTATTTTCATTGCTATTTAGCCATGGAATGTGAATTTGCCGTGGCTAATTAGCTACAGAAAAATAATTTTTCGTAACTAATTAGCAACAGACGTTTATTCAAAGTTCGGTGTTCCATGTTGAACCACTGTCAAAATCAATATACCAAATTCACTTACAGGAGAAACTGAATATCTGTCTCTGAATTGATATAGGAGATATGAAAATCAATATATAATTAAATTTATTAAGTGAAGTTGCAAACTATAAATGAATTTTAAACTTCGAAGATCCATTTAACACAATTTTCAATATGTCCATTATCTAAGTGTCCCCGTTTGAATAATATATATCTAGGAAGCCAACTTTTAGTGAGTAAATTTCGAGTACACGAAACACACCATTAAATATATGGATCGAGTAAAATGCAAGTTTAAATATAGTAACTAATTTAATTACTATTTACTTATTGGTGTACTCACCAAGGAATTGAACTTGTGATTTGCGTTTGGTTTACACTAATCATATCTTTAATCACCAAGCCAACCTCATGGGCCAAATACAATAATGTCATAGCCGACCTTGTATCTTTTGTTAGATTAAGGATGCATTTGGATTGACTTTTCCTTATTTATTATAGCTTAATCAGAATTTTTTTTGTCATGCAATTTGATCTTTATATATAGGAGACACCTTGAAAATTTTCACACTAGACAATAACATATAGATTGACAATAATCATTGCAAATTTTTTTAATATGTGAACAAGATTTTTAATTTTAGCTGAAAAGGACTAAGGGCCCATAATTTTTAAAGCCAATAGCAGTAGAGAAGATCAAAACAATTTGATTGTGTGTGGGGTTCTAGAATGTGTCGAGTCAAAGCATCATTCATAATTCCATCATCAATTTAATAAAAGCTTATGCCTCCATGTAAAGAGTTAGTTTTGTAATCAAATTTTTCTAGGTGTGATAAATCTAAAAGTGAGAACGTACATTCAACATTAAATGATTGTACAAAATTTCTATTTGGAAACGTGCATTTTTGTTCTTCTCCACAACGAAATTGTCCTAGATGTCTTAAAACTATATTCAAAATCGTTTAGATTAAAAGTTGTCACATAGTTTCATTTTATTAAATTTAGAGGTCATTTGTAAGTAATTATCAAGGTACTTGCACATATAAATGTTCATAAACTCATATGATAGTTGGATAGATTTATGTTTATAAGTCATATTAAACAAATTGAAAGTCCTGTTAAACTTACCAACATATTATAAATCTAATAGAAAAAAAAAACATATGTTCTTTTTTTTTTCAATTACTTTGAAAGCATTTTCTTATATCATACCATATAAGAAGATCGCGTGGACCTACTTTCATTCAAGCACTTTAGCCAATGAGTTATGTGCTAACTTGAATATATTAACTATTACAAATCATATCAATTTTCCCTCCCTTTTTCTAATTTCCTCTTCCCTCTCGAATTTTCCCTTTTCCCTCTCTCTCTAATTTCAAATTGGACCGCTCTCTCTCCTATCTCCCTAGACTTCGCTTGAGCTCTCTCTCTCCGCTTCTCAGCTCTGCCACTGCTCCTCCACTCCTCCTCAGCTCCGCCACTCCTCCGCTGAGTGCTCTCCTCTCTCCTCCGCTCCTCCGCCCACTCGAGCTCTCTCTCTCACTCCTCTACTCGAGCTCTCTCGCGTTGGTGGAAAGAAAGGGAGGAGTTCGAGGGCAGATAAGACATAGAGAGAGGGAATCAGGAAAGAAAGCAAAGCAGGAGGAAAACATAAGGGGATTTGGTGGAAAAAAATAGAGGGCATTCGCGTGGAGAAGGAGGAGCGAAGGGCATTCGCCAGAGAAGAGAACAGGGAAGGAGAAGCCAAAAAAAATTTAAAAAAAAAAATTAGAGGAGGAAGAGGGAGAAGAGGAGGCATTCTGGGGAGCGAAAAAAAAGAGGGCAATTGGAGAAGAAGGAAGAGGAGGTCGCTCATTCGTGCCGTCGGAGCCCCCATGACCACCTCCTTTCGCATTGCTCACCGCTTGCCTTCTGCTACCTCACTCCACAAGTGAGGACAGGGCCGATGGCCCAGCGCTAGTGGCAAAGCTCTGTCTGTTCAACATGATGAGTAGGAAGGAGGCGTTTAGGCCCAAAGTGAAGGGCAAAGTGGGGATGTACGTTTGCGGGATCACTACTTATGATCTCAACCACATTGAGCATGCTTGAGTTTATGTCACCTTCGATGTATTGTACAGGTGCTTTACTCTTTCTCTGAACATTAATGCTATGTGCATATATGAAGGGGAGTTCTTGAGGGTGGGTACGAGTATTTGTGAGCTAAGCCATTCTCTCTTGATGGTCTTGAGTTTACCGATCCATACTTTGGTCTTTGGTGTCCCTAGTATAGTCATATTATGGACATTGTGCTATTGGTATAAAATGTTAACTGCAAATTATCATTATTCACTGAAATAAGAGGAACTTGAATGTTGTTCCATATTTTGTAGATAATTGCTAGAGCAAAAGAACTGGGGGAGGACACTATTGGCTTGAGCAAGAGATATTGTGAAGAATTTCATGTCGATATGATGCATCTTCATTGCTTGCCTCCTTCTGTTGAGCCTCGTGTTTTAGATCATATGCCTCAGATAATTGACATGATCAAGAAGGTAATCTTTTGCTAGGATATGTGAGTGTTGCCACCATTATCAATCAAGCAATAATGTGCGATTCAAGCATGTAACAGTTGCTCATGAACACAGAGTTTGGCCATACGAATTCACTGATCAGAACCTAATTTTTTAGAGGCTTAAAAGTTTTCTAGAGTATTCAATAGTCAGTGTAGTTTGATTTTGTTAGTTAAATCTCGTCACAAACTGTGTTGTGGTTCTAAATTTGGATTGCTTTATGTCCTTTCTTGACAGATTTTGGATAATGGATGCGCATACCAAATTGATGAGATGTGTATTTCTCTGTTGACAAGTTTCCCGAATATGGACAATTATCTAGGCAAAAAGTAGAAGACAATCGAGTTGGGGAGAGAGTTGTAGTGGACTCGAGGAAGAAAAATCCTGCTAATTTTGCTTTGTGGAAGGTACTACAATTGCAAGATGCACCTTTTTTATCTCAAATTTGTTTGAACATTGTAAGTTCTACTCAGCAAGAAAAGAAGATTGTGTATTCCACATTAATTTGCCATCAGACTGTTGTACCCTTATTAGATTCAGTCTCCTTCTACCTATGGCTGCAGGATAACATGCTAAGGGCTTGCTTTATTAGATCAGGAAAATAATTTAATAATACTTCATCTTGCTGACCACTCAAATCTTGTTTCAAGGTAGCATTTTTATGGAGCTAGTAATGACCTGATATTATCTTATTGTAGTCATGCTATTTCTGCGAGAGAAGTTGTGACTTGTGAGGAAGCAGAATTTTCATCCTAGAATGATCATCACCCAGTAGATTATTTTTAAAGTTTCTTATCTATGTCTTTGTCTAAAATTAGGTGCTAATTTCACAAGGAATCGAGTTAACGAGTATTGTCTTTAATTACGTGCAGTGTGCAAAGGAGGGTGAGCCCTTATGGGAGAGTCCTTGGGGTCTTGGAAGACCTGGATGGCATATAGAGTGCAGTGCCATGAGTGCCGCCTATTTGGGTTATTCATTTGACATTCATGATGGAGGAATGGATCTTGTCTTTCCACATCATGAGAATGAAATTGCAAAAAGCTGTGCAGCATTTAGACAAAGTAATATAAGCTACTAGATGCACAATGATTTTGTCATTGTGGATAATGTTTGATGAAATGTGGATAATGTTGATGAAATGTATTTCATTTTCATATTGTTATGATATTTTGATGTTATTTAGTGTTTTAGAATCAATTTTGGAAATACATTTTCCTGTTCATTAGATTTAATATCGAAATCGTCCCTAAATAATTTTTTTTTTGTAGATTTCGTCGCTAAAAAAATTAATCACAAATTAGTCTCAAAATTCGTCCCAAAACAATGTTCATAATAAAAAAAAATTATTCGTAATAGGGTGACAAATTTCATTACAAATTACATTCCAAAAAGACAAAAATTGAGGCACATTAGCGACGAAAGTGAGAATGTTTGTCACTAATTAGCAATGAATGGTGCCTACCTGTGGCTAATTAGCCATGGAACTAATAATATTTGTGGCTAATTAGCCATGGAACTAAAAATGTTCGTGGCTAATTAGCGATGGAATTAGAAATGTCCGTCGCTAAGGGCCTATTTAGTCCAATCTCATTGGGCGAGCGAAAAGCCAATTAGCATTTTGATGATCACCTGAGAAAAGTGATAAGTCCAAGTTCGTACCAGTATTGCCTTGGTATCCTTCTCGGCTCACGCCGAAGATCTATTTCCCTTTCCCACTTTCCATCCCATTGGCCACCCTTCGTTCGAGTCTTGCCGGGCCCAAGCCGTCGATTTCAAAATGCAAAGTTCAATAAAGTAGAAAATTATATTGCGAATGCAAGTCACTTTCTGAACTCCGAGACTTGAAGGCTCGTTACTATATTGTCGGTTCCAAATTTTTTAAGGGTTCGGGATCATGCTCAATTGCTCATTGGTGGTGTCTTTTTCTTTTATATGTATGGCTTTATCGGATCATAACACGTGTTCATCACGCATTCAATTTACTGGACACAACAAAAATCATAGCACCATTCTCTTCTCTCCTTTCCGACCATCAATTCCATTATTAAGGGTTCGGGATCATATTCACTGGTAGTGTCTTTTTCAAACATATGATTAATAATATCGCAACACGAGTTCGTTCCTACTTTATCAATGATGGGAAAGAGCTAGCAACATCAGTCACCCACTTCTTCTGAGCATCGCAAATATTAGAATATTATCATATCAAGAGCAACACCGCCCACAGGAAATCAACTCGAAACTATATGTTGATTCTATATGAACATCAAATAATCTCAGTCCGTCTTGTTATGATGTATCGGTACAAGAAGATTCATGGATCATAATATATCAAGGCACAAAGTTAGAAAAAGGTGCAGAAAGGTACCCCTTAGCTTCATCAGTAATTCTAACATATAACATCAAAATAAGTATGAATTTCAGACATAAATGCAAAAGGTATTAAAAACAATTTTGAACGAATTTTCAGTAGGTATAAGAAAATAACTCCGTAGTAGTCATCAATAAAAGTAACAGAGTATCTAATACTCAAATCAGGCATCCGCCTTCCTTAATACTTTTGATTTGTTCTGAACTAAGCAAAATCGGAAGTACGACTCAACCTTTGCAGAAATGCCACGCAAAATGCCAAAAGCGCGAAGCAGTGCTCGGTGACTTCTCAAGCAGAAGCTCGGCCCAACCCCAATTGAAACGATACCCAGTTAATTCAAATTAAATGGGCATGTTCTCTTGCCAATCCTCTCCCTTAATCCCAACGTTATTGAAAACATGAAGTTTAATTTATCGCATCCCAAAGTTTATTATTGTCTTTAAATTATCAAATTGCTTTCATCATGCCTTTACTACCTTTTTAGTAGTCTTAATTGATGCCGCTAGGCTACTCCGATCCTTATGTTGTTCGCAATAAAACATTTTAAAAACTTGTCAAATGAATTCACTTTTGCTCTATAAGAAACCAGTTCGCTCACAAATCATATGAAAATCTCCATTTCAATGGTCGTTACAAAACATGGAAATCAGATAATTTCTCATAAATTCAATCCCCAACTTGTCTCTTAACAAATAATAATGCCATCGTCACTTTCAAGTGGAATTGACGTTTGGAGATCACTTCACAAGTCGAGAGCCATTGAATTCAATATTTTGATAATAAAAAAAGGAAGATTGATGAATAAAAAAATAAGTACTAAACTTTACCTAATGGATCATATGAGAAAATGACACTCATCTATTGCTGAGAAACACCTATCTGAAATTAATTGTTAGGAGATAAGGCCACAAAGCAAAGTTGTCTGAATCTCGAATCTCACATTGGTGACTTTAAGCATCCTCAGGATGGGCCAGGCCTTTGTTATAGGAAACCAGTTCTTGCAACGTTTGTCATTCCATAAATATCATCAATGGGTCAAAAAAAAAAATCAAGGGAAATGTGGAAAATTTGAAGAAGGAAAACGGAATTGGGTATGTTTTCATTTGGGCTACATTTCATTTTTTAGTAAATAATCCTGTTAATTTGTAATTCTTGTTGATAATAATCTGCTTAATTTGTAGCGTATAGGATGAAGCCATCAATATACAAAGTTTTCTTAACTTATTTTCATGATCTAAGTTATGAGCGCAGGGAGCAAGATCAAGCAGGATCCAATTATTCTAACGTTATCAATTCATGTATTACCTAAAACTTGTGAGAACATGAGTTTGTACGCTTATTCTGTTCTAAAGATATACATTTTTTCCTTAAAAAATATCTTTACCAATTTTAAGTAAGTTCTTATTTTGTGTTACTTGTGAAATTTGAATTTATAGGCTTAGGAGTCAACATAAAATGTGTTTCCAAAATTAATTAGGTATTACTACTTAGAGCCGAAACTCTAAGTTTAACCACAAGCACTTAAAATATTGGTTCTCGGATCCCGAGGTTCATGATTGCTTTAAAAGTATATTTATAAAACTCGAAAAAATTCAATTATGTTCATTTTTTTTTCTTTCCTTTTTCTTTCTCTTTCACTTTTTTCTATCATTCTTTTCCTTTCTTTCTCAGCCAATGGCAGTGACATCACTAGCCAATAGCCACAAGCTAGGGACGAGCTTGCCAGCCTTGAGTGATGCTGGTCGGTGAGCTTGTCCCTCACTTGTGGCTGGCCATCGGTCAAGGAAGAAGGAAAAAAATTTAAAAATTAGAATTTTTTTGTTTGAGATATAGCACATCATATATTTAGTCACAAAGTCCCCATTCAAATTAACTTTAAGGGATTACGTCCACCAACGGCCTATTGATGGAGTCTTAATCCACGTGGATGAGACGACGTTGGTTGCATCCGTAGAGTTTAATGAAACTTTGAATCCATTTATTAAAAAAAAACATATGCAAAAAAGAAAATTCTATTTACTGTTAAAAAAATCCTTTATAAATATCCAAATCATTTTCTTAAAAAATGATTATTTTCGATCACCTATCACCAAATAAAAGGAAATTATATGAAGTGTTCCCCGAAACAAATTTACTCTATTCATTAGCTATTTCATTCAAAAATTTGATTTACAGCTAAAGAGATCTTTGAATTAGTACAGTTTTTCACGATAAAATATCCACTGCCACCACCATTTATTATCTAGGATTAATCCATTTAACATGTGTTCATCTCACGTGTAATTTACCGCATAGGGTCCAATTCCAAATCATAGCATCACCTCCCTACCTTTATACTTGAAAAGAATGGTAACGATTTACAAATGCTAGCAACCTCTTGAGGGCATCACCCCATAAGGGGTGTATACTTGTTTCATCCGACTTACGGTAGAAGCAACTCTGCCCACAGGAAAATAATTGATACTCCCAAAAGCAATATACCGATTTTATTTATATATGAGCGAGATGCACAACAGTTGATTCCTTATATCATCAATTTTCATGTCATTGATACAGTGCAAGCATTCTCGATTTGAGGTCATGATGAGAGGCATGCAAGTCATGTCTCTTCACATTTTTGGTAATATGCTTTTCTCAGGGTTGATATCGATTTTCTTCTAGCTGGGCTCAGCATATTGATTAGGATTGGCTTTGCTGGAAATTAGTGGGACACTTTAATAATATCATAATATGAAATCATTATTTTCCTACGTGGAAGAAGAGTATTAGATAATTAATGCATGATTACAACAGGGCAAGATTTTTTTTAGATTGAGAGCCTATCACGTTTTCATAGGTCTACCTATCATTTATATAAAGTTTTAATTTGCAATATGCAATTTTGACTTAACAACAGTGAAGACCAGTAGGGCTTATTTGACTTTCTTCAATTTTACATGGATCTCCATCGAAAAATAGCAATATAGTCATCATGCATCAAATTTTTCCACATAAACGCACCTCGCAAACATCATTAGGCTTGTCAAATGTCACATTTGATATTCTAAAAGTGAAACTGGACAGAATCGAAAAATATGGTACATTTGAAGCAATGGTGCCACTTTGAGGAATTTTATGGATTGAAACATCATTGAAGTACATGTGTTCATGCAGCATCAGTTTGGATTTTCATTTACTAACCTTAATAATGTAGACATATTCTCTCTCTTCTTCTCATCCTTTTCAAGAGTCGAGTCCCATTTGATTGGGCAAGTGAAAATACCAAGTGATTTCTGCCGAGACCATTTGGTAAAGTAAAGTTCATTTTATGATTGCGTTTACATTCTTCACGGGGTTGCGCTAAAGTTCGCTTTCTTTCTCACTTTACATCCCATCAGAGCGACCCTTCTTTTAAGTCTTGTCGGCCCCAAGTCGTCGCCTGCTCAGAACGTAAAACTCAAGGAAGCAGAAGTGACATTGCCAATCACTTTCTGAACTCAGGAAATTTCGCAGAACTGGTGTGTGTGGATATTTTTTGGAGGGGAGGGAAGGAGGAAAGTTCTGATAGGAACACGGGAAAGAAACCTAGATTCCGTGAAAATGCACACGATCAATTTCGAATAGTGACTCTAGTATTTGCTTACGCGGTTTACGCGCAAATAAGACTAAAGTAAAAAAATAAACTGCGACGAATAGATGTGGACGCCGGCACAGTTTTCCCTGTTTGGATGGCGCCTGTGCGTGTAGGGCTCCTTCTGATCTACGTCTGACTTTCTTTGGCCTTCTTTCCATTGCGTAAGCCGTACTCCACGAACATATTGATATATAGATGAGAGCTAGAGCTTGGAACCCCGATCGGATAGTAAAATATATGGAAGCACATCATCCATCAGCTCTGTCAATGGCTGCTTCTTCAAATATGAATAGGAATTACCATGTGTTCCTTTTCACCGCCACCGCCATAAATATTCACCAAGTGATTTCTGCCGAGACATTTAGTACAGGATTTTTTTCGGTGATAAATATTCACTGCAGCCACCATTTATCATCCATAATTAATCCATTTAATATGTGTTCATCCCGCGTATAATTTACCGCACAGGGTCCAATTCCAAAATCATAGCATTGCCTCCCTCACTTTATACTTCATAAAGAATCATAAAGAGCTACTAATGCTAGAGACCTCCCGAGGGCATCACCCCATAAAAGGCATACACTTCGTTTCACATCTTATTACAATATAAGCAACTCTGCCCACAGGAGAATGATTGATACTCCTTAAAAATTATATACTGATTCTATTAAGACATGGAACCATTCCATTTTATCAGCCTCTGATTATTTTCGTAATTTAGTTTGAATTAATCTACGGATTGATTAATAGATATACATATATATGTATATGAGCGATATGCACAATAGTCGATTTCGTGTATCGCCAATTCTTATATCAAGCACAAGCATACTCAATTTGAGGTCATGGAGAGAGAAGTGCGAGTCAAGACTATTCAAATTTTTTTAGATCAATTTTCCCCTGGCTGAGCTCAGCACATTGATCGGGATTGGCTTTATTGGAAATTAGCAGGACACTTTAATAATATGAAATAGTTTTTTCCTACGTGGAAGGAGAGTATTAGGCAATTAGTGCATAGTTAGTTCAGGGCAAGATTTTTTCTAGACTGAAAGCCTAGAACATTTTTATAGGCCTACCGTTCAGTTTATAAAAGTTCTAATTTGCAATATGCAATTTTGACTTAACAACAGTAGAGACAAGTAGGGTTAATTCAGATTTCTCTAATTTTTAATGGATCTCCATTGAAAAATAGCCATATGGTCATCATGCATACAATTTTTCCCTATAAACGTATCTCAAACACCATTAGTCTCATCAACTATTACATATGATATTTTAATATCGAAATTGGAGTAAATCGAAATAGATGGAAATTTTGAAGCAACAGTGCCACTTTGAGGGATTTTATGGATCAAAACATCATTCAGGTACACGTGTTCAAGCAGTATTAGTTTGCGATATTCATTATAATTATCCTAATAATGTAGATATATTCATTAGTACTACCTTCCGCGGTTTATGATAAGGACGCGTGCACGGTCTCCACACTTTACCTGTTTGTGATGGTGCCTTTGCGTGTGGGGCTCCTTCTGATCCACGTCTAAGATCTCTAATCTTGCAACGATGACTTCAAGCGTCCTCAGGATGGGCCTGGCCTTTGCTCTAGACGACGACTTCTCGACAACGCTTGTCATTCCATAATTATCGTCAATGGGTAAAAAAAAAAAAAACAAGGGAAATGTGGAAAATTTGAAGAAGGAAAATTGGGATTGGGTATGTTTTCACTTGTGCCGCTTTTTGGTTTTTTTCAGTAAATAATCCTCTTAATTTTGTTATTTTTGATAATCTACTCAATTTGTAGCATATAGAATGGAGCCATCGATATGCAAAGTTTTCTTAAGTTCTTCTCATGATCTAAGTTATGAGCGCAAAGAGCAAAATCAAGCAGTGATCCAATTATCCTAACGTTATTAGTTTATGTATCACCTGAAAGTTGTCCGAACATGAGTTTGTATGCTTATTTTGTGCTAAAGATATCCAATTCTTTTCCTTGTTATTATTTTTGTGCTCCTTGTGAAATTTGAATTCAACGACTTAGGAGTCAACAGAAAATTTCTTTGCAAAATATAGTTAGGTATTAACATTTGGAGCCTAAGCTCTATGCTTGAGCACAACACTTATACATTGGTTCTCGGGTCTCATTGGGTAGGACTACTTTAAAAATTTGAAAAATTTTATTTTTTTGATATTTTTCCTTTCCTTTTTTTTTCCCTTTTCCCCCTTCTTTCTCATTCAATGGCCAATGACGGCACTAGCCACAAGCTAGGGATGAGCTCGTTAGCCTTGGGCAAGGTTGGTTGACAAGCTCATCCCTCATCATGGCTAGCCATCAATTGAGGAAGAAGGGTAAAAAAGAAAAAAAAAAGAAATAGAAAAAATAATTATTTAAAAATTAGAATTTCTTTTATTTGAGATTTAGTCATGAGATTGAAATCATTAAAAATGATTTCTCAGAAGGCATCCCCAAACAAACGTGCCCTCAATTTCCTTATTCATTAGCTATTTCATTTGAGAATTTGATGTACAACTAAAGAGATCTCTGAATTAGTACTGTATTTTTTTGTGATAAATATTCATTGCCACCACCATTTATTATCTAGGATTAATGCATTTAACATATGTCCATGTCACGTATAATTTACCGCACATGGTCCAATTCCAAAATCATAGCATAACACCCTCCATTTGTACTTCATAAAAAATGGTAAAGATTTACTAATGCTAGCAATTTCTTGATGGCATCACCCCATAATGGGTGTATACTTCGTTTCACATCTTGTAGCAACACTGCGCACAGGAAAATAATCGATACTCCCAAAGCAATATATTGTTTTATATATATATATATATACATGGGAAATGCACAATAGTCGATTCCTTGTATTATCAATTCTTATCTCATTGATATAGTGCAAGCATACTCAATTTGAGGTCGGGGAGAAAGAAATGTCTCTTCACATTTTGGTAATTTGTTTTTCTTGGGGTTGATATCAATTTTCCCTTGGCTGGGCTCAGCATATTGATTGAGATTAGCTTTGCTGGAAATTAGCGGGACACTTTAATAATATGAAACAAATATTTTCCTACGTGGAAGAGTGTTAGGCAATTAGTGCATAATTACAATAGGGAAAGATTTTCTTTAGACTGAGAGCCAAGCACCTTTTCATAGGTCTAGCAACCACTTATATAAAATTTTAATTTGCAATATGCAATTTTGACTTAACAACAGTAGAGACAAGTAGGGTGGATTCAATTTTCTCTAATTTTACATGGATCTTCATCGAAAAATAGCGAGAAGGTCATCATGCATAAAAAAAATTTCCACATAAACGTGACTTGCAAACATCAGTAGCCTTTGAAGCAATGGTGCCCCTCTAATATCATATGTGTCAGCTGTCACATATGATATTTTAATAGTAAAATTGGATAGAATAAAAGAATATGATAAATTTGAAGCAATGGTGTCCCTTTAAAGGATTTTATGGATCGAAACATCATTTCGTTGCATGTGTTCAAGCAATATCAGTTTGCGATTTTCATTATACTAATCCTAATGATGTAGATGTATTTTCTCTCTCTTCTCCTTCTTATGAAGAGTCAAGTCCCATTTTATTGGGCAAATGAAAATACCATATGGTTTCCTCCGAGACTATTTGGTAAAATCAAGTTCATGCTGGGATTGCGTTTAGATTCTTCATTGCCCTGCGCTAAAGTTCGCTTTCTTTCTCACTTTTCATCCCATCCGCGCGACCGTTCTTTTAAGTCTTGTCAGCCCCAAGTTGTCGTCTCCTCAGAACGCAATATTCAAGAAGTAAAAGTGACATTGCCACTCACTTCCTGAACTCGGAAATTGCCCAGAACTGGTGTGTGGGGACATTCATTTGGAGGGGAGGGAAGGAGGAAAGTTTCGAAAGGGACGCAGGTTCCGGGAAAATGGACACAATCAATTTCGAATAGTGGCTCTAATGTTACTTCCGCGGTTTATGCGCAAAGAAGACGAAAGTCAAAAAGAAACTCTGACAAATAGATGTGGACGCAGGCACAGTCTCCACTTTACCTGTGAGTGATAGTGCCTATGCCAGTATGTGTGACAGGGGACGGAAGGAGGAAAGTTCCGAAAGGAATGCAGGAGGAAGGAACACAGGTTCCGGGAAAATGCGCACAATCAAATCTCAAATACTGGTTTCCGCATTTTAAGCGCAAAGAAGACGAAAGTCAAAAAGAAACTCTGACAAATAGATGTGGACGCAGGCAGTCTCTTCTTTGCCTGTTTGTGATAGTGCCTGTGCTCCCTTCTGATTTAAGTCATATTTTCTTTGGCCTTCTTTCCAGTGCGAGTCGTCCTCCACGAACAAACTGATATATAGAGGAGACCTAGCGCTTGGAACCCCATCGGATAGTAAACATTCTTGAAGGACATCATTCACTAGCTCTTTCAATGGCTGCTTCTTCGAATCTGAACGGGAATTACCATGTCTTCCTTAGTTTCAGAGGCACGGACGTTCACAAGAACTTTCTCAGTCATCTCTACGTAGCTTTGGACGAGAAAGGAATACACACTTTCGTGGATAGCGAGGAGCTCTAGATAGGAGAGCAAATATCGGTGGCACTCGTGAAGGCGATCAAGGAATCACGCGTTGCGATCATCATTTTCTCCGAGGACTATACTTCCTCACTGTGGTGTTTGGAAGAGGTCGTGAAAATCATGGAGTACCATGACCAAAAGGGCCTGATCGTGTTCCCAGTGTTTTACAAAGTGGAACCGAGGGAAGTGAGAGGAGGCAGAGAGAGTTATGGGAGAGCTATGGCTAAGCATGAGTCCAAGTTCAGGGAGAATTCGGAAAAAGTGAGGAGATGGAAGAAGGCTCTCTTTGACGCCGATAGCTTGTCCGGGTGGTACTTGAATGACAGCTACGCCCAAATGTGACACAGTGCTTGACCATTGTTAGCTCGTGGTTGTTTTTTAGATATCAAATCTTATGTTATTGTTTGGATCTTTGGATTGGAGATACCATGTGGAGATATATTAGATAGTAGACAGAATAGTCAAATAACCAAAAACTCAAATTGAATTCAATTCTTGCTTGGTAAATAGTGAGAAATTTATCTCAGAATCAGTGTAGTTCATGATACCCAAGTCATAGTTGTCTTCAGATGCGGGAACCATATGAAATTGCATCTCCTAGAGGCTTTTACCATGCTAGGAAGAAGAAAGGAAAGTGTTTAGGGAAATATGGTTTCAGAGTGGATTCTCACAAACTCGGATCTCCTGATCTTATTCTTCACTCAACACACTTCGCCTTATATAGACGATTACAAGTCACTGTTGCTACAGTACTACAGTGCTTTCTACACTACTTTTACTGTTTGCATAGTGCTAAAAAGTATTACACTCCGTGACTACTACAGTGATTGTTACAGTGATTGCTACAATGCAATCCTGTGACTGCATAGTAAACACGCACACTTAATTCGGACGGTTGACCACTATGTCCGATACATCAAACACACTAGATACATCAATAGACTAGTCTCGATACTCATGGCGGATAGGTTCTTCAGTGTTATAATTGGAACTAGAGCCATCTGAGTCTTCAGGTTCTTCTTGTCTTATTTGATGAGTAGGGGCATTGGTGCTTAGGATCCGTTCCCAATAGGAAAGATGTGCTGGAGAGTCTAATGATGGGGTCTCTTCATGCGGCATTGTTGGCTGGGGCCAATTTTGCAAATCAAGATATGATTGCAAATCTGTCTTGATCTGTGAGAAAGAGAGAGAGAGATCAGCTTTTTCCACTTGTGTGGAGGAGGTTTCACCGAGATAGAAGGCTGGGCCATCTTTTTGTCTCTTGAAATCTCTTATCAAGGCTTCGATTTCTTCTTCCACTAAGTAAAGTGGTCTTGTTGAACTTACATGGAATGGTCAGAAAATAGACCATAAGCAACCCATGAGTCTTGGGACTCTTGGAAAATGCTTGAAGCATATCAATCTGACTGAGTATTGGATGATGATGAAATATCTTCATGATGCTCCAATCTGGCAGATTTTCAAGGCTTGGGATTATTGAAATCCCATGAAATATTATCTGAGTATAATGACCAGGCTTCGGGGGGAATTACATGATTTTCTTGACAAAGAATTCTTTGGAGTTCTCTGTAAGCCTATGGGTTGAATGAGATGTATCTTGGAAAAGTTTTACATACATAATGTTTTTGTAAATGATGTTGCAGTCTATAGGAACTTGTTCCTTACAAATGATGGTCTTTTCCCATGATCTCCCATTGGATGAATGAATATCCATGGTCGATGAAAAAGGATTATGGTGTTTCTTTTAGGTTCTAGTCAACCACGTTGGTTTTCTGTGCCGAATGTTTGGCGCCAAGCGTTGAGAGGCATAAACCAATTTAATAATGAAAAGAGATGTTTTAACCTATGACATCGATGGTCTTGTGCTCTGAGTATTTCTGTTAGAGCTCGCCAGATTTGCTCAGTAGGAAACTGGATAACTACAATGTACAGGTTAAATAAGTACCAAAACATCCATTTTAATTCTTCAAGGAAATCTTGATTTGGAACCCAATTGAGCAGATGGATGAATGGATAGTCCAAATGGAGTCCGTTAGGTTTCAAAAGTAGACCTCCATAGTTTGCGAATATGCTATATTCACTGGACTGGAGAAAGTCGGGAAGTCACTCGAATAGCATATTCTTCTCAATAGCAGCTCGAATCTCAGGAGGATATTCGATTCTAGGTCTGTCATGCATGTCTTGGACCCTATATGTTTCACCATGATGGTGTTTCTTAACATACATATTAATTTCGAAAGGGGCCTTAGGTCGTGAAAGAAAATCAGCAATGACATTTTTCTTTCATGCAATGAATATTTTGATAACCATTCTACCCACCTTAGAATCTGTGGATGAGAGATTTGCTTCTATTTAAATTTTACCATTTGGGGAAATGAAGCCATATCCATTTCCACTATGAAGTGATGGCCAATAAGATGGAACTTGAACTTTTTAATTCATGTTCCATGGTAGATTCCCAAAGAAAAGTTAGCCAAGCTTTTATCTGAAACTTGGATAACAAATTATGAACAGCTCCACCAAAGTAATAAGCTTGTTCATTCTGTTGATTCCAAATTTATTCGGAAAAAAGATGGCATGGTCCAAGTCAAGTTCAACAAAGGAAAAGAAGAAGCACCGCCAATCTTCCTAACACTCTTCCTGATTGAACCATGTGTTCCAGATCCAGTACCTGAAGACCATGACCCGAAGAAGCTCGTTGAGTTCTTCAAATCAGATGGACATCCTATACACTACTACAAAGATCCCTATGGCCACTGCTTTTGGGATCCATGGTGTCAATGTTCTTATTGCATTGACTCACCTGATGAGATCGATCCGACGGTGAAAAGAAAGAAGAACAACAAGAGGAAGGACCCACTCTACCAAAGGTATCTTGAAAAAAATCCCACGGTAGGTCCTCTCGGTGATGAAAAGGGATACCAGTATCTAGTATCTTACTTTCCTTCTACTCCTCTTTCTTTCAATACACATAAGTCAACCACATCCCCTCAAACACCACCATCTTTGACACCTCCTACTTCACCACCGTCCAAAAAATCAGTCAAACATGTTGTTTCACCTTTTTACAAGCCAATCCAAAAATGGGTAAAGAAACATTCTTTCCCACTTAAACTCCCAACTGCTTTCGATGAGATCAAGAAGGGCTGCTAATCCTCTTCACCTTCATCACTTGCTCTTCCAGAAATATGCATGTTCAATGAAAGAGATTTCCCTCTTCTATCAAAAGGGAATATCAGTCTTAATTTCCTTGAAACTCATGAATTCATAGACACAGATCGAAGGCATCACCATCTGCCTAAGATAAACATGCCTAAAGAAGTGGATGAACAAGGAAGACCTAGGAAAACCAGCCCCGCCGAAGCAGTCTTAGTTTGGCAATCTAAAACCCTTTTGGTGCAAAATGAAGCACTCGGAACCATTAATACAAAAGTTGATGGTGTCCATCATAGTATCAAACATCATCATGATGTTACCTAAAGGATGCTTCAAGATTTTCGGAAAAGACTGTTCGATTCTATTCTTCCTACTAGGAAGAATCTATTCTTCCTACTAGGAAGATTCAAGACTAGAAATGGAAAAGCTCAAGAGACAAATTGTGTTCTTACAGGAGGGACGCACACCTTCAAAGCCGAAACAGGAGTTTCCATTCATTCTTGAAACACCAAAGGTATCTCGAAATATACCTTCTGATTCATTTATTGTGACCTCTGAACCCGATCGTTCTAATCTCACAATACTCAGAAATATCATTCCTGATATAGAAAAAAGAAAAGTCATCAAAATGGGGAAAACAAAAATGGAAGACTCTTCTTCCAATCCAGACCAGTCCAAACAGTTAATGGTGTCAAATCCCTTAGAAACATATCTAAAGGACTTGACCTCTCAGCCCTCGGCCACACAATCTTTCCCCAACATAGCAACCATTGATCCTCTCGAAGAATTTGCTTCTGAGGAAGATATCCCAAAAGAATTCTCTTCCAATGATTATAAAGTAGATTCTATTTGCATGGCTGATCCCCCGATAGAACCAATGCATGAAGATACCATAGAACCTGAAGTTGTGCACCCAAGAGACTTAGCCCAACCAACTTCATCCCATTCAAATTTAGGGTTCTTTACTCTTGATGATATTCCTTATTCCAAATGGCCATACCGACTCTAGGAATTCCATACATGGCTCATCACCCAAAAATTGACCCGGAATAGCAATTATGACATCCTTATGGAGTTTGTCTCCAAATTCACCGGTACCCTAAAAAGCTGGTGGCAATGTGTTTCCGAAACATACCAAGTCCAATTCCTAGTATCCACAAATTTAAAAAAAAAAACATTGCTATTATCCACACTCACTTTTGTGGTGAAATGGCAATGTCTCAAAAATCCAAAAGCGAGAATTTTTTAAAATAAAATGCTATTCTCTTTGGCAGAAGGATTTGGACCACCACTTTCAAGAAATGATCAAGCACTTCTATGCCCTGGGAGCATATTCAAATCTGAAGCAAGTCTTCATAAACTCCATCCCAAAAAAAATCTCGCAGGTAGTCGAAAATCCCTTCTCGCAAAGGATTTGAAAGTTGAAGATGTTCCCTTTGGTCATTTCCAATAGGAAATCCATAAGGGACTTGAAGAATTGTGTTCCAGGAAAAATGCTTTCCAACGATTTCTCAAACAGAGCAATCAGCTGAACAACAATTGCTCAAAAGACTACTTGAAGATCAAATGCCCTGGAGAAAAAGGTTGTGTTTGCAACCGTTGCAGACACAGAAAGAAGAAGAAGTACTTTGATAAGTATCATCTTCATGATGATAGCTTCCAGCATAAACACTTCAGAAAAAGAAAATTCCTCTGAAGGAAAAGAAAATTCCTCCGAAGGAAAAGAAAATCCTTCAATCCCTTTAGAAAAAGAAAATCCTCTAAGTCCAACTGTTACTTCATTTGCAACAAAAAGGGGCACTTTGCCAAAAATTGTCACAAGAAGAACCTAAAGACTTAGATGGCTCTAGTTCCAATGATAACACTAAAGAACCTATCCGCCACGAGTATCGAGACTAGTCTATTGATGTATCTAGTGTGTTTGATGTATCGGACATAGTGGTCAACCGTCCGAATTAAGTGTGCGTGTCTACTATGCAGTCACGGGATTGCACTATAACAATCAATGTAACAATCACTGTAGTAGTCACGAAGTGTAATACTGTTTAGCACTGTGCAAACAGTAAAAGTACTGTAGAAAGCACTGTAGCAATAGTGACCTGTACTCATCTATATAAGGCGAAGTGTGTTGCGTGAAGAATAAGATCAGGAGATCCGAGTTTGTGAGAATCCTCTCTGAAACCATGTTTCCCTAAACACTTCCCTTTCTTCTTCCTAGCCTGGTAAAAGCCTCTAGGAGATGTAGCTTCATCTCATTCTAACGTGGGGCTAAAAGTTATTGGTTTTCACTGGCTAAGGTCCTGTTCCGTTCCCTAAAAGGTAGACCCTTAAGGCTTGAGTGAGGAAGCTCGCTGTGTGGGTAGAATACCTGGGAAGAATAGGGTCTTATCCCTAGTTGGTATCATAGCCCTAGTTGCATATCTCTTGATGATGATGATCTGTAATCAATCTTCTCCATTGATGAGGAACCTTTAGATGAGACACTATGTCCTATCCTGTATATTCCAAACGAAGAATATGATCCATAGTATGAGTGATTTTCCAACAGTTCTCAATGCATCCATTTCCCTTACTCATTCACCTTCATTTTCATCCCTTTCTGAGTTCTGCATCTGTAATGCTTCAAAGATTGACTTCTTGTATGAAGTCACTCAGATAGAAGACACTAGAATCTCAGAAACCCAGTTACCCCTTATGAATCCATACTTTGCTTTTGCAAAACCATCATCATCATTTTCTCATATTCGCTCCATTAAACAGCTCATCTGACATACTCCCCCCCCCCAAGTTAAGGAATATGTCCAGTCATCCAAGTTCAATTAATACCCCATTCCTGCCACCGATAAAGAATACTTTATTACCCTTCAGATACCTCCTGAGTTCCCTCGACAGTGGGCACAGCAGGGTTACACTCACATGCATTATGGTGCAGTTTGCCTTGCTCTTACCTTCCATGGAAGGAAGGGCCTCCTTGTAGTTGCCAGAATGGCACTTTTGGACACAAGGTTCTTGGAGTATCAACATGCTTGCATAAAGACAGTGCAAACTACCCTAAATGTCTGCACAGTCTTCGTTACTCTCTATCCAAACTTTAATGTTGCTCTTGCAGATCCACAACTCCTCTCTTTCCTAAAGGTCCAACTCCAGCTTATAGGAGCCCTACAAACTGCAAACTCTGTTGCAGCAACTCTCCATTACCATATGGTGTATCATGTGCAAAACCATGCACTCGATCTGAACTTGCACGGTAACGAAGATGCCTTGTTCATCTCTCTTGAGAATGACCAAGCTTCTTGCATCCATGTTCCACGATAGATTCCCAAAGAAAAGTTAGCCAAGCTTTTACCTGAAACTTGGATAACAAATTATGAACAGCTCCACCAAAGCAATAAGCCTGTTCATTTTGTTGATTCCGAATTTATTCGGAAAAAAGATGGCATGGTCCAAGTCAAGTTCAACAAAGGAAAAGAAGAAGCACCGCCAATCTTCCCAACACTCTTCCTGATTGAACCGTATGTTCCAGATCCAGTACCTGAAGACGATGATCCGAAGAAGCTCGTTGAATTTTTCAAATCAGATGGACATCCTGTCCACCACTACAAAGATCCCTACGGCCACTGCTTTTGGGATCTATGGTGTCAATATTCTTACTGTATTGACTCACATGATGAGATCAATCCGACGGTGAAAAGAAAGAAGAACAACAAGAGGAAGGACCCACTCTACCAAAGGTATCTTGAAAAAGATCCCACGGTAGGTCCTCTCGGTGATGAAAAGGGATATTAGTATATAGTATCTTACTTTCCTTCTACTCCTCTTTTTTTCAATACACAGGAGTCAACCACATCACCTCAAACACCACCGTCTTCGACACTTCCTACTTCACCACCGTCCAAAAAATCAGTCAAACATGTTGTTTCACCTTTTTACAAGCCAATCCAAAAATGGGTAAAGAAACATTCTTTCCCACTTAAACTCCCCACTGCTTTCAATGAGATCAAGAAGGACTATCAATCCTCTTCACCTTCATCACTTGCTCTTCAGAAATATGCATGTTCAATGAAAGAGATTTCCTTCTTCTACCAAAAGGGAATATCCGTCTTAATTTCCCTGAAACTCATGAATTCATAGACATAGATCGAAGGCATCACCATCTGCCTAAGATAAACATGCCTAAAGAAGTGGATGAACAAGGAAGACCTAGGAAAACCAGCCCCGCCAAAGCAATCTTAGTTTGGCAATCCGAAACCCTTTTGGTGCAAAACGAAGCACTCAGAACCATTAACACAAAGGTTGATGGTGTCCATCATAGTGTCAAACATCATCATGATGTTACCTAGAGGATGCTTCAAGATTTTCGAAAAAGACTGTCCAATTTAAAAGAAGGAAGAATCTATTCTTCCTACTAGGAAGATTCAAGACTAGAAATGGAAAAGCTCAAGAGACAAATTACGTTCTTCCAGGAGGGACACACACCTTCAAAGCCAAAACCGGAGTTTCCATTCATTCTTGAAACACCAAAGGTATCTCGAAATATACCTTCTGATTCATTTCTTGTGACCTCTGAACCCGATCGTTCTAATCTCACAATACTCAGAAATATCATTCGAGATATAGAAAAAAGAAAAGCCATCAAAATGGGGAAAACAAAAATGGAAGACTCTTCTTCCAATCCAGACCAGTCCAAATAGTTAATGGTGTCAAATCCCTTAGAAACATATCTAAAGGACTTGACCTCTCAACCCTCGGCCACACAATCTTTCCCCAACATAGTAACCATTGATCCTCTCGAAGAATTTGCTTCTAAGGAAGACATCCTAGAAGAATTCTCTTCCAGTGATTATAAAGTAGATTCTATTTGCACGGCTGATCCCCCGATAGAACCAATGCATGAAGATACCATAGAACCTGAAGTTGTGCACCCAAGAGACTTAGCCCAACCAACTTCATCCCATTCAAATTCAGGGTTCTTTACTCTTGATGATATTCCTTATTCCAAATGGCCAGACCGACTCCAAGAATTCCATACATGGCTCATCACCCAAAAATTGACCCGAAATAGCAATTATGACATCCTTATGGGGTTTGTCTCCAAATTCACCAGTACCCTAAAAAGCTGGTGGCAATGTGTTTCCGAAACATACCAAGTCCAATTCCTAGTATCCACAAATTTCAAAGAAAACATTGCTACTATCTACTCTCACTTTTGTGGAGAATTGGCCGATGTCTCAGAAATCTAGAAGCGAGAATTTTTCGAAGGAAAATGATGTTCTTTTTGGCGGAAGGATTTAGATCGCCACTTTCAAAAAATGATCAAGCTCTTCTATGCCTTGGGAGCATATTCTAATCTGAAGCAAGTCTTCATAAACTCCATCCCAAAAGAAATCTCGCATGTAATCGAAAAATCCCTTCTTGCAAAGGGTTTGAAAGTTGAAGATGTTCCCTTTGATCATTTCCAGCAGGAAATCCATAAGGGACTTGAAGAATTATGTTCCAGGAAAAATGCTTTCCAACAATTTCTCAAACAGAGCAATCAGTTGAACAAGAATTGCTCAAAAGACTACTTGAAGATCAAATACCCTGGAGAAAAAGGTTGTGTTTGCGACCATTGCAGACACAGAAAGAAAAAGAAGCACTTTGATAAGTATCATCTTCATGATGATAGTTTCCAGCATAAACATTTCAGAAAAAAGAAGATTCCTCTGAAGGAAAAGAAAATCCTTCAATCCCTCTGGAAAAAGAAGATTCTCTAAGTCCAACCGTTGCTTCATTTGCAACAAAAAGGGGCACTTTGGCAAAAATTGTCCACAGGCAAAGCGGAACAACATCAACATCATCATGCAGGTAGAACAACAAACTGGCATATCCCTTGACGATGATGATCTGAAATCAATCTTCTCCGTTGATGAGAAACTTTTAGATGAGACACTATGTCCCATCCCGTATATTCCAAACGAAGAAGAATATGATGAGAAAGATATCTTTCATTTTTACCCCACAAATTCTTTCTCAAGATGCATATTATCTTCCACCATATTTTCCTATAAAAATCTTCCTCTTAAAATACTCTAAACCCATTACTGTCATAGCCATGATTGACATTGCGGCACATGCTTCTTTGTTTGACCCAAAAATCCTCCCAGATGAATATTGGATACCTTATGTTCGATATTTCACTTTAGCATCTGGAGATACTTTTTTAGCCAGTGTCAGATCAAAACCCATCACCATCCAATTCTTCCCTTAGTGTTCTATCACTACAAAAGTCATTGGATGCCCTTTGCCAAACAAGGATTTTATCATCGGTTGGAATATTTTATCTCAACTACATAAGCTCAGAATTATCAATGGAAAAGGCCTCAAATTTAATGGTATTTTCCAAGAATTCACTAGTATTTAGAGATTCTTTTCCATTGATATAAATATCATTGATCCCATCATGCAAAGTCTTTTAGATTCTTGTGCGGATAACTACTCAAAGTTCTTGCAAAAATACCAATATCCATTATGGCAAAACTCTCAATTTTTCATTCATCTTCCATTCAAACAGAATGAGGATATCAACCCAACAAAAGCCAGTCATACTAGTATGAATCCTAAATATCTTGCTCTTGCTCAAAAAGAATGTTCTAAGCTCTTACAACAAGGACTCATTGAGCCCTCTGATTTTCAATGGGCTTGCGAAGCCTTTTATATTAACAAAAGAGTAGAGCAGAATAGATGAAAACTTCGTTTGGTCATCAATTACCAACCCCTTAATATCTTCCTCAGAGATGAAAAATTTTCTCTACCTTCCAGAAAATCCCTTTTTGCTAGCCTGTCCAAAGCTAAGATCTACTCCAAGTTTTATCTTAAAGTAGGATTTTGGCAACTTGGAATCCATCTTGATGACAGATCCAAGACTGGATTCTGCATCCCGAACTAGCACTACCAGTGGAAAGTACTGTCATTCCGGCTTAAAACGGCCCCGTCTCTTTTCCAAAAGGCCATGTGCCAAATCTTTAGTCCAATATTGGATAGTGTTACCATCTACATAGATGATATTTTGCTCTACAGACCTGATGAGCAATCGCATGCTGAACTCCTTCAGAAATTCATCCAGATTGTTCAAAAGCATGACATCATGCTATCTCAGAAAAAGATGATTATTGCGCAGCAAAAGATTGAGTTTCTTGGAATGAACCTTGACCAAGGAACATACTAGCCAAGTCCACATATTGCAAAGGAATTACTCAAATTCCCAGAAAAGAAACTTACGGTTAAACAGGTTCAAACATTTCTTGGTATAGTCAATTATATCCGAGATTTTGTTCCTCAACTATCTAAGCTCCTCATATTTCTTCAAAAAATGCTAAAAAAAGAGGCTCCTCCTTGGGGAAAGGACCAGATTGAAGCACTTGTCAAACTTAAGGAGACCATGCAAGACCTTCCTCCTCTTCAAATTCCTTCAATATTGAAAAGAATTCTCCAAATAGATGCCAGTGATGAATACTCGGTAGCTGTATTATACGAAGAAGTTGATGGCAAGTGATACATCTGTGGATGCAAAAGTGGTAAGTTCTCTCCAGCCGAAACTCATTACCACTCAACTTTCAAGGAAATCTTGGCAGTTAAGAATAGGTCAAAAGGCTTCTCACAAAGCGATGCGGGACTTCCTTCCGCATGAGCTTAACATACACATAGATCCACCTTAACCTGGCTCTGATACCATTCAGGGTCTCAGCCTTAAAACTGCAATGGTCTACAATGTTGACGGAGGAATTAATTTGATTCGGGAAAAATTACGTTGCAAGAAGGTCCTCCTTGTTCTTGATGATGTTGATCAAATGGATCAATTAAATGCATTAGCTGGAGAAGGGGATTGGTTTGGTAAAGGAAGCAGAATCGTTGTCACGTCAAGAGATAAACATTTGCTAACTTCTCATGGTATAAATCATGTGTATGAAGTTCAAAATTTTGGATGCAAAGAAGCACTGGACCTTTTTGGTCGGCATGCTTTCCCAAATGGCAAGAGAGCTAAAATAAGAAGGGATCTCATAGATAGAGCACTGCATTATGCTGACGGCCTTCCATTAGCCCTCGAAGTGTTAGGCTCGTTCTTATGTGGAAGGAATGAATTTGCATGGGAGAGTGCGTTGAATAAACTCTCCAAAAGTGCAGACCAAACTGTTAATCGAGTTCTCAAGACAAGCTTCAATGGATTGGAGGATAACGAGAGGGAAATTTTCCTGGATATTGCTTGTTTCTTTAAGGGAAAAAGTATATGATACATTAAGGAAGTTCTTGATGGCTATGATTTCAACACAACCATAGGGGTAGAAATTCTCATAGAGAGGTCCTTGATAAAAAATGAGAATGATTACCTACAAATGCATGATCTGGTTCAATTGATGGGTAAAGACATTGTTGATCGGCAATGTAGCGATGATCCTAGAAAACACAATAGAATATGGCTTTTTGAAGATTTTATGGACATTCTATACGAAAATACGATAAAAGTTATTTAGTCAATTTTACTATGTCTTTGTTTTTAAGTAACTTTGATTTGGACAACACAAGGCAAATTTCAATGAAAATTTTGTGTGACGACTAAACTTGCTCTATTATGGAATAGGAGAAGAATGCAGTAAAGGCCATAGTATTGAACCGGCGTGCACTTGAAAAGATAATTATTAGTCCTGATGCTTTTGCAAGCATGAAAAAGTTGAAAATTCTCATTTTACTTGAAGTACATATCTCATCACTAGGTCCTATACGTATTCCTAACGAGCTAAGATGGCTCAAATGGCCTAATGCCCCGGATCTAGAATTCAGCTTTGGTCCAAAGAAACTTGTGAGTTTCAATGTCCATAACAGTCCTGCCAAACAATTTGGAGGCGAGTTTCAAGTAAGCCCTTGTGATGATTAGCTTTCCCTTTTTATAGCTACAAAACTATTTGCATGCCTTAATGACTGCACTAGCATGTTTTTGCAGAATTTTAGAAAGTTGAAGTCCATCAATTTTAGTGGATGCAAGTTCTTGGCTAGTGTTTCAGACCTTTCATCGGCTCCAAATCTCGAGCTCTTGGATCTCAATAATTGCAAAAGCTTAGTGGAGGTTCACCAATCGGTCGGATACCTTGAAAAGCTAAAAGAATTGTCGCTGTATAGGTGCTCTAAACTTGAAAAGTTCCTTGATGTTTTAGTAAAGATGGAACATCTAGAATCTTTTCATCTACAAGGCTCAGCCATTAAAGAACTCCCTGCATCAATTGAAAATCTCGTTTCCCTGAAATCGATATATTTAGGACTTTGCAAAAATTTCACGACACTTCCATCAAGCATTTATAAGTTGAGAAATCTGAAGTCTTTGACTCTCTGGCATTGCTCCAATTTTGTTACGTTTCCGAAGAACTTGAAGGATTCAATTGACCCTGATGGCGATCTGGGATTTCAAAATCTGAAAGTGCTACTGCTTGATGGCTGCAATCTATCATACGTGGAATTTCTCGAGAGTCCTTCTAGTTTTCCCAAATTGAAGCGCCTATGTCTTTCAGGTAACAAGTTTAATCATTTGCCGACATGGATGGGCAATTATGATTCTTGGAAAGGCTTGTTTGCTCTTCAACGCAAGCAATTACAAGAGATTCCTTGGCTTCCATCAAATATGGGCATCACTGAAGCGAATAGTTGTAATTTTCTGCATAAACTCCCAGATTCATCGAGTCTGCCCTCCGACTGCCTTGAAGTTGACTCGTCGTCATGGCGCAATGCGGCCGATGTGTCACCACTCAAGGTCTGACTCTCTCTCTCTCTCTCTCTCTCTCTCTCTCTAACTTTGAATGCTTCATGTGCATACTGACTGTATGACAGAAAGTCCCACAGATGAAGATATTTAAAATTTGCCTAAGTGGAAGAGAGATGCCAGAATGGATTCTCCACTGTAATGAGGGATTCATATCTTTCATGGTTCCCCGGGACTTGTATGACAAGTTCCTAGGACTAGCACTCTGTGCTGTTCTTTGCCCGGAGGAGGAAGTAGAAGAGTCCAACCGCATATGTGAGTTCAAACTATCTGTGAATGGTATATGGGTGGTGGCCTATGGGGACTGCTATGATCGATTGGAATCTGATGAGGTTTGGCTATTTTACCTCTCACGCAATAGTCTGGGAAAAGTAGAGCCGTTTATGCAAGACGATTGGAGCCATTTCAAAGTTTACTTTGAACCAGGGGCCTCAATCTTAAAGAAGTGTGGATTCCGTCTAATATGCGAGAAACAGGAGAATAAGCTAAGGGTCTGTATTCCAACACCATCAGCAGATGCAAACAAAACTGGAAATCTCAAAGAAAGAGAATCAGGAAAAAGACAATTTTCAGTAGACTCGGAGGAAGAAGATAGTCTAGTGAAACGGGACTCGATAAAGAAGATGAGATGGTCCGAACAGGGGAAGACTATGGGTTCGCAAAACATGCCGGTCTTATTGGACTTATTCAGATAGTGATTCTACGTGATTTTGATTCCAACGCCTCTTGGCTTTTTCCCTTTCTTCATCTCTACTAGAAATTTGTAAATGTTTGCTCCTTCGATTATAATTCAAAATCACTATGAAGTAGTGGTTTTTCATCATGCTACCGTCATGATTGAGTAACTTCTAATTCTTTTTCCTCTGTTTCCTTATGATTTGTGATGCGGACTACCATTAGTCGAAAATTAAGTGGATGCTTGTTGAGTGGCCATGGTCTGCTAAGTTACTTCGTGTAATTTATCACATGGTCCTTTGTCGCCTCTCTTAATCCTATTAATGATGCCAATACTTCATACTCTAAAATTCTGAGATAGTGAGTTTTGCTTGATCTTGCATAAATCTATATCTTCAAGAAAAATAAATTATTGTATCCAAGATCAAAGGGTCAATACGGGGAAAATTAGTTGATTCCTCTGTTGTTAATGAGCAGATTACATTGGATAGGTACAAAGGGAGAGCTTTAGCTTTAAAACTTTGCACTTAACCCCCGTTTTTCTCTCTAGCCAAGGCTGACGGGTAACACTAATGTACTTGTGATGGCAATATTGGCAATATTGCATTTAACCCCTTCTATACCAAATGTGCTAAAGCGTAAAAGCCGGAGCTTACCCCCAATTTTGAGTATTTTTGGGATACATTTTGTGTTGAGAACGTTCAAGAACAAAATCAAAAGGATGACTCAACCTTTGTCCAAAAAAAATATAAAAATGAAAAAATGCGATGTGAAAACCAACAAGCGTAGACCGATGTCGGGCGACTTCTCCAGCAAAATCCTGGGCCGACCCGAATCGAAACAATCTCGGGTCAAAATTGGGCCTGTAAGACCAGAACGATGGGCCAATATTTCATGAACTTTTTCTTTGCGCCTTTTGAAGTTTTTGTTCTCCGCAAATTCAGTTTTTTTCTTCCTTTTAGTTCTTCTAACTTCTAAAGAGGCCAAAGAAATTAATCATGTATGATTGTAGTGGACCGTGCATTGGTTCGGATGATTGCACCCTAAGCAAACTGTCTCTAGATGACAAATAATTGGCGACATATTATGGATGACGTCACATAAGATCTCCTTTCACCATTTTCTGGGATGAAGTGCGTGAGTATACCCTGAAAAGCATGCAAAGTGATCACTAGTCCTCTGTTTGCTTCCGCCTACGAAGAAGAGACTCAAGCGCCTTACTTTTGTCCAAGAGCATTCACGGCTCACGCCAAAGATCTTTCTTCCCTTTCCAACTTTCCACCCCTTTGGCCACCCTTCGTTCGAGTCTTGCCGGCCCCATGCCGTCGATTTCAAAGCATAGTTCAATAAAGTAGAAAATGATATTGCGAATGCATGTCACTTTCTGAACTCGAGACTTGAAGGCTCGTTACTATATTGTCGGTTCCAAATTTTTTAAGGTTCCGAATCATGCACGCTGGTGAAGTCTTTATCATATCGGAACACGTGTTCATCAAGCGTTCAATTTACCGAACACGACCAAAATCATAGCACCATCCTCTTCTTTCCTACATGACCATCAATTCCATTATTAAGGGTTCTGCTGGATCATATTGACCGATAGTGTCTTTTTCAAAGATTTGATTATTAATCATTTTGCAACGCGTATTCATTTCTGTCTTATCAATGTTGGGAAAGAGTTAGCAGTATCAACCACCCTCTTCTTCTAAGCGTGGCAAATATTAGAATGTTATCATGACGAGAGCAACACCACCCACGGGAAATAATTTTTGTGCTCCTCAAAATGATATGTTGATTCTACAGAAACATTGAATCATCTTGGCCCATCTTGTTATGGTGTATCAGAACAACAAGATTCACGGATCATATCACATCAAGTCATAAAGTTAGAAAAATGTGAAGAAAAATGCCCCTTAGCGTTATCGGAAATTCTAACATGCAACATCAAGCTAAGTATGAATTTCATATTATAAATGCATATAGAAAACAATTTGAACAGTTTCGGTAGGTATAGGAAAGTGACATTATAGTAGCCACCAATAAAAGTAACAAAATATCCAAAACCTACATCGGACATTTGCCTTCCCTGATACTTCTGATTTGTCTTGAACCAACACCGTTCAAGAACAAAATCGGAAGTACGGCTCAACCTTTGCAGAAATGCCATGCAAAATCCCAAAATCGTGAAGCACTGTTGGGTGACTTCTCGAGCAAAACCTCTGGCCGACCCCAATTGAAACAATCCCCAGTTAATTCAAATTAAATGGGCCGATTCTCTTGCTGATCCTCCCCCTTAATTCGAACGTTACTTGAAGTTAGATTCAAGGCATCCCAAAGTTTATTATTGTTTTTAAATTAACAAATTGCTTTTACTATCTTTTATATAGTCTCAACTAATGTCGCAAGGGTACTTCGACGCTTATGGCGTTCGCAATAAAACTCTTAAAATTCTTGTCAAAGGAATTCATTTTTGCTCTATAAGAATTTAGTTTGCTTACAGATCATTTGAAAATATTCATTTTGTTCGTCACTACAAAACATGGAAATCAGATAATTTCCTGTAGATTCAATCCCCAACTCTTCTCTCGATAAACAAATGGGACTGCATTAAGGAGTCTAGACTACTTCTGGGTGGTGAGCGTGACTGTTTCAACAATGCGGTTGATGCAGAGGGAGATCATCCTTTCAATCACGCTGAACATGAGTGCTCAGATTCCCTTATTCCTGTGAGAAGCTGAATTGGACTGAAAAAAGCTACCGAGATCTCGACAAAATAGGTGTCTTAGTTCTATAACTGCAGTGTCACTAAATGAAGTGGGTAAAGGTCGTGCATTTCATGTCATCTAGAGTTTTCGTCTCGATGCCCCTGCCAGTGTGAGCTTGTTCTACTTTTTATAATAATAATAAGAAAACCAGTTGCCGTGGCTTCTACAGCATCTCTGATAAAAAAAAATTATGGCTTGTGAAAATCCATCCGCTTAGCGAGTGTCCTTGCTCGTCGGGAGATTTATCTAATATCAATGAAAAATGCAATAGTTGATGAACATCTATGGGGTGTTCATCCTACAAGTTAATTCGCGTGGGAAAAAAGGACGCTTCATTACCTAACGTAGAGAGTGCATGGGGCAATGAATTGCAACTTAAATTATATGCCTGCAAGGCAAAGACCCTTAAGGCTCCATACATACATCTGTATAATTACAGAATACATACAAACGTAAGTAAAATCTAGTCTAATCTCAAGGATTGCAGAGCCAGTCTTGAATTGCCAACCACAATGCGTGGGTGAGAGTAAGATGCAAATGACTAAGCTTCAAGTTGGTCATCGGCGAAGCATCGTGGCTGCTCTCCAACCATTCACGCAAAGCTTCTCTTTCATAAGTGAAACCATCCGGTGCAATCTGAGGGTCACGCATTATTTCCTGAAAGCAACCATTGAGCAGGTAAGCCACAACATGACACTCAAAAGACATGCCAAGGATCATGATCAACTAGCACATCTCAAGCTCACACTTCAGTGGAGAACAACAAAAGCTCTGTTCAACCAAAATACATGCTAGTTTAATATCTCAATTTGAGAATCTCAAACGAAAACCATACCATGAAAAATCAGGCTGAGGCAAATGGTGACACCGATACAAAGTTCAAGCCACTCAGTGTCTAGATAAGCTCAACTATGCCATTCCTGAAGCCCAAACAACATGGGTCCCTAAAAATGGGAAACAAGATGCTGAGCATAGGTCCATGTTGAAACTAACCCAAATTTCCTAAACTAAAAACAAGACAGAATCTTAAGAGAAGAGATGGTCCACCAAGACGTCTGACACAAACTCAGCAATTCACCGAAAAGTATAACTCACCTGAAGGAAGGGGCACGAGTAAAATGAGGGCACTGGTCGCTCTTCAGAGATATGCAGCTGCTCCAATTCCCTCACAAACGCAGGAGTTACTTTTGGGCCGATTCCTAGCATTGAAGACCCAAGTCCACTAATCGCTGTGCTACAAAAGATGGCCATTGTCCGCTGATTGATCCAAAGCCAACTCCTGTTTGTTCAATAATACTGCTTTACGCACCTCACTGACTAACCCAGTTGGTGGTATACCAGTGAGTAACTGTAGGATGAGCAGACCAAAAGAGTAAACGTCGGATTTGGGCGTCAAGCTTCCATCTCTGTAGAACTCTGGATCTGTATAAGGAAAAGCACACTTTGGCTCTGTGAAGAGTGTCCTCCACTCGAAGCCTAAAAATTCCGAAATCACATATCTTGCAGCTAAGATCAGAATCAAGGACATTTTCAGGTTTCAGATCATCATGAACAATCCTTTCAGCTTTAGAAGAATGCAATAAGCAAAGAGCACTCGAGATCTGAGCAATGATTCAAACTCGTTCATTTCATATTAAGGGAGAACTGTTGCCCTTCTGGAAAAGGCAATCTTGGAGGCTTCCATTAGGTACTCATGTAAGAGAGACCAGGCTTCTGGGCATGCACCAAGCAAGGTAATGAAGCGTGGATGCTGCAGTTTACTAAGAACATGAACCTGCACCATCCAAACAAAACTTGCGTAAATTGGTACATGACACAAGGCTGTAATAAATCTAGTAAAGAAAATGGAAGCATATACTATATCAGTATAGCTATGGATAAGGCAGATGAGACAGATAAACGTCATAAGCACTCCAAGAATGCACACAGCTTTAGAAGTGAAATTAGCCTTTTAAAGAGCATTAACAAAATTAGAGGACAGAGTGCATAAGATGCCCCTAAAGGCTTAGTATAACAGCCAAATTTAACCTCAGAAACCCCACGCCAAATTTAGCCTTTTAACGAGCATTAACAAAATTAGAGGACAAAGTGCATAAGATGCCCCTAAAGGCTTAGTATAACAGCCAAATTTAACCTCAGAAACCCCACGCCAAATTTAGCCTTTTAAAGAGCATTAACAAAATTAGAGAACAGAGTGCATAAGATGCCCCTAAAGGCTTAGTATAATAGCCAAATTTAACCTCAGAAACCCCACGCCCACGCCCACGCCCACGCCCACCCAAACCCCATGCCCCCTATCCCAAAATAGAAGAATATAAAGAATTCATTAGACAAAGACATGCTTGAAGTGTTGCAATGTTTTATCATGTACAAAAGCCTCTAGTTACACGTGACCTAACCTTTGATAGCTTCTCCAAATCTGCCAGTCAACTACTGCAGGGCAACTGGCAATAAAAGAAATACGCTCATATGTCAGGCTATCCAGGCTACCCAGTCAAATAAAGAAATTCTAACTCATATCGACTCACCGCTGACTCACCCATTGCGTAAGCCGTACTCCACGAACAAATTGATATATAGATGAGAGCTAGAGCTTGGAGCCCTAATCGGACAGTCAACGTTCTTGAAGCACATCATTCACCAGCTCTTTTGATGGCAGCTTCTTCGAATCTGAACAGGAATTACCATGTGTTCCTCAGCTTCAGAGGCACGGACGTTCGCCAGAACTTCCTCAGTCATCTCTACGCAGCTCTGAACGAGAAAGGAATACACACTTTTGTGGATAGCGAGGAGCTCAGAATAGGAGAGCAGATATCGGCAGCGCTCGTGAGGGCGATCGAGGAATCACGCGTCGCGATCATCATTTTCTCCGAGGACTATGCTTCCTCACCGTGGTGTTTGGAAGAGGTCGTGAAAATCATGGAGTGCCATGAGCAAAAGGGCCTGATCGTGTTTCCGGTGTTCTACAAAGTGGAACCGAGAGAAGTGAGGGCGGGCAGAGAGAGTTATGGGAGAGCTATTGCTAAGCATGAGTCCAAGTTCGGGAAGGATTCGGAAAAAGTGAGGAGATGGAAGAAGGCACTCTTTGACGCCGGTAGCTTGTCCGGGTGCAACTCGAATGACAGGTACGCCCAAAAGTGACGCATTGCTTGGCCTTTTGTTAGCTTGTGGCTGTTTTTTAAGCTATCAAATCGTTTGTATAGTGGACCCAGTAGTTAAATAACCAAAAGTTCAAGCTAGCGGATTCTTTGAATTCGATTCTTGCTGGGTAGATAGTGAGAAATTTATCTCAGAATCAGTGTAGTTCATAGTACCACGTCATTTTTGTCTTCAGATGCGGGTTCCCTGCAATTTTCCTTGCGCAGATGTTGGCGCAGGTTCACCCAAATTTATTATTTCTTTTCGTCTTATTATTTGCTAATCTTCTTATGAAATTTTCCTCGTTACGTTAAAGCTACAATTCCTGCCATGGCTTTAAAATGCTCATACATGTTTTTCTTTCCTTTTGAGTGCTTATCAGTGATGAAGCGGAGCTCATCCGGTGCATTGTAAAAGAACTATCAATCCATCTCCACCAAACACACTTAGATGTTGCTAAGTATCCGGTTGGAATAGAATCCCGAGTTCAAGAACTTATGTTTTTGTCAGAGAAAGAGTCAGGTCATGATGACCTACTCATGATAGGTCTATGGGGACCTGGAGGCATAGGCAAAACAACGACAGCTAAAGCTTTATATAATGCTATTGAGAGACAATTTCAGGGTTCCAGTTTTTTGGCGCGAGTTAGAGAAATTTCGAACCAAAGTAGTGGTATAGTTGCTTTGCAAAAACAGCTTGTATTGGAGATCATATTTGATAAAACTATATCGATCTACAATGTCAGCGGAGGAATTAGTTTGATACGAGATTACGTTGCAAGAAGGTTCTCTTGGTTCTTGATGACGTTGATCATATGGATCAACCGAATGCATTGGCTGGAAAAAGGAATTGGTTTGGTAAAGGAAGCAGAATTATTGTCACCTCGAGAGATAAACATTTGCTAACTTCTCATGGCATAAATTGTGTGTATGAAGTTCAAAGTTTAGGATACGAAGAAGCATTGGACCTTTTTGGTCGGCATGCTTTTCCAAATGGCAAGAGAGTTGAAATAACAATGGATCTCATAAATAGAGCACTGCATTATGCTAACAGCCTTCCATTAGCCCTCGAAGTGTTAGGCTCATTCTTATGCGGAAGGAATGACTCAGCATGGGAAAGTGCATTGGATAAACTCTCCAAAAGTCCCGACCAAACTATCTATCGAGTTCTTAAGACAAGCTTCGATGGATTGGAGGATAATGAGAGGGAGATCTTCCTTGATATTGCTTGTTTCTTTAAGGGGTATGGAATAAATTACATTAAGGAAATTCTTGACAGCTGTGATTTTAACACAACCATAGGGATAGAAATTCTCATAGAGAGGTCCTTGATAAAAAAAAAAAAAAAAGGAGTTTGGGGCCCTACAAATGCATGATCTGGTTCAATTGATGGGTAAGCATATTGTTAATCAGGAATGTCTCGGTGATCCTAGGAAACACAGTATAATATGGCGTTTAGAAGATGCTATGGACATTCTATGTGAAAATACGGTAAAATTTATTTATGTCGACTTTGCCATGTCTCAATTTTTACATTTCTCTGATTTGGACAATACAATTCAAATTTCATAAAAAAAAAATTTGTGTGAAGCCTGAATTTGCTCTATTATGGTGCAGGAGATGAATGCAGTAAAGGCCATAGTATTGAACTGGACCGCACCAGAAGAGACAACTATTAGTCCCCATGCTTTTGCAAGCATGAAAATGTTGAGAATGCTCATCTTGCATGTGCATATCTCTTCACGAGGTCCTGTACGTCTTCCTAATGTGCTAAGATGTCTTGAATGGCCCAATGCCCTGAATCTAGACTTTGGCTCTAGTCCAAAGAAACTTGTGAGTCTCAATGTCCATAATAGTCCTATCAAACAATTAGGAGGCGAATTTCAGGTAAGCCCTTGTGATGATTAGCTTGCCCTTTTTATAGCTACAAAACTATATGCATGTCTTAATGACTGTACTAGCATGTTTTTGCAGAATTTTAGAAAGTTGATGTCCATCGATATGCATGGATGCAATTTCTTGGCTAGTGTTCTAGACCTTTCATTGGCTCCAAATCTTGAGGTTTTAAATCTTAAATTTTGCAAGAGCTTAGTGGAGGTTCACCAATCGGTCGGATACCTTGAAAAGTTAAATTATTTGTCTCTATCTTATTGCTTTAATCTTAGTGAATTTCCTAGTACACTCCAGACAAAGTCTCTTAAAAGCCTTAATCTCTCTGGTTCTAAAATTGAGAAGTGCCCTGATATCTCAGTATTAGAAAATCTAGAATATTTTAATCTAGTAGGGTCAACCATTAAAGAACTCCCTGCATCAATTGGTAATCTCGTTTCTATGAAGGTTTTTTTTTTATAACCGAGATGTCTAGGCTAGCTTGCGCACACCTCGACTATTTCTCAGGAGAGACTAGCACAGTAACCTACTGCCATGGCCCCCCACTTAAATCACAAGCGCTTCCCTAGGAAATCGAACTCAAGACCTCAAGAAGCCCGAGTTCGTCCTAACTAGTTGGGCTACCTATGGGTAGGTGTTTCTATGAAGGTTTTATGTTTAGAAGATTGCAAAAACCTCACGACTCTTCCATTGAGCATTTATAAGTTGAAAAATCTCGAGTATTTGAATCTCCAAAATTGCTTGAATTTTGTCATTTTTCCAAAGAAATTGAAGGATTCAATTGATGCTGATGGCAATCTGGGATTTCAAAATCTGGAAGACCTAGTGCTTTATGGCTGCAATCTATTAGACATGGTGTTCCTGGAGAGTTCGTCTAGTTTTCCCAAATTGGCGGACCTACGTCTTCCAAGTAATGAGTTTACTCATCTGATCAACAAGTATGATTCTTGGAAAGGCTTGTTTGTTCATGAAAGCAAGCGATTACAAGATTCGTCGAGTCTACCCTCCGACTGCCTTGAAGTTGACTTGTCGTCATGTTGTAAATTCAGAGGGGGCAATGTGGCCAATGAGTCATCACTCGAGGTCAGACTCTCTCTCTCTCTCTCTCTCTCTCTCTCTCTCTCTCTCTCTCTCTCTAACTTTGAATGCTTGATATGCGTACTGACTGTATGACAGAAAGTCCCAAAGACGACAATAGGCAGAGTTTTCCTAAGTGGAAGAGAGATGCCAGGATGGATTCTCCCCGGTAAGGGGGGATTCATATCTTTCATGGTTCCCCTAGACTTGTACGACAAGTTCCAATCTGTGTTGTTGCTGGTCCGGAGGGAGTCCAAAGACCATTTAAGTTCCAAATATCTGTGAATGGTGGAAGGTTGTTTCAGGGTTTAATAGACTCCTATGGATGGAATTCCGATGGTGTGTGCCTGTGTTATGTCCCATGCGGTAGTCTGAATGGAGTAGAGAAGCTTATGCCAAACGAGTGGAGCCATTTCCAAGTTTGCTTCATACCATATGAGGTAACCGTAAAGTGTGGATTCCGTCTAGTATGCGAGCAACAGGAGGATGATCTGAGGGTCCGTACTTCAACCCCATCAAACAAATTGGGAATCTCAAAGAAAGAGGCTAAGGAAAAAGACTTTTTTCAGTAGACTTGGAGGAAGAAGATAGTCCAGTGAAATGGGACTCAACGAAGAAGATGAGACAGTCTTAACAGGGCAAGACTATGGGCTTAAAGGGTGTTGGTTTCCAAAGCATGCGTGTTGAATTGGTCCCAACTTGTTGAGGAAGTGATTCTAGGTGATTTTGATTCCAATGCCTCTTGCTTTCCCTTTCTTTCGTCTCTATTAGATTTAGTGGTTTCGTATCATGCTGCCGTGATGGTTGGAAAAACTTTTTTTTTTTGTTGCTCAGTTACTTTGTGATATGTGGTGCGGACTTCCATTAATCCAAAATTAAGTGGATCCTTGTTCAATGGCCATGGTCTTCCAAATTGCTCCATGTAATTTATCGCGTGGACCTTTGTCACCTCTCTTAATTCAATTAATGTCGCCAATACATAAATTTCTGAGATAGCAGGCTTTGCCCGATCTAGTATAAATCTATGTATATATTCAGGAAAGATAAGTTATTGTCTCCAAGATCAAAGGGCCATACGGGGAAAATTAGTTGATTCCTCAGTTGCTAATGGGCAGATTACTTTGGATAGGTACAAAGGGAGAGGTTCAGCTTTAAAACTTTGCATTTAAAATTAGTTAAACATTCGTTGCACAGCGACTTTAAGATAAGAGAAAAAAGATAGAAAAAGGAGTAACGGGGGAACTTACAGTTACATATGAAAGCACAGGTGCAGGCAACACAACTGTAGGACCAGTGCCAACAATCACACGACCCCAAACAATACACAGCCGAGGTCGAGCAATCCTAGGCAGCACAACGCCGAGGCTGCCCTCGGTGAAGCTTTGCTGCCATGCCCCCAACCCTCGGCAAAGTCACGGCCGCCTCCCTCAGCCTCTTCTACGGAGCTTCATGGCTACAATTAACCACGGTTTTTCTCTATCTCTATCGAAGGTTGAGGGGTAACACTAATACAAAGAAGAAAGCAACTTCATTAAAACCCGTGTATCCAAATAAGTGCTAAAGCGCAAAAGCTGGGGCTTCGCTTGAATTTTGAGCATTTTCAAAAATTTCCCCTAAATCTTCGAAATTGTATTACCAAAGATCAAAACTTTTGCTCAAAAGCCTTTGAATGACCAAAACAGATTAATTTAAGATGATGGAATCCTCGAATTTTCAACAGCCAAATTGGACGGAATTGAAATTGAAGGTAAATTTGGAACAACAATACCACTTTAAGGGGTTTTTATTAAGTCAAATGATAACTCGGAGTTAATATGTTCAAGCGGTATTGGTTCAAGATCATCTGGTCTCTCTCTAAATGATAGGGAAGAGCTACCTATTGAGGTTAATGTCTTGTATTCTGTTATATGAGGATATTTCCTATTCTCTATTATGAGTAAGTTATAGGAGGAAGTTTCCCATTTCTATTATAAGGAAGTTATAGGAGGAATCTTCCTATTTCAAGCTATGTGGTCAATTCTAGGAAGTATCCTATTTTAGGCCATGTAGGGTTTCGCTGTGTGTGTGTGTGTGTGCGCGCGCGTGCATGCATGTGTGTGTGTGTGTGTGTGTGTGTTTAGAGCGAAACAAGTCTCTGGGATGGGTTAAACCAAAGAGGGTAAAGAGTAATTTGGGCTTAGGCTTATGAATAACTACTGCTATGCTGCACACTTTTCTTCATTATTAGTGAAACAGATCTCATCCTCCGTGGACGTAGGTAGGCGGAAACTCCCTTGCCAAACCATGTAAATTCTTGCGTTGTGCGATTTCCATTATTTTTCTTACATCGTTGATAGGATCGAATTCGTATATTTGACACTTGGTATCAGAGCCTGGTTTGGCAAGCTATCAAGATGGCATGAAAGGGTTCGAGTGTCAAGCGACATCGAAAAGTTTAATGGAAAGAACAACTTCACTCTCTAGCTTCGAAGAATGATGAATCTTCTTATTCAGCAGTGCTGCTAGGGAAAGGGAAGAAATCACAAACGAGTGATAGCTCAGACAGGGATGATGGAGATCTTCTCTCTATTTCATCAAGCAAGAATCAATTCACTGATTCTTGGATTTTAGATCCTAGATGCTCTTATTGCATGTGCCCAACTATGGATTGGTTTGATTCATACAATAGCGGATCTATTATAATGGAGAATGATGCGGTTTGCAAAACCATTAGAATAAGGACTATCAAAATCAAAATGTTTGATGGTATAGTCATAATTTTTATTGATGTGAGGCATATCTTTGGGTTCGCTTGATGTGAACGGCTGCAAGTATGGAGCAGTAGGTGAAGTTCTTGAAGTTATCAAGGGAGCTATGGTTGTCATGAAAGAAGAGTTCACTGGAAGTTTATATAGACTCAGAGGGAGTACAATTTCAGGTGAAGCATCTGTGGCTACAGCTGCAGAGTCTGATACAGATGATACTCATCTGTGGCATATGCGGTTAAGGCATATGGGTGAAAGGGGCATGATGGAGCTTCATAAAAGGGAGACATTAAAAGGTGCGGTGTTACATTATAATAGTCAGGGCATCATACATCTTGCCAAGAATCAAGTGTTTCATGCAAGGACAAAGCATTTAGATGTGAGGTTTCACAAAATTAGGGAGCTTGTGTCAGATGGCAGTATTCACTTGAGGAAGATTCACACGGATAGAAATCCTGCAGATTGTTTTACCAAGCCAGTCACTATTGAGAAGTTTGGGTCATGCTTGGGCTCAAGTAACATAACTCGCTGTTAAAGGTGAGGGACGCACTCAATGAGTGCGGGAGTGTATCTCCTATGGAGGTACGGGGATGAAGACATCTTGATATTTCATATTCTTTCACGGGTGGCTTTACAGAATCCAAGCCAAGGTAGAGATTGTTGAGGTTGATGTCTTGTATTCTATTATATGAGGAAATTTCCTATTCTCTGTTATGAGGAAGTTATAGGAGGAAGTTTCCCATTTCTATTATAAGGAAGTTATAGGAGGAATTTTTATATTTTAGGCTATGTGGTCAATTCTAGAAAGTATCCTATTTTAGTCCATGTAGGGTTTCGCTATCTGTGTGTGTGTTTGTGTGTGTGTGTGTGTGTGTGTGTGTGTTTAGAGCGAAACAAGTCTCTAGGATGGATTAAACCAGAGAGGGTAAAAAGTAGTTTGGGCTTAGGCTCATGAATAGTTACTGCTATGCTATACACTTTTCTTCATTATTAGTGAAACATATCTCATTTCCCGTGGACGTAAATAGCGGAAAACTCCCCTGCCGAACCACGTAAATTCTTGCGTTGTGCAATTTCCATTATTTTTCTTACATCGTTGATAGGAATGACTTCGTATATTCGACACTACCAACACTTACTACTCATTTCACATCTTATCACAATAGGAGGAACGCTGCCTATATGAAAAGATTAATATTCCCGAAAGCGAAATGCCAATTCTATTCAGACATCGAATCATCCTGCATTATCAACCTTTCCTAATTCTTGGGTTTATTTTGTATGGAGAATGTTTAGGAAATCAAAAGGATGACTTAACCTTTGCCAAAAAATATGTATAAATAAAAAATGTCACACGAAAACCAACAAGCGCAGAAAGATGTTAGGCGACTTCTCGAACAAAATCCTGGGCCAACCCGAATTGAAACAATCTTAGGTCAAAATTGGGCCTCAAAGACCAGAATGATGGGCCGATAATTCATCATCATCTTTATGCTACTTTTATGAATTTTTTGTTCTCGGCATTTTTTTTTCAGTTTTCTAACTTCTGAAGTGCCCAAAGAAATTAATCATGTATAATTTCAGTTGATCAGTGCATTGGTTCATATGATTTTACTTTTGAAAAAGTTAAAATAACTCTAATAAAGTATTTGGAATTTTCAAATACAGAATGAGATGTCAGCTGAGCTTGAAATAAGTTTTTAAAGCATCTCAAGTTTCTCATTTTTCGTTTTTCCTCATGAAAAATGCTTTGACGGACATTCATTAATACAAATAGTCCTAGCTAATGTCTCTAGTGCACTTCCACACTTTTAAACAGGACTTTTTACTTCAATTGCAAGGAAACTCTTCAAAGCCTTAAAAGAAAGTCAAGGGTATACATTTTCATTCTATAAGAAGTTAGTTCACTCCTAAATTATAATGAGATGGTCACTTGAAAGTGGAACCGATGTTGGGAGATAACTTCACGAATCGAAAGCTATCTACTTCAACTTTTGGATGAATCACAACATAAAAAAAGGAAAAAATTAAATATAAAAGATAGTTTCCTATTTCATGAAACTTTCAAAGTGATAATGAACTTTATTCAAGGGACCATATGAAAATGACACCCAACTGCTGTTGCAAAACCTGTATGAAATTAATTTGATTGTTAGGAAATAATTTGGGCAAAAAAAAAAGATTCAACCACCAATTAATAAATCTCCATCTCATTCTTATTTTGACGGAAGAAGAATGTCAGAAGTAGGGTGATCTTGATTTCGAATCTCGCATTAGTGACAGCCACATCGATGACTTGTAGCATCGTCAATCATGTCAAGATGGGCCAGGCCTTTGGTTCTAGACAGTGACTCCTTGACAATGTTCTGTCATTCTAGAAATGCCATTAAGCAGTAAAATATTTCAAAGAAACGGGAGGAAAATGGTGAGAAAGAGGGAATTGTAAATATCTTCACTTTTGATATTTGCAATCTACTCCCATATTTTTACTTTTTTTTGTTTATAACCCTCTTAGTTTTGTTTTCTTTATTGGCAATAATATGAATTATTTTCATTAAATTTAGCAAGCTCGATTCTCAAAATGTTATTTAAAAACCGATTTTCGACGTATATCTACTGGAAATCAGCAAATGCAAAATTAAAAATTGACCAAAGATGAAAGAGAGTAAGATCAACTGGTGGTGGGATTATTTTGATGTTAACATGTTCTTTTGACCTGAAAGGTATTTTTATATTCCTTTTTTGATTTTGTGCTAAGTAATCTGATGGTCAAATTTCACGTGTAATTGACTTTTCTTTTTTGCCCTTTCTTGTCCAACCAGCGTTCCCTCCGTGGCCGTTGAATTCAGTTTTCCTTGTCAGAAAACGGGGCAGTTGGTTGGTTTCAACTGTCAAGCTGTCTCTTGAAAGCGAGGAAAATGATAATGCCGTCCGACTGCATGAGCCGACAATGGAGTCCGACTGCGTGCATTTACGAGTTTAACGTTGGCCATCCTGTTGAAGAGCGGACGCTAGGAATTCTCTTAGGCTTTTTGGTGTCCACCCTTTGAGCACAATTTGAAGGACATTTACAGACTTTTCTCATTACTAAGTTTCATTTAATCTCTTTCAATAATTTGACATCTTTACTGCATTTTGGAATTTAATATAAGGGAAAAAAATCACCAAAAACCCAAAACTATTTTCATTGTGACACATTTACCCCAAATTTTTTTTATGACACTAAAACCCCTAATCTTTTCCTCGTGTGACAGATTTACCCTCCGTCACATTTCCGTTAAAAACTCTATTAAAAATCTTACCTGGTAGATGACATGGAAGACAAAATGTTAAAGGTGCTGACGTGGCCTCCAAGTCATTTTCCTTGCATTTCTCTGTTTCTCACAAAAATCATTCTTCATCTCTCTCTCTGTGTGTTTATCTTCGTCTCTCTCAAGGTTAGGGTTTCCCATGGAGCTCTATCTCTCATGATTGGTCTCCTCCGCGGCTGCTGCGGAGCAAGAGGATCATAAGGGGGATGTGCTGGTCTACAATCGTCGGGTAGAAGCCTTGAGGCGTCCTTCGTGATGAAGACCATCTCCTCGCACCAGATTGTCATCTCCTCGCCTGTACGTCTCTATCTCCCTCGATACTTGTCGCGTTTCCCCTCGCTTAGCTTGTGGTGTCGAATCCTACGCACTAGAGGAACAATGGCTACGATTGTTCTTCTCGCGCGTGATGCTTCGCCACTGTGTGTTGAATGTTCCTTGGAACTTCAGAGGTTGCGATTTGGTCGTATCTGAGTGATTTATGCTTTGTCTTGGAGTCTTGTTTGCTTCATCCACCCATTGTCGCACTATCTCGCGGTTTGATTTCGTCGATTGTCGAAGTGAATTTCAAGTGTTCTATGCTAAGCTGAATTGCGGTTTATGTCTTCTTTTTAGCTCCTTCGGTCTCTAGGGTTGAAATGACACGATTTGTGTATTTCATTTCCATTTCTTGATGCCATATCTGGGAGTTCAGTATGGATTAGGTGGACGTATTTCGTGGGCCAAGTTAGTTTTGCTTCATTTGGGTGATAAAAGTGAAAAAATAAAAACATAGTATATGATCTTTTCCCATGGTGCTTAATTGGGATTTCTATGGAAGAATTTTATTCTGATAGTAGTGGTCAAACAATCAGTTATAGGATATGTAGCCCTAAGAGAATAAACTCGAGACATTTTTCCTCTTGACTTCAGTCTTGCTATATCTACAGAAGGTTGATGCATTTTCATTTAAAATGTGTCTTCCTCGTGCAGACTTCTCCCACTAATGTTTCTATCTGAACATTTTGCACTCTTGATTGGTGATTTCATTGGATAGCTTGTGAACATTTTTGAGTGTTTATCATAGCACCTTCTTTCTGCGCGTTCGAATCTCTTATGATGCATGAAATTGCTGCACTTCTTTCGATAGGTTGAAGACACATGTGTACTCTATATAGTTGGCTTAACAATAAGTTCCTTCAACTAATGTGAACTAGTAGTTCGATGCACTTTTGTTGCTTGTGTGGTGAATATATGTTACAGATGGTTGCAACATCGCTTAGGATTCTTGGGCCACAAGCAATGTTTTATCTTGTAGCTGCAATATTTGATTTTTATGTACCTTGAAAAAGCACGGTAATTGTTTAGGACTTTGCTTCATGGTGACCGAGTGCTTGATTTATGTGGTGTGACACTATTTCTATTTTTTTTTTTCATTTGAAGTGTGTAATGATTTTAAATGAATTAGTGTGTTTGGAGATACTTTTCATTAAAGTTGCAATCGCATTAGGTTTTAAAGTGCATTTGATCAGGGAAAACTAACATGTCACTTTGAGTTCATATCGTTTTAGAACATGATACATGATTAAAGCAAATTGTCCTATCTTTTGCAGGGAAATTGATAAAGTTCGCTTTAGTTTACAATTGGGATGACTTTAAGGCTGAAATCTGGGGTGAAGCAAGGAATCCTAGCTGCGTTGAAGTTGATATTGAGGGTGAGGTTGGGGTTGAGTTAAGTAATAAATTTAGGACTGAACTTGTGGTCAGGGCTGAGGCAGAGCTTGAATATGGACAAGCGGACAAGAAGACATCAATGAGGATGACAATGACACAAGTGAAAGTGACAAAACATAAATGTTAGTATTGAAGCGACAGAACAATGATACAAGTGAAAGTGGAAGCGTCTTAACCAGAAGCAAAGGAAAAACTCTATTGAGACGCATAGTTGTTTTGATAGGTTGATATGTGGAATGTTGTTGTTGAAGTTGGATAGTAGAATCAATTGTGTTCGATTGTGTTAGTGAATATAACTCGAATTGCAATTTATTGTATTAACATACCAAAGTTTATCAATTTTATATATTATAAAGTGCCTATGTGAGTGGATTTCCTGATTTACTTAACAATATCAGTACATGTTATAGTAATATAAGTAAAATAGTATGTTTTGCAATATTTGCAACAAGAAATCAAATTGAACTAGTGTGCATGACTAATAATATGAGCCACCATCAAAACATCAACTTCATTAATGTAACGAGACAAGAGACATAATTTAATCACATCAACATACCCATAATTGGATAATGATTTATAATTGAACCAACAAAAAAAGAACTCGTGCACTTCAACCGAAAAGGAGTTTGAATCAAAATATTTGTACTTCATTTTCAATTAGAATCAAAAGTGTACAAGCAGCAAGAATTCCACATTAAACTTGGATTACAACCAAAAAAGAACTCTTGTAGGTCAATAAAAAAGGAGCTTCACTTACAACCAAAATGCTTGTACTTTTCAATTTCAATTACAACAAAAAAAAGCAGCTGGAATTCTATGTTAGTGCTAACTTGGATTACAACTAACAAAATAAACGTTGGAGTTCCACTTGCAGATTCACATCTACTTCAATGTGGGGCATGATTTTCAGATTCTTGAGTTCCACATGGCCCAAATGCTGGAGTTTCACTTGCAGATTCTTGTGTTCTTGTATCCCTTTGTCTGGTAGCTATCCCTTTCACTGTGGGATGTTTTCTTAGTCTCCTTTTTTACCCTGCATAGAATAGCATATATTAGTTATAGTAAATATAGTAACAAGGCCATGTTGGTACCGAATACTTAGGACACATAAGTTTTCTTGGTCTATCTTTTTTCTTACCGGAGGTTTAATTTGTGTTGGTGCTATTGGCTTGGGGCATGTTCTCTTTTTATGTTCCAAGTCATGATAGTTTGAGCATGAGATGGTTGCCCCAACTTTTGTCAATTTAATTGGATTAGAATTTTGATTAACTATGGCCTTCCTCTTTCTTGTCCTCTTCTCAATATTCTCACCTTGCTTATTACACTGTTTCTTGGGCCTCCCTGGAAGCTTTCTGAATGGCGGAGGCAATATTGGACCTTCAATGGACAGTGGCCACATTTTCTTCCCATTCAAGGTCGGTAGTGAAAATTGGTAACATCTTTCGTAAGCATCCTTCTTGAAACAATCATCAACATACTGGTTAACATCATATTTCATGTAATTGATGCACGAGATAGTATGTCTACAAGGGATTCCTGAGATATCCCATTGCCTACAAGCACATGTCCTTCTCAAATCTACCTCAAACCGATCATCATCAACTTCAACTTCAAACTTTTCTCCAATACAAGGTTTGGCTCTAAAAACCTCGACTTCGTCTTTGCTTCCTCTACCTTTGCCCTTATTCTTGGGCAACTGGCTTTTCTCATACATTCTCACCATCAAAGTTGTTCTTATCGCCTCTAACATATCAACAATTGGCAACTCTAATTGCTTGCGAATATACGCATTGAATGTCTCACTTAAATTGTTGTTGATGGCATCACATTTTCATCTAGCTTTTATGAATGCCTTACAAAAGTGCTCTGGCCCTTGCCTCATGAAGTCTTCATAGGCATTAGTAGACTCCCCCTTCATTCCTTCAATTGCTAAGTTGAATTCAATCTTGTATGTGGCATATGCAGCTCTCCAAAAGTAATTTCGAAATGTTTCTCCCTTGTATAGTTTTTTCCAATTAGCGTAAATGTGCCTTGAACAATTTCCATGTTCTGCACAAGGAGCCAATGAAAAAATTGCATTGATAAGGCCCTACAAGACATAAATAAAGTGCATTAGTAAAGACTTGCAAGACATAATTTAACCACTATTATGAATGAATTGATAAAATTGGAGATCAATTCTACCTTTTGTTGATCACTTATGAAGGTCCAACCATCACCTCTTCCTACTTGAAGGTCTGTAAATAGCAACCTGAGAAACCAAGTCCAATTGTCCTGTGTCTCCGCCTCAACAACAGCCCATGCAACTGGAAACATCTGATTGTTTCCATCTCTTCCAACAACACAAAGTAGCATTTGCTTTACTAGGTCTTAATAAAACAACCATCTAGTCCAATTACTTTCCTGCAACTTTGGAGAAAACCATTTTTCAGCCCTTCGAAGCCTATATAAAATCTCTTGAACATGTTTTGTGGGTGTCTAAGTAGAAGATAAAATGTGTTGTTCTAGCTAGATTGCTTTAATTGAGCCTTATAGGATGCCAATAACTTGTACTGTTCGGAAAATGGACCCCTATAGTCTTAAGAGCCCTGTCAATTGCTCTATAACAGGTTCTTTTGTTGAGCATGAGTCCCCACATCTCCATTGCATCTGCCTACAATTGTGATGCACTATATTTCAAATTAGCTCTAATCTTAGGCAAGAACTCTTCTACAAGCCATACATAAGATGTGCTTTTACTTCTCATGCTTTTAGGGCAAGTATGTTCTTCTCCGACTGTCTTGATAACAAACGTTTTCTCTTTGTTTAACCAACTACCATAAATGGACCATCCACATCCAGCTACACACTTGGCATGCATCTTTTTAAATTCACTTTTCTTCCAACCAATATTGTAGCCATTTGTGATAGCATATTTCTGCACTACCTTTTTAAAATGAGTATGCGACTCAAATCTCATGCCTAACTGAAATTTTAATTCTCTATGATCACAGCTAGGGTCATATCTAATAGTCAGAGCTCTTGTTTGGTCACCTACCTCCTCATCTCTAGAGTTAAGAGGACTGAGATCTTCGTGTGCTTCAATGCCTTCATCATTGTCATCCTCATTGATGTCTTCTTGTCCTGCATCATTAGCAAATGTCGCATCTCTTACCCTTTCCACATCATGTCTTCCTTCCTCATCTCTAGATAAGATGAGTTCATCACACATCCAAGTTATTAAATCAATCTCATCATCATCACTCTCAATATCATCGCTCTCAGTATCATCACTCTCAAAGTAAAGGCCATCGACACTCTTGCTATCTTCACTATGGCTAGTGCTCCCATATTCAAGCTTCGCCCTAGCCCCGACCATTTCAATCTCATCTACCATTTCAGCCTCAAAGTCATCCCTAATAGTAAACTAAAGCCAAGTTTATCAATTTCCCTGCAAAAGATAGGACAATTTGCTTTAGGTTCAACAAATTCTGCTTCTGACATAGTGCACCACATAAAGTTATTAAAACGGCATGGTGCATCATTAACTAAGAATAAAAAGTCTAAGAGACCTTTCTCAATGTTGCTCACGTAATCTTCATCTTAATAAGAACAACAAAATTAGTGATGGAAACCTGAAGATATTCAAAAAATGTCGTGAAGGGAAATTTTGGCAATAGCCATTTTTCAACCACCTAGAATCGAATATGACCACATAGTTAATCAATTTCAAAATGAACAAATTATTCACCATTACATGACAAGCTGGTGAAGTCAAACATCATAGCATAGATACAATGTGGAAGAATATTCAGAAAAACTCAATTTAAGAAGCATCTATGAGTGTTCCATACATTATGATGATTGATGATAGCTATCTTGACAGCTTCAGAATCTCCCTCGCTTTGATTCTAGAGAAAATGATTAGATAGATCATATGAGGGGATGATGACAAGTTTTATAGTGAAGATTAAATAGATTACGAATCATAACAACAAGATGGCCAAAATTTGGGAAAATATTGAACTGTCTGCACGGAGAAAACACATTTTAAATGAAAATGATATAACAAGACAGAAGTCAAGAGGAAAAATATGTCTTGAGTTTATTCTCTAAAGGCTACATACCCTATAACTAATTGTTTGACCACAGCTATTAGAATAAATTCTTCCACATAAATTCCAATGAAACACCATGGGAAAAGATCATATACTCTATTTTTTTTTCACTTTTATCACCCAAATGAAACAGAACTAACTTGTCCCGCGAAATACGTCCACCTAATCCATACTGAACTCCCAGATATGGCATCATGAAATGGAAATGAAATGCACAAATCGTTTCATTTCAACTCTAGAGACCGAAGGAACTGAAAACAAGACATAAACCGCAATTCAGCTCAACATAGAGCACTTGAAATTCACTTCGACAATTGGCGAAATCAAACCACGAGACAGTGCAATAGTGGGTGGATGAAGCAAACAAGACTCCAAGACAAAGCATAAATCACTCAGATACGACCAAATCGCGGCCTCCGAAGTTCCAAGGAACATTCAACATGCAGTGGTGCGCGAGAAGAACAATCGCAGCCATTGTTCCTCTGGTGCGCGGATCCAACACCACAAGCCAGGCGAGGGGAAACGCGACAAGTATCGAGGGAGACAGAGACGTATAGGCGAGGAGATGGTCTTCTTCACAAAGGACACCTCGAGGCTTCTACCCGACGATTGTAGACCATCACGTCCCCCTTCTGATCCTCTTGCACCGCAGCAGCCGCAGAGGAGACCAATATGAGAGATAGAACTCCATGAGAAACCCTAACCTTGAGAGAGACGAAGATAAATAGAGAGAGAGAGAGAGAGAGAGAGAGAGAGAGAGATGAAGAACGATTTTTTTGAGAAACAGAGATATGCAAGGAAAATGACTAGAGGCCAAGTCAACACCTTTAACATTTTGTCTTCCATGTCATTTGCCAGGTAAGATTTTTAACAGAGTTTTTAACGGAAATGTGACATGAGGTAAATTTGTCACACGAGGAAAAGATTAGTGGTTTTAGTGTCACAAAAAAAAAAGTTTGAGGTAAATGTGTCACAATGAAAATAGTTTGTAATTTTTTGTGGTTTTTTCCCATGTAAAGCTCTCTGAATCGGCAAAGGATTTTTTGGTCACTACTGTCAAATATTTCAAATCAATACACAGATGCCACATTTATTCTAAGTTAATTTTCAATTGATACATGTATGACATATTTATTTTAAAATAATTTCCATGTCACAGAAAAAAATCATATGGGATATCCATGACAAATCTAACTTCGTTAATTCCCGTCCAATATTACCAGTCAATTGCTAATGTAGAAAAACACGTGTCAAACAACTCAGATAATCAATGTACGACGTGGATCTGATATGAAACTTCAACATAAATAAATCTCCTAAATGATGTCATTTTCAGGGAAATCGTATGTAAATAAACAAATTGAGATTAGGAAATTTGCTAAAATCTGATAATTGTCGACTAAGAGCTCCCCCAAGTTTCTATATTGTGCTAAAATCCCTAATTTTGCCAAAAATTTTCCTTGAGATGTTAGGTGTACCATTATGAGATTTTTTTTATGACTCAAAAATTAGTTTACAGCATATATGATACAAGTGTACCAATTTGAGATTTTTGGTTATATGAATATTAGCTTGGGTTACCAATTTGAAGTATTTTGTGATACATAATACAAATTAAAAAAATGACAATATGATCATCATGCACACAGAAAAACGCCACATAAGCATGCCCCCACAAATACCATTAGCCTTGTCTATTGCCACATACGGCATTTTAACAACGAAATTGGAGAGGATTGCAATGGAGGGTAAAATCAGGAGAACGGTACTACTTTAGGGGCATCTGTTAATAAAAAAAAAATAAGAGGTAAATATGTTCGAAATAGCATCGGCTTAAGACTTCTTGCCATATCAACCCTAAGAACATAGATATACTCTTCACATTCCTTTTTTCTCCTTTTGAAGGGTCGAGTCCCATCTAATTGGGCAAGCGAAAAGCCAATTAGCATTTTGATAACCGCAGGAGAAAAGTGATAAGTCCAAGTCCGTACCAGCATTGCTTTAGTATCCTTCACAGCTCACGCCAAAGATCTATTTCCCTTTCCCACTTTCCATCCCATCGGCCATCCTTCGTTCGAGTCTTGCTGGCCCCAAGCCGTCGATTTCAAAATGTAAAGTTCAATAAAGTAGAAAATGATATTGCGAATGCAAGTCACTTTCTGAACTCCGAGACTTGAAGACTCGTTACTATATTGTCCGTTCCAATTTTTTTAAGGGTTCGGCATCATGCTCAATTGTTCATTGGTGGTATCTTTTCCTTTCATATGTATGGCTTTATCGGATTGTAACACGTGTTCACCACCCATTCAATTTATTGGACACGACCAAAATCATAGCACCATTCTCTTCTCTCCTTCCTGACCATCAATTCCATTATTAAGGGTTCGGGATCATTTTTTTTTTAGTCGAAAGAAAGATTTTATTCATTTCTCAAAATAATACATGGGAGGTACACAAAAATATTTCAACTCTAGCAAACCAACCAACACATAACAAACCATAATCTGTAGCAAGTAATAACAGATCTGCTAGTATAAACTTTTGGCGGCCAATCACTATACTCAGTGAAGAGCACACACCAAGATCTCCACTTTCACTTGCAATGGTTTGCGGTGTGCATTTAGATTAAACCCTCTCATCACCAACACCATGCTGGAATAGCAACATCAAAAGATGATAGGAACACTGATCAGGCACCTAGAAGGAACTCTTAAATATAGATCGGGAGAGCAAAACTCATAAATTTAGATCGAAATCTAAATCAGGAGAGAAGAGCAACCGAATTTTGAAGAGATTGTGGAACCACATCACGATCCTCCTCCTCAATAAGGACTGAAATGGACTCACAGTCACCCGAGATCCGCTGCAGAAATTTATTCAAACAAACAAACTCCCAAAATAGATAGGGAGAGAAAAGAAAAGACAAGCAAAAAAGAGAAATCAAAAGAGGAGTAGGTTCTCGGCTTCAGATAGAAACCAAGAGCCTACAAGAGAACTGCAGAAGTGAAGAGTTTTTGGACGATGAATGGTTTGTTCTAAGAGAGAGAAGAGGAAGGGTTTGCTAGTACTCGGGATCATATTCACCGGTGGTGTTTTTTTCAAATATATGATTAATCATATCGCAACACATGTTCGTTTCTGCTTTATCTATGATGGGAAAGAGCTAGCAACGTCAGCCACCCACTTCTTTTAAGCGTGGAAAATATTAGAATGTTATCATAATGAGAGCAACACTACCCACAGGAAATCAACTCGAAACTATATTTTGATTCTATATAAACATCAAATCATCTCGGTCCATCTTGCTATGATGTATCGGAACAACAAGATTCATGGATCATTGTTATATCAAGTCATAACGTTATAAAAAGGTGCAGAAACGTACCCCTTAGTGTTATCAGTAATTCTAACATGCAACATCAAAATAATTATGAATTTCAGACATAAATGCAAAAAGTATAGAAAACAATTTTGAGCGAGTTTTCAGTAGGTATAAGAAAGTGACTCTGTAGTTGTCATCAATAAAAGTAACAGAGTATCTAAAACTCAAATCACGCATCCGTCTTCCCTAATACTTTTGATTTATTTTGAACTAAGCAAAATAGGAAGTACGACTCAACTTTTGCAGAAATGCCATGCAAAATCCCGAAAGCGCCGAAGCAGTGTTGGGTGACTTCTCAAGCAAAACCTCGGCCCAACCCCAATTGAAACAATACCCAGTTAATTCAAATTAAATGGGCCTATTCTCTTGCCGATCCTCTCCCTTAATTCCAACGTTATTGAAAACATGGAGTTGGAGTTATCGCATCCCAAAGTTTATTATTGTTTTTAAATTATCAAATTACTTTCATCATGCTTTTACTACCTTTTTAGAAGTCTAAATGATGTCGCTAGGGTAATCAAATCCTTATGTTGTTTGCAATAAAACTTTTTAAAAACTTGTCAAAGGAATTCATTTTTGCTATATAAGAAATCAGTTCGCTCGCAAATCATATGAAAATCTCCATTTAGTTTTTTTTTTTGTAAAGGAAATCTCCATTTAGTTTTTTTTTTATAACCAAGAAATCTCCATTTAGTTGGTCACTTCAAAACATGAAAATCGGATAATTTCCCATAGATTCAATCCCCAGCTCTTCTCTTAACAAATAATAATGACATAGTCGCTTACAAGTGGAATCAACGTTTAGAGGTCACTTGATGAGTCGAGAGCTGTTGAATTCAATAATTTGATCAAAAAAGGAAAATTGATAAATAAAAAAATAAATAATACTTTACCTGATGGATCATATGAGAAAATGACTCCCATCTATCGCTGAGAAACACCTGTCTAAAATTAATTGTTAGGAGATAAGGCCACAAAGCAGAGTTGTTTGGATCTCGAATCTCACATTGATGACTTCAGGCATCCTCAAGATGGGCCAGGCCTTTGTTCTAGGTAACCAGTTCTTGACAACGTTTGTCATTTCATAGATATCATCAAGGGAATCAAGGGAAATGTGTAAAATTTGAAGAAGGAAAATTGGAACTGGGTATGTTTTCACTTGTGCTACATTTTGTTTTCTAGTAAATAATCATGTTAATTTGTATTTTATGTTGATAATAATCTGCTCAATTTGTAGCGTATAGGATGAAGCCATCAATATGCAAAGCTTTTTTAACTTCTTTTCATGATCTAAGTTATGAGCGTAGGGAGCAAGATCAAGCAAGATCCAATTATCCTAACGTTATCAATTTATGTATCACCTAAAAGTTGTGAGAACATGAGTTTGTACATTTATTCTATGCTAAAGATATATATTCCTTAAAAAATATCTTTACCAATTTTTGTAAGTTCTTATTTTTGTGCTACTTGTGAAATTTGAATTCATAGGCATAGGAGTCAACAAAAAATGTGATTCCAAAATTAATTAGGTCTTAATAATTAGAGCTGTAACTCTAAGTTTAACCACAAGAGCTTAAAATATTGGTTCTCGGATCTCGGATCCCGGCATTCAGGACTGCTTTAAAACTATATTTATAAAAATTGAAATTTTTTATTTTTTTATTTTTACTTTCTTTTTTTTATTTCTCTTTCACTATTTTTCTATATTTTTTTCCTTTATTTCTCAGCCGATGGCCAGTGATATCACTAGCCATAAGCTAGGGACAAGCTTGCCAGCCTTGAGTGAGGCTGGTCGGCAAGCTTGATTCTTGTGGCTAGCATCGGTCGAGGAAGAAGGGAAAAAAGGAAAAAAGAAATATAAAGTATAAATTGATTTAAAAATTAGATTTTTTTTTTGTCTAAGATATTGTCATGAGATTGAAATCCTTCTCCAATTAGATTCCACTATACTAGAGATTATGTTGCAAGAAAGATTATATTTCATAAAAGTGCAGCGGTCCTTTTCTAAGTCTAAAGGTCCAATTCTGGGTCGAGCTGTGCAAAGTCTAACAAGGTTAATTCTTTTCTAATGTATAGTTATCAAGGTAATTTTTTATTTAATAGTAATAAAATAAAATCTTAATCTTCAACGAGTTGGTTGAATAATTGAGCGCTTGATTCATTCAGCCCACCATCTATTTTGTCACGAAGTCCCCATTTAAATTAACTTTAAGGGATTACGTCCACCAGCGGCCTATTGATGGAGTCTCAATCCACGGGGACGAGACGACTTCGCTTGCATTCGTAGGCTTTAATCAAGTGAAACTTTGAAGGCGTTGATTTTTGTATATAAAAAAAATTCTCTATAAATATTCCAAATCATTTTCTTAAAAAATGATCATTTTCGATCACCTATCATCAAATGAAAAGAGATTACATGGAGCCTTCCCCTAATTAAACAAATGTACTCTTAGTTTCTTTATTCATTACCTATTTCATTCGAAAATTTTATGTACAACTAAAGAGATTTCTGAATTAGTACAGTATTTTTTTGGGTGACAAATATTCACCGCTGTCCCCATTTATTATCCAGGATTAATCCATTTAACATGTGTTCGTCTCACGTATAATTTACCGCATAGGGTCCAATTCCAAAATCATAGCATCACCTCCCTATTTTAAAGAATGATAAAGAGCTACTAATGCTAGTGACCTGAGGGTATCACCCCATATAATGCATACCCTTTGTTTCACATCTTATTACAGTAGAAGTAACTCTGCCCACAGGAAAATAATGGATACTCCCTTAAAATAATATACTGATTTTATTTAGACATCGAATCATTCCATTTTCTCGGACTTTCATTATTCTCGTGATTTAGTTTGAATTAGTCTACTAATCGATGAATAGATATATATATATATATATATATATGTACATATACGTATATGTATGTGAGTGAGACGCGCAACAGTCATTTCTTGCATCGCCAATTCATAAACCAAGCAAGCATAATTAAGTTGAGGTCGTGGAGAGAGACGTGTGAGTCATGACTCTTCACATTATTTATATCAATTTTCCCCTGGCTAAGGACACTTTAATAATATGAGATAATTATTTTCCTATGTGGAAGGAGAGTATTAGGTAATTAGTGCATAATTACAACAGGGAAAAATTTCTTTAGACTGAGAGCCTAGCACGTTTTCATAGGTCTACCGATCACTGGTATAAAGTTCTAATTTGCAATATGCAATTTTGACTTAACAACATGAGAGAGAAGTAGGGTTGATTTAATTTTCTCCGGTTTTACATGGATCTCCATCAACAAATAGTGATACGGTCATCATGCATCAATATTTTCCACATAAACGTCCCTCGCAAACATCATTAGCCTTGTCAGCTATTACATATGATATTATAATAGTCAAATTGGACAACATCGGAAAATCTAGTAAATATGAAGCAATGGTGCCCCTTTAATGGATTTTATGGATCGAAACATCACTTACTAGTCTCCTCTGATGTATAAGGGTCTAGCCTTTTGATGTCGTCTGGGCATGGAGGGCCTGTAATGGAGTCATCTGTCATAAGAAAAATATCATTTACTTACTTGTATTCAAGCAATATCAGTTATCGATTTTGATTATACTAATCGTAATGATGTAGATGTATTCTCTCTTCTTTTCCTTCTTATAAAAAGTCGAGTCCCATTTCATTGGGCAAGTGAAAATACCATGGTATTTCCTCAAACACTATTTGGTAAAGTCAAGTTCATGTTAGGATTGCGTTCACATTCTTCGCTGGCTTGAGCTAGAGTTCGCTTTCTTTGTCATTTTCCATCCCATCGGGGCGACCCTTCTTTTAAGTCTTGTTGGCCCCATGTCGTCACCTACTCCGAACGCCAAATTCAAGGAGGTAGAAGTGACATTGCCAATCACTTTCTGAACTCAGGAAATTGACCAGAACTGTAGTGTGTCGATATTCACTTGGAGGGGAGGAAAGTTTCGAAAGGAACACAGGTGAAAGGAACTTAGGTTCCGTGAATATGCGCACGATCATTTTCGAATAGTGGCTCTGGTATTAGCTTCCGCGGTTTACGCACAAAGAAGACTAAAGTCAGGAAACTCTGACAAATAGATGTGGACGCAGGCACAGTCTCTACTTTATCCGTTTTTTATGGTGCCTGTGCGTGCGTGTGGGGCTCCTTCTGATTCACGTCTTGATCTCGGATCTTGCATCGATGACTTCAAGCATCCTCAGGATGGGCCAGGCCTTTGCTTTGGACGACGACATCTTGGCAACGCTTGTCATTCCATAAAATGTCATCAAGGGGTCAAAAAAAGAAAACAAGGGAAATGTGGAAATTTTTGCAGAAGGAAGACTGGGATTGGGTATGTTTTCGCTTGTGCTACTCTTTGTTTTTTTAAGTAAATAATCCGCTTAATTTGTAATTCCTTTTGACAATAATCTGCTCAATTTGTAGCATATAGGATGGAGCCATCAATATGCAAAGTTTTCTTAAGTTCTTTTCATAATCTAAGTTATGAGAGCAGAGAGCAAGATCAAGCGTTGATCCAATTATCATAATGTTATTGGTTTATGTATCACCTGAAAGTTGTCCAAACATATTTTGTATGCTTATTTTGTGCTAAAGAAATCCAATTCTTTTCCTTTTTATTTTTATTTTTGTGCTACTTGTGAAATTTTAATTCAATGCCTTAGGAGTCAATAGAAAATATCTTTCCGAAATATAATTAGGTATTAATATTTGGTGCCAAAGCTCTACACTTTAGCACGAACACTTATACATTGGTTCTCAAACTTGATGTTCAGGACTACTTAAAAATGTTTTTTTAAATAGAAAATTTTAGTTTTTCTTCTTTTTCTCTCTTTTTCCTTTTTTTCCCCCTTTTTCCCCTTATTTCTCACTCAATGGCCAATGACAGCACTAGCCACAAGCTAGGGACAAGCTCGTCAGCCTTGTGCGAAGTTGGTCAACAAGTTCGTCCCTCACCTATGGCTAGCCATCGGTTGAGGAAGAAGGGTGAAAAAGCAAAAATAGGAAATAGAAAATGATAATTATTTAAAAATTACACTTTCTTTTGTCTGAGATATAGCCATGAGATTGAAATCATTTTCCAATTAAATTCCAAATACTAGAAAACATTTCAATCAAGTATCACCAAACAGAAGAAAGCTGATGATCATTTTATGGAGAAACTCAAAAGCCATTCTTCTTTCATGAAGTTTTCCCCCAAACAAACGTGCCCTTAGTTGCTTTATTCATTAGCTATTTAATTCAAGAATTTGATGTATAATTAGTGCAGTATTTTTTTGTGACAAATATTCAGTGCCACCACCATTTGTTATCTAGGATTAATCCATTTAACATGTGTTCATCTCACATATAATTTACCGTATAGGGTCCAATGCCAAAGTCATAGCATCACCTCCCTCCCTTTATATTTGATAAAGAATGGTAAAGATTTACTAACGCTAGCAACCTCTCAAGGGCATCACCCCATAACGGGTGTATAATTCGTTTCACAATTATTATTACGATAGAAGCAACTCTGTCCACAGGAAAATAATTGATACTCCCAAAAGCAATATACTAATTTTATTTATATACAAGCGAGATGCACAACAGTTGATTCCTTGTATCATCAATTCTTATTTCATTGACATAGTGCATACTCAATTTGAGGTCGTGGAGAGGGACATTTCTCTTCACATTTTTGGTAATATGCTTTTCTCATGGTTGATATCTATTTTCCCTCTGGCTGGGCTCAGGAAATTGACTGGGATTGGCTTTGCTGGAAATTAGCGGGACACTTTAATAATGTGAAATAATTATTTTCCTAAGTGGAAGGAGAGTATTAGACAATTATTACAACAGGCGAGGTTTTCTTTAGACCTCGAGCCTAGCACGTTTTCATAGGTCTACCGATCAATCACATATATGAAGTTCTACTTCTCACTATGCAATTTTGGATAAACAAGAGTAAGCAGGGTTCATTCAGGTTCAATTTTACATGGATCTCCACCAGAAAATAACGATACAATCATCATGCATAAAATTTTTCCCTATAAACGCATGTCGCAAACCCCACTAGCCTCATCAACTGTCAATATGATATTCTAATGGCGAAATTGGATGTAATCAAAACATATGGTAAATTAGAAACAATGGTGCCACTTTGAGGGATTTTATGGATCGGAAAATCATTTAGGTACATGCATGTGTTCAAGCAGCATCAGTTCCATTATACTAATCTTTATATTGGATATATTCTCTCTTCATCTTCTCCTCCTCTTGAAGAGTCCAGTCTCATTTCATTGGGCAAGTGAAAATGCCAAGTGATTTCCTCCGAGACCATTTGGTAAAATCAAGATCGTACTAGGATTGTGTTTCCATTCTTCATTGGCTTGCGCTAAAGTTCGCTTTCTTTCTCACTTTCCATACATAGGCGCGACCATTCTTTTAAGTCTTGGGGGCCCCAAGTCGCGCCTACTCAGAACGCAAAATTAGAGGAAGCAGAAGTGACATTGCCAATCACTTTCTGAACTCAGGAGATTGTGTGTGGATATTCATTTGGAGGGGAGGGAAGGAGGAAAGATTCGAAAGGAACACGGGAGAAAGAAGACGAAAGTCAGGAAGACGACAGTCAGAAAGACGAATACCTTAAAGTTTCCGCGGTTTACGTGCAAAGAAGACGAAAGTCGGAAGAAACTCTGACAAATAGATGCGGATACAGGCACAGTCTCTACTTTACCTGTTTATGATGGTGCCTGTGCGTGTGGGGCTCGTTCTGATCTACGTCTGACTTTCTTTGGCCTTATTTCCACTGCGTACGTCGTACTTCACGAAAAAAATGATATATAGATGAGAGCTAGAGCTTGGAACCCCGATCGGATAGTAAACAATCTGGAAGCACATCATTCATCAGCTCTTTCAATGGCTGCTTCTTCGAATCTGAATAGGAATTACCATGTGTTCCTGAGTTTCAGAGGCATGGATGTTCGCAAGAACTTCCTTAGTCATCTTTACGCTGCTCTGGACGAGAAAGGAATAAACACTTTTGTGGAATGTGAGGAGCTCAGGAAAGGCGAGCAAATATCAACGGCGCTCAAGAGAGCAATCGAGGAATCCCGCATCGCAATCATCATTTTTTCTGAGGACTTTGCTTCCTCACCGTGGTGTTTGGAAGAGGTCGTGAAAATCATGGAGTGCCAGGAGCAAAAGGGCCTAATTGTGTTCCCGGTGTTCCACAAAGTGGAACCGAGAGAAGTGAGAAGAGGTAGAGAGAGTTATGGGAGAGCTATGGCTAAGCATGAGTCCAACTTCGGGAAGGATTCAGAAAAAGTGAGGAGATGGAAGAAGGCTCTCTTTGACGCCAGTAGCTTGTCCGGGTGGAACTCGAATGACAGGTACGCACAAATATAATGCAGTGCTTGGCCATTGTTAGTTCGTGGTTGTTTTTTAGATATCAAATTATATGTTCTTTTTTGGATCTTTGGTTTGAAGATACAAAGTGGAAATAAAATAGATGGTAGATCCGAAAGTCAAATAACCAAAAGTTCAAGCTAGCGGATTTTTTGAATTCGATTCTTGCTAGGTAGATAGTGAGAAAATCAGAGTAGTTTATGGTACCCGAGTCATTGATGTCTTTAGATGCGGGTTCTCTGCAAAGTTTCCTTGTGCAGATGTTGGCGCAGGTTCACCCAAATCCGTTATTTCTTTTTGTCTTATTATTTGCTAATCTTCTTATGAAACTTTCCTTGTTGCGTTAGAGCTACAATTTCTGCCATGGCTTTAAAATGCTCAAACATGTTTTTCTTTCCTTTGAGTGCTTATCAGTGATGAAGCGGAGCTCATCCGACGCATTGTAAAGGAAATATCAATTCATCTCAACCATAGCCCCTTAGATGTCGCTAAGTGTCCAATTGGAATAGATTCTCGAATTCAAGAACTTGTATCTTTGTCAGAGAAAGAGCTAGGTGATGATGATGATGTTCTAATGATAGGTCTATGGGGACCTGGAGGCATAGGCAAGACAACGATTGCTAAAGCTTTATATAATGCTATTGAGAGACAATTTTAGGGTTCTAGTTTTTTGGCCCGAGTTAGAGAAACTTCGAACCAAAGTAATGGTCTGGTCGCTTTGCAAGAACAGCTTCTATCGCAGATTTTATTTCATAAAACTGTATCGGTTTATAGTGTCGACAGAGGAACTAATTTGATACGGGAAAGATTACGTTGCAAGAAGGTTCTGTTGATTCTTGATGACGTTGATCAGTTGGAACAACTAAATGCATTGGCTGGAAAAAGGGATTGGTTTGTTAAAGGAAGCATTATCATTGTCACTTCGAGAGATAAACATTTGCTAACTTCTTATGGCATAAATTGTGTGTATGATGTTCAAAGTTTAGGACGCGAAGAAGCACTGGAGCTTTTTGGTCGGCATGCTTTTCCAAATGGCAGGAGAGTAGAAATAAGACAAAATCTCATAAATAGAGTACTGCATTATGCTAATGGCCTTCCGTTAGCTCTCGAAGTGTTGGGCTTGTTCTTATGTGGAAGGAATGAATCCGCATGGGAAAGTGCATTGGAAAAACTCTCCAAAAGTCCCGATCAGACTATCAATCGAGTTCTCAAGACAAGTTTCGATGGATTGGAGGAGAATGAGAGGGAGATTTTCCTCGATATTGCTTGTTTCTTTAAGGGGGAACATATAGGATACATTAAGGAAGTTCTTGATCACTGTAATTTTGATACAACCATAGGGGTAGAAATTCTCATAGAGAGGTCCTTGATAAAAAATGAGAACAGGTTCCTACATATGCATGATCTGGTTCAGTTGATGGGTAAGCATATTGTTAATCAGGAATGTCCTGGTGATCCTAGGGGACGCAGTAGAATATGGCTTTTCGAAGATGCTATGGACATTCTATGTGAGACCGTGGTAAAATTTATTTATGTCCACTTCGCCACATCTCGATTTTAACATTTCTCTGATTTGGACAATACAATTCAAATTTCAATGGATAATTTGGTGTGAAGGCTAAATTTGCTCTACTATGGTGCAGGAGATGAATGCAGTAAAGGCCATAGTATTGAACTGGCCCACACCAGAAAAGATTACTATTAGTCCCGATGCTTTCGCAAAAATGAAAATGTTGAGAATGCTCATCTTGGATGTGCATATCTCTTCACGAGGTCCAGTACGTCTTCCTAATGGGCTAATATGGCTTGAATGGCCCAATGCCCCGAATCTAGAATTTTGCTCCGGTCCAAAGAAACTCGTGAGTCTCAATGTCTGTAGCAGTCCTATCAATAGGAGGTGAATTTCAGGTAAGCCCTTGTGATGATTAGCTTTCCCTTTTTATAGCTACAAAATTATTTGCATGCCTTAATGACTGCACTAGCATGTTTTTGGCAGAATTTTAGAAAGTTGAAGTCCATCAAATTGTCTGGATGCAAGTTCTTGGCTAGTGTTCCAGACCTTTCATCGGCTCCAAATCTTGAGATGTTAATCTTGCTAGGTGCACAAGCTTAGTGGAGGTTCACCCATCGGTTGGATACCTTGAAAAGTTAAATTATTTGTCGCTTTCTTTTTGCCTTAATCTTAGTGAATTTCCTACTAGGCTCCAGACAAAATCTCTTAAAATGCTTTTTTTCAATGGTTCTAAAATTGAGAAGTGCCCTGATTTTTCAGTATTAGAAAATCTAGAAATTCTTAATCTAGCTTGGTCAGCCATTAAAGAACTCCCTACATCAATTGGTAATCTTGTTTCCGTGAAGTATTTGTGTTTAGAAGGTTGCAAAAACCTCGTGACGATTCCATCGAGTATTTATAAGTTGAAAAATCTAAGGTGTTTGGATCTCAAGAATTGCTCGAATTTTGTCATGTTTCCAAAGAACTTGAAGGATTCAATTGATCCTGATGGCGATCTGGGATTTCAAAATCTAGAAGAGCTACTGCTTAGTGGCTGCAATCCTATCAGACGTGGAGTTCCTGGAGAGTTCTAGTTTTCCCAATTGAAGTACCTACATCTTCCAAGTAACGAGTTTACTCATCCGATCAATAAGTATGATTCTTGGAAAGGCTTGTTTGTTCATGAACGCAAGCGATTACAAGATTCGTCGAGTCTGCCCTCCGACTGCCTTGAAGTTGACTTGTCGTCATGCTGTAAATCCAAAGGGGGCAATGTGGCCGATGAGTCATCTCGAGGTCAGACTCTCTCTCTCTCTCTCTCTCTCTCTCTCTCTCTCTCTCTCTCTATATATATATATATATATATATATATATTATATAACTTTGAATGCTTGATATGTGTACTGACCATATGACAGAAAGTCCCAAAGACGACAATAGGTAGAGTTTTTATAAGTGGAAGAGAGATGCCAGAATGGATTCTCCCCAGTAACGACGGATTCATATCTTTCATGGTTCCCGGGGACTTGTATGACAATTTCCTAGGACTAGCAATCTATGTTGCTCGTGGTCCGGAGGGAGGAGATATGTCCAAATTCAATTTTGAAATATCTGTGAATGGTGGAAAGTTGTTTAAGGGTTGGCCAGACCGCTTTGGATGCAAACTGGATGGTGTGTGGCTATATTATGTCCCACGCTGTAGTCTGAATGGAGTAGAGAAGCTTATGCGAAACAAGTGGAGCCATTTCCAAGTTTGCTTCGTCCCATCTGAGGTAAGCGTTAAGTGTGGATTCCGTGTAGTATGCAAGCAACAGGAAGATGATCTGAGGGTCTGTACTCCAACACCATCAGTAGATGCAAAAGAAATTGGAAATATCAAAGGAAGAGACTCAGGAAAAAGACAATTTTCAGTAGACACGGAGGAAGAAGATAGTCCAGTGAAAGGGGACTCGACGAAGAAGATGAGACAGTCTTGACAGGGCAAGACTATGGGGTTCCGCTCGCACCAGCCATGATAACGGGTGTTGGTTTCCAAAACATGCGTGTCCAATTGGTCCCGACCTGTTGAGGAAGTGATTCTAGGTGATTTTGATTCCAATGCCTCTTGCTTTCCCATTTTTTATTTCTCTACTAGATTTAGTGATTTCGCATCATGCTGCCGTCATGGTTGGGAAAACTCTCTTTTTGCTCTGTTGGTGTGGACGGCCATTAATCCGATGTTAAGTGGATGCTTGTTGGATGGGCATGGTCTTCCAAGTTGCTCCATGTAATTTATTGCATGGACCTCTGTCACCTCTCTTAATCCAATTGATGTCACCAATACATCATATTTTAAAATTCTGAGATAGCAAGTTTTGTCCAATTTAAAATCTATATCTTCAGGAAAGATAAGTTATTGTCTCCAAGATCAAAGGGTCCATACGGGAAGATTAGTTGATTCCTCTATCGCTGGGGAGATTACTTTGAATAGGTACAAAGGGAGAGCTTTAGCTTTAAAAACTTTGAATTTGAGTTTAAGGACCACGACTCAAAAGGATTTTCATGAAAAGCAACTAGTTAGACATTCGTTGCACAGCGTCATGTAAAATAGGATGAGAAAAATAGAAAAAGGAAAACGAGGGAACTTGCAGTTGCATATGAAAGCACAGGTAGGCAGGACGACTGTAGGACAAGTGCCAACATCAGACGACCCCAGATGAAGCCCAGGTGTCCCATGACCCCAATGCGACAATCGACCCTCAAACTCTCGGCGAGCTAAATCTGTTATTGAACGACCCTTGGTGAAGCTTCCCGGTGCTTTGCAACCCTCGATGAACTTTGACGGCATCCCCCAACCCTCGACAAAGTCGCGCCTGCCTCCCCCAGCCTCCTCTGCAAAGCTTCATGGCCATAATCAACCACGGTTTTTCTCTCTCTATCGAAGGTTGAGGGGTAACACTAATACAGTTCTGATGACAATATTTAAAGAAAGCAACCTCATTAAACCCGTGTATTCCAAAAGTGCTAAAGCGCAAAAGTTGGGGCTTAGCTTGAATTTGAGCATTTTTCAAAGTAAAATTTTGCACCTAAATCTTTGAAATTATATAACCAAACATCAAAACTTTTGCTCAAAAGCCTTTGAATGACCAAAACAGCTTAATTCAAGATGATTAAATCCTCAAATTTTTAACGACCAAATTGGACAGAATTAAAATGGATAGTGAATTTGGAATAAAAGTCCACTACGAGGGGATTTTAGGGCCTAAAATTGGACGGGATTGCAACAGAGGGCAAAATCGGGAGAACGATACTACTTTAGGGGCTTTTGTTAATAAAAAAATAATGCGGGGTAAATATGCTCGAAATAGCATCGGCTTAAGACTTCTTGCGAATGACATATATACATTCTTCAATCTTCGTATTCCATTCTCCTTTTGAAGGGCTGAGTCCCATCTTATTGGGGAAGCGCAAAGCCAAGCGGCATTCCGATAATCGCCTGAGAAAAGTGATAAGTCCAAGTTCGTACCAGCATTGCCTTTGTATCCTTCACGGCTCACGCCAAAGATCTATTACCCTTTCCCACTTTCCATCCCATTAGCCACCCTTCCTTCGAGTCTTGCCGGCCCCAAGCCGTCTATTTTAAAATGCAAAGTTCAATAAAATAGAAATATTGCGAATGCAAGTCACTTTCTCCGAGACTTGAAGGCTTGTTACTATGTTATCGGTTCCAAATTTTTTAAGGGTTCGGGATCATGCTCAATTACTCTTTGGTGGTGTCTTTTTTCTTTTAAATGTATAGCTTTATCCGATCATATTACACGTGTTCATCACGCATTCAATTTACCGGACACGACGAAAATCATAGCACTATTCTCTTCTCTCCTTCTCGACCATTAATTCCATTATTAAGGATTCATGATCATATTCACCGGTGTTGTCTTCTTCAAACATATGATTAATCATATCGCAACACGTGTTCATTTTTGCTTTATCACTAATGGGAAAGAGCTAGTAACATTAGCCACCTGCTTCTTCTGAGCGTCGCAAATATTAGAATATTATCACATTGAGAGTAACACCGCCCATAGGAAATCAACTCGAAGCTATATTTTGATTCTATATGAACATCAAATCATCTCAGCGCATCTTGTTATGATGTGTCGGAAACAACAAGATTCATTGATCATATTATATCAAGTCATAAAGTTAGAAAAAAAAAGTGCAAAAACGTACCCCTTAGCGTTATCGGTAATTCTAACATGCAACATCAAAATAAGTATGAATTTCAGACATAAATGCACAAAGTATATAAAACAATTTTGAACGAGTTTTCAGTAGGTATAAGAAAGTGTCTCTGTAGTAGTCATCACTAAAAGTGACAGTATCAAATCAGGCATCCGCCTTCCCTAATACTTTTGATTTGTTCTGAACTAAGCAAAATCTGAAGTACGACTCAACCTTTGCAGAAATGCCACGCAAAATCCCAAAAGCGCGAAGCAGTGTTGGGCAACTTCTCAAGCAAAACCTCGGCCCAACCCCAATTGAAACAACACCCAGTTAATTCTAACTAAATGGGCCTTTTCTCTTGCCGATCCTCTCCCTTAATTCCAACCTTATTGAAAACATGAAGTTGGATTTATCGCATCCCGAAGGTTATTATTGTCTTTAAATTACCGAATTGCTTTCATCATGCTTTCACTATCTTTTTAGTAGTCTTAAATGATGTCACTAGGGTACTCCTATCCTTATGTCGTTTGCAATAAACTTTTAAAAAACTTTTTAAAGGAATTCATTTTTGCTCTAAAAGAAATCAGTTCGCTTGCAAAACATATGAAAATCTCCATTTTGTTTTTTTTTTTGGTAACCGATGATTTCACCACGAGTCCCCCATGTCTGAACGGCACCAAAAAGCCAAGCCTTTACACTTCAGGAGAGACTAGCACAGGACCGCAACACCTGGGCCCCACTTAAGATGCTAGCAATTGTGGTTTTGAACCCTTAACCTCTAGAATAATGTATAAACTCTTAACCAACACAGCTACCCTTTTTCACCAATTTGTTGGTCACTACAAAACATGGAAATAAGATAATTTCCCATAGATTCAATCCCCAACTCTTCTCTTAACAATTAATAATGGCATAGTCACTTACAAGTGGAATCGACATTTGCAAGTCACTTGACAAGTCGAGAGCTGTCGACTTCAATATTTTGATCAAAAAACGAAATTGATAAATAAAAATATACTAACTTTGCCTGATGGATCATATAAGAAAATGGCTCATATCTATTGCTCAAAAACACCTATCTGAAATTAATTGTTAGGAGATAAGGCCACAAAGCAGAGTTGTCTGGATCTCGAATCTCATATCCATGACCTCAAGCATCCTCAGGATGGGCCAGGCCTTTGTTCTAGATAACCAGTTCTTGCCAGCGGTTATCATTTCATAAATATCATCAAGGGGCAAAAAAAAATTAAGGGAAATGTGGAAATTTTGAAGAAGGAAAATTGGAACTAGTAAATAATCTGTTGATAATAATTTGCTCAATTTGTAGTGTATAGGATGAAGCCATCAATATTCAAATTTTTCGTAACTTCTTTTCATGATCTGAGCGCAGGGAGTAAGATCAAGCAGGATCCAATTATCCTAACGTTATCATTTATGTATTGCCTAAAAGTTGTGAGAACTTGAGTTTGTACACTTATTATGTGCTAAAGATATCCATTTTTTTTTCCTTTAAAGAACATCTTTACCAGTTTTATGTAAGTTATTATTTTTGTGCTACTTGTGAAATTTGAATTCATAGGCTTAGGAGTCAACAGAAAATGTCTGCCCGAAATTAATTAGGTATTCATGCATAAGCCGAAACTCTAAGTTTTACCACAAAATCTTAAAATATTGGTTCTCGGATCTCGACTTTCAGGATTGCTTTAAAATCATATTTATGAGAATTCAAAAAATTTAATTAGTCTTATATTATTTAATTTTTTTTCCTTTTTTTCCTTTTCTTTCACTTTTTTTATCCTTCCTTTCTCAGACGATGGCTATTGACATCACTAGCCACAAGCTAGGGACAAGCTTGCCAGCCTTGAGTGAGGCTGGTGGGCGAGCTCGTCTCTCACTTATGGCTGGCCATCGGTCGAGGAAGAAGAGAAAAAGAAAAAAATAAAATTTAAAATAATTTGACATTTTTTTTTTGTCTGAGATATAGTCAAGAGTTTGAAATCATTCTTCAATTAAATTCCAAATACTAGATATTATGTTGCAAGAAAGATTAGATTTCATTAATGTGCAACGGTCCTTTTCTAAGTCTAAAAGTACAAGTCTGGGTTGAGCTGTGCAAAGGCTAACATGGTTCATTCTTTTCTAATGTATAGGTTTAAAGGTAATTAAGTTTTCCTTTAATAATAGAACTAGAAATAACATTTTAATCTTCAACGAATTGATTGAATAGTTGAACGCTCACCCAGCATATCATATAGCTAGTCAGGAAGTCCCCATTTAAATTAACTTTAAGGGATTACGTCCACCAACGGCCTATTCATGGAGCCTTAATCCACGTGGATGAGACGACTTTGGTTGCATTCATAGGGTTTAATCAAGTGAAACTTCGAATCCGTTGATAAAAAAGACAAATATATGTAAAAAAGAAAATCCTATTTATTGTTAAAAAAATCTGCTATAAATTTCCAAATCATTTTCTGAAAAAAAAAATGATCATTTTCGATCACATATCACCAAACAAAAGGAAACTAATCATTTTCTGAAAAAATGATTTTCCGAAAAACATTTTTCTATCATGAAGTTTTTCCTCAAACAAACGTAGACTCAGTTTCTTTATTCATTAGCTATTCGATGGTTTCTTTATTCATTAGCTATTCGATGCGAAAATTTGATGTACAATTAAAGAGATCTCTAAATTAGTACAGTATTTTTTTTTTGTAATAAATATTCACCACCGCCACCATTTGTTATCCAGAATTAATCCATTTAACATGTGTTCATCTCACGCATAATTTACCGCACAGGGTCCAATTCCAAAATCAGAGCATCGCTTGTACTTCATAAAGAATGATAAAGAGCTACTAATGCTAGCTACCTCTCGAGAGGGTCACCCCCATAAAAAAGGCATACACTTCATTTCACATCTTATTACAATAGAAGTTACTCCGCCCACAGGAAAATAATTGATACTCCTTAAAAATGATATACTGATTTTATTTAGACATCAAATTATTCCATTTTATGAGGAGAAGAATCTGCATATGGCTGCTTATGACTGGAGATTATCTTTCCAGAATACAGAGGTAGTCTACTCTACTTTGTTTATCAAGTATTATCTCACTATATCCATGGGATTTGGGAGTATAATCATTGTATGATCATCTCCTAGTCCTGTATTGCCCGGAAAAACAATCAACACATGATATAATTTGCTCATCAGTCGTTGCTAATGCACATAATGTTGTTACTTAACAGAGCATAAGAATTGGGACAGATCGATTGCATAAATAAAATCCTTCTCCTAAAATTTGACTGAAGCTGATTCAGCGAAGCAAGTTATTATCGTAAGAAAGTTATCAAACTACTTTGGTTTGGTGCAGTATGATTGCTTATTAGATTTCTATGGTTTCAAGTACATGTCCATCGAGCAAGAGCCAAAGATAGCCGTCTGCGTCTCCCGTTGTCCAATTTGAGAAGCACTGAGTTTGTGTCTTACTTAGCAAAGTGTAGAACAAGAAGTTATGGAAGTTGGTCTGATTCAAAGATACATAACTGGATGTTCTGCAGATTAGAGATCGAGCTCTCAGCAGACTAAAGAGTACAATAGAGCCCATGTATCTGACCAACGGGTGCAAGAAAGTGGTGGTGGTTCCTCACTCAATGGGAGTCCTCTATTTCCTTCACTTTCTAAAATGGGTCGAAGCGCCTCGTCCTATGGGGGGCAATGGCGGACCTGGTTGGTGTGCCAAGCATATTAAAGCAATTATGAATATCGGTCGCCCATCTCTGCGTTCCAAAGGCAGTTATTAACTTACTCTCCTCCGAAGGCAAAGATGTTGCCATCGTCAGGTTAGCTTTTACTTGCATCAAAGGACATGTGCTATAGAATATTGAATCTCATTAAGGTAGATACAGTACTTCATGCACTAGCTTCATATTATAAATTTCATCTTATATAAATTTATAAATGACTATGAACTAATTGGGATGGTTGCTAGTAGTTGGAGAAAATCTAATGCGCATCAATTTGTTTTTGCCAGTAAATGATTGCTATGAAGTTGTTCAAATGATTGTCGGGCTATATTCCTTTGCAGAGCAATGGGTCCTGGGGTTCTGGATTCTGAAATTCTTGGGCTTCAGACTCTGGAACATGCTATGCGCATGGCCAGGACATGGGATTCAATCATCTCGTTAGTCCCTAAAGGAGGAGAGACCATTTGGGGCGACTTGGATTGGTCTCCGGAAGAAGGGCATGGTTGCAGTCTGGCCAAGAGAAGAACCCTACAATCCTCTGGAATGAACTCAACCCACGTTAATGGAAAGAGAACTTTCAGCGTCGTGAAGGACCCTGCAAAGTATGGAAGAATAATTTCTTTCGGCAAGGAGGCATCATATTTACCTTCATTGGAGCTCCCGAGTGTTGATCTTAAGGTACAACTGTTTTCCTTGATTTCAAGTCTCACGTGTTATAGATTTCCGGTTTCTTGATTTTCCAGCTTGGGGTCTCCAACATCATGTTTTTTTATGTGCGCCATCTCAAAAAAGGTTGTCTTAAGAAAGTTCCCAACTCTCATAATCATTAGCTCAGAGAAACGTCGTTATATAGTGTATGCCTCCGTGATTTGCAGGCTAAAATGTCCTCTAAAATTGATTTATCATTAGTTTTCCTTAATCCTAGTGGGGGGGGCTAGTCTTGTATTGCTCCCAGTATCATGTACCCTGCATAGCTAATGTTCTTCCAACGATGCTACGCAGGCACTTTTACTTGGAAGCTCCTTGGCAATATCTAACTCAACGTGTCAAGAGGTGTGGACTGAGTATGATGAACTCAGCAGAGAAAGCATTCGAGATGTCGCAGATAATAAAGCACATACATCTCGAACTCTGCTCGATCTACTACGTTTTGTGGCCCCAAAGATGATGCAGCGTGCGGAGGCTCATTTCTCTAATGCGATAGCCGATAATCTCAACGACCCCAGATATGACCACTACAAGTACTGGTCGAATCCGCTCCAAGTGGAGTATGTCTCGATAATTTGACATTATATCATCTTAAGAGTTTCTCTTGCTTGAAGTGTAAAGTTTCTGTTTTATTAAACATAATACTATTTCAGGTTGCCAGATGCTCCTGACATGGAAATATATTGCTTATACGGAGTCGGAATTCCCACCGAAAGATCATATGTCTGCAAGATGGCACCCACTGGCAAATCCAAGAGCATTCCCTTCCGTATAGGCAGCACAGCTGAGGGATGCGAGGACAGCTGCTTGAAAGGCGGAATCTACTTTGTGGATGGCGACGAGAGCGTTACCGTCCTTAGCTCTGGCTTCATGTGCACCAGAAGGTGGAGAGATAAAACGAGATTTAAACCGTCTGGAGCCACCATGTACGTGAGAGAATACCGGCACACGCCACTGGTAAGCCTCCTCGAGGGCCGAGGTGCCGCAAGCGGGGCCCATGTTGACATCATGGGCAATGTGGCCTTCATCGAGGACGTCCTGAGGATCGCCGCAGGGGCCACGGGCGAGGAGATCGGCGGTGACAGAATCTATTCCGACATTATGAGGATCTCAGAAAAAAATAAACATACGGCCCTCATCTATTCTGTCAAATAGATGAATCGGATCGGGTTTGGGTCAACATAATCAAACATGGGTCAGACTATATTTGATCAATTTAACACGTTTTGATTCATATTGATGTAGTGTTAATATAATGACTCATACCTAATCCATACTAGATCTGATCCATATTTATAAAGTGTATTGATATTTTAGAAAATCTAGACCCACTTAAACTATTAATATGATAAATTCAAATCGAACTAAAAATTAAAAAAGTTAGTAAATAATGCAAATAGTTGACCAATATAAAAATTACAAACACGTCTTGTGCTCCAAAGCGAAACACTAGATCAAGGGTCGGGTCCCACCCTACCAACTTTTTTTTTGATCGAAAATATCTATTTATATTTATAACTTGAAAGATCTACAAGATATATCACTTGCTTCAGCGCCCTACCAACTAAACTGGTTCCATTTTTTCGAATCATGGACTGGTCCGCAATCCTCAAGAACTGGACCCATCCGATCGGTTCTGACGATTCCCAAATTGAGTGATATATTATGCTCAACTCTAATGGGGTCCTCCCCATCCTTTATGGAGTGTACTATGACACAAGGGTCGCACTAGTGCACCCTAGCATAAACGTAGACTAAGACAGAGTAAGTGCATTTGTTGAGAAAACAATTTCTCCGGAGACGGGGATATAAGACATTTTTTAATAAGTAATTTCAACAAATTCGATCTTACTTAGACATGCATTAAAAAAAATGAATGGATTCACTTTACAGTCCTTAGCGCAACTAAGCCTCTGACTTAAATTACCGTGAACAGTGAATTTTGCTAATTCCGCTTAAACGATTTCTCCCATCAAGAAAATAAACTCAAGCGTTCATCTTCTTTTTCGTGATAAAAATGTCAAAATCACAAACGGGACCAGCTGTCCTTGGATACCCAACGCGGCCTGGCGGGAATACCAGCTTCTTTATCTTTTCTCAAAGTCTTTTGTCTCTCTTTCGTCTTGGGTTCTCAAGAAGAAGATAAAAAAACGTACAAAAAAAAGAGGAAATAAGTTATATGTCAGTTAAAATATATTTAATACTCATCATCACACTAATTCTTGGATTTGGGCATACGCTGGGACAACTCATACTTGCATGCTTACAAAATCTCTCTCTCTCTCTCTCTCTCTCTCTCTCTCTCTCTCTCTCCTAGCTTGGGCATCGACCTGCATATCGAAGCAATGTGAAGAGACAAAGGAACTTCAGGGGCAAGTTAGTAAATTACTAAAGAAATGATATGTAAGAGAGAGTCTCTTAATCCGTGTAACGTTGATGCCAAAAAAGAATGGATTATGGCGAGTGTGTATTGTAAAGTATCGACATCTAATTGTACTCATTGTGATTATATTTTTTTCAGCTAGAAAAGTTAAGATTGCGTTGGCTCCCATTTGATGCTCATGCAATCACTATAAGATCTCCTGGCTTGTAAAAACAAATTAAAATAATTAGACTCCATTTCTTTCTATTTTGACATGACCTTCATCCGTAGATTTAACTTTAGAAGATGGACGTAGCGTGAGAAACACCTTAGGAAATTATAAATCTATTATATTTATATCAATTCAATTTTAAGTTTTTTAGTTATACCAAATTTAGGAAAGGACTAAATGGCCTCACTTGTGGCTAGCAATGGTTAGCCGGTAACTTCACTAGCCCACCCTTGAGAAAAAAAAAAGAAAAGAAAAGAAAGAAGACAAATACAAATACTAAAAATTCAAACTTTTTTTAAAAAATTGAAAACATTATCCACATTTGTATTAACTATACTACATAGGATACCAGGCATCCATGTCTTGTTGGCCAAAATTGACAATAGGAATTAGATTAACAAATCATTAAAAAATTTAGAATTGTATTAGCCCAAGTACAATAAGTATTAAACTTTTTTGGGTAATTTTCCCAAAACACCTCATAGTTATGGATTATCCAACTCATAGCTTACATAACTTTAGGAAACAAATCATTTAACTTAAAGGTGTTATAGTTCTAATAGGATAGAAGCGGGGTGGGTAAAATTAAAACCCTTATAGGATTTAAATGGCAGTGGCTTTGGGGAAGTGAGATGGATTTAGGGTCAACTGCTGAAAACCCATAAAATTTGGAACTGGTAAGGACTCTGGGATGTCAATAGGTAGTGGATTTGGGATGTTGAGGTTAAAAAAGTCGATGCCCAAATCATATATACGTTAATTAAATGTAGATAATTATTAAATCTTTTGATGTTTGGACGGTTTCAAAATTTAATAAGCTTTCTTTACTGAGTTAAAAAAGTCGAAATTACCTATAAAATTTTGTAAAATCTTAAAAAAAAATGTAACATATCTTATGCTTTTCAGTAGCCTCCACCATTTCATAACCCAGCTTCCACTGTTCATTAGATCTTAGACTTTTGTGGACGTGGATCCTAAATTTTGTTCCGTCTTATATTTTGAGACTCACGATATATTTTTATCAATAATGCATGTGTCCAAAATAATTCTTTGTGTTTGCAAATTTAAAGGCTGTTGATTGTATGTTTAGTGCATGATTTTCCATAAAAAAAATTATGGCCGGTTGAGGGTACTCGTGCGATTCATACTGATCTCAATTTTTCAGAGTTTGGTAATGATAAGTTGAGATGTAGACTGATCTGCACTCCAATGTGATCCTTGTCCTTGGTGTCAGATGCTTGTCGTATTAGCAATGACTGGAAGTCATTTTCACACTTGCTATGCAGTGAAATATTAATGGGTAAATAGTATTTTGGCTTCTTTCCTAAACAACAAGCCTTTTTGCCTTAAATTCTCTATCTCCAGATTAAAATTTGAGGTGATGTAAAAAGAAAAGGATGGAAAAAATTAAAAACTCGAGGTTTATTTAGTAATATTATTTACAGATTCTAGGTTTTAACATCACTGGGCCTTTGATGTTAGGAATGTGACTTTAAAATAGACCACATATATCCCCAGATCCATCTCTATCAACCCTATATTTTGGTTTAAATTAGCAATATCTATGGAGTTTAGTCGAGACCTTAATTGAACAACAGTCAATTTCTCGAGTACAGCAATGGCTGATTCTCTGCATTATTGTCTCTTTACTGACCTGTTATCGTGGCCAATTTCTATGTCTCCATCCTTTCCTCTATTATCGATGGACAGAATTGATGAGTTTTCTGTCCTTCATCCTTCGTCACTGTAAATGGTCATTTCAGGCTTTTTCCGCCGACAATGTACTATTCCCGACCCAATTCTTTCAACCTTTCCTCTACCTTTAATGGACAGACGCTGATAAGGTATTAGTCCTACTGCCTGCTCCTTGTGCGGATCGGTGAAATCATATTTGAGATATAGAAGTAACACTCCAATTGACCAAAATTATTAAATTAGAACGCCAATTATAATAGTTACGAGACCAAACTTCAATTAGAATTGTTACATCAACAGTCCCAAGGATGTTAAACTTCTTCATTTCTTTATCTGACATTTTAAACTAGTTTGCTCTCTTCAATACTGCTACTCTACTCATATACGTGACGAATAAACATCATAGGAAACGTAAGCCATAAGTGCCATTGCTTCGTGATCCCTCGTTCTGGTTTTAGTAATCAACAAACTACTTGGGTCTGTTTGGCGTCTTTTTACTTCTAATATTTATTATCTGAAAAACGTTGCAGTTATCATGCAAAAAAAATTTCCCTATAAACATATCTCGCAAACACCATTACTCTCGTCAATTATTACATATGATATTTTAATGGCGAAATTGGAGAAATAGAAATAGATGGAAATTTTGAAACTTTGAGGGATTTTAATTGAATTAAAAATCATTTAGGTACACATGTTCAAGAAGTATTAGTTTGCAATATTCATTGTGCCAGTCCTAATAATGTAGATATATTCTCTTTCTTCTTCTCATCCCTTTCACTATTCGAGTCTCATTTCATTGGACAAGTGAAAATACCGAGTGATTTCCTTCGAGACTATTTGGTAAAGTCAAGTTCATGGTGGCAGCCTTGTCGGCCTCAAGTCGTCTACAGAACGCAAAATTCAAGGAGGCAGAAGTAACATTGCCAATCACCTTTAGAACTCAAGAAATCGCCCAGAACTGGTGCTCGAAAATGATTGTGCGTATTTTCACGGCTCTAGTACTACCTTCCGCGGTTTATGCACAAAGAAAACGATAGTCAAGAAGGAAACTCTGACAAATAGATAAGGACGCGTGCACGGTCTCCACGCTTTACCTGTTTGTGATGGTGCCTTTGCGTGTGGGGGCTCCTTCTGATCCACGCCTAAGATCTCGAACCTTGCATCGATGTTCACGCATCCTCGGGATGGACTTAGGCCTTTGCTCTAGACGACGACTTCTTGACAACGCTTGTCATTCCATAAATATCAGCAAGGGGTAAAAAAAATTTGAAATTACCTATAAAATTTTGTAAAATCTTAAAAAAAAAATGTAACATAATCTTATAATTTTCAGCAGCCTCCACCATGTCATAACCCAGCTTCCACTGTTCACTAGATCTTAAACTTTTGTGGATGTGGATCCTAAATTTTGTTCGGTCTTATATTTTGAGATTCCCGAAATATTTTGATCAATAATGCAGGTGTCCAAAATAATTCTTTGTGTTTGTAAATTTAAAGGCTGTTGATTATATGTTTAGTGCATGATTTTCCATAAAAATATTATGGCCAGATGAGGGTAGTAATAGTCCAATTCTTTCATCCTTTCCTCTACCTTTAATGGACAGACGCTGATAAGGTAGTAGTCCTACTGCCTGCTCCTTGTGCGGATCGGTAAAATTATATTTGAAATATAGAGGTAACACTCCAATTGACCAAAATTATTAGATTAGAACGCCAATTATAATTGTTACGTAAGACTAGACTTCAATTAAAATTGTTACATCAACACTCCCAAGGATGTTAAACTTCTTCCTTTCTTTATCTGACATTTTAAACTAGGTCGCTCTCTTCAATACCGCTACTCTATTCATGTACCTGACGAATAAATATCATGGGAAACATAAGCCACAAGTGACATTGCTGCGTGGTTCCTCGTTCTGATTTTAGTAATCACTAAACTGCTTGGGTCTATTTGGCTCCTTTTACTTCTAATATTTATTATCTGAAAAACGTTGCAGTTATCACAAATTAATTTTTAAAAAATTCAAAACTATACATCTACCGACTTGTAGAGTTATGTGTTTTTCAAAATCTATAAAACGTAATTATTGTCATCTTCAATTTCTTTTTTGTATGGAAAGCAAAATGTAGAAAAAGGTTCCTATAGAGGTTTGAAGTCAACAAAAAATGATGATGGGACATCGCGCAAAATCTTGTAAGATGTTATTGCATATTTCTAAATCATGACAATCATTCTCAGTAACGTCATCACAATAAACATAAATTAAAAGGAAAAAAAATCAGGCCTAAATATGCCCTTAAATTATTTTGTTAGAGCCTAGTGTAGACCTCAGCATCCCTCACGTGTGAATTGCTCGCTTTATGATAAATACGCATCCCACTAAGGCATTCGTACAACCACATGGGAATTTCTCTAAAAATATATTGTCTTAGTCCAACATAGCTCGACAAGATGGTGAGCTCAAATGAGCTTCTAAAAGCTTTTATACTCGTGTTCCAAAATTCCCATCAGTAACCTAACGTTGTTAAAACCCATAATGCTCCTCTTCCTAACACCTATGAGAGGATGACAAAGTAGACAAACTCGAGATCCGATCCAAATAGGGATTAAAAACATGGCGTGGTGAGTGGTAACCCACGAGATTTGAGGCTCAATATCCCCATTTCTCATCCAATAAATGCAGGGGATACGCACGGTTCCTCTAATTATTGAATTCCCACTCTTTTTCTATTTAAATACTCGTGCTACTTACCCATTACGAAAGGCCACGAACAGACAAAAAGTACCAACACTTGTGTCTCATGCCCAAGTTTCTCCTCCTCCGCCATCTCCGCTGCTATTTACTTGTTGTCTCTTCTTCACCCGTGACGCCGGGCGCCTGCACAACTTCCTCACTCGTTTTCTCGAGCTCAGCCGTGATCACTAGATCGGAACGTCAAATTACTCTTAAATCCATATATTTGTCTCAAACCGTTTGAATAGGTTATGGTCAATATCTGACAAAGATAATATCGTCGCTCGGTTAAAGTTACAAGGGTTGTTATCTTTCTAATTAAGTTGAAAATGATATTTTGCATAATAATTACCTAATTCAGAAGGATATCATGTACTGTTACCATTCTCTTAAAGTAAGTATTTCTCTTTTGCATACATCATAATTTTCTCAAGAAGATGACTATGTTAACATAAACCTATCATATATCGTTGAAAATTAAAAAATTGCGAGATTGGGATGAGCAATGATAACTTTGCCTTAGCTTCAGGCCACAACTAAACACCAGTCGATTATTGGGCACAGAAATGGACGATCCCCTGAATTGTTGCGCCTTTACTGGACCAGACGCAGACCCCATCGCCCATGTCCATGTCTCCATCCTTTCCTCTCCCGCTAATGGACAGACATGTATGGGGAGGTATCCAACCTTTCATGCTTTCCCCACAGCAAATGGTCCTTTCGTCCTTGCCCTCTGCTTACAGACCAGTCCTGATGCATTCCTTGCTCGACCATCAATGAGGAAACACCGATTGAATTGAATACTAACTTGAACCCGATTCTAGGCAGTCAACAATGGACTCATGTCAGTACAACATCATGGCCCTTGGTGTCAGATGGCCACTGTATTGGCGATGACCCAAAGTCGTTTTCACACTCTGTAATGATATCAATGGTGGGACAGTACCACGATTTCTTTTCAGAAATGTAGGGCTCTTTTGTACAGGAGTCTAACGCCAGATTTATCAGAGCTGATGGTTTAATTTAATAGTTTGCAATCGGATAGGGTAAATTCGATTTTTTATTTAACCCATCCTGAAAATATGGTAGTAGGTATAGGATCTAAAAAAAAGGAACTGATTACAACGAAGTCAAATACTTTATTAAATCGTAATTTTTACATATATTTTTAGAGTACGATTTCTTGTTGATTTTTCTTTATATATGAATTTAAAGTTTTTGTTAAAGATTTTGCAAATGTTATTGTTGATTTTACTTTGGAGAAGTGTTAACATTAAAAATTTATTACTATTTTAAATAAATGAAAAGTATTGTGTGAATGAGACTAATATTAAATGTAATGTTATGATTTTCGCTTAAATAAATAAAAAGTCGTATAAGATGAGTGATTACAAAACAGGTTCTAATATAAACAGGGTTAATTCTAGAATCGGATCGGAAAAGATGATGAGTCGAGTACATAGTCTAATGCAAACAGGATATAGTACAAGGTCCAAAAAAAGGAACCGGTTATAATAGAATCGGGTATATAATCTAGATGGGCCAGGCCTTTGCACTAAAGAGATCTCTGAATTAGTACTGTATTTTTATGATAAATATTCACTGCCACCATCATTTATTATCCAGAATTATCCATTTAACATATGTCCATGTCACGTATAATGTACCACACATGGCCCAATTCCAAAATCATAGCATAACGTCCTCCATTTGTACTTCATAAAAAATGGTAAGATTTACTAATGCTAGCAATTTCTTGATGGCATCACCCCATAATGGGTGTATATTTCGTTTCAGGTTCCGCTCATCCCAAGTATGCTACCCACACGGCGAGCCAGTTGCTCAAGCCTAAAGGGCTTGCCTTTTAGGGACTTTCGCGGATGCCTTAGCCAGTGGAAATCAAGAATTTTAGCCCCATGTTAGAACCATACGAAGCTGTGTTTCTTAGAGGTTTTTACCAGCATCCAGATATTCTTTTCTATTGACATAAACATTCTTGATCCTATTATGTAGAGTCTTTTAGACTCCTGTGCAGATAATCACTTAGAGTTCTTGTAGAAATGCCAACATCCATTATGGCAGAACTCTCAGTTTTTTATTCATCTCCTATTCAAGCAGAATGAAGATATCAACCCAACAAAAGCTAGCCACCCGGGTATGAATCCTGAGCATCTTGCTCTTACTCAAAAAGAGTGTTTTGAACTCCTCCAACAAGGACTCATCGAGTCTTCTGATTCTCAGTGGGCTTGCGAAGCCTTCTATGTCAACAAACGAGCAGAGCAAAACAGAGGAAAATTTCGTTTGGTCATCAACTACCAACCCCTCAAAACCTTTCTCAAAGATGACAAATTTCCTCTACCATCCAAAAAATCTCTTTTCGCTAGCCTATACAAAGCCAAGATTTATTCCAAGTTTGATCTTAAAACAGGATTTTGGCAACTTGAAATCCATCTTGATGACAGATCCAAAACCGGATTCTGCATTCCAAATCAGTACTATCAATGGAAAGTCTTGCCGTTCGGGCTCAAGACAGCCCCATCCCTTTTCCAGAAAGCTACGTGCCAGATTTTTAGTCCAATCTTAGACAGTGCTGCCATTTACGTATACGACATATTGCTTTACAGTCCTGATGAGCAATCTCATGATGAACTTTTTTAAAAATTCATTCAAATTGTTCAACAACATGGTATTATGTTGTCCCAAAAGAAAATGATAATTGCGCAGCAAAGAATTGAGTTTCTTGGAATGAATCTTGACCAAGGAACATACCAGCCAGGTCCACACATTGCAAAGGAATTACTCAAATTCCCAGAAGATGAACTTATAGTCAAACAGGTTCAAACATTTCTTGATATAGTCAATTATATCCGAGATTTTGTTCCTCAATTATCTAAGCTCCTTATACCTCTTCAAAAAATGTTGAAAAAAGAGGCCCCTCCTTGGGGAAAGGACCAGACTGAAGCACTTGCCAAACTCAAGGAGATCATGTAAGATCTACCACCTCTTCATATCCCTTCTACGGGAAAAAGAATACTCCAAACAGATGCCAGTGATGAATACTGGGCAGTTGTCTTATATGAAGAGATTGATGGCAAGAGATATATCTGCGGATATAAAAGTAGTAAGTTCTCTACAGCTGAAACTCATTACCACTCCACTTTCAAAGAAATATTGGCGGTTAAGAATGGGATTAAAAAGTTCAAATTCCATCTTATTGGCCATCATTTCTTAGTGGAAATGGATATGGCTTCTTTTCCCCAAATGGTAAAATTCAAACAGAAGCAAATCCCTCATCCACACTGTTAAGGTGGACAAAGTGGTTTTCAAAATACTCCTTTGAGACCAAACACATTGCAGGAAAGAAAAATGTGCTTGCTGATTTTCTTTCTAGACCCAAGGCCTCCTTGGAAATTAATATGTATGTAAAAAGAAACCATCGTGGAGAAACATACATGGTCCAAGACATAAGAGATAGTCCCAGAAGCGAGTATCCTCCTGAGATACGAGCTGCCATTGAGGAGAACATGTTATTTGAAAGACTTCTTGATTTCTTACAGTCTAGCGAATACGGCATATTCGCTAATTATGAAGGTCTACTCTTAAGACTTGACAGACTCTACCCGAACTACCCATTCATCCATCCACTTACCTGGAGCCCAGACCAGGAATTTCCTGAAGAATTAAAATGGATGTTTTGGTATTTGTTTAACCTGTTTATCATAGCTGTTCAGTTTCCTACTAAGCAAATTTAGCGCACTCTAACAGAAACACTCAGAGCACAGGACCACAGATGCCACAGGTTAAAACATTTGTTTTCTTTGCTAAATTGGTTCATGCCCCTTAGCGCCTGACGCGCCATTTTTCAAGCAGAAAACCACCAGGGACGTCCATAACCTAAAAGACACATAATTATTATCTTTCATCGACCATGGACATTCATCCACCCAACAGGAGATCATGGGACAAGACTATCAAATATAGGAACAAGTTCCTATAGACCTCAGCGTCATTTGCAAATGCATTATGTGTATGGAACATTCCCAAGATGCATTGCATCAGACCCGCAGTCGTACAGAGAACTCCAAAGAATTCTATGTTAAGAGAACAAGACGATTCCCCTAGAAGCCTGGCCATTACATTTAGACAATGTTTCATGGGATTCCAACAATCGCAAGGAATCAGTCCAACAATCTTTGGAGATCTATAGACTCGAACACCTTGAAGGATTTTCTGATCCAGCATCATCATCAAGCACCCAGTCAAATTCATAAAATTCCAGCCTTTTCCAAGACTCTCAAGACTCATGGGCTGCTTATGGACCATTTTCTGACCCATTCCATGCAAGTTCAACACGACCATCCCACCTAATGGAAGAAGAAGTTGAAGCTTTAATCAGAAACTTCAAAAGACAGAAGAACGGCCCAGCCTTCTATCTTGGTGAATCCTCCTCTACACAAGTGGAAGAAGCTGATCTCTCTCTCTCTCTCTCTCTCTCACAGATCAACATAGATCTGCAAGCTTACTAGAACCCGCAAAATTGGCCCTAGCCAATAATGCTGCGAGAAAAGACCCCACCAACACTAGAAAGAGACTCCCCTGCATATCTTCCCTACTGGGAACGAATCATGAGCACCGCCACTATAGATTATGAAACATCATCAAGACAAGTTGAAATCGGAGACTCGGATGACTCTCAAGACAACACTGAAGAAGCTTTCAACCGTGAAAATAGGGACTAACTTTGTTTGTCTCTAGCATGTTTATCTCTAGTATATTTTGTCTCTAGTGTGTTTAGAATGGTTTTCGATCGCTATCACGGACCAAGTATTGTAGCATACTGTAGCAATCATTATAGCAGTCACGGATTGTACTACAAGTATACTGTTTTGCACTGTGTAAACAGTAAAATATTGTAGCAAGTCACTGTAGCACTGTAGCAACAGTAACTTGATTTCGCCTATAAAAGGCCATATGTGTAATGTGAAGAATAAGATCGGGTGATCCTAGTTTGTAAAACTTCTCTCTACCTTATGTCTCCCTAAACACTCTCCCTTCTTCTTCTTAGCTTGGTAAAAACCTCTAGAAAATGCAGCTTGGTCTGGTTCTAACATGGTGCTAAAGTTATTGATTTCCGCTGGTTAAGGCATCCGCGAAAGTCCCTAAAAGGCAGGCCCTTTAGGCTTGAGCAACTGGCTCACCGTGTGGGTAGCATACTTGGGATGAGCAGTGGTTCCTTATTCTAGATGGTATCAGAGCCTTCCTCATGTTAGAATGCAGTTGATTCATGCGCCTAGTAGGTGTTCCTAGTTAGAACTATCCAGTGCAAAGAAGAAGATAATCCACAGTATGAGTAATACTCCAACAGTTCTCAATGTACCTATTTCCCTTACCCACTCACCTTCGTCTTCATCACTTTCTGAGTTTCGAATCTCAAATGCCTCAAAGCTTGGCTTCCTATATGAAGTCACCCAAACAGAAGACACAAATATCTCAAAAACCCAGTTATCCCTCATGAATCCATACTCTGCTTTTGCAAAACCATCATCATCTTTCTCCTTCATTCGCTCCATTAAACAGCTTATTCGACATACTCCCCCTCATGTTAAGAAATATGTCCAGTTCTTAAAGTTTGACCAATATCCTATTCCTACCACCGATAAGAAATATTTTGTTACCCTCCATATACCTTTAGAATTTCCCCGACAGTGGGCACAATAGGGTTACACCCACATGCATTGCGGGGTAATCCGCCTTGCTCTCACCTTCCATGGAAGAAAGGGTCTCCCTATAGTCGCTAGAATGACACTTTTGGACACAAGATTTTTGGAGTACCAACATGCTTGTATAGGAACAGTACAAACTACCCTAAATGCTGGCACAATGTTTGTTACACTTTATCCCAACTTTAACGTTGCTCTTGCAGATCCACAGTTCCTCTCTTTTTTGAAGGTCCAACTCCAGCTTACAGGAATTCCGCAGACCTCAGACTCTATTACAGTAACTCTCCACTACCAGATGGTGTACCGTGTATGGAACCATGCACTCGATCTTAACTTCCATGGCAATGAAGATGCCTTATTCATCTCTCTTGAGAATGACCAAGCTTCATGCATTGATGTTTCACGATAGATTCCCAATGAGAAGTTAACCAAGCTTCATGCATTGATGTTCCACAATAGATTCCCAATGAGAAGTTAACCAAGCTTTTGCCTGAAAGCTGGATAACGAACTATGAACAACTTCAACAAAACAACAAGCCAGTCCATTCTATTGATTCCGAATTTATTCAAAAAAAAGATAGCTTGGTTCAAGTCAAGTTCAACAAAGGGAAGGAAGAGGCACCACCACCAATTTTCCCAACTCTTTTCCTGATCGAGTCATGTGTATCAGATCCGGTACCTGAAGATGATAATCCAGCAAAACTCATTGAGTTTTTCAAATCAGACGGACATCCAGTTCACCATTATAAAGATTCCTATGGGCATTGTTTTTGGGATCCATGGTGCCAATGTTCGTATTGCATCGACTCACCTTATGAAGTTGACCCATCGGCGAGAAGAAAGCCTCGAAAGAACAAAAAAAGGAATGACCCACTCTACCAAAGATATCTCGAAGGAGATCCCACGGTAAGTCCTCTTGGTGATGAGATGGGATACCAATTTTTGGTATCATACTCCTCTACTACTCCAATCTCCGTTGAAACACATGAGTCAACCACATCACCCCAAACACCACCATCATCACCCCTTCCTACACCTCCACTTGCTAAAAAATCAGCCAAGTCCGTTGTTTTACCATTTTATAAACCCATCCAGAAATGAATTAAAAAAAGTCATAGTCCCCTTCGTTAACACTTCCTACTACTTTTGATGAAATGAATAAAAGTTGTAAACCTTCTCCATCATCTCCTATACTTGAAATCTGCATGTTCAAAAAAAAAGGATTTTCCTCTTTTGACTAAACAAAATGTGCGTCTTGAGTTTCCTCAATCCTAAGAATTCATAGACTCTAAACGTAGACATCACCATATGCCCAAGATAAACATGCCCAAAGAAGTGGATGAACAAGGAAGGCCCAGGAAAACCAGTGCTGCAGAGGCAGTACTAAACTGACAATCTGAAATTCTCTTGGCCCAGAATGAAGCCCTCAAAACCATCAACACAAAGGTTGAGGATGTCCACCATAGTGTCAAGCTCCATCATGATGTTATTCGAAAAATGCTTCAAGATTTTCGAAAACGACTTTCAGATCTAGAAGAAGGAAGAGTCTATTCTTCCTATCTAGAAGATTCAACAAATGAGATAGAAAAACTCAAGCGGCAGATAGAGTTCCTTCAAGAAGGACAAATGTCCCCCGCTCCATCATCAGAATTCATCTCTCTAGAAAAACTCAAGGTATTAGTACCTTCATATCCACTCTTCATACCATCTGAACCAGATCGTTCTGATCCTATAAGGCTTAGAAATATTATTCGGGACATGGAAAGAAAGAAAAAGGCCATAAAGATGGGAAAAGAAAAAATAGGTTCACCTTCTGATCCAGATCAGTTCAAACAACTGATGGTGTCAAATCCCTTAAAAAGATACCTAAAGGATTTGTCTACCAAATCCCCTAAACCTAAGCAGTCTTTCTCTACCATATCAACCATCAAAACCCCAGAAGACTCTGCTTCTGAGGATGGCATCCCATAAGAATTTTCATCTTCATCCACCGGTTCTATCCCTCCTCTCTATATGGCTGATCCCGATCCAGATCCTCCAGAACCAATGCATGAAGACCCGGTCTCTGAACCCCATATTGTATTTCCCGACTGAGCCCGTCCATCCCACTTAAATACAGGGTTTTTCACAATATATGACATCCCTTTTCCCAAATGGCCAGACCGGTTTGAAGAATTTCATTTATGGCTCATTACCAAAAAATTGACTAGAGACAGTAATTATGACATTCTCCTAGAATTTCTTTTAAAATTCACCGGTTCACTAAAAGACCGATGGAATTGTGTGCTTAAAGCAAATCAGCTCGAGTTCTTAGTCTCGACCAATTTCAAGGGCAACATTCATGCCTTATATAAGTACTTTTGTGGAGATATGGAGGATACTAAGGAAGCCCAGAGACGAGAGTTCTTTGAAAGAAAATGCTATTCTCTATGGCGAATGCTATTCTCTATGGAGAAAAGACCTAGATCGCCATTTCCAGATCATGCATAACCTTTTTTATGCCTTGGGAGCAGATGACAATCTCAAGCAAGTCTTCCTTCACTCCATTCCAAAGGAAATCACCCAAGTGGTTGAAAAATCCCTTGGCACAAAAAATAAGAAGATTGCAGAGGTTACTATTGGCCAACTTCAACAAGAAATCCATATGGGGCTTGAAGAACTTTGTAGCAGGAAAAAATCTTTCCAGCAATTCCTCCAACAAAGCCCTCATTTGAACAGAAACTGTTCAAAGGATTATCTGAAGATCAAATGCCGTAGAGAAAAGGATGCTGTTTGTGACCATTGCAAACACAAAAAGAAGAAGCACTTTGGCAAATATCATCTTTCTGATGATAATTTCCACCATAAGCGCTTCAGGAAAAGAAGGTTTCTTAGAAGGAAAAGAAAATCCTTCCATCCCAATTCCTCTGGAAAAAGGAGGTTCTCCAAGTCCAAGTCCAACCGATGTTATATTTGCAACAAGAAGGGACACTTTGCCAAAAATTGTTCACAGGCAAAGAGAAATAATATCAACGTCATCATGCAGATACAACAACAAACTGGCATATCCCTTGAAGATGACGACTTGGAATCAATATTCTCTATTGATGATGAGCCCTCAGATGAGACAATTTGTCCCATCCCATATTTTCCAAAAGAAGAAGAAGAAGAAGAATATAGTGAGAAAGATCTCTTTCACTTTGCTCCATAGATACTTTCACAAGATTCATATTACATCACACCATATTTTCCTGTTAAAATCTTTCTCTCGAAATACTCCAAACCCATCACAGTTATAGCCATGATAGACTGGAGCACATGCATATTTATTTGACCCAAAAATACTTCCAGATGAATGCTGGACACCTCATATCTGGTATTTTACTTCAGCATCCGGAGACACTTTTTCTGCTAGTGTCAGGTCAAAATCCATTACCATACAGTTCTTTCTGTAGTGTTCCATTACCACCAAGGTCCTTGGATGCTCATTTCCAAACAAAGATCTTAATCATAAGATGGGATATTCTATCCCAGATTCTTAAGCTCAAAATTATCAGTGGAAAATGCCTCAAATTCAAAAGCAACTCTGCGCACAGGAAAATAATTGATACTCCCAAAAGTAATATACTGATTTTATATATATACATGCGAGAAGCACAACAGTCGATTCCTTGTATCATCAATTCTTATCTCATTGATACAATGCAAGCATACTCAATTTGAGGTCGGGGAGAAAGAAATGTCTCTTCACATTTTGGTAATTTGCTTTTCTTAGGGTTGATATCAATTTTCCCCTGGCTGGGCTCAGCATATTGATTGAGATTAGCTTTGCTGGAAATTAGCAGGACACTTTAATAATATGAAACAAATATTTTCCTACATGGAAGAGAGTGTTAGTCAATTAGTGCATAATTACAATAGGGCAAGATTTTCTTTAGACTGAAAGCCTAGCACCTTTTCATAGGTTGACCGATCACTTATATAAAATTATAATTTGCAATATGCAATTTTGACTTAACAACAGTAGAGGCAAGTAGGGTGAATTCAATTTTCTCTAATTTGACATGGATCTCCATCGAAAAATAACGAGAAGGTCATCATGCATAAAACAATTTCCACAAACGTGACTTGCAAACATCTTTAGCCCTTGAAGCAATGGTGCCCCTCAAATATCATGTGTGTCAGCTGTCACATAGGCTATTCTAATAGTGAAATTGGATAAAAAAAATATATGATAAATTTGAAGCGATGCTCCTTTAAAAAAATTTATGAATTTTTTTTTGGTCAGAAATTTACGTATTTCATTCATGAAATTGAAGAATAATGAAAAGACAAATCATCGGCTTCTAAGAAAATTAGATGCAAAAGACTAGAGGGAGGGTAATTTAGCCAAGACTGAGGGAGTATTTGTGTCCTTTGGGCCTTTGCGATCCAGTCCGCAACCTTGTTGCACTCTCTTGGGCCGTATAGAAGGCTGATGTTGGTTTGTTTTTGCAGGCGGGCCTAGGCTTCGAGGATAAGGGCATGTGCGTCCCACCGGATTAGATCTGCAGGTGCTCTTATCAAATGCACTAGATCCTCACAATTTGTCTCCATGACTACTATTCTCTCTTCGTGTACGGCGTCGAAGTGTTTTAGGGTTTCCATCAGGGCAAGGGCTTCCGCTTGGAGAGGAGAAGAGTTGGTGGTTGATATTGCAAATCCGTCCGACAGAATTCCTTTGTGGTCTCTACAAATGCAAGCGATTGCGCTTTCTCTAGTGTTCGGGTCAAAGGAACCGTCTATGTTAGCCTTGATTGCTTCGGCGGGTGGAGGACTCCAATTCGTCGGTAAGAGATTTTTCTTTTTATGCTTTTTCTGGGTTTTATCTGCCCATCTAATGAAGCTTTCCTTTTCTGTGTTGGCAAGCATGATGATTTGGGAAGGGTTAATCTGTTGATGTTTGAAAACGAGTTGGTTTCTCGCCTTCCAAACCTGCCACAACAACTCAGCTAGGAAATCAAAGGATATGGTGGTATGTGAAAAACTAGCAAGCCACTTGTCCATTCTGCTAACTGATTGTATGTGTACTGTGATGCCGATTTCAGGGGCTTCCTAGACATGCTTGGTCCACGAGTAGAGGAGATATGTTCAACCGTTTCTGGAGCTTGCTTACAAATTAGACAAATATTTTTCGACGCTACTCCTTTGCGCATTAGGTTATCTTTTGTGGCTAATGCATTTTGACATAATTGCCACATAAAAAACCTAACTTTCAGTGAAGCTTGAATTGTCCATATCTGCCTCCAGAGCTTTCTCGGGGTTGAGTATGAGGATGAGGGTAGATGCCGTGTTTTGTGTTCATAACAAGCCCTCAGGTAATTGTAGGCGCTTTTGACTGCAAATTGCCCTGAATTTGAGTGCTCTCTCTTTAACTTGTCCTCCTGAATTTGTGGGTTTATACGAATAGACAAGATTTCTTTGGTTGTGTTTGCATCAAAAGTATTTTCAGTCATGGTCGCATTCCAATTTGCACCTTCTGTATCAAAGAGTTCAGAAATCCAAGTCGGATCATTTCCGTTGGTTGGTCCCCCAATTAGTCCCCTGGCAATCCACTTGTCTTTTCTTATGTTGATTTTTCGACCATTTCCAATAACTCAACAAGTTGCATTTTTTTATAACCTCACGGCCCTACAGTAGACTTTGCCAGCCCCACGAGGATCGATAGCCTTTTAAAGCATGTAAAAAGATGGTATTTGGAAAGTATAATCCTTTGAGCACCTTCCCCCATAATGCATTAGAATTTTGAGTCAAAAGCCAAGCCTATCGACTAAGCATAGCTTTGTTGAAATTAATGAGGTCTCTGAATCCAACCCTCCTGCATCTTTACATTTCTTTAAGGTGTCCAATTCTTCCAATGCATTCCTCTTTGGGAAGAGGAATTATTCCACTAGAAACTGGCAATTTTCCTTTCAATAGCGTCGCATATAGACACTGGAATTTTAAACATCGACATGGCATATTGTGGCAAAGCTTGTACCACGGTCTTTAATAAGATATCTTTTCCAACCTTAGATAACAAACTCTCCTTCCATCGTTCCAGCTTCTTGTTAACCTTATCCATAATCCATGAAAACATGTTCTTCTTGAAATCTCCCCAGTCAGAGGGAATGCCGAGATATTTTCCAGTTTTTTTAAATTTCTGGCATTCTCAATTGAAAGGCCATATTTCTTTTCAGAGCTTCTGGGCAATCTTTACTAAAATAAACCCCTAATTTGTTGAGATTAACTATTTGACCCGTGGCTACACAGTACTAGTTGAGTATTTCAGTAAAGGATTGACATTCAGAAACTTTCCCATCAAGGAAGAGAATTAAATCGTCCACAAACATTAGGTGAGATAAAATAGGGCATGCTGAGTTTAACTTTATACCTCTGATCACACCATTTTCTGCTCCTTGCTTAAAGAGTGTGGAGAGAACATTTGCTATGATGATAAACAGGTATGGAGAAAGTGGATCTCCCTGCCTTATACCTCTGGTTGGTGTGAAGAAAAGAAGTTGCTCTTCATTTAATTTGACACTTTATTGCACTGTGGAGACACAAGTCATAATCCAATTAACACATGTGTGATAGAATCCCATTTTCAACATGCATTCCTTTAAGAAGTCCTACTCTACTCTGTCATATGCTTTCTTCATGTTGACTTTGGCTATAGCATTGAACTTCTTTTTCCTCTTTCTATTCCTCAACTAGTGTAAAACTTCTTGCACAATAAAGATATTGTCTTGGATTTGACGATTGTTGACATAAGCACTTTGCTCTTCTTCAATAATCTCTGTTAGCCATATTTTCATCCTATTCGCCATTATCTTTGAGATAATTTTGTATGTGAAATTGCAAAGGCTTATAGGTCTGAATTGATCTAACTTTTCAGGGTGGGGTACTTTGGGAATCAAGGTGATAACGGTTTTGTTTAGGTCTGGATGGAAGAGCCCTGTACTGAAAAAGGTTTGTACTTCTTGAAAGACCTCTGTCTTGATTTCATTCCAATGGTTTTGAAAGAATTTTCCATTAAACCCATTTGGTTCTGGTGCTTTGATGGCACCCAGCTGGAAAACAACCCTAGAGACCTATTCCATAGATACTACCTCAGTAAGCTTGTCATTGATGGCTTCACTAATTCTGCATGGAATCTGTTCTAGTATAGGTTTTAAACATCTATCCCTTGTAGATTCGTATAGCTCTTTGAAATAATTAATGCACATACTCTTTAGCTGAGAAGGGTTTCTAATCCACACTTCTTCTTCATTTTTCAGCATAGCAATCCTGTTTCTTTGTCGTCTCTGTAGAGTTGTTGCATGAAAAAAATTTGTATTTTTATCTCCCCATTTGATCCATTGGATACGTGCTCTAATGTCCCAGTACATCTTTTCTTGCCTCCACAATTTCTCTATTTCTTGCTTTAGCCATTTGATTCTGTTCCTTTGGTCACAGTGACTGGTGTTGTTAGTAAGATCTGCAGCTCCTTTTTGAACTTGCCCAATTGCACATAACCATTTGAACAGCTTTTTTTACTCCATGTGAGCAGTTTCTCTGCTACTTTAGCCAATCTTGAGGGAAGAGGCATAGATTGATTTTGACAAGATTGCCATGTTTCAGCTACAATTTCAGTGTAACCCTCATTTTCAGACCAAAAGGCTTCGTATTTAAATACTTTTTTGCATCTCTTAATTTCAGGGAGAAAGTTAAGAAGAAGTGGGCTGTGATCTAAGTCAATTGCTAGCAAGGCTGCGACTGTGGCATTAGGGAATAGAGTTCTCCAATCAAAGGTACACAATGCTCTATGAATTTTCTCTTTTACCATCTCTCCTCCTTCTTTGTTATTTGCCCAAGTAAATGAGCATCCCTTGCTTTCCATGTCGATGAAATTGCAAGCATTAAGGAAGTCTTGAAAGGCAGCTATTCTATAGTTCTCTGCTTTTCTTTTGCCTGCCTTTTCCCATTGGTGCAAAACTTCGTTGAAATCACTAATGTATAGCAATGGAACTTTTTTCGAGTGATTAGATTGTTGAATCTGCTGCCATATTTGCTTTCTGTGCTGAAAATCATTCAGTGAATGAACAAAAGTAATTTTCATTTGCTGCCTAGTAGCTTCTAATATGCAACTCACATCAATCACAAACTGAGAAGAAGACAAAATATTGAGTGTGACCTGCCCATTCCAGAGTAAGGCAAGTCCTCCTGCTCTCCCATAGGATTTACTACAAAAAGTCTTTCAAAATGAAGTCTTCGCTGAATTCCTATTTTTAGTTTCAAGTAAGCATAATATAGTGGGCTTTTCTTGAACCACTAAGGTTCTTAAAGCTTGAATTGTCAAGAGAGCCCCCAACCCTTGACAGTTCCAACAGATTAGCTTCATTTGTGGGATGGTGGCTTATTAGGGCTAGCCACCTAAGCCCACTTCTGGGCTTCTTCCACTAACATGATATGAGTTTCCAATAACTATGTTTCATCACGAGTGTCACAGCTGGTATTTTGGGTTTGGCAGGGAGAATATCTTTTTTCTTTTTGGTTCCAGGAACTTTTGGGCTTTTGCTCTTTGTATATCTTCTTGGCTTTTGTAATCTAATGGACTGTTTGCAATGAATAAGCCGGTTTTCCCGTTTGGATTTCCAGGGGTTTTGAGCTGTATTTTCTTAGAGGATTTCCCTATGCTTTCAACCAGCTGAATAGCTTTACACCTCAATTTAGCCAGTGCAACCAATTCATCATCAGTATTTCCAGAAGGGCCATTATATACTACAATCTTCCCAGAGTTCAAAGGCGATTCAAGTACTATTTCCTCTTCCATGAGTTCTTCTATATCTTTACCATAGAAGATTTCCCAATAAGGGCTAACTTCATTGGCCTCTGCCTTCATCCATGAACCGAAAGGCATATTCTCCAGCATTTCAACCTTACTGTCTGGGCATGGATTTGTATCACAGTACTGTGCATAATGTCCCACTTTGCCGCACACATAATAGTAGTGTGGCAGCCTTTCATATTTAAAATTAAGCCACAAATTTTTGCCCTTATTGCTAAAGATAGAACCCGGCATCAGGGGTGTTGATATATCCAAGGCAACTTTTGCTTTACTCACTTTGCATGTTGTAAACCCTTTGGTTCCAATTTTGATGGTTTTGACCCTCCCAATTTCATTGGCCACTTTAGCTATCACATTCTCCGACATCCATTCTATAGGGAGACCATGAAATTGAACCCAAAACTCGCATTTTGTCAAATCATAGCATGCTGGGGGTAAATTGGGTTCCCACTCATTTAACACTAGTAAATGGTTATCAAATGACTAGGGACCTTGATCTAAGACTTTGTTTCTGTCTAAGGCAGACCGGAATTTAAACTCAAAGATACCTGGCAATAATAAAGAGATATCGACATTTTCCATCCTCCAAGCCCTTTTCATAATATTTTGGAATGCTTGAATGTTGATTTTGGGGTTTTTGTGAAGTTGCCTCACTAATGAGAGTCTGCATTCCCGAAATTTATTCTTAGATATTACCTCATCCACGGCGATAATCTTCATGTTTCCCTAGAGACTACCAAGTTTTTTACACAAGGCTGCAAGGCGAATATCATCATTGTCTTCGTCTTTCATGGAAGCAATGTAGTAAGCTTACTGGTTAGGGTTTTTCGAAATCTCTGTTTCTAGTAGGCATTGTAAGAATGGGGTAGTGGGTTTTAGGGTTTTGGCTTGGTACATGTAATTTTGGGGATTTTCGGTATTGAAAACTGTTGGTGGTGGGGTATTTTGGTTTGTGTCATCTGGGATTACATGTAAGTGGCTGGAGATTGACGAAATGTATAGAAACTAAAGGTGGAAGAAATGATGAAAATGAGTTTTTAGGGTTTTGGCTTGTATCATTTAGGTAAACAAGTTATCGTAGAAAGGAGAATCTGGGGGTGAAGATGGATGCAAGGGAGGGAATGGCACAAGTTTTTAGGTTTCCGACACAGTTGCTAGAGATAAAGAGGTAGGGTTTTGGATTTATACGCTGTCCATAGACTGAGGGAGCTCTTCCTTCTAGAGAAAAAGAAGACCAGTTCTATCGAAACATCATTTTGTTGCATGTCTTCAAGCAATATCAGTTTGCGATTTTCATTATACTAATTCTAATGATGTAGATGTATTTTCTCTCTCTTCTCCTTCTTATGAAGAGCCGAGTCTCATTTCATTGGGCAAATGAAAATACCATGTGGTGTCCTCCGAGACTATTTGGTAATATCAAATTCATATTGGGATTGCGTTTAGATTCTTCATGGCCCTGCGCTAAAGTTCGCTTTCTTTTTCACTTTCCATCTCATCGGCGCAACCCTTCTTTTAAGTCTTGTTAGCCCCAAGTTGTCGTCTCCTCAGAACGCAAGATTCAAGAAGTAAAAGTGACATTCCCACTCACTTTCTGAACTCAGCAAATTGCCCAGAACTGGTGTGTGGGGACATTCATTTGGAGGGGAGGGAAGAAGGAAAGTTTCGAAAGGAACGCAGTTTCCGGAAAAATGTGCACAGTCAATTTCGAATAATAGCTCTAGTATTAAGAAGACGAAAGTAAAAAAAGAAACTCTTAAAAATAGATGTGGACGCAGGAAAATCTCTACTTTTACCTGTTTGTGATAGTGGCTGTGCGCATGGGGCTCCCTCTACTTTTACCTGTTTTTGATAGTGCCTTCTGATTTTAAGTCTTTTCTTTGGCCTTCTTTCCATTGCGGAAGCCGTACTTCACTAACAAATTGATATATAGAGGAGAGCTAGAGCTTGGAGCCCTAATCGGATACTAATCATTCTCGAAGAACATTATTCACCAGCTCTTTTGATGGCTGCTTCTTCGAATCTAAACAGGAATTACCATGTGTTTCTCAGTTTCAGAGGCACGGACGTTCGCAAGAACTTCCTCAGTCATCTCTACGCAGCTCTGGACGAGAAAGGTGTAGATCAGAATGTGGAAACGATAGTCTAGGCAACGGACAGTATCATTAGAAAAATTGACAGAACGTGTACAGCATGTCACACTCACGACTTTAGCAAAAAAAAAAAAACAACAAACCAATCAACCACAGTGATGGAAAGAAAAGAGAGATAGAACTCTATACGTACAACAAGCAAAGGACTGCTTCCAAATAGTAGAAAACCAATGAATACAGTAATGAAAATAGAAGGAAGATAAAACCTGACTTCGGAGACGAAGTGAAGATCGGAGGAACAAATTCGATTCGAGCCCGACAATTTAATGTCGTGTCCTTAAGACAAATTTGCCCGCCTTAATACGTACCTAGGCCGTCGGACAATTGCCTCCCAGGATAGAACGAATCTCTATCTCCCTCTTGTGGTACTCCAAGGGCGAACGCAACTGTATTCGACTTAATCGCACAGAATGTTGAAGTGATGTTATGAACGTGTATATTGCGGTTTGGTTAATTCCCGAATATATATTACAAGAGTGGCGCCTCTTCATGAAGAGACATGTCGAATGCATATGAGACAAATAAGTCTGAGCAAAATAATAAAAAATATTATTATATTCGGACCCGGGCCCGGCCCGATCCGAGCCGGACGGACGGCGCGCGCGTGTGGTGGTCACCGCAAGCAAGCTTAGGTCCTCTCCCTTCCACAAAAGTGGGGTACCCCTTGGGGCCCAACCTCCCTTGAAAGGCTCTCACTAATATACCCTCACTCTCCCCCACATTTAGTCTATGTGGGACTCCACAGCTCACACTTCTCATTCACAAAGGACAAAATAGAGGGAACAAGTCCCAAGTCAAGGGAACAAACCCCCACAAAGGAGAGAAAAAATCCCCACAAAAGGAATACACACCTTTGTGGATAGCAAGGAGCTCAGGATAGGAGAGCAAATATCGGCGGCACTCATTAGGGCGATCGAGGAATCGCGCGTCGCGATCATCATTTTCTCCGAGGACTATGCTTCTTCACCGTGGTGTTTGGAAGAGGCCGTGAAGATCATGGAATGCCATGAGCAAAAGGGCCTGATCGTGTTCCCGGTGTTCCACAAAGTGGAGCCGAGAGAAGTGAGAGGAGGCAGAGAGAGTTATGGGAGAGCTATGGCTAATAACGAGTCCAAGTGTGGGAAGGATTCGGAGGAAGTGAGGAGATGGAAAGGCTCTCTTTGACGCCGGTTGCTTGTCCGGGTTGAACTCTAATGATAGGTACGCCCAAATGTGACGCAGTGCTTGGCCTTTGTTAGCTTGTGGTTATCTTTTCTTGCTGGGTAGATAGTGAGAAATTTATCTCAGAATGAGCGGAGTTCATAGTACCCAAGTCATTGTTGTCTTCAGATGCGGGTTCTCTGCAATTTCCCTTGCGCAGATGTTAGCGTAGGTTCACCCAAATCTATTATTTCTTTTCGTCTTATTATTTGCTAATCTTCTTATGAAATTTTTCTTCTTACGTTAGAGCTACAATTCTTGCAATGGCTTTAAAATGCTCAGACATGTTTTTCTTTCCTTTTGAGTGCTTATCAGTGATGAAGCGCAGTCATCCGACACATTATAAAGGAACTATCAATTTATCTCGACCGAACACCTTTAGATGTCGCTAAGTATCGGGTCGGAATAGAATCCCGAGTTCAAGAAATTATATCTTTGTCAGAAAAAGAGTCAGGTGATGATGATGTACTCATGATAGGTCTGTGGGGACGTGGAGGCATAGGCAAAACAACTACTGCTAAAGCTTTTTATAATGCTATTGAGAGACAATTTCTGGGTTCCAGTTTTTTGGCGCGAGTTAGAGAAACTTCAAACCAAAGCAATGGTGTAGTCGCTTTGCAAGAACAGCTTTTATCGCAGATCCTATTTGACAAAACTATATCGATCTACAATGTCGGCGGAGGAATTAGTTTGATACGGGAAAGATTACGTTTCAAGAAAGCTCTCCTGGTTCTTGATGATGTTGATCAGATGGATCAACTGAATGCATTGGCTGGAAACAAGGATTGGTTTGGTAAAGGAAGCAGAATTATTGTCACCTCGAGAGATAAACATTTGCTAACTTCTCATGGCATAAATTGTGTGCATGAAGTTCAAAGTTTAGGATACGAAGAAGCATTGGACCTATTTGGTCGGCATGCTTTTCCAAATGACAAGAGAGTTGAAATAAGAAAGGATCTCATAAATAGAGCACTGCATTATGTTAATCGCCTTCCATTAGCCCTAGAAGTGTTGGGCTCATTCTTATGTGGAAGGAATGAATATGCATGGGAAAGTGCGTTGGACAAACTCTCCAAAAGTCCCAACCAGACTATCTATCGTGTTCTCAAGACAAGCTACGATGGATTGGAGGACAACGAGAGGGAGATTTTCCTCAATGTTGCTTGTTTCTTTAAGGGGAAATGTATAGAATTCATTGAGAAAGTTCTTGACAGCTGTGATTTTGACACAACCATAGGGTTAGAAATTCTCATGGAGAGATCTTTGATAAAAATGGAGAAGGGGACCCTAGAGATGCATTATCTGGTTCAGTTGATGGGTAAGCATATTGTTAATCAGGAATGTCCCGATAATCCTAGAAAACGCAGTAGAATATGGCTTTTTGAAGATTTTATGGACATTCTATACGAAAATATGGTAAAAGTTATTTATTCAATTTTACTATGTCTTTGTTTTCAAGTAACTTTGATTTGGACAACACGAGGCAAATTTCAATGAAAAATTTGTGTGATGACTAAGTTTGCTCTATTATGGTATAGGAGAAGAATGCAGTAAAGGCCATAGTGTTGAACCGGCCTGCACCTGAAGAGATAATTATTAGTTTTGATGCTTTGGCAAACATGAAATTGTTGAGAATACTCATTTTGGATGGGCATATCTCTTCACAAGGTCCTGCACGTCTTCCTAATGGGCTAAGATGGCTTGGATGGCCCAATGCCTTGGATCTAGAATTTGGCTCTTGTCTAAAGAAACTCCGTGTGTCTCGATGTCAGTTACAGTCCTATCAAACAATTAGGAGGTGAACTTCAGGTAAGTGCTTTTGATGATTAGCTTTTCTTTTTTATAGCTAGAAAACTATTTGTATGCCTTAATGACTGCACTAGCATGTTTTTGCAGAATTTTAGAAAGTTGAAGTCCATCAATTTCAATGAATACCAGTTCTTGGCTAGTGTTCCAGACCTTTCATCAGCTCCAAATCTCGAGAGATTGGGTCTCGATTTTTGCAAAAGCTTAGTGGAGGTTCACCAATCGATCGGATACCTTGAAAAGCTAAAGAATTTGTCACTGTTTAGTTGCTCTCATCTTAGTGAATTTCCTAGTACCCTCAAGGCAAAACCTCTTGAAAACCTTCATCTCAATGATTGTACTAAACTTGAAAAGTTCCCTGATATTTCAGTAAAGATGGAACATCTAAAATCTCTTTATCTAGGATGCTCAGCCATTAAAGAACTCCGTGCATCAATTGAAAATCTCGTTTCCGTGGAGGACATACATTTATATCGTTGCAAAAATCTTGCAACGCTTCCATCAAGCATTTATAAGTTGAAAAATCTGGAGTCATTTAGTCTCACTTATTGCTCCAATTTTGTCACGTTTCCAAAGAACTCGAAGGATTCAGCTGACCCTGATGGCGATCTGGGATTTCAAAATTTGGAAAAGCTATGGCTTAATAATTGCAATGTATCAGACATGGCGTTCCTCGAGAGTTCTTCTAGTTTTCCCAAATTGGCGGACCTCGATCTTTCAGGTAACAAGTTTAATCATCAGCCGACATGGATTGGCAATTATGATTATTGGAAAGGCTTGTTTGCTCTTGAACGCAAGCAATTACAAGAGATTCCTCAACTTCCATCAAATATGGGCATCCCAGAAGAGAATAGTTGTAATTTTCTACATAAACTCCCAGATTCATTGAGTCTGCCCTCCGACTGCCTTGAAGTTGACTCGTCGTCATGGCGTAATGTGGCCGATGTGTCACCACTTGAGGTCAGTCTCTCTCTCTCTCTCTCTCTCTCTCTCTTAACTTTGAATGCTTGATGTGCGTACTGACTGTATGACAGAAAGTCCCAAAGACGAAGAGATTCGAAGTTTACTTTAGTGGAAGAGAGATGCCAGAATGGATTCTCCATTGTAAAGAGGGATCCATATCTTTCATGGTTCCCCGGGACTTATATGACAAGTTCCTAGGACTAGCACTCTGTGCTATTCATTGCCCGGAGGAAGGAAAAGAGTCCACCCGGGGGTTCAATCTATATGTGAATGGTGGACTGGTGTTGAGCAGCGATCTAGGACGCTTCCATCGATTGGAATATGATCACGTGTGGCTATTTTACCTCTCACGCAGTAGTCTGGATGGAGTAGAGGAGCTTATGCGAAACGATTGGAGCCATTTCCAAGTTCACTTTCAACGATGGGACTCGAGCTTAAAGAAGTGTGGATTCCGTCTAATATGCGAGAAACAGGAGGATGATCTGAGGGTCTGTATTCCAACACCATCAGCAGATGCAAACGAAACTGGAAATCTCAAAGAAAGAGAATCAGAAAAAGGACAATTTTCAGTCGACTCGGAGACAGAAGATAGTTAAAAGAAACAGGACTCAACAAAGAAGATAAGATGGTCCGAACAGGGTAAGACTATGGGTTGGCAAAACATCCGGTCTTATTGGACTTATTCAGGTAGTGATTCTAGGTGATTTTCATTCCAACGCCTCTCGGCTTTTTCCCTTTCTTCGTCTCTACTAGAAATTTGTAAATGTCTGCTCCTTCTATCAGAATTCAAAATCGCTATGAAGTAGTGGTTTAACATCATGCCACCGTCATGATTGAGAAACTTCTTATTCTTTTTCCTCTGTTTCCTTATGATTTGTGATGCGGACTACCATTAATTGAAAATTAAGTGGATGCTTGTTGAATGGCCATGGTCTGCTAAGTTGCTTCGTGTAATTTATCACATGGTCCTTTATTGCCTCTCTTAATCCAATTAATGATGCCAATACTTCATACTCTAAAATTCTGAGAGTGAGTTTTGCTTGATCTTGCATAAATGTATATCTTCAAGAAAGATAAATTATCTTATCCAAGATCAAAGGGTCAATAAGGGGAAAATTAGTTGATTCCTCTGTTATTAATGAGCAGATTACATTGGATAGTTACAAAGGGAGAGATTTAAGCTTTAAAACTTTGCATTTAACCACGGTTTTTCTCTCTAGCCAAGGTTGAGGGGTAACACTAATGCACTTGTGATGGCAATATTGAAAGCTAACAACTTTATCCATGGTCAAAGGGTCAAGTGATCACTAGTCCTCTGTTTGCTTCCGCCTACGAAGAAGAGACTCAAGCGCCTTACTTTTGTCCAAGAGCATTCACGGCTCACGCCAAAGATCTTTTTTCCTTTTCCAACTTTCCACCCCATTGGCCACCCTTCGTTCGAGTCTTGCCGGCCCCAAGCCGTCGATTTCAAAATGCAAAGTTCAATAAAGTAGAAAATGATATTGTGAATGCAAGTCACTTTCTGAACTGCAGACTTGAAGGCTCGTTACTATATCGTCGGTTCCAAACTTTGTAAGGTTCCGAATCATGCTCATCGGTGGTGTCTTTATCAGAATGGAACACGTGTTCATCATGCTTTCAATTTACTGGACACGACCAAGATCATAGCACCATCCTCTTCTCCCATTAGTTCCATTACTAAGGGTTCTTGATCATATTCATCGAAAGTGTCTTTTTCAAAGATATGATAATCAATCATTTCGCAATGCGTGTTCGTTTCTACTTTATCAATGATGAGAAAGAGTTGGCAGATCAACCACCCCCTTCTTCGGAGCGTGAAAAATATTAGAATGTTATCAGGACGAGAGCAACACCACCCATGGGAAATAATTCATGCTCCTCGAAACGATATATTGATTCTACAAAAAACATCGAATCATCTCCTCCATCTTGTTATGGTGTATCGGAACCCATATCATGTCAAGTCATAAAGTTAGAAAAATTTGCAGAAAAGTGCCCCTTAACGTTATCGGAAATTCTAACATGCAACATCAAGCTAAGTATGAATTTCATCTATAAATGCATATAGAAAACCTTTTTGAACGAGGTTTCAGTAGTTATACGAAAGCGACGCTGTAGTGGCCATCAATAAAAGTAACCAAGTATCTACAACCCAAATCGGACATCCACCTTCCCTGATACTTCTGATTTGTCTTGAACTAACCCCGTTCAAGAACAAAATCGGAAGTACGGTTCAACCTTTGCATAAATGCCATGCAAAATCCCAAAAGCGCGAAGCACTGTCGAGTGACTTCTCGAGCAAAACCTCGGGCCGACCCCAATTGAAAAAATGCCAGTTAATTCAAACTAAATGGACCGCTTCTCTTGCTTATCCTCTCCCTTAATTCGAACGTTACGTGAAGTTAGATTTATCGCATCCCAAAGTTTAGTATTGCTTTTAGATTATCTAATTGCTTTTACTATCTTTTTTATAGTCTCAACTAATGTCGCAAGGGTACTTCGACGCTTAGGTCGTTCGCTATAAAGCTCTTAAAAATCTTGTCAAAGGAATTCATTTTTGCTCTATAAGAAATGAGTTCGCTCTCAAATCATATGAAAATCTCCATTTTTGCCCGTTGCTACAAAACATGGAAATCAGATAATTTCCTGTAGATTCAATCCTCAACTCTCTTCTCTTGATAAATAAATGGAACTGCATTAAGGAGTCGAGACCACTTCTGGGTGGTGGAGGTGACTGTTTCAACAATGCGGTTGATGCAGAGGGAGATCATCCTTTCAATCACGCTGAACATGAGTGCTCAGATTCCCTTAATCCTGTGAGAAGCTGAATTGGACTGAAAAAAGCTACCCGAGATCTCGACAAAATAGGCGTCTTAGTTCTATACCTGCAGTGTCACTAAACGAAGTGGGTAAAGGCCGTGCATTTCATGTCATCTAGAGTTTTCGTCTCGATGTCATCTCTGTAGAACTCTGGATCTGTATAAGGAAACGCACACTTTGGCTCTGTGAAGAGTGTCCTCCACTAGAAGCCTAAAAATTGCAAAATCACATATCTTGCAGCTAAGATCGGAATCAAGGACATTTTCAGGTTTCAGATCACCATGAACAGTGCAAGAAGCAAAGAGCACTCGAGATCTGAGCAATGATTCAAACTCATTCATTTCATATTAAAGCAGAACTATTGCCCTTTTGGAAAAGGCAATCTTGGAGGCTTCCATTAGGTACTCATGCAAGAGAGACCAGGCTTCTGGGCATGCACCAAGCAAGGTAATGAGGCGTGGATGCAGCAGTTTACTAAGAACATGAACCTTCACCATCCAAACAAAACTTGAGTAAATTGGTACATGACACAAGGCTGTAATAAATCTAGAAGAAAATGGAAGCATATACTATGTCAGTATAGCTATGGATAAGCAGACGAGACAAATAAACGTGATAAGCACTCCAAGAATGCACACAGCTTTAGAAGTGAAATTAGCCTTTTAAAGAGCATTAACAAAATTATAGGACAGTGTGCATAAGATGCCCCTAAAGGCTTAGTATAACAGCCAAATTTAACCTCATAAACCCCACGGCCACGGCCACGCCCACCCAAACCCCATGCCCCCTCTCCCAAAATAAAAGAATAAAAAGAATTCATTAGACAAAGACATGCTTGAAGTGTTGCAATGTTTTATCATGTACAACAGCCTCTAGTTACAGATCCAGGCATAATTTTTATCATGAACGCCATCAAGGGATTAAGATTTTATTACCTTAAAGGAAGTGGATACTTTTGAGGTTCAATGATTAGAGTTATCAAGACAACATGATCAGACATACGGTTGAAATTTGGACTAGCTAGTAAAATCTCCTGTATAAACATAAACTATTAAGTACTTCAAAGGAAATGACTGCTAGTATTACAGATAATCCAAACGCGTAAGCTGAACAGGAAACTTAAAAAGAAAAGGCTGCAGAATTAAAGCATGAGAATATCTCAATACTAAAGATACTGGAACAACAGAGTGCTTGTGTGTGTGCACATGCACATAGAGAGAGAGAGAGAGAGAGAGAGAGAGATGCCTACCTCTCCTTGAAACTCAAATTGCCCTTGCATGTTATGAGGATGCAGCTTTTGTATTGCAACAGTTCAGCCCAGCATTTCCCCCCTGTATACATAACCGTATCCACTCTGCCCAATCTTGAAACTTTCAAAGAAATCACATGTTGCGAATTGGAATTCTGATAATGAATATCAAAACTAGCCATATCTTCATTAAGACCACCCACAAACCCAATACATCTTGCAGTTCCTGTTTTCCCCTGCCCTTTCCACCGTTCAAGCCAACTAACAGCTTCCGCTTGGTGTCTCTGAATCTGCTGCTTTTCCTGCCTAAGGGGTAACAATAGATGCTTCAATGACATGTAACTCTCAGCCGCTTCATCATGCCTATGGCTAGCTTCTTGAGCACGACTGTCTCGAAGAGCAACATTTCTTATGGTCTTCTGAAGTTTTTTAACTATCTCTTCTCTCTCTTTCAAGAGCTGCTGTTGCTTCTGCATCACAGTTCTTATTGATCCTCAGCTTCATTTCTAAGTTTAGCCTCTTGTGCATACGCAGACTCAATTACTTTCACCTAAATAAAACAGGCAGTATTTATTTCTCACCATCTCTTCACATGATAAATCAGTAACAGCATACCATAAGTAGAGTGAGTTGGACTTCTTATGCCAATACAACCAAACAAATGAAGACCAAAATTATTGGCCATGCATTTATGAAAACAATCATAGAATGATAGAACAAAACAGTCTGAGGAAAAACCAATAATTAATATCTTTAAACACCACAAGTTTATCTGCACAAAAGACGTTTGCAAATTTATATCAGAAATTACTCCATTTTCCTTTCACCGCTTCCCAATGCAGACAATGGATGCTTTTTTTGCTTGAATCAAGCCAAATAATCCCAAAATCCTAAATGATAATTAAAGCAGAGAAAAAGACAGCTAACCAGTGGGCAAAAAACAAAAGAAAAAAGATAGGTTGACGGGAAGGTTATAAGCACCTTGCTGATCAATAGCTTCTGCTTCCTTCTTTTTGTTCTTCATTAACTCCCGAAGTGCTTCCTTCTTCATTGCCTCAACTTGCATTCATGATTCTTGAAACTGATTATGCAAAATCACTTCGTAGGCCTTCATGTCAGAATCTAAAGAAACCCTTCTTTCAGAATAGGTATATCCTGAGCAACTGCTAGTACTCGTAGGACTCAACAAACAGCCGGAATGTAGGGGAAGATATCTGCTGGGAGAACCAAAGCCACTTGTGGAGAAACTGATTCATCTTGAAGCCAGTCTGTAACTTTGCTGCAAATACCGCTCGAACTACATGTGCACCGAGGACTTTCTGGGATTGCTGATAGCGACAGTCTTATACTTTCTTGCGATGGTTCACAACTTATTACTCCTGCAGATGTTTGTGGTTGACTTAAAGGGTCCAAGGGAATGGGGTCTTCAAAGGCATCTCTAGTCCATATGCATTTAGCCTAGTTGACAGATAATATCTCACAGAAAGCAGGTGCATTTTTTGCAGCATAATTCGCTTTGCTGGAGCTCTTTTTTACCTTCATACAACTGCATCAAAACCATGTAGGAGGTACGACATTAGGATAAACAATTGGCAAGCTATTTCTTACAAAGATAACGACACATTAAGTAGCCAAGTTCTTGACTTGCAACAGAAAGCACATCATACAATGCATGTCAATTAGGGTCATCGTCATCTTTTGAGAGTTAACAAACAAAATATGGTTCTAAAATCATGCATCCGAGCCATGTTTCTCATTATCGACGATCCTTGTCTACAGGAACAACCAATCAACCTAAGCAATAACGTCCACAGCATGCTATGCATCACTCTTATGAAAGACTTTGCATCGCTTGGTTCATATGGAAACCAAGCATGGTCGTCTAGCAAAATATTTGAGTATGATACGACAGGAATAACTCTATTAACTCCTCAGATATATCAGTTAAACAAGAAGTAACAGCTCAATTTGCTTTCATGGACAATAACAAAATATAAGGAACCACTTACTTTTCCGGTACAGCCCCCATAAGAAGCCTGCTAATGCCATAATTGACAACCATCTCAACAATGCCCTTCTAGACCTGCTCTGCTTCAGTGCTCAGAACACCGGCTTTCACCTAGAAAAGACACGATAACTTACATTAGATTAGTGAAAGAAAATAGAAAACTCAAGAACTTCATGCCATTTATATAGATAGTTAACACCTACTTCAACAATCACCCGAAATATATAGGAGGAAAGCATCATGAAAGATTGTCACATCACTCTAAAAAAAGTTCCATTAACTCCAAGTATAGGTAGACCACAACTGTAATCTAAATAACTCCATAATTTTTTAAGACGAGGAACAGAGGATTTCTCTTTCATCTGCCTTTTCTACCTTTCCAAGTGTGGAGCAGAGGGCCAGATATTCAAGTTGAAAACTCTACCTAACTCAAGAACCCGGGTTTTCATATCGCAAATAATCTTCTACTCATAAGAAAAAGAAAGATTGGCTAATTTGGATAATCTAAATACAGGAACTATATTCTTACTCAACAAGTTCAATTAGCTCACAAACAACAAATAATGAATAGCCAGCAGGCAGATTGACTTTTTTCCTCCAATAAGGTGAAGGGGGGCATCTACTGCACCTACATATAAACTAACCTTTGATAGCTTCTCCAAATCTGCAAGTCAACTACTCCAGGGCAACTGGCAATAAAAGAAATACGCTCATATGTCAGGCTATCCAAGCTACCCAGTCAAATAAAGAAATTCAAACTCATATCGACTCACCGCTGACTCACCCATTGCGTAAGCCGTACTCCACGAACAAACCGATATACAGATGAGAGCTAGAGCTTGGAGCCCTAATCGGATAGTCAACGTTCTTGAAGCACATCATTCACCAGCTCTTTCGATGGCTGCTTCTTCGAATCTGGACAGGAATTACCAGATATTCAAGTTGAAAACTCTACCTAATTCAAGAACTCGGGTTTTGATATCGCAAATAATCTTCTACTCAAAAGAAAAAGAAAGACTGGCTAATTTGGATAATCTAAATACAGGAACTATATATCTTACTCAACAAGTTCAATTAGCTCACAAACAACAAATGATGAATAGCCAGCAAGCACATTGACTTTTTTCCTCCAATAAGGTGAAACGGGGCATCTACCGCACCTACATATAACCTTACCTTTGATAGCTTCTCCAAATCAGTAAAGTCAACTACTCCAGGGCAACTGGCAATAAAGGAAATACGCTCATATGTCAGGCTATCCAGGCTACCCGGTCAAATAAAGAAATTCGAACTCATATCGACTCACCGCTGACTCACCCATTGCGTAAGCCGTACTCCACGAACAAATTGATATATAGATGAGAGCTAGAGCTTGGAGCCCTAATCGGATAGTCAACGTTCTTGAAGCACATCATTCACCAGCTCTTTTGATGGCTGCTTCTTCGAATATGAATAGGAATTACCATGTGTTCCTCAGTTTCAGAGGCACTGACGTTCGCAAGAACTTCCTCAGCCATCTCTACGCAGCTCTGGACGAGAAAGGAATACACACTTTTGTGGATAGCGAGGAGCTCCGGATAGGAGAGCAAATATCGGCGGCGCTCGTGAAAGTGATCGAGGAATCACGCGTCGCGATCATCATTTTCTCCAAGGACTATGCTTCCTCGCCGTGGTGTTTGGAAGAGGTCGTGAAAATCATGGAGTGCCATGAGCAAAAGGGCCTGATCGTGTTCCCGGTGTTCTACAAAGTGGAACCGAGAGAAGTGAGAGGAGGCAGAGAGAGTTATGGGAGAGCTATGGCTAATCATGAGTCCAAGTTCGGGAAGGATTCGGAAAAAGTGGAGAGATGGAAGAAGGCACTCTTTCGCGCCGGTAGCTTGTCCGGGTGGAGCTCGAATGACAGGTATGCACAAATGTGACGCTGTGCTTGGCCATTGTTAGCTCGTGCTTGTTTTTTAGATATCAAATCTAGGGAGGTTAAACTGGTGGATCGAATCGGATTTAGGTCGGGTCAAATATGAATCAGATCATATTTGATTCATTCAATCTATTTTGGCCCATATTCATATAATATAAATATAATAACCCATAACCGATCCGATCCATATTCGACCAGACCAGTATTGTTTAAAAAATATAAAAAATAATTAAATTTTTATTTTAAAAAATAAAATAATTAGAATTTCAAAATTTTCATAGTGTAAAAATAATTTATTAATAATATTTAAAATGATTTGTTAATGATATTTAAAATAATTAGGTAACTTATTTATGACCCGTTTAAAACACATTTAGGACCAATGAGATTGTTAAGTGACCCATTTTAGACCTAACTAACTTTTTAAGCTAACCTATTTATGACCCGTATTATCAAATATGGGTTAAAATATGGGTTTTTGACCCATTTTGCCACCTCTAATAAAATCTTATGCTCTTTTTTGGATCTTTGGATTGATGATGCAATGTGGAGATATACAGGATAGTGCACACAATAGTCAAATAATCAAAAGTTCAACCTAGTGGATTCTTTAAATATTATTCTTGCTAGATAGATGGTGAGAAATCTATATCAGATAATCAATGTAGTTCATGGTACTCGACTCATTATTGTCTTCAGATGCGGGTTCTTTACAATTTTTCTTGCGAAGATGTTGGCGCAAGTTCACCCAAATCTGTTATTTGTTTTTGTCTTATAATTTGTTAATCTTCTTATGAAATTTTCCTTGTTACGTTGTAGCTACAATTTCTGCCATGGCTTTAAAATGCTCAAACATTTTTTTTCTTTCCTTTGAGTGCTTATCAGTGATGAAGCGGAGCTCATCCGACGCATTCTGAAGGAACTATCTAAACATCTCGACCAAACACTCTTAGATGTAGCTAAGTATCCGATCGGAATAGATTCCCGAGTTCAAGAAATTATATCTTTGTCAGAGAAAAAGTCAAGTGCCGATGATGTTCTTATGATAGGTCTATGGGGACCTGGAGGCATAGGCAAGACGACAATTGCCAAAGCTTTATATAATGTTATTGGGAGTCAATTTCAAGGTTCTAGTTTTTTGGCGCGAGTTAGAGAAACTTTGAACCAAATCAATGGTCTAGTCACTTTGCAAGAACAGCTTCTATCGGAGATCATATTCCATAAAACTATACCAGTTTACAATGTCGACAGAGGAATTAGTTTGATACGTGAAAGATTACGTTGCAAGAAGGTTCTCTTGGTTCTTGATGATGTTGATCAGATGGATCAACTGAATGCATTGGCTGGAAAAAGGGATTGGTTTGGTAAAGGAAGCAGAATTATTGTCACCTCGAGAGATAAACATGTGCTAACTTCTCATGGCATAAATTGTGTGTATGAAGTTCAAAGTTTAGGATACGAAGAAGCATTGGAACTTTTTGGTCGGCATGCTTTTCCAAATGGAAAGAGAGTTGAAATAAGAAAGGATCTCATAAATAGAGCACTACATTATGCTAACCGCCTTCCGTTAGCCCTCGAAGTGTTGGGCTCATTCTTATGTGGAAGGAATGAATATGCATGGGAAAGTGAGTTGACTCAACTCTCCAAAAGTCCCTACGAGACTATTAATCGAGTTCTCAAGACAAGCTTCGATGGGTTGGGGTACAACGAGAGGGAGATTTTTCTTGATATTGCTTGTTTCTTTAAGGGGAGACCTGTAGGATACATTGAGGAAGTTCTTAATACTTGTGGTTTCAATACAACCATAGGGGTAGAAATTCTCATAGAGAGGTCCTTGATAAAAAATGAGAATGAGACCCTACAGATGCATGATCTGGTTCAATGGATGGGTAAGCATATTGTTAATGAGAAATTTCCTCGTGATCCTGGAAAACGCAGTAGAATATGGTATTTTGAAGATGCTCTGGACATTCTATGTGATAATACGGTAAAATTCATCTATGTTGATTTTGCCACGTCTCAACTTTTATATTTCTCTAATTTATTTGGAAAATACAATTCAAATTTCAATAAAAAAAATTTGTGTAAAGCCTGAATTTGCTCTATTATGGTGCAGGAGACGAATGCAGTAGAGGCCATAGTATTGAACATGCCCGAATCAGAAGAGATCACTATTAGTCCTAAAGCTTTCGCAAACATGAAAATGTTGAGAATGCTCATCTTGCATGGGCATATCTCTTCACAAGATCCTGTGCGTCTTCCTAATGGGCTAATATGGCTTGAATGGCCGAATGCCCCGAATCTAGAATTTGGCTCCGGTCCAAAGAAACTCGTGAGTCTCAATGTTTGTTTCAGTCCTATCAAACAATTAGAAGACGGATTTCAGGTAAACCTTTGTGATTATTAGCTTTCCTTTTTTGTAACTACAAAGTATTTGCATGTCTTAATGACTGCAGTAGCATATTTTTGCAGAATTTTAGAATGTTGAAGTCCATCAAAATGCATGGATGTGAGTTCTTAACTATAGTTCCAGACCTTTCATCAGCTCCAAATCTTGAGGTGTTAAATCTTGATAGGTGCACAAACTTAGTGGAGGTTCACCAATCAGTCGGATATCTTCAAAATTTGAGTGATTTGTCGCTAGTTTTTTGCTTTAATCTTAGTGAATTTCCTAGTAAACTCCAGACAAAATCTCTTAAACGGCTTTATCTCTGTCATTCTAAAATTGAGAAGTGCCCTGATATTTCAGTTTTAGAAAATCTAGAATATCTTAATCTAGCAAGGTCAGCCATTAAAGAACTCCATACATCAATTGGTAATCTCGTTTCTGTGAGTGTTCTAATGTTCGAAGGTTGCAAAAACCTGACAACGCTTCCATCGAGCATTTATGAGTTGAAAAATCTCCAGCACTTCAATCTCCAAAATTGTTCGAATTTTGTCACGTTTCCAAAGAACTTGAAGGATTCAATTGATCCTGATGGCGATCTGGGATTTCAAAATCTGGAAGCACTACTGCTTGATGGCTGCAATCTATCAGACATGGAGTTCCTGGAGAGTTCTTCTAGTTTTCCCAAATTGCAGTACCTACATCTTCCAAGTAACGAGTTTACTCATCCGATGAACAAGTATGGTTCTTGGAAAAACTTGTTTGTTTATAAACGCAAGCGATTACAAGATTCGTCAAGTTTGCCCTCCGACTGCTTTGAAGTTGACTTGTCGTCGGGCTGTAAATCCAAAGAGGGCAATGTGGCCGATGAGTCATCATTCGAGGTCAGACTCTCTCTCTCTCTCTCTCTCTCTCTCTCTCTCTCTCTCTCTCTCTAAATAACTTTGAATGCTTGATATGCGTACTGACTATATGACAGAAAGTCCCAAAGACAAAAATAGGCAGAGCTTTCCTAAGTGGAAGAGAGATGCCAGAATGGATTTTCCCCAGTAACAAGGAATTCATATCTTTCATGGTTCCCCGAGACGTGTATGACAAGTTCCTAGGACTAGCAATCTGTGTTGTTCCTGGTACGGAGGCAGGAGATGAGTTCCCTGGAAAATTATCTTTCCAAATATCTGAGAATGGTAGAAGGTCGTTGACGTATTCTACAGGCACATATAGTTCGAAATCCGATGGTGTGTGGCTAGGTTATGTCCCACGCGGAGATATTTATTTGTATATGCCAAAAGAGTGGACCCCTTTCCAAGTTCACTTCGAACCATCTAAGGGGGTAAAGAAGTGTGGATTCCGTCTAGTGTGCGAGAAACAGGAGGATGATCTGAGGGTCCTTAATCTAACACCATCAGCAGAGGCAAAAGAAATTGGAAATCTCAAAGAAAGAGACTCATGAAAAAGACAATTTCTAGTAGACCCGGAGGAAGAAGATAGTCCAGTGGAACGGGACTCCGACGAAGAAGATAAGACAGTCTTGACAGGGAAAGACTATGGGGCTCCTGCTCGCACCAGCCATGATAACGAGTGTTGGTTTCCAGAATATGCTTATCGAATTGGTCCCGACATGTTGAGGAAGTGATTCTGGGTGATTTTGATTCCAATGCCTCTTGCTTTCCCTTTCTTTCGCCTCTACTACATTTAGTGGTTTCGCATCATGCTGCCCGCCATGGTTGGAAAAACTGTTTTTTTTTTTTTTTGCTCTGTTACTTTATGATAAGTGGTGCGGACTGCCGTTAATCCAAAATCAAGTGGATGATTGTTGAATGGCCATGGTCTTCCAAGTTGCTCCATGTGGACCTCTGTCGCGTCTCTTAATCTAATTAATGTCACCAATACATCATACTCTAGAATTCCGAGATAGCAAGTTTTGCCCGATCTAGTATGAATCTATATCTTCAGGAAAGATAAGTTATTGTCTCCTAGATCAAAAGATCCATACATGGAAAATTAGTTGATTCCTCGGTTGCTAATAGGCAGATTACTTTGGATAGGTACAAAGGGAGAGCTTTAGCTTTAAAAATTTTGCATTTAAGTTTAAGGACGAAGCTAGGCTTCCGAGTGCTATGCAACCCTCGCTGAAGCTTTGCTGGCATCCCCCGACCCTCGGCAAAGTTGCACCCGCACCCCTCAGCCTCCTCTGCAAAGCTTCATGGCTTCGATCAACCACGGTTTTTCTCTTTCTATCGAAGGTTGAGGGGTAACCCTAATACACTTGTGATGACAATATTGGAAGAAAGCTACTTCATTAAACCTGTGTATCCCATAGTGCTAAAGTGCAAAGCGCAAAGCTCGGGCTTAGCTTGAGTTTTGAGCATTTTCAAAGCAAAAATTTTGCACCCCAATCTTTGAAGTTATATTACCAAACATCAAAACTTTTGGTCAAGACCCTTTGAATGACCAAAATAGCTTAATCCAAGATGATGGAATCCTCGAATTTTCAATGGCCAAATTGAATGGAATTGAAATGGAAGGTAAATTTAAAATAGCAATATCAGTTTGAGGGACTTTTACCAAGTCAAATGATTACTCAAAGTGAATACGTTCGAGTGATATCGGTTGAAGATCTTATGTGGTATAAATCTTCCTCTCTTCCCTTTTAGATAAATGATGGGGAAGAGTTACCAGCACTTGTTACTCTTTTTTCAAATGTCGACCTATTAAGAGTATATACCACGTTTCACATCTTATCACAATAGGAGGATACACTGTTTATACGAAAAAGATTAATATTCCCAAAAGCGATATGCCAATTCTATTTAGACATTGAATCATCTTGCAATAATATCAGCCTTTCCTAATTCTTGGAGTGTATTTTGTATTGAGAACGTTCAGGAACAAAATCAAAAGGATGACTCAACCTTTGCCAAAATATATATAAATATATATAAATGTCACGCGAAAACCAAAATATTAATAGATGTTTATAAAAAAAATCGCAAAGAGATGTTGGGCGGCTTCTCGAACAAAATCCTGGGCCCACCCAAATTAAAACACTCTCGGGTCAAAATTAGGCATCTAAAACTGGAATGATGGGCCGATATTTCGTGATCGTCTTCTTTGCTACTTTTTTTGAAGTTTTTTTGTTTTTGGTCCCGACATTTTTTTTTCAGTTTTTCTAACTTCTGAAGTGCCGTAAGAAATTAATCATGTATAATTTCATTTTATCAGTGCATTAGTTCAGGCGATTTTACGTCAAAGTTAAAATAACTCTAATAAAGTATTTGGCAATTTCCCAAATACAGAATGAGATGTCAACTGAGCTTGAAATAAATTTTTAAAAATATCTCTTGTTTCTCATTCTTCATTTTTCCTCATGAAAAATGCTTTGACGGAGCATTCATTAATATAAGTAGTCTTAACTCTAGTGCCCTTTCACACTTTTGAACAAGACTTTTAATGTCAATTGTGAGGAAACTCTTTCAAGGCCTTGAAAAAAAAAGTAAAGGGAATTCATTTTCGCTCTATTAGATATTAGTTCGCTCCTAAATCATAATGAGATGATTACATGCAAGTAGAACGGATGTTGGGAGATAACTTCATGAGTCGAAAGCTGTCTACTTCAACTTTTGGATGAATAACGACATACAAAAAAGAGAAAAAATAAATATAAAAGATAGTTTCCTATTTCATGAAACTTTCAAAGTGATAATATTCAAGGGACCATATGAAAATGACACCCAAATGCTGTTGCAAAACCTGTATGAAATTAATTTGATTGTTAGGAAACAATTTGGGCAAAAAAAAAAGATTCAAACACCAATTAGTAAATCTCCATCTCCTTCTCATTTTGATGGAAGAAGAATGTCAGGGCGATCTTCATTTCGAATCTCGCATTAGTGGCAGCCACATCGATAACTTGTAGCATTCTCAATCATGTCAAGATGGGTTAGGCCTTTGGTTCTAGACAGTGACTCCTTGACAATGTTCAGTCATTCTAGAAATGCCATTAAGCGGTAAAAAATTTCAAAGAAACGGGGGAAAAATGAAGGAGGGAGAGGGAATTGTGTTTTATCTTCACTTTTGATATTTGCAATCCGCTCCCATATTATTACTTTTTTTAGTTGACAATCCTCTTAGTTTTGTTTTCTTTATTAGTAATACTAGGATTTTGTTCATTAGATTTAGCAAGCTCGATTCTCAAAATTTTACTCCAAAACCGATCTTCGACGACCATTGGTAGATCTTGGCCGCGATCCAACAAGTAGTGTCGACCGATATGTACCGGAAATCAGCAATGCGAAATTAAAAATTGGCCAAAGAAGAAAGAGAGCAAGATCAACTGGTGGTGGGATTATCCTGATATCATCATTTTCTTTTAACCTCAAAGATATTTTTATATTCCTTTTTCTGATTTTGTTCTGAGTAATTTGATGGTCAAATTTCACGTGTAATTGACTTTTCTGTTCTCCGTTTCTTGTCCAACCAGTGTTCCGTCCGTGGCCGTTGGATTCAGTTTTTCTTGTCAGAAAACGGGGCAATCGGTTTCAAATGTCAAGCTGTCTCTTGAAAGCGAGGAAAATGACAATGCAGTCCGGCTACATGAGTGGAGTCCGACTGGGTACATTTACGAGTTTAACCTTGGCCATCCTGTTGAAGAGTGGACGCTTGGATTTCTCTTAAGCCTTTGGTGTCCACCCTTTGAGCAAAATTTGAAGGAGATTTACAGACTTTTCTCATTACTAAGTTTCGTTTAATCTCTTTCTTTAATTTGACATCTTAACTACTGCATCTTGGAATTTAATATAAAGTCTCTGAATCAGCAAATGATTTTTTGGTCATTACTACCAAATATCTCAAATCAATACACACATATCACATTTATACTAAGTTAACTTTTGACCGATACAAGTATGAGACATTTGCTCGAAACTAATTTTCATTTCACAAAAAAATCATATAAAACACCCATGAAAAATTTAACTTCATTAATTCCCGTCCAATATTGCCATTTAGTTGCTAATGTGGAAAGACACATGCAAGCAACTCAGATAATCGATGTGTGATGTGGATCTGATATGGAACTTCCACATAAATAAATCTCCTAAATGATGTCATTTTTGGGAAATTAAATCTTATGTAAATAAACAAATTGAGATTGGGAAATTTGCTAAAATTTGCTAATTGTGCACTAATAGTTGCCTCAAGTTTGTAATTGTGCTAAATCCCTAATTTTGCCAAAATTTTGCCCTAAGACACTAGGTGTACCATTATGAGATTTCTTATGACACAAAAATTAGTTTACAGTAGATATGATATAAGTGTACCAATTTGAGATTTTTGGTTATACAAATATTAGCTTGAGTTACCAATTTGAAATATTTTGTGATACATAATACAAATCAAGAATCCCTTAAATTATGCATCCTATTATGGTTATATATTTAATTTTTTTATTTTTAGTTACTATACAGAGTGCAATGTCAGTTGAGCTTGATAATAGGTTGAAAGGTAACACTAAGACACTTGTGATGACAATATTAGAAGAAAGCAACTTTATTAAACCCGTGTATCCCAAAAGTGCTGTAGCGCAAAAGTTGGGGCTTAGCTTGCAATTTAAGCATTTTCAAAGTAAAATTTTGCACCTAAATATTTAAAATTATATTACCAAACGTAAAAAATATTGCTCAGAACCTTTGAATGACCAAAACAACTTAATTCAAGATGATTGAATCCTTGAATTTTCAACGGCCAAATTGGACAGAATTGAAATGGATAATAAATTTGGAATAACTGTACCACTCTGAGGGGATTTTATTAAGTCAAATGATGACTTGGAGTAAATACGTTCGAGTGGTACCAATTCAAGATTTTCTGTGGTATCAATCCTCTCTCTCTCTCTCTCTCTCTCTCTAAATGATAGGGAAGAGCTACCAACACTTGCTACTCTTTTTTTGCATGTCAACTTATTAAGGGTATATACTTCATTTCACATCTTATGACAATGGGAGGAGCACTGCCTATACGAAAAAAGATTAATATTCCCGAAAGCAATTTAGACATCAAATCGTCCTGCATTATCAGCCTTTCTAAATTGTTGCGGTTTTTTTGTATTGAGAACGTTCAGGAATGAAATCAAAAGGATGACTCAACCTTTGTCAATAAACAAATATATAAATAATAAAAAAAAAGCCACGCGCAAAGCCATGTTGTGCAACATGCTTTTCTCACTATTGAGGTCAATTGTCCCTATGTTGTGCTCATCATAGCGATTGGAATCAGCTTGTTGATGATTAGTGGGAAACTTTAATCAAACTAAAAGATCGTTTTCCGAAAGATTCTCCACAGACTAAGAGCCTAGCAAGTTTCCGTAGGTCAAATAACGACTTGTATGAATTTCCAATTCGTGAATATGCAATTTTGATTTCACACTGGCAGAAACAAGCTGGGCCGATTCAGGCTTTCCCCAATTTACATGGGCCTCCATTAAAAAATGGCAATATGGTCATCATGCACACACACAAAAATGCCACATAAGCGTGCACCACAAATACCATTAGCCTCGTCTACCGCCACATACGGCATTTTAACAACGAAATTGGACAAGATTGCATAGAGGGTAAAATCAGGAGGACAGTACTACTTTAGGGGCTCTTGTTAATCGAAAAATAATATGGGGTAGATATGCTCGAAATGGCATCGGCTTAAGATTTCTTGCAATATCAACCCTGATGACATAGATATACTCTTCACATTCCTTTTTTCTCCTTTTGAAGGGTTGAGTCCCATCTCATTGGGCGAGCGAAAAGCCAATTAACATTTTGATAATCGCCTGAGAAAAGTGATAAATCCAAGTCCGTACCAGCATTGCCTTAGTATCCTTCACGGCTCACGCCAAAGATCTATTACCCTTTCCCACTTTCCATCCCATTGGCCACCCTTCGTTCGAGTCTTGCCGGGCCCAAGCCGTCGATTTCAAAATGCCAAGTTCAATAAAGTAGAAAATTATATTGCGAATGCAAGTCCCTTTCTGAAGTCAGAAACTTGAAGGCTCGTTACTATATTGTCGGTTCCAAATTTTTTAAGGGTTCGGGATCATGCTCAATTGCTCATTGGTGGTGTCTTTTTCTTTTATATGTATGGCTTTATCGGATCGTAACACGTGTTCATCACACATTCAATTTACCGGACATGGCCAAAATCATAGCACCATTCTCTTCTCTCCTTCCCGACCATCAATTCCATTATTAAGAATTTGGGATCATATTCACCAGTGATGTCTTTTCAAACATATGATTAATCATATCGCAACGGTGTTTATTTCTGCTTTATCAATGATGGGAAAGAGCTAGCAATGTCGCCACCCACTTCTTCTGGGCGTCGCAAATATTAGAATATTATCATATCGAGAGCAACACCGCCCATAGGAAATCAACTCGAAACTATATGTTGATTCTATATAACATCAAATAATCTCGGTCCATCTTGGTATGATGTATCGGTACAAGAAGATTCATGGATCATATTATATCAAGGCACAAAGTTAGAAAAAGGTGCAGAAAGATACCCCTTAGCATCATCAGTAATTCTAACATACAACATCAAAATAAGTATGAATTTCAGACATAAATGCAAAAGGTATTAAAAACAATTTTGAACGAATTTTCAGTAGGTATAAAAAAATAACTCTGTAGTAGTCATCAATAAAAGTAACAGAGTATCTAATACTCAAATCAGGCATCCGCCTTCCCTAATACTTTTGATTTGTTCTGAACTAAGCAAAATCGGAAGTACGACTCAAACTTTGCAGAAACGCCAGGCAAAATCCCAAAAGCACGAAGCAGTGTTGGGTGACTTCTCAAGCAAAACCTCGGCCCAACCCCAATTGAAACAATACCCAGTTTATTCAAACTAAATGGGCCTATTCTCTTGCCGATCCTCTCCCTTAATTGCAACTTTATTGAAAACATGAAGTTGGATTTATCCCATCCCAAAGTTTATTATTGTCTTTAGATTATCAAACTGCTTTCATCATGATTTTACTACCTTTTTAGTAGTCTTAACTAATGTCGCAAGGGTACTTCGATCCTTATGTTGTTTGCAATAATTCTTTCTAAAAACTTGTCAAAGGAATTCATTTTTGCTCTATAAGAAATCAGCTCGCTCACAAATCATATAAAATCTCCATTTAGTTCATCACTTCAAAACATGGAAATCAGATAATTTCCCATAGATTCAATCCCCAACTCATATCTTAACAAATAATAATGCCATAGTCACTTACAAGTGGAATCGATGTTTGGAGTTGACTTGACAAGTCGAGAGCCATCGAACTCAATTTTTTTATCAAAAAAGGAAAATTGATAAATTAAAAAAAATATTAAACTTTACCCGATGGATCATCTAAGAAAATGACTTCCATCTATTGATGAGAAACACCTCTTTAAAATTAATAGTTGGGAGATAAGGCCACAAAGCAGAGTTGTCTGGATCTAGAATCTCGCATCGATGACTTCAAGCATCCTCAGGAAGGGCCAGGCCTTTGTTCTAAGTAACCATTTCTTGACAACGTTTGTCATTTCATAAATATCATCAAGGGGTAAAAAAAATCAAGGGAAATGTCGAAAATTTGAAGAAGGAAAATTGGAACCGGGTATGTATTCACTTGTGCTACATTTCATTTTTTAGTAAATAATCTTTTGATAATAATCTGCTCAATTTGTAGTGTATAGGATGAAGCCATCAGTATGCAAAGTTTTCATAACTTCTTTTCATGATTTGAGCGCAGGGAGCAAGATCAAGCTGGATCCAATTATCCTAATGTTATCAGTTTATGTATTACCTAAAAGTTGTGAGAACATGAATTTTTACACTTATTCTGTGCTAAAGATATCCATTTTTTCCTTAAAAAACATCTTTACCAGTTTTATGTAAGTTCTTATTTTTGTGCTACTTGTGAAATTTGAATTCATAGGCTTAGGAGTCAATAGAAAATGTATGTCCGAAATTAATTAGGTATTCATGCATGAGCCGAAACTCTAAGTTTTACCACAAGAACTTAAAATATTGGTTCTCGGATCCCGACATTCAGGATTGCTTTAAAAGCATATTAATAAAAATTCAAAAAATTTAATTAGTCTTATTTTATTTTATTTTTTCCTTTTATTTTTTTATTTTTCTTTCACTTTTTCTCTATCCTTTTTTTTTATCCTTTCTTTCTCAGATGATGGCTATTGACATCACTAGCCACAAGCTAGGGACAAGCTTGCCAGCCTTGAGTGAGGCTGGTCGGTGAGCTCGTCTCTCACTTGTGACTGGCCATCGGTCGAGGAAGAAGGGAAAAAGAAAAAGAAAATTAAATTTAAAATAATTTGAGAATATTTTTTTGGGTCTGAGATATAGTCAAGAGTTTGAAATCATTCTTCAATTAAATTCCAAATACTAGAGATTATGTTGCGAGAAAGATTATATTTCATAAATCTGCAACGGTCCTTTTCTAAGTCTAAAAGTACAAGTCTGGGTTGAGCTGTGCAAAGGCTAACATGGTTCATTCTTTTCTAATGTATAGGTTTAAAGGTAATTAAGTTTTCCTTTAATAGAACTAGAAATAAAATTTTAATCTTCAACGAGTTGATTGAATAATTGAACGCTCATACAGCATACCATATAGTTAGTCACGAAGTCCCCATTTAAATTAACTTTAAGGGATTACGTCCACCAACGGCCTATTGATGAAGTCTTAATCCACGTGGATGAGACGACTTTGGTTGCATTCATAGGGCTTAATCAAGTGAAACTTTGAATCCGTTGATAAAAAACAAAACAAATATATGTAAAAAAGAAAATCCTAATTATTGTTTAAAAAATTCCGCTATAAATTTCCAAATCATTTTCTGAAAAAAAATGATCATTTTCGATCACATATCACCAAACAAAAACAAAAGGAAACTAATCATTTTCTGAAAAAATAATTTTTCGAAAAGCATTTTTCTATCATGAAGTTTTTCCTCAAACAAACATACCCTTAGTTTCTTTAGTCATTAGCTATTCCATGCGAAAATTTGATGAACAACTAAAGAGATCTCTGAATTAGTACAATATATTTTTTTTGGTGTTAAATATTCACCGCCGCCGCCATTTGTTATCTAGGATTAATCCATTTAACATGTGTTCATCTCACGTATAATTTACCGCACAGGGTCCAATTCCAAAATCAGAGCATCACCTCCCTCCCTTTGTACTTCATAAAGAATGATAAAGAGCTACTAATGCTAGCAACCTCTTGATGGGGTCACCCCCATAAAAAAAAGGCATACACTTCATTTCACATCTTATTACAATAGAAGTTATTCCACCCATAGGAAAATAATTGATACTCCTTAAAAATGATATACTGATTTTATTTAAACATCGAATTATTCCATTTTATGAGGAGAAGAATCTGCATATGGCTGCTTATGACTGGATATTATCTTTCCAGAATACAGAGGTAGTCTACTCCACTTTGTTTATCAAGTATTATCTCACTATTTCCATGTGATTTGGGAGTATTATCATTGTATCATCATCTCCTAGTCCTGTATTGCCCGGAAAAACAATCAACACATGATATAATTTGCTCATCAGTCGTTGCAATGCACATATTGTTGTTACTTAACAGAGCATAAGAATTGGGACAGATCGATTGCATAAATAAAATCCTTCTCCTAAAATTTGACTGAAGCTGATTCAGCGAAGCAAGTCATTATCGTAAGAAAGTTATCAAACTAATTTGGTTTGGTGCAGTATGATTGCTTATTAGATTTCTATGGTTTCAAGTACATGTCCATCGAGCAAGAGCCAAAGATAGCCGTCTGCGTCTCCCGTTGTCCAATTTGAGAAGCACTGAGTTTTTGTCTTAATTAGCAAAGTGTAGAACAAGAAGTTATTGAAGTTGGTCTGATTCAAAGATACATATCTGGATGTTCTGCAGATTAGAGATCGAGCTCTCAGCAGACTAAAGAGTACAATAGAGCTCATGTATCTGACCAACGGGTGCAAGAAAGTGGTGGTGGTTCCTCACTCAATGGGAGTCCTCTATTTCCTTCACTTTCTAAAATGGGTCGAAGCGCCTCGTCCTATGGGGGGCAATGGCGGATCTGGTTGGTGTGCCAAGCATATTAAAGCAATTATGAATATCGGTCCCCCATTTCTCGGCGTTCCAAAGGCAGTTAGTAACTTACTTTCCTCCGAGGGCAAAGATGTTGCCATCATCAGGTTAGCTTTTACTTGCATCAAAGGACATTTGCTATAGAATATTGAATCTCACTAAGGTAGATACTGTACTTCATGCACTAGCTTCATATTATAAATTTAATCTTATATAAATTTATAAATGACTATGAACTAATTGGGATGGTTGCTAATAGTTGGAGAAAATCTAATGCACATCAATTTGTTTTTGCCAGTTAATGATTGCTATGAAGTTGTTAATATGATTCTCGGGCTTTATTCCTTTGCAGAGCAATGGATCCTGGGGTTCTGGATTCTGAAATTCTTGGGCTTCAGACTCTGGAACATGCTATGAGCATGGCCAGGACATGGGATTCAATCATCTCGTTAGTCCCTAAAGGAGGAGAGACCATTTGGAGCGACTTGGATTGGTCTCCGGAAGATGGGCATGGTTGCAGTCTGGCCAAGAGAAGAACCCTACAATCCTCTGGAATGAACTCAAACCACGTCAATGGAAAGAGAGCTTTCAGCGTCATGAAGGACCCTGCAAAGTATGGAAGAACAATTTCTTTCGGCAAGGAGGCATCATATTTACCTTCTTTGGAGCTCCCGAGTGTTGATCTTAAGATACAACTGTTTTCCTTGATTTCAAGTCTCACGTGTTATAGATTTTCGGTTTCTTGATTTTCCAGCTTGGGGTCTCCATAGATCATGTTTTCTTATGTGTGCCATCTCAAAAAATGTTGTCGTAAGAAAGTTCCCAACTCTCCTAATCATTAGCTCAGAGAAACGTCGTTATATAGTGTACGTATGCCTCCTTGATTTGCAGGCTAAAATGTCCTCTAAAATTGATTTATCATTAGTTTTCCTTAATCCTAGTAGGGGCTGGTCTTGTATTGCCCCCAGTATTATGTACTGTGCATAGCTGATGTTCTTCCAACGATGCTACGCAGGCACTTTTACTTGGAAGCCCGTTGGCAATATCTAACTCAACGTGTCAAGAGGTGTGGACTGAGTAGGATGAACTCAGCAGATAAAGCATTCGAGATGTCGCAGACAATAAAGTGTATACTTCTCGAACTCTGCTCGATCTACTACGTTTTGTGGCCCCAAAGATGATGCAGCGTGCGGAGGCTTATTTCTCTCATATGATAGCCGATAATCTCAAGACCCCAAATATGAACACTGCAAGTACTGGTCGAATCCGCTCCAAATGGAGTATGTATCGATAATTTGACATTCTATCATCTTGAGAGTTTCTCTTGCTTGAAGTGTAAAGTTTCTGTTTTATTAAACATAATACTATTTCAGGTTGCCAGATGCTCCTGACATGGAAATATATTGCTTATACGGAGTCGGAATTCCCACCGAAAGATCATATGTCTGCAAGATGGCACCCACTGGCAAATCCAAGAGCATTCCCTTCCGTATAGGCAGCACAGCTGAGGGATGCGAGGACAGCTGCTTGAAAGGCGGAATCTACTTTGTGGATGGTCACGAGAGCGTACCCGTCCTTAGCTCCGGCTTCATGTGCGCCAGAGGGTAAAGAGGAAAAACGAGATTTAACCCCTCTGGAGCCACCATGTACGTGAGAGAATACCGGTACAGGCCACCGGTAAGCCTCCTCGAGGGCCGAGGTGCCGCAAGCGGGGCCCATGTCGACATCATGGGCAATGTGGCCTTCATCGAGGACGTCCTGAGGATCGCCGCAAGGGCCACCGACGAGGAGATTGGCGGTGACAAGATCTATTATGACATTATGAGGATCTTTGAAAGAATAAACATACGCCCTGATTTATTCCGTCAAATGGATGGGTCGAATCGGTTTTGGTCAAATCAAATATGATCAAATATGGATCGGATCATATTTGACCCATTTAAAACACATATCCAACCCGATCCATATTTATAAAATGTATTAATGCTTTAGAAAATTTATACCTACTTAAACTATTCATATGTATGAACTATGTTAATAAATTTAAATCAAATTACAAAAAATAAAAAAAAATAGTAAATAATGCAAACAGTTTATCAATATGAAAATTACAGACACTCTTACAACTATGATACCACCAGCAATCTGACAGCTAGAACCTCACTAGCGAAAATCCTCCAAAGCAAGGAAGCTCACATTTTTCCCACCTTCGCTCGCTCCAACCCTTACTAAGCAGCACTAGTCACTCAATCACCGTTAAATCGGGCACTGGATGAGGAGTAGAAATGTAATATCCCACTTCCTCTCCTCTCTCTTCTCTCTTTCCCCATGCGCCGACCCTCTCTGTCTCTCCTCCCCTCTCTTTCCTCTTTCTTCTTTCCTTCTCTCCCCCCTTCTTTGACTTTTCTCACCCTCTCTCTCTTCTTCGTCTTCTTCGCAAGGCGTTGGCGGGCGTCGCTGTTTTTCTCCATGGTCGCAGCTTCCGCTTCTTTGTTCCGCCCCTGTTTCCGGTACCGAGCTCCGCCTCAACCTCAACCGCCCCGCCAGCTACAGCCTCGCCCAGCTGCCAAGGCGCGCGACGTCACCTCGGACGTCGCCCCTATCCGCGGAGTCACGGTCCCGACTCGTCAGCTCAGCTTGGTCTCGACTCGTCAGATGCGAGAGATGAGAGAGACGTGGGCACAAAACATTATTGTATAAACGGGCTCATTTTTTTGGGCTTTAATCACTCAACTTTTAGTCTCTTGAAAATGGGTCACCAAAATGGGTTCACCCAGTGCATAGTTAGAACAGGGCAGATTTTTTGTAGACTGAGAGCCTGGAACATAAATAGGCCTACCGATCATTTATATAAAGTTCTAATTTGCAATATGCAATTTTGGCTTAGAGAAAAGTAGGGTTAGTTCAGATTTCTCTAATTTTTAATGGATCTCTGCTGGAAAATAGTGATATGGTCATCATGCATAAAATATTTCGCTATAAACGTATCTCGCAAACTCCATTAATCTTGTCAACTGTCACATATGATATTTTAATGACGAAATTGGAGGAAATCGAAATAAATGGAAAATTCGAAACAACGGTGCCACTTTGAGGAATTTTATGGATCAAAACATCATTTAAGTACACATGTTTAAGTAGTATTAGTTTGTGATATTACTTTAAATAATCCTAATAATTCTCTCTCTTCTTCTCATCCCTTTCAAGAGTCAGTCCCACTTCATTGGGCAAGCGAAAATAAAAAGTTATTTTCTCGGAGACTATTTGGTAAAGTCAAGTTCATACAAGAATTGCGTTTACATTCTTCATTGGCTTGCGCTGAAGTTCGCTCTCTTTTTCACTTTCCATCCCAATCGCGCGACCCTCCTTTGAAGCCCTTGTCTGCCTCAAGTCGTCATCGTCTACTCAGAAGTCAGAACGAAAAATTCAAGGACGTAGAAGTAACACTGCCAATCACTTTCAGAACTCAAGAAATTGCCCAGAACATGTGCGTGGAGATATTTATTTGGAAGGGAGGAGAGTAAAGTTCCGAATGGAATAGGTTCCGTGATAATACGCACAATCATTTTGGAGCAGTGGGTCTGGTACTACCTTCCGCGGTTTATGCACAGCGGAGACGAAAGTAAAAAAAGAAACTCTGACAAATAGATACGGAAGCGTGTACGGTCTCCACTTTACCTGTTTGGGATAGTGCCTTTGCCTGTGGGGCTCGTTCTGATCCACGTCTAAAATCTCGAATCTTGCATCGATGTTCACGCATCCTCAGGATGGACTAGGCCTTTGCTCTAGACGACGACTTCTTGACAACGCCTGTCATTCCATAAATATCATCAAGGGGTCAATAAATAAATAAAAAAACACAAAGAAAATGTGGAAAATTTAAGACGGAAAATTGGGATTGGGTATGTTTTCACTTACGCTACTTTTTGGTTTTTTTAGTAAATAATCCTCTCTCTTTTTTTCTGTTGATAGTAATATGCTCAATTTGTAGCATATAAGATGGAGCCATCATTATCCAAAATTTTCTTAAGTTCTTTTCATGATCTCATTTATGAGCGCAAAGAGCAACATCAAACGGTAATCCAATTATCTTAACGTTATTGATTGATCTATCACCTTAAAGTTGTTCGACTCTGAGGTTGTACACTTATTTTGTGCTAAAGAAAGCCAATTCTTTTCCTTGTTTTTATTATGTGATACTTGTGAAATTTGAATTCAACGGCTTAGGAGTCAACATGAAATTCTTTCCAAAATATAGTTAAGTATCAATATTCGGAGCCGAAGCTCTACGCTTGAGCACAAACACTTATACATTGATTCTAAGTTCTCGAAGTTCAAAACTACTTTCAAAATTATTTTGAATTTTTTTTTTCTTTTTTCCCCCTTTTCCCCTTCTTTCTCATTAGATGGCCAATGACATCACTAGCCACGAGCTAGGGACGAGCTTGTCAGGTTTGGGCAAGGTTGGTTGACAATGCTCGTCCCTCACCTATAGCTAGCCATTGATTGAGGAAGAAGAGTAAAAAAGAAATAAAAAAGAAATAAAAAACATGAATTACTTAAAAATTAGAATTCCTTTTACTTGAGATGTAGTCATGAGATTGAAATCAACTCCCAATTAAATTTCAAATACTATAAGACATCGATAAAATATAATCAAACAAAAGAAAGCCAATCATTTTATGAAAAAATGATTTCTCAAAAGGCAATTTTTCTTCAATGAAGCCTTCCCCCAAACAAACACGCCTTTAGTTTCTTTATTCATTAGCTATTTCATTTGAGAATTTGATGTACAACTAAAGAGATCTCTGAATTAGTACAACTAATCCTAATGATGTAGATGTATTTTCTCTCTCTTCTCCCTCTTACGAAGAGTCGAGTCCCATTTCATTGGGCAAATGAAAGTAACATGTGGTTTACTCCGAGACTATTTGGTAAAATCAAGTTCATACTAGGATTGCGTTTAGATTCTTCATTGCCCTGCGCTAAAGTTCGCTTTCTTTCTCACTTTTCATCCCATCGGCGCGACCCTTCTTTTAAGTCTTGTTAGCCCCAAGTTGTCGTCTCCTCAAAACGCAGGATTCAAGAAGTAAAAGTGACATTCCCACTCACTTTCTGAACTCAGGAAATTGCCCAGAACTGGTGTGTAAGGACATTCATTTGGAGGGGAGGGAAGGAGGAAAGTTCCGAAAGGAGCGCAGGTTCCAAGAAAATGCCCACAATCAATTTCCAATAGTGGCTCTAATATTACTTCCGCGGTCTACGCGCAAAGAAGACGAAAGTTAAAAAGAAACTCTGACAAATAAATGTGGGCGCAGGCAGAGCCTCTACTTTACCTGTGAGTGATAATGCCTGTGACTGTGTGTGTGATAGGGGAGGGAAGGAGGAAAGTTCCGAAAGGAACGCAGGAGGAAGGAACGCAGGTTCCGGGAAAATGCGCACAATCAATCTCGAATAGTGGCACTGGTGGTACTTCCGCGGTTTAAGCGCAAAGAAGACGAAGGTAAAAAAAAAAAAAAAAAACACTGACAGATAGATGTGGACGCAGGCAGAGTCTCTACTTTACCCGTTTATGATATTGCCTTTCTCGTGTGCGTGAGGGGCTCCCTTCTGATTTAAGTCTTAGTTTCTTTAGCCTTCTTTCCATTGGGAGTCGTCCTCCACGAACAAACTGATATATAGAGGAGACCTAGCGCTTGGAACCCCCATCGGATAGTAGACGGTCTTGAAGTAAATCATTTACTAGCTCTTTTGATGGCTGCTTCTTCGAATCTGAACAGCAATTACCATGTGTTCCTAAGCTTCAGAGGCAAGGACGTTCGCAAGAACTTCCTCAGTCATCTCTACGCAGCTCTGGACGAGCAAGGAATACACACTTTTGTGGATAGCGAGGGGCTCAGGATAGGAGAGCAAATATCGGCGGCGCTCGTGAGGGCGATCGAGGAATCACGCGTTGCGATCATCATTTTCTCCGAGGACTATGCTTCCTCACCGTGGTGTTTGGATGAGGTCGTGAAAATCATGGAGTGCCATGAGCAAAAGGGCCTGATTGTGTTCCCGGTGTTTTACAAAGTGGAACCGAGAGAAGTGAGAAGGGGCCGAGAGAGTTATAAGAAAGCTATGGCTAAGCATGAGTCCAAGTTCGGGAAAAAATCGGAGAAAGTGAGGAGATGGAAGAAGGCTCTCTTGGACGCCGGTAGCTTGTCCGGGTGCATCTCGAATGACAGGTACGCCCAAATGTGACGCAGTGCTTGGCCATTGTTAGCTTGTGCTTGTTTTTTAGATATCAAATCGTATGTTCTTTTTTGGATCTTTGGATTGAAGGTACAAAGTGGAGAAATAAGTAAAAGTTCAAGCTAGCAGATTATTTGAATTCGATTCTTGCTGGGTAGATTGTGAAAAATTTATTTGAGATAATCAGTGTAGTTCATGGTACCCGAGTCATTATTGTCTTCAAATGCAGGTTCTTTACAATTTTCCTTGCGCGGATGTTGGCGCAGGTTCACCAAATCTGTTATCTCTATCCGTCTTATTATTTGCTAATCTTCTTATGAAATTTTCCTTGTTACGTTAGAGCTACAAATTCTGCCATGGCTTTAAAATGCTCAAACATTTTTTTCTTTCCTTTGAGTGCTGATCAGTGATGAAGTAGAGCTCATCCGACGCATTGTAAAGGAACTATCAATTCATCTCGACCGAACACCCTTGGATGTCGCTAAGCATCCGGTCGGAATAGATTCCCGAGTTCAAGAACTTATATCTTTGTCAGAAAAAGAGTCAGGTGATGATGATGTACTCATGATAGGTCTTTGGGGACTTGGAGGCATAGGCAAAACAACGACTGCTAAAGCTTTATATAATGCTCTTGAGAGACAATTTCAAGATTCTGTTTTTTTGGCGCAAGTTAGAGAAACTTCGAACCAAAGCAATGGTCTAGTCACTTTGCAAGAACAGCTTTTATCGCAGATCCTATTTCATAAAACCATATCGGTCTACAATGTCGGCAGAGGAATTAGTTTGATACGGGAAAGATTACGTTGCAAGAAGTTTCTTCTGGTTCTTGATGATGTTGATCATATGGCTCAGCTGAATGCATTGGCTGGAAAAAGGGATTGGTTTGGTAAAGGAAGCAGAATCATTGTCACTTCGAGAGATAAACATTTGCTAACTTCTCATGGCGTAAATTGTGTGTATGAAGTTCAAAGTTTAGTATACGAAGAAGCACTGGACCTTTTTGGTCGGCATGCTTTTCCAAATGGCAAGAGAGCTAAAATAAGAAGGGGTCTTATAAATAGAGCACTGCATTATGCTAACGGCCTTCTGTTAGCCCTCGAAGTGTTGGGCTCATTCTTGTGTGTAAGGAATGAATCTGCATGGGAAAGTGCGTTGAACAAACTCTCCAAAAGTCCCGACCAGACTATTAATGGAGTTCTCAAGATAAGCTTTGATGGATTAGGGGACAAGGAGAAGGAGATTTTTCTCGATATTGCTTGTTTCTTTAAGGGGAAACATATGAAATACATTAAGAAAGTTCTTGACAGCTGTGATTATGACACAAACATAGGGGTAGAAATTCTCATAGAGGTCCTTGATAAAAAAAGAAAACGAGACCCTGCAAATGCATGATCTGGTTCAGTTGATGGGTAAGGACATTGTCAATCAGGAATGTTGTGATGATCCTGGAAAACGCAGTAGAATATGGCTTTTGGAAGATTTTATGGACATTCTTTACCAAAATACGGTAAAAGTTATTTATTCAATTTTACTATGTCTCTGTTTTTACGTGACTCTGATTTGAAGGCAAATTTCAATGAAAATTTTGTGTGATGACTAAATTTGCTCTATTATGGTATAGGAGAAGAATGCAGTAAAGGCCATAGTATTGAAACGGCCTACACCAGAAGGGATAACTATTAGTCTTGATGCTTTGGCAAACATGGAATTGTTGAGAATGCTCATCTTGGATATGCGTATCTCTTCACAAGGTCCTGTACGTCTTCCTAATGGGCTAAGATGGCTTGAATGGCCCAATGCCCCGAATCTTGAATTTGGCTCAGGTTTAAAGAAACTCGTGTGTCTCGATGTCAGTTACAGTCCTATTAAACAATTAGGAGGTGAACTTCAGGTAAGTCCTTGTGATGATTAGCTTTCCCTTTTTATAGCTAAAAAACTATTTGTATGCCTTAATGACTGCACTAGCATGTTTTTGCAGAATTTTAGAAAGTTGAAGTCCATCAATTTCTGTGGATGCAAGTTCTTGGCTAGTGTTCCAGACCTTTCATCGGCTCCAAATCTCGAGATCTTGGATCTCCAGGAGTGCATAAGCTTAGCAGAGGTTCACCAATCAGTCGTATACCTTGAAAAGCTAAAAGAATTGTCACTGTCTAGCTGCTTTAATCTTAGTGAATTTCCTAGTACCCTCAAGGCAAAACCTCTTGAACACCTTCATCTTGATGATTGTACTAAACTTGAAAAGTTCCCTAATATTTCAGTAAAGATGGAACATCTAGAATCTCTTCATCTAGGAGGCTCAGCCATTAAAGAACTCCCTGCATCAATTGAAAATCTCGTTTCCATGAAGCATATATGTTTAGATCGTTGCAAAAATCTTGCAATGCTTCCATCAAGCATGTATAAGTTGAAAAATCTGGAGTTATTGAATCTCAGTTATAGCTCCAATTTTGTCACGTTTCCAAAGAACTCGAAGGATTCAATTGACCCTGATGGCGATCTGGGATTTCAAAATCTGAAAGTGCTATGGCTTGATGGCTGCAATATATCAGACGAGGAGTTCCTCGAGAGTTGTTCTAGTTTCCCCAAATTGGCGAACCTCAATCTTTCAGGTAACAAGTTTAATCCTCTGTCGACATGGATTGGCAATTATGATTATTGGAAAGGCTTGTTTGCTCTTGAACGCAAGCAATTACAAGAGATTCCTCGGTTTCCATCAAATATGGGCATCATAGGAGCGAATAGTTGTAATTTTCTACATGAACTCCCAGATTCGTTGAGTCTACCCTCCGACTGCCTTGAAGTTGACTCGTCGTCATGGCGCAATGTGGCCGATGTGTCACCACTCGAGGTCAGACTTTCTCTCTCTCTCTCTCTCTCTCTCTCTCTCTAACTTTGAATGCTTGATGTGCGCACTGGCTATATGACAGAAAGTCCCAAAGACGAAGAGATTTCAAATTTGCCTAAGTGGAAGAGAGATGCCAGAATGGATTCTCCACTGTAAAGAGGGATTCGTATCTTTCATTGTTCCCCGAGACTTGTATGACAAGTTCCTAGGACTAGCACTCTGTGTAGTTATTTGCCCGAAGGAAGGAAGATAGTCCATAGGCATATGTAGGTTCAAACTATCTGTTAATGGTGGAGGGTTGTTGTTCGATGTAGGAGGCTTCCGTCGATTGGAATCCGATCATGTGTGGCTATTTTACGTCTCACGCTGTAGTCTGCTTGGAGTAGAGAAGCTTATGCGAGACGATTGGAGCCATTTCGAAGTTCACTTCAAGGGATGGGACTCAATCTTAAAGAAGTGTGGATTCCATCTAATATGCGAGAAACAGGAGGATGATCTGAGGGTCTGTATTCCAACACCGTCAGCAGATGCAAACGAAACTGGAAATCTCAAAGAAAAAAACTCAGAAAAAAGGCAATTTTCAATAGACGTGGAGGAAGAAGATAGTCCAGTGAAACGGGACTCGACAAAGAAGATTAGATGGTCTGAACAGGGCAAGACAATGGGTTCACAAAACATGCCCGTCGAATTGGACTTATTCAGGGAGTGATTCTAGGTGATTTTGATTCCAATGCCTCTTGGCTTTTTCCCTTTCTTCGTCTCTACTAGCAATTTGTAAATGTCTGATCGAGTCCTTCGATCAGAATTCAAAATCACTATGAAGTGGTGGTTTAGCATCATGCCACCGTCATGATCGAGAAACTTCTTATTCTTTTTCCTCCGTTTGCTTATGATTTGTGATGCGGACTGCCATTAATCGAAAATTAAGTGGATGCTTGTTGAATGACCATGGTCTGCTAAGTTGCTCCATGTAATGTATCACATGGTCCTTTGTCGCCTCTCTTAATCCAATTAATGATGTCAATACTTCATACTTCAAAATTCTGAGATAGTGAGTTTTGCTTTATCTTACATAAATCTATATCTTCAGGAAAGATAAATTATTGTATCCAAGATCAAAGGGTCAATACAGGGAAGATTAGTTGATTTCTGTGTTGTTAATGAGCAGATTACATTGGATAGGTACAAAGGGAGAGCTTTAGCTTTAAAACTTTGCATTTAACCCCGGTCTCTCTCTCTCTAGCCAAGGTTGACGGGTAACACTAATGCACTTGTGATGGCAATGTTGGAAGAAAACAATATTATTAACCCTTTGTATACCAAAAGTGCTAAAGCGTAAAAGCTGGAGCTTACCCCGAGTTTTGAGTATTTTTAAAGCAAAACTTTACGTCCAAATCTTTGAAATTGCAGTATCAAACATAAAAAATTTTGCTCAAGAGCCTTTGGATGCCCAAAACAGCTTAATTAAAGATGATCAAATCCTCGAATTTTCAACAGAAAATTTGGACAGGATTGAAACGAACAATAAATTTGGAACAGCGGTACAACTGTGAAGGGGTTTTCATCAAGTCAAATAATAACTTGGAATGAATTTGTTCAAGGGGTATCAATTCATGATCTTCTATTGTCTCAATCCTAATAGCATAAGTGTTGGATTTTTAATTTTTTATTTACGGTGCTTTTTGTCCTTTTGAAGACTTGAGTTCCATGTCATTTCAAGCAGCATTTTGAGGATTTCTCCGAAACGTCGATAAGTCAAGTTGATACCAGGATTGCTCTTATACTCTTCTTCTGCTTACGCTAAAATTCATCTCTTTCTTCTTCCCTCGCCCTTCATTTAAGTCCTGGACGCCCGAAGTTGTCTGTTTTAAAGCGCCAAATTCATCAAAGAAGAAGTGATGTCGCCAGTCACCTTTCTGAATCGGGAAAAGCACCAAAAAAGTCCTAAACCTATTGGGGTTGTGCCAAATAAGTCCTAAACCTTTTTTTTTGTGCCAAATAAGTCCTAAACCTTTTGCTACTTGGCCGAATAAGTCCTTCCGGCGGATTTTGGCCGGAAAATGCTGAGGTGGCGACGAAGTGGCCCGTCGGAGCTCGCCGGAGACTCACCGGCGACGACGTGGCGGCCACGTGGCATTAAAAAAATTCCAAAAAAAAAAAGGGGAGGGCCGGAGCCCTCCACCTGTGGCCGCCGCCCCATTTCCAGTGGGGCGGCGGCCACCCCCCCAGCTGCTGCAGTTGTAGCAGCTGAGGGAGGGGGCGAGCTCCCCCAGCTTCTGCAAGCTGGGGGAGAAGGCGAGCTCCCCCAGCTGGGCGAGCTTGCCCGGCCCTCGCTGGCCGGGGGCCGCCCTCGCCACTGGCTGGCGAGGGCCGGGCGAGGCGAGCCTCGCCAGTCCAGATCTGGACGCCGGTGGTGCTGGGGGGGGTGGCCGCCGCCCCACTGGAAATGGGGCGGCGGCCACAAGTGGAGGGCTTCAGCCCTCCCCTTTTTTTTGATTTTTTGGAATTTTTTGGAATTTTTTTAATGCCACGTGGCCGCCATGTCGTCGCCGGTGAGTCTCCGGCGAGCTCCGGCGGGCCACGTCGTCGCCACCTCAGCATTTTCCGGCCAAAATCCGCCGGAAGGACTTATTCGGCCAAGTAGCAAAAGGTTTAGGACTTATTTGGCACAAAAAAAAGGTTTAGGACTTATTTGGCACAACCCCAATAGGTTTAGGACTTTTTTGGTGCTTTTCCCTTCTGAATCCAACAGGCCCTTAGGCTAAACATTAGGAATATTATGGTCTCCACAAGTGTGATCTCCTCACATTACGAGGAGATGTGAGATGTCAAATATTCCTTACTAAAACTGTTTAAGGGTTTAGATTCATATAAGCCAACAACCAGCAATGTTTTTCGATATCTGGTTTTTTGGATACTAACATGAGTTCATCTCAAATTAAATTCGCCAGACACGACCAAATTCTGATACAAAGCATCACCCCCTTCTCCTCCTCTTCTTTTTCTCCCTAGACAAATAATCGGTTGAGCTACTGACACTGGCAGACCTCTTTTGAAGTGCCAACTTGTTGAGGACATATACTTCATTTCGCATTTTATTGCAGTGGGAAGAACACCAACTATAGGAAAAAGATTGATATTCTCAAAAGCGACCTGGCGATTCTATTTGGACATCAAACCATCCCTCGCTATCAGCCTTTCCTCATTCTTGGGATACATTTTGTATTGAGAACATTCAAGAACAAAATCAATAGGATGACCCAACCTTTGCCCAAAAAAATATATAAACAAATAAAATACCACGCGAAAACCAGCAAGTGCAGAGCGATGTTGGGCGACGTCTTGAGCATAATCCTGGGCCAACCCGAATCGAAACAATCTCAGGTCAATAAATTGGGCAAAGGCAAGCAAGGTAGAGCTTGTTCTACTTTTGATAATGTAAGAAAACCAGTTGCTGTGGCTTCTACAGCATCTCTGATAGAATAAAAAAAAAAGTAATAACAATTATGGCTTGTGAATCCATCTGCTTAGTGTCCTTGCTCGTCCGGAGATATATCTAACATCAATGAAGAATGCAATAGTTGAAGAATATCTATCGGATGTTCATTCTACAAGTTAATTCACGTGGGAAAAAAGGAGGCTTCATTATCTAACGCATAGAGTGCATGGAACAATGAATTGCAACTTAAATTATATGCCTGCAAGGCAAAGACCCTTCAGGCTCCATACATACATCTGTATAATTACAGAATACATACAAACGTAGGTAAAATTTAATCAAATCTCAAGGATTGCAGAGCCAGTCTTGAATTGCCGACTACAATGCGTGGTTGGGAGTAAGATGCAAATGACTAAGCTTCAAGTTGGTCATTGGCGAAGTATCATGGCCGCTCTCCAACCATTCATGCAAAGCTGCTCTTTCATAAGTGAAACCCTCCGGTGCAATCTGAGGGTCATGCATTATTTCCTAAAAGCAACCATTGAGCAGGTAACCCACAACATGACACTCAAAAGACATGCCAAGGATCATGATCAACTAGCACATCTCAAGCTCACACTTCAGTGGAGAACAACAAAAGCTCTGCTCAACCAAAATACATGCTAGTTTAATATCTCAATTTGAGATTCTCAAATGAAAACCATGCCATGAAAAATCAGGCTGAGGCAAATGGTGACACCGATACAAAGTTCAAGCCACTCAGTGTCTAGATAAGCTCAACTATGCCATTCCTGAAGCCCAAACAACATGGGTCCCCATAAATGGGAAACAAAATGCTGAGCATAGGTCCATGTTGAAACTAACCCAAATTTCCTAAACTAAAAACAATACAGAATATGAGAGAAGAGATGGTCCGCCAAGACGCCGACACAAACTCAGCAATTCACCGAAAAGTATAACTCACCTGAAGGAAGGGACACGAGAAAAATGAGGGCACAGGTCACTCTTCAGAGATATGCAGCTGCTCCAATTCCCTCACTAACGTAGGTGTTAATTTCGGCCTATTCCTATCATTAGAATCACAGCATCGAAGACCCAACTCCACCAATCGCTGTGCTACAAAAGATGGCCATTGTCCAGCTGATTGATCCAAAACCAACTCTAGTTTGTTCAATGATACTGCTTTACGCACCTCACTGACTAACCCAGTAGGCGGTATACCTGTGAGTATCTGTAGGATGAGCAGACCAAAAGAGTAATCGTTTGGATTTGGGCATCAAGTTTTCATCTCTGTAGAACTCTGGATCTATATAAGGAAAAGCACGCTTTGGCTGTGTGATTTGGCGGAAACTTGGGCAGTGAAGAGTGTCCTCCACTAGAAGCCCAAAAACCCGAAATCACATATCTTGCAGCTAAGATCAGAATCAAGGACATTTTCAGGTTTCAGATCACCATGAACATTCCTTTCAGGTTTAGAAGAGGGCAAGAAGCAAAGAGCACTCGAGATCTGAGCAATGATTCGAACTTGAGCATCCCATATTAAGGGAGAACTGTTGCCCTTCTGGAAAAGGCAACGTTGGAGGCATCCATTAGGGAGGTACTCATGTACGAGAGATCAGGCTTCTGGGCATGCACCAAGCAAGGTAATGAGTTGTGGATGCTGCAGTTTACTAAGAACTTGAACCTGCACCATCCAAACAAAACTTGAGTAAATAGGTACATGACACAAGGCTGTAATAAATCTAGTAAAGAAAATGGAAGCGTATACTATGTCAGTATAGCTATGGATAAGGTAGACGAGACAAATAAATGTGATAAGCACTCCAATAATGCACACAGCTTTAGAAGTGAAATTAGCCTTTTAAAGAGCATTACAAAAATTATAGGACAGAGTGCATAAGATGCCCCCAAAGGCTTAGTATAACAGCCAAATCTAATCACATAAACCCCACGCCCACCCAAACCAAATGCCCCCTCTCCTAAAATAAAAGAATATAAAGAATATATTAGACAATGACATGCTTAAAGTGTTGCAATGTTTTATCATGTACAAAAACCTCTAATTACAGATCCAGGCATCATCATGAACGCCACCAAGGGATTAAGATTTTATTAATTTAAAGGGAGTGGACACTTTTAAGGTTCAATGAGTAGAGTTATCAAGACAACATGATCAGAGATACGGTTGAAATTTGGACTAGCTAGTAAAATTTCCCGTATAAACACAAACTATTAAGCACTTCAACGGAAACAACTGCTAGTATTACAGATAATCCGAATGCATAAACTGAACAGGAAACTTAAAAGGAAAAGGCTGCAGAATTAAAGCATGAGAATATCTCAATACTATAGATATTGGAACAGCAGAGTGCTTGTGTGCATGCACATGCACAAGAACATGCGCGTGCGTGCATGAGGATGCAGCTTTTTTATCGCAACAGTTCTACCCAGCATTTCCCCCTTGTATACACAACTATATTGACTCTGCCCAATTTTGAAACTTTCAGAGAAATCACATGTTGTGGATCAGACTCCTTATAATGAATATTCAGCAAAACTAGGCACATCTTCATTAAGACCACCGACAAACCCAATACATCTTGCAGCTCCAGTTTTCCCCTGCCCTTTCCACCGTTCAAGCCAACTAACAGCGCTTCCACTTGGTGTCTCTGAATCTGCTGCTTTTCCTGCCTAAGTGTAGCAATAGATGCTTCAACGACATGTAACTCTCCAGCCGCTTCATCATGCCTATTGCTAGCTTCTTGAGCACCACTATCTAGAAGAGCAACATTTCTTATGGTCTTCTGGAGCTTTTTAACTATATCTTCTCTCTCTTTCAAGAGCTTCTGTTGCTTCTGCATCACAGTTCTTATTGCATCCTCAGCTTCATTTCTAAGTTTAGCCTCATGTGCATATGCAGACTCAATTACTTTCACCTAAATAAAACAGGCAGAATTTTTTCTCACCATCTCTTCACGTGTTAAATCAGTAACAGCATACAACAAGTAGAGTGAGTCGCACTTCTTATGCTAATATGACCAAACAAATGAAGACCAAAATTATTGGCCATGCGCTTGTGAAAACATTCCTAGAATGATAGAACAAAACTGTCTGGGGAAAAACCAATAACCAATTTCTTTAAACACCACAAGGTTATCTGCACAAAGGACATCTGCAAATCTATACCAGAAATTACTCCATTTTCCTTTCACTGCTTCCCAATTCAGACAATGGATGCTTTTTTTGCTTGAACCAAGCCAAATAATCGCAAAATCCTAAATGATAATTAAAGCAGAGAAAATGAACACTGACAGCTAACCAGGGGGCAAAAAACAAAAGAAAAAGGATAAGTTGACAGGAAGGTTATAAGCACCTTGCTGATCACTTCGATAGCTTCTGCTTGCAACTTTTTGTGCTTCAATAACTCCCCAAGTGCTTCCTTCTTCATTGCCTCAACTTGCATCCACGACTCTTGAAACTGATTATGCAAAATCTCTTCGTTGGCCTTCATGTCAGAATCTCAAGAAATCCTTCTTTCAGAATAGGTATATCCAGAGCAACTGCTAGTTCTTGTAGGACTAAACAAACTGCCAGAATGTTGGGGAAGATATCTGCTGGGAGAACCAGTCAAAGCCACTTGTGGAGAAACTGATTCACCTTGACAGTCTGTAACTTTGCTGCAACTACTGCTCAAACTAGATGTGCAGCGAGGACTTTGTGGGATTGCCGATACCGACGGTCTTATACTTTCTTGCGATGGTTCACAACTTATTACTCCTGCAGATGTTTGTGGTAATGGGGCCTTCAAAGGCATCTCTAGTCCATATGCATTTACCCTAGTTGACAAATAATATCTCACAGAAAGCAGGTGCATTTTTTGCAGCATAATTCGCTTTGCTGGAGCTCATATTTACCTATATACAACTGCATCAAAACCATGTAGGAGGTACAATATTAGGATAAACAATTAGCATGCTATTTTCTATCAAGCTAAGGATACATTAAGTAGCCAAGTTCTTGACTCACAACAGAAAGCACATCATACAATGCATGTTAATTAGGACCATCACCATCTTTTGAGAGTTGACAAGGAAAATATGGTTCCAAAAACATGCATCGGAGCCTTGTTTCTCATTATCGACGATCCTTGTGTACAGGAACAACCAACCAATCCAAGCAATAGCGTGCACAGCATGCTATGCATCACTCTTCTGACAGACTTTGCGTCGCTTGGTTCATATGGAAACTGAGCATGGTCCTCTAGCAAAAGATTTGAGTATGATACGACAGGAAAAACTCTATTAACTCTTCAGATGTATCACTTAAACAAGAAGTAACAGTTCTATTTGCTTTCATGGACAATAATAAGATTTAAGGGACCACTTACTTCTCTGGTACAGCCCCCATAACAAGCCTCCTAATGCCATAATTGACAACCATCTCAACAATGCCCTTTTGGACCTGCTCTGCTTCAGTGCTCAGAACACTGGCTTTCACCTAGAAAGGACATGATAAGTTACATTAGATTAGTAAAGAAAATAGAAAACTCAAGAACTTCATGCCATTTATGTAGATAGTTAACAGCTACTTAAACAATCGCCCAAAATATATAGGAGGAAAGCATCATGAAAGATTGTCACATCACTCTAAACAGATTTCCATTAACTCCAAGTGTAGGTAGACCACAACCGTAATCTAAATAACTTGATAATATTTTAAGACGAGGAACAGAATATTTCTCTTTCATTTGTGCTTTTCTACCTTTCCAAATGTGGAGCAGAGGGCCAGATATTCAAGTTGAAAACTCTACCTAATTCAAGAACTCGGGTTTTGATATTGCAAATAATCTTCTACTCATTAGAAAAAAGAAAGATTGGCTAATTTGGATAGTCTAAATACAGGAACTATATTTCTTATACAACAAGTTCAATTAGCTCACAAACAACGAATGATGGATAGCCAGCAAGCAAATTGACTATTTTCCTCCAGTAAGGTGAAGGGGGCATCTACTGCACCTACATATAAACTAACCTTTGATAGCTTCTCCAAATCTGCAAGTCCAAAAAAGTACTCCAGGGCAACCGGCAATAAAGGAAATACGCTCATATGCCGAAATCAGGCAATTCAGGACTTAGATTTATCAATGAGAATGAATCGAGAAGAAAGCTTGCAAGATGACAATTATAAATTTAACAATTTATAAGGCGTGGCAACAAGAAACCATGAGTTCTGGAGGGTCAGGAGGCGTGCCAATTTAACGGCGTTCTGGTGAGAGACGGAAGGGATCCTGATCTGACGGGGCTGGGCCGGCCGCCACGTGTCGCATATTGAGTGGACTGACTCGCCGTTGACTCACCCATTTCGTAAGCCGTACTCCACGATCAAATTGATATATAGAGGAGAGCTAGAGCTTGGAGCCCTAATCGGATAGTAAGCATTCTCGAAGCACATCATTCACCAGCTCTTTTTATGGCTTCTTCGAATCTGAACAGGAATTACCATGTGTTCCTCAGTTTCAGAGGCCTGGATGTCCGCAATAACTTCCTCAGTCATCTCTACGCAGCTCTGGACGAGAAAGGAATACACACTTTTGTGGATAGCGAGGAGCTCAGGATAGGAGAGCAAATATCGGCGGCGCTCGTGAGGGCGATCGAGGAATCGCGCGTCGCGATCATCATTTTCTCCGAGGACTATGCTTCCTCGCCGTGGTGTTTGGAAGAGGTCGTGAAAATCATGGAGTGCCATGAGCAAAAGCGCCTGATTGTGTTCCCGGTGTTCTACAAAGTGGAACCGAGAGAAGTGAGAGGAGGCAGAAAGAGTTATGGGAGAGCTATGGCTAATCATGAGTCCAAGTTCGGGAAGGATTCGAAAAAAGTGAGGAGATGGAAGAAGGCTCTCTTTGACGCCGGTAATTTGTCCGGGTGGAACTCGAATGAAAGGTACGCACAAATGTGACGCAGTGCTGGGCCATTGTTAGCTCGTGGTTGTTTTTTAGATTTCAAATCTTATATTCTTGTTTGGATCTTTGGATTGAAGATACAAAGTGGAGATATACTAGATAGTGGACACAATAGTCAAATAACCAAAAGTTCAAGCTAGCGGATTATTTGAACTCGAATCTTGCTTGGTAGATAGTGAGAAATTTATTTGAGATAGTAAGTGTAGTTCATGGTACTCAACTCATTGTTGTCTTCAGATGCGGGTTCTCTGCAATTTTCCTTGCGCAGATGTTAGCGTAGGTTCACCCAAATCTATTATTTCTTTTCGTCTTATTATTTGTTAATCTTCTTATGAAATTTTCCCCGTTATATTAAAACTACAATTCTTGCAATGGCTTTAAAATGCTCAGACATGTTTTTCTTTCCTTTTGAGTGCTTATCAGTGATGAAGCGGAGCTCATCCGACGCATTGTAAAGGAACTATCAATTTATCTCGACCGAACACCCTTAGAGGTCGCTAAGTATCCGGTCGGAATAGAATCCCGAGTTCAAAAACTAATATCTTTGTCAGAAAAAGAGTCAGGTGATAATGATGTACTCATGATAGGTCTATGGGGACTTGGAGGCATAGGCAAAACAGCTACTGCTAAAGCTTTATATAATGCTATTGAGAGACAATTTCTGGCTTCCAGTTTTTTGGCGCGAGTTAGAGAAACTTCGAACCAAAGCAATGGTGTAGTCACTTTGCTATAACAGCTTTTATCGCAGATCCTATTTGACAAAACTATATCGATCTACAATGTTGGCGGAGGAATTAGTTTGATACGGGAAAGATTACGTTGCAAGAAAGTTCTCCTGGTTCTTGATGATGTTGATCAAATGGATCAACTGAATGCATTGGCTGGAAAAAGGGATTGGTTTGGTAAAGGAAGCAGAATTATTGTCACATCGAGAGATAAGCATTTGCTAACTTCTCATGGCATAAATTGTGTGTATGAAGTTCAAAGTTTAGGATACGAATGCTAACCGCCTTCCATTAGCCCTCGAAGTGTTGGGCTCATTCTTATGTGGAAGGAGTGAATATGCATGGGAAAGTGCGTTGGATAAACTCTCCAAAACTCCCGACCATACTGTCTATCATGTTCTCAAGACAAGCTACGATGGATTGGAGGACAACGAGAGGGAGATTTTCCTCGATGTTGCTTGTTTCTTTAAGGGGAAATGTATAGAATAGATTGAGAAAGTTCTTGACAGCTGTGATTTTGACACAACCATAGGATTAGAAATTCTCATGGAGAGATCTTTGATAAAAATGGAGAAGAGGACCCTAGAGATGCATGATCTGGTTCAGTTGATGGGTAAGAATATTGTTAATCATGAATGTCCCGATAATCCTGGAAAACGTAGTAGAATATGGCTTTTTGAAGATTTTATGGACATTCTATACGAAAATATGGTAAAAGCTATTTATTCAATTTTACTATATCTTTGTTTTCAAGTAATTTTGATTTGGACAACACGAGGCAAATTTCAATGAAAATTTTGTGTGATGACTAAATTTGCTGTATTATGATATAGGAGAAGAATGCAGTAAAGGCCATAGTATTGAACCGGCCCGCACCTGAAGAGGTAATTATTAGTCTTGATGCTTTGGCAAACACGAAATTGTTGAGAATGCTCATCTTGGATAGGCATATCTCTTCACAACGTCATGTACGTCTTCCTAATGGGCTAAGATGGCTTGAATGGCCCAATGCTCCGGATCTAGAATTTGGTTGTGGTCCAAAGAAACTCGTGAGTCTCAATGTCAGTAACAGTCCTATCAAACAATTAGGAGGTGAACTTCGGGTAAGTCCTTGTGATGATTAGCTTTCCCTTTTATAGCTAAAAAACTATTTGTATGCCTTAATGACTGCACTAGCATGTTTTTGCAGAATTTTAGAAAGTTGAAGTCCATCAATTTCTGTGGATGCGAGTTCTTGGCTAGTGTTCCAGACCTTTCATCGGCTCCAAATCTCGAGATCTTGGATCTCGGTGAGTGCAAAAGCTTAGCAGAGGTTCACCAATCGGTCGGATACCTTGTAAAGCTAAAAGAATTGTCGCTGGGTTTCTGCTCTAATCTTAGTGAATTTCCTAGTACACTCAAGGCAAAACCTCTTAAACGCCTTATTCTCTTTGGTTGTACTAAACTTGAAAAGTTTCCTGATATTTCAGTAAAGATGGAACATCTAGAATCTCTTAATCTAGGAAGCTCGGCCATTAAAGAACTCCCTGCATCAATTGAAAATCTTGTTTCTGTGAGAGACATAGGATTACAATATTGCAAAAATCTTGCAACGCTTCCATCAAGCATTTATAAGTTGAAAAATCTGAATTTTTTGAATCTCCGTTATTGCTCCAATTTTTTCACGTTTCCAAAGACCTCGAAGGATTCAATTAACCCCGATTGTGATATGGGATTTCAAAATCTGGAAGTGCTATGGCTTGATGGCTGCAATCCATCAGACGTGGACTTCCTCGAGAGTTCTTCTAGTTTTCCCAAATTGGCACACCTCGATCTTTCAGGTAAAAAGTTTAATCATCTGCCGACATGGATCGGCAATTATGATTATTGGAAAGGCTTGTTTGCTCTTGAACGCAAGCAATTACAAGAGATTCCTCGGCTTCCATCAAATATGGGCATCACAGAAGCGAATAGTTGTAATTTTCTACATAAACTCCCAGATTCGTCGAGTCTGCCCTCCGACTGCCTTGAAGTTGACTCGTCGTCTTGGCGCAATGTCGCCGATGTGTCACCACTCGAGGTCAGACTCTCTCTCTCTCTCTCTCTCTCTCTCTAACTTTGAATGCTTGATGTGCGTACTGACTGTATGACAGAAAGTCCCAAAGACGAAGAGATTCGAAGTTTACCTAAGTGGAAGAGAGATGCCAGAATGGATTCTCCACTGTAACGAGGGATTCATATCTTTCGTGGTTCCCCGGGACTTGTATGACAAGTTCCTAGGACTAGCACTCTGTGCTTGTTTTGGCCCGAAGGAAGGAAAAGAGTTCACAGGCAGATGGATGATCGAACTATCTGTGAATGGTGGACGGGTGTTGAATAATATGCCATTCTCCCATCGATTGGAATCCGATGATGTGTGGCTATTTTACCTCTCACGCAGTAGTCTGGATGGAGTAGAGGAGCTTATGCGAGACGATTGGAGCCATTTCCAAGTTCGCTTCAGAGAGCAGCACACAATCATAAAGAAGTGTGGATTCCGTCTAATATGTGAGAAACAGGAGGATGATTTGAGGGTCTGTATTCCAACACCATCAGCAGATGCAAACAAAACTGGAAATCTCAAAGAAAGAGAATCAGGAAAAAGACAATTTTCAGTAGACTCGGACGAAGAAGATAGTCCAGTGAAACGGGACTCAACAAAGAAGATGAGATGGTCCGAACAGGGCAAGCTATGGTTCGCAAAACATGCCGGTCTTATTGGACTTATTCAGGTAGTGATTCTAGGTGATTTGATTCCAACGCCTCTTGGCTTTTTCCATTTCTTCGTCTCTACTAGAAATTTGTAAATGTCTGCTCCTTCGATCATAATTCAAAATCACTATGAAGTAGTGGTTTAGCATCATGCTACCGTCATGATCGAGAAACTTTTTATTCTTTTTCCTTTGTTTCCTTATGATTTGTGATGTGGACTGCCATTAATCGAAAATTAAGTGGATGCTTGTTGAATGGCCATGGTCTGCTAAGTTGCTCCGTGTAATTTATCACATGGTCCTTTGTTGCCTCTCTTAATCCTATTTGTGATACCAATACTTCATACTCTAAAATTCTGAGACAATGAGTTTTGCTTGATCTTACATAAATATATATTTTCAGGAAAGGTAAATTATTGTATCCAAGATCAAAGGGTCAATACGAGGACGATTAGTTGATTCCTCTATTGTTAATGAGCAGATTACATTGGATAGGTACAAAGGGAGAGCTTTAGCTTTAAAACTTTGCATTTAACTCAGGTTTTTCACTCTAGCCAAGGCTGTCGGGTAACACTAATGCACTCGTGATGGCAATATTGGAACAAAACAATTTTATCAACCCCTTGTTTACCAAAAGTGCTAAAGCGTAAAGCTGGAGCTTACCCCGAATTTTGAGTATTTTTAAAGCAAAACTTTACATCCAAGTCTTTGAAATTGCAGTACCAAACATAAAAAAAATCTTGCTAAAGAGCCTTTGGATGCCCAAAACAGTTTAATTCAAGATGATTGAATCCTCAAATTTTCAACAGACAAATTGGACGGGATTGAAACAGACAATAGAACAACGATATAACTTTGAAGAGGTTTTTATCAAGTCAAATGATAACTTGGACTGAAAATGTTCAAAGGGATTCAAGATCTTCTATCGTCTCAATCCTAATAATATAAGTGTATTTTTTTTTGGTTCTCTCTCCTTTTGAAGAGTTGAGTCCCGTGGCATTCCAAGTAGCATTTCTAGAATTTCTCCGAGAATGTCGGTAAGTCAAGTTCATACTAGGATTGCTCTTATACTCTTTACCAGCGTACACTAAAGTTCATTCTTTTTCTTCATCCCTCGTCCTTCGTCTAAGTCATGGCTGGCTTGAAGTCGTCTATTTTAAAGAAGTGATGTCGGCAGTCACCTTTCTGAATCCCACAAGCCTTTAGGCTAAACATTAGGATTAGCATAGTTTCCACACATGTGATCTCCTCACATTATGAAGAGATATGAGATGTCTAATGCTCTTTGCTATACTGTCACTTGCAACCGTTAAGGGTTCAAAATCATATAAACCAACAACCAGCAATGTCTTTTCGATATCTACTTTATCGGATCATAAGACGAGTTTATCTCAAATTAAAATTCGCCAGACACGACCAAATTCTCATATAGAGCATCACCCCCTTCTCCTCCTCCTCTCTTTTCCTCCCTGGACAAATGATAAGGCAGAGCTACCGATACTGGCGGACCTTTTTTGAAGTGCCAACTTATTGAGGACATATACTTCATTTCGCAATTTATTGCAATAGGAACAACACCGTGGGTAGTTGTGTTGGTTAAGAGCCTATCCCTCATCACCGAGGTTACAGGTTCGAAATCCGCAGTTGCTAGCGTCTTAAGTGAGAGGTCATGGTATTGGGGTCATGTGTTAGTCTCCCTCAAGATATAGGGGTTCAGTCCTTTAGTGTCGTCCGGTCACAGGAGGTTCGTGGTGGAGTTATCGGTTATCAAAAAAAAAAAAACACCGACCAAAGAAAAAAGATTAATATTCTCGAAAGCGACATGTCGATTCTATTTGGACATCAAATTATCCCTCACTATCAGCCTTTCCTAATTCTTGGGATACATTTTGTATTAAGAACGTTAAGAACAAAATCAAAAGGATGACTCAACCTTTGTCCAAATATATATATATATATATATATATATATATAAATGAAAAAATGCGATGTGAAAACCAACAAGCGCAGAGCGATGTTGGGCGACTTCTCCAACAAAATCCTGGGCCGACCCGAATCGAAACAATCTCAGGTCAAAATTGGGCCTCTAAGACCAGAACGATGGGCCAATATTTCAATATTTCATGAACTCTTTCTTTGCTGCCTTTTGAAGTTTTTGTTCCCCGCAAATTCAGATTTTTTTCTTCCCTTTTGTTGTTGTAGTTTTTCTAACTTCTAAAGAGGCCAAAGAAATTAATCATGTATGATTGTAGTGGACCGTGCATTGGTTCGGATGATTGCACCCTAAGCAAATTGTCTCTAGATGACGAATTACTGTGCAACATATTATGGATGACGTCACATAAGATCTCCTTTCACCATTTTCTGCGATGAAGTGCGTGAGTATACCCTGAAAAGCATGCAAAGTGATCACTAGTCTTCTGTTTGCTTCCGCCTACGAAGAAGAGACTCAAGCGCCTTACTTTTGTTCAAGAGCATTCACGGCTCACGCCAAAGATCTTTCTTCCCTTTCCGACTTTCCACCCCATCGGCCACCCTTCGTTCGAGTCTTGCCGGCCCCAAGCCGTCGATTTCAAAGTGCAAAGTTGTTAAAGCAATTCAAGCAATATAGGTTCTTTACATTCTGAGGCAGAACATTCTGAGTCAGAACATTCTGAGAAAGAGAAGCTGTCGAGAGCGAATGAAGAAAACTTCAACTTCATTCAACTAAAAACAAACTATGTACAAGAGATTAATAACATTGTGGAACTACTTACAACATGTGCTAATTGCCTAGTTCCACTTCCCTGGAAAATAGCAACTAAGAAACTGACCATCTACACTTGCTTAAAAATAGCTAAGATAATAACTTCCTAATACAACCTACGTGACTTAACACAAACAGAAGGACATCTTAACATAAACAACAGAGAACATCTCAGCAACACTAGCACTAAGACAACTCCAACAAACTCTTCCTTGGATTAGTTGCTGTTGCATACTCCTACTCTTTCTCTTAACATCTCAAATCTTCCGGCTTGAAGTGGCTTTGTAAACATGTCTGCAAGCTTATCTTCAGACTTGCAATAGACCAACTTAACTTCACCTCTTTGTTGCACTTCACGTAGAAAGAAGAACTTAACTTTGAAATGCTTGGTTCTGCCATGAAAAACTGGATTCCGTGATATTGCCAATGCAGCTTGATTGTCTACATTTACTTCAAAACAATCATCTAAGTTCAACCACAGATCATTCAGTATCTTCTTCAGTCGTAAGACTTGGTTTGCAGCTGCTGGAGCTGCTATGAACTCAGCCTCAGCAGTGGACTGAGCTACAATCTCTTGTTTCTTAGAACACCAAAAGAAACAAGCAGAACCAAGAGTAAAATAATATCCAGATGTCTTCTTCATATCATCAACTAAGCCAGCCCAATCACTATCCGAGAAACCTTGCATAATAAACTTCTGACTTTGCTTGAACTTTACACTAAAATACAATGTTTTTTGAGGTATCTTAATACCTCTTTGCTGTAACCAAATGTAGCTGACTAGGACTGCTCATGAATCTGAAAGAACACTCACAGCAAATAGAATATCTAGCCTAGTTGCTATAAGATACATTAAACATCCAATCAAGCTTCTATACATAGAAGCATCTACTGCCTTTGTTCTATCATCCTTTTTCAGCTTCTCCTTAGCAGCCATAGGAGTGCTTACACTTCTACAATCTTCCATCTGAAACTTCTTCAAAATTTCATTTGTATACTTCTTCTAGCAGATGAATATCTCATGTGAAGCTTGTTGTACTTCCAAACTTAGAAAGTAAGCCATCTTTCCCAAGTCTGACATCTCAAAAACTTCAAACAGACTTTGCTTTACTTTTGCTATCAATTCCACATCATTCCCTGTCACTAATAAATCATCTACATAGAGTGACAGAATCACAACACTGTGATTTACCTTTTTGACATAAAGAGTAAACTCACTCAAACTTCTAACAAAGCCAAAATCCTGCAAATATTGATCTATCTTTTCATACAAAGCTCTTGGAGCCTGTTTCAGTCCATATATAGCTTTCTTCAATCTGTATACTTTCTCTTCTTGCCCTTCAATGCTGAAGCCTTCAGGTTGCCCAACAAATATCTCCTCCTCGAGCTCTCCATTCAGAAAAGCAGACTTGACATGTAGTTGGAATATAGGCCAACATTTATCTGTTGCCACAGCTAGAAGCAGCCTGATTGTATCAAGCCTCAGGACAGGAGCAAATGTCTCTGAATAATCTACTCCCCATATTTGAGCATAGCCTTTCACAACTAATCTGGCTTTGTGTTTATTGATAGAATCATCAGGATTAAGTTTTGTTCTAAACACCCACTTAACCCCAATCACATTCTTATTATAAGGCCTATCAACAAGTTCCCATGTGTGGTTTTTCTGAATCATTGCAAGCTCCTCCTACATTGCTATAATCCACTTCTGATCCTCTTTAGCTTCAATACAATTAACCGGTTCAAGCACAACCACATTACTTCTTTCATAAATTTCAGCAAGTGACCTTGTGCCTTTTACTAGAAAATCATTTTTATTATCTTTCAGCCCATCAACAACTTCATCAAACTCTTGTTGCTGTTTTTTAGATTGCTTTTGTACTGCAATCTTTCCTTCCATCCAATTCCACTCATCTTCCTCTAATAAAACAACATCTTTGTTCATAACAACCTTCCCTATAGGTTGAAAAATTCTATGAGCCTTCGAATGAAGGTTGTACCCAATGAAGATTCCAAGCTCAGCTTTTTGATCTAGCTTGTCCCTCTTGACATGAGGAACATGCGTATAACACAAACATCCAAAAACCTTTAAACTTTTCACAAAAGGTCTAACCTCATATCACACTTCAAAATGTGTTGACCTCTCTAAGGCTTTTGTGGGCAATCTGTTCAACAAGAACGTAGCAATACTTGCTGCCTCAGCCCAAAACTTCTTGGGTAAACTCTTCTCCTGCATCAAACATCTAGCCATCTCCATAATACTTTGGTGTTTCCTCTCACTAACCCCATTTTGTTGAGGAGAATATGGAGCAGTGAATTGTTGCATAATGCCAGCTTGCTCACAGATTGACTTAAACTTGTAAGCCATATACTCATAACCATTATCAGACCTAAGCATTTTAATTTTCTTCTCACTCTGATTTTCAACCAAAGCTTTAAATCTCATAAACATATCAGCAACTTCAGACTTGGCTTGCAGAAAATAAACCCAACTCATCCTAGACATATCATCTGTGAAAGTAATGAAGTACCCGCTACCATTGAGAGAAGATTCTGACATAGGTCCACATAAGTCTGTGTGAACTAATTGCAACTTCTCACATGCTCTCTAGCTTCCTCCTTTGAAAGGAAATCTAGCTTGCTTGCCAAGAAGACAAGTTCTGCATTGTGGAAATTCCTCCTCCAAACTTGGCAAGTCATTTGCCAAATTATTTCTTTGCATGAACAGCATATTCTTTCTGTGGACGTGCCCGAGCCTTTTATGTAATAGCTCAGCATTTTCTTCTTTACATTTTAACTCCATTTGCTGCATCTCTTGTGGCTTGAACATAAAGCTCTTATCCCTCATTGGCACTCTCAGAACTTCCATGCAATCGGCATCATCAATAAGACATTTTTTTCCTTCAAACTTCACTCTATAGCCTTTCTCAACTAGTTGACCAACACTCAATAGGTTCTAGTCGATCTTTGGAACAAAAAGAACATCACCAATCAGCTTTAGTTCCTGATTTCCTTCAATAGCTACTGTACCTTTCCTTTGTACTTCGATAAATTGTCCATTGCCAATTCTAATGAATAGCTACTGTACCTTTCCTTTGTACTTTGATAAATTGTCCATTGCCAATTCTAACTTTGAACTTGACTGACTTGTCTAGACTCCTAAATAGCTTTAGATTGCCAGTCATATGATTTGTACAGCCACTATCCACCAGCCACGCATTATCCTCAAGAGAAAAGCCAGAACTTGAAGCCACAAATAAGTGTTCTTCCTCAATCTCATTCATTGCTATCTGTGCTTTCCTGTTTGCTGATGGTTGTTCTCTTTGCAAATAGCTTCCATGTGACCAAGCTTGTTGCATCTTCTATACTTAGCATCAGGCCTCCTCCAACATCTAAAGGACTGATGATTAGTTCCTCCACAATGTAGACAAGGCTTCTTGTTTTTCTTCCATTTGCCCGATCCACTAAAACTTCCTTCTTTTGCAGCATACTTGAAGTCACCCGCGCTTCCTTTGGACTGATTCCATTTCTTTCCTTTTCCTCCATCATTGTGCTTCACTTTAGCTTGCAAAGCACCCTCTACATTCACTTTTTTTCTCATCAATCTTCTTTGCTCCTGAGCCTGCAGAGAACTTAATAATTCTGCAAGCTTTATATCACCTAGATCTTTTGTATTTTCTAGAGAAGCTATGGTGGCTTCAAACTTCTCTGGAAGAGACACTAGGATCTTCTGAACCAGCCTTTCATCCTTCAAGTCAGTCCCTAATACTCGGATCTTCTCGGCTACATCAATCAGCCTATCAGAATATTCCTTCACTGACTCTGAATCCTTCATTTGTTATCTCTCCAATTCCCTCAAGAGATTCAGCACCTTCATGTTTCTTATCTTCTCATCTCCTTCATATTCCTTCTTCAAAAAGTCTCATATAGCCTTTGCAGAATCACATCTCATGATCCTTGTGAAAATAGAAGGTGAAACAGTAGCATACAGGCAAGACTTTGCCTTGGCCTTCCTCATAGTTCTCTCTTTATAGAGTTTAATTTGATTCAAGGTAGGATTGTTAGGAAGTGGAGTAACTTCGTAATCATCCTCCATAGCCTCCCATAGATCATGACCCTCTAAAAATGCCGTCATCTTGACAGCCCAAGCCTGGTAATTTTCACTAGTAAAAATTGGAGCAGCCATAGAAGAGAAACTCAAACCTATTTCCATCCTTCACAAACTTCACTTACCTTTACTTCACAGTCCCTTAAGCTTTGATACCAATTGTTAAATCAATTCAAGCAATATAGGACTTATACATTCTGAGTCAGAACATTCTGAGACAGAGAAGATGTAGAGAGCGAATGAAGAAAACATCAACTTCATTCAACTAAAAACAAACTGTCATGTACAAGAGATTAAATAATATTGTGGAACTGCTTACAACATGTGCCAACTGCCTAAATCCACTTCCCTGAAAAATAGCAACTAAGAAACTGATCATCTACACTTGCTATAAAATAGCTAAGACAATAACTGCCTAATACAACCTACGTGACTTAACATAAACAGAAGGACATCTTAACATAAACAACACAGAATATCTCAGCAGCACTAGCACTAAGACAACTCCAACAAAAGTTCAGTATGATAGAAAATGATATTGCTAATGCATGTCACATTCTGAACTGCAGACTTGAAGGCTCATTACTATATCGTCGGTTCCAAATTTTTTAAGGCTCCAAATCATGTTCACCGATGGTGTCTTAATTAGATTGGAACACGTGTTCATCACACTTTCAATTTAATGGACACGACCAAAATCATAGCACCATCCTCTTCTCTCCTTCCTGACCATCAATTCCATTATTAAGGGTTCTGCTGGATCATATTGACCGATGGTGTCTTTTTCAAAGATATGATTATTAATCATATTGCAACGCGTATTCGTTTCTGCCTTATCAATGTTGGGAAAGAGTTAGCAGTATCAACCACCCTCTTCTTATAAGCGTGACAAATATTAGAATGTTATCATGATGAGAGTAACACTGCCTACAAGAAATAATTTATGCTCCTCAAAACGATATATTGATTCTACAGAAACATCGAATCATCTCGGCCCATCTTGTCATGTTGTATCGGAACAACAAGATTCACGAATCATATCATGTCAAGTCATAAAGTTAGAAAAATGTGCAGAAAAGTGCCCCTTAGCGTTATCAGAAATTCTAACATGCAACATCAAGCTAAGTATGAATTTCATCCATAAATGCATATAGAAAACAATTTTGAACGAGTTTTCAGTAGGTATACGAAAGTGACATTATAGTAGCCACCAATAAAAGTAACAAAATATCCAAAGCCCACATCGGACATTTGTCTTCCCCGATACTTCTGATTTGTCTTGAACTAACACCGTTGAAGAACAAAATCGGAAGTACGGCTCAACCTTTGCAGAAATGCCATGCAAAATCCCAAAAGCGCGAAGCACTGTTGAGTAACTTCTCGAGCAAACCCTCTGGCCGGACCCAATTGAAACAATCCCCAGTTAATTCAAATTAAATGGGCCGATTCTCTTGCTGATCCTCTCCCTTAATTCGAACGTTACTTGAAGTTAGAATTATTGCATCCCAAAGTTTATTATTTCTTTTAAATTAACAAATGGCTTTTACTATCTTTTTTATAGTCTCAACTAATGTTGCAAGGGTACTTTGACGCATATGTCATTCGTGATAAAACTCCTAAAATTCTTGTCAAAGGAATTCATTTTTGCTCTATAAGAATTTAGTTTGCTTACAGATCATTTGAAAATATTCATTTTGTTCGTCACTACAAAACATGGAAATCAGATAATTTCCTGTAGATTCAATCCCTAACTCTTCTCTCGATAAACAAATGGGACTGCAATAAGGAGTCTAGACCACTTCTGGGTGGTGAGCGTGACTATTTCAACAATGCAGTTGATGTAGAGGGAGATCATCCTTTCAATCATGCTGAATATGAGTGCTCAGATTCCCTTGTTCCAGTGAGAAGCTGAATTGGGCTGAAAAAAGCTACCGATATCTCGACAAAATAGGTGTCTTAGTTCTATAACTGCGGTGTCACTAAATGAAGTAGGTAAAGGTCGTGCATTTCATGTCATCTAGAGTTTTTCGGCTCGATGCCACTGCTAGTGTGAGCTTGTTCTACTTTTTATAATAATAATAAGAAAACCAGTTGCTGTGGCTTCTACAGCATCTCTGATAAAAAAAATTATGGCTTGTGAAAATCCATCCGCTTAGTGAGTGTCCTTGCTCGTCAGGAGATTTATCTAATATCAATGAAGAATGCAATAGTTGATGAACATCTATCGGGTGTTCATCCTACAAGTTCATTCGTGTGGGAAAAAAGGACGCTTCATTACCTGACGTAGAGAGTGCATGGGGCAATGAATTGCAACTTAAATTATATGCTTGCAAGGCAAAGACCCTTCAGGCTCCATACATACATCTGTATAATTATAGAATACATACAAACTTAAGTAAAATCTAATCTAATCTCAAGGATTGCAGAGCCAGTCTTGAATTGCCGACCACAGTGCGTGGGTGGGAGTAAGATGCAAATGACTAAGCTTCAAGTTGGTCATCGGCAAAGCATCGTGGCCGCTCTCCAACCATTCATGCAAAGCTTCTCTTTCATAAGTGAAACCATCCGCTGCAATCTGAGAGTCATGCATTATTTCCTGAAAGCAACCCTTGAGTAGGTAAGCCACAACATGAAACTCAAAAGACATGCCAAGGATCATGATCAACTAGCACATCTCAAGCTCACACTTCAGTGGAGAACAACAAAAGCTCTGTTCAACCAAAATACATGCTAGGTTAATATCTCAATTTGAGATTCTCAAACGAAAACCACACCATGAAAAATCAGGCTGAGGCAAATGGTGACACCGATACAAAGTTCAAGCCACTAAGTGTCTAGATAAGCTCAACTATGCCATTCCTGAAGCCCAAACAACAGGGGTCCCTAAAAATGGGAAACAAAATGCTGAGCATAGGTCCATGTTGAAACTAACCCAAATTTCCTAAACTAAAAACAAGACAGAATCTTAAGAGAATAGATGGTCCGCCAAGACGCTGACACAAACTCAGCAATTCACTGAAGAGTATAACTCACCTGAAGGATAGGGCACGAGAAAAATGAGGGCACTTGTCCCTCTTCAGAGATATGCAGCTGCTCCAATTCCCTTACGAACGTAGGTGTTAATTTGGGTAGATTCCTATCATTAGAATCACAGCATTGAAGACCCAAGTCCACTTATCGCTGAGCTACAAAAGATGGCCATTGTCCAGATGATTAATCCAAAACCAACTCCAGTTTGTTCAATAATACTGCTTTACGCACCTCACTGACTAACCCAGTAGGTGGTATTCCAGTAACTGTAGGGTGAGCAGACCAAAAGAGTAAACGTCGGATTTGGGCGTCAAGTTTCTATCTCTATAGTATTGGGGTGTGGTTCATACTCCCCTGCAATAGGAAAGTACGTTGGTCCTGCATGAATAGCTATTGCTATTCACTAGTAGTTTGCGCTTAGGCTCATGAATAGCTACTGCCACATATATACTCTTTTTACATATTGCACAGAATATTGGTTATTGCGGAGAATATTGCTTCTTGCGCAAAAGATTGCTTCTTGCACTGAGAAAAGAGAGTTTTGCTTCTTGCGCTGAAAGGAGTGTTTTTGCTTCTTGCGCTGAGAATTGTAATGAGAGGGTGAGGTGCTGATATAGTGGAATCCTCTGCTGGATGTAGCCCTAGTTTAAGGGTGAACCAGGATAAAACCTCGTGTCTCAATTTTCTCTCCCTTTTACTCGTTTTACTTTACTGCGATTGTGCGACGATCTTAACATCTGGTATTAGAGCCTAAGGTGTGAGGTTGGTTTTTCTTGTTCTACTCTTGGTTTAGAGAGATCTGAAAAAAAAAATCGAATCTTTGGAAGATGTCGGCTGGTCAATCGAGAATTGAAGTGGAGAAGTTTGGAGGAAAGGGTTTTGAGTTATGGAAACTGAAGATGGAGGCTTTGCTCGTGGACAGAGATCTGTGGTACATGATTGGGGAAGATAAACCTGAGGCGATTACCAAGGAGAAGGCGAAGGAATAAGATATTGTGTCTGCATCAAATCAATTGAAGGCATGGATTAGCAGTGATCGGAAGGCGCAAAGCTTGATCTGGCTATGTCTCGCTGATAATGTCTTGGTGAACGTGACCTCTGAAAAGACGGCAAAAGATCTTTGGACTAAGCTGGGAACTCTCTATCAAAGCAAATCGCTCGTGAACAGATTATTTCTACGAAGGCGACTTTACAATCTCCGGATGAGTGAAGGTGATTCCTTTTCTGCACACTTAAATGAATTCAACACAATATGTGGGCAGCTTACATATATTGATGTTAATCTAGATGAGGAAGATAAAGCATGTACTTTGTTGTGTTCACTGCCGAATTCATGGGAACATATAATTGTTTCGATTGGCACTGGTGTTAGTGCGCTGTCTTTTGAAAACGTTGTATCTGCTTTATTGTCTGAGGAGATGAGGAGAGCATGTTCTGATAATACAACGAATGAGGCTCTCTTCGTAAGAGGAAGAAACAGTGAAAAATCCAAATTTGGTGGTAGAAGTAAATTCAGAGGAAGATCTAAAAGCCGAGATCGATCTGAAATTAAGCGTTGGAAGTGCAAAAAGGCTGGACACTTGAAGAAGGATTGCAGAAGTAAGAGTGTGGGTCCAGAGAAGCGAGATGAGGCGCCATCTTCTAGTATAAAAAAGGATGATGACAGTAGTGTAGGTGATATGTATCTCGTTTGTAACTCATCTCATGTTGACTGCAATGCATGGATAATTGATACCGGAGCATCTTTCCACATGACACCTCATCGAGATTGGTTATGCTGTTATGAGCCATATCAAGGAGAAGTACGGTTGGGAGATGATACGACGCTTGATATTGTTGGTCGCGAAAAAGTGAAGCTGAAGATGAAAGATGGGACAATCAAGAATCTTCCAGATGTGATGCATATTCCTGGTCTTACCAGGAATCTTATTTCTGTCGGAACTATGGCAGATGCTGGCATTACTTTCACCAGCGATAAGTATTCATGCAAGTTAACTCGTGGATCAATGGTGATTGCTAGAGGCGAACGAGAAGGAAAACTGTGGATATTACTAGGAAGCACATTGATTAGTGGCGAGAGTTATATCACGGAACAGGTGAAAGAAGATTAGACGATGCTATGGCATCGAAGATTGGGTCATATTGGTGAAAAAGGCTTGGTGACCCTTACTTCAAAGAAGATGGTGGATGGAATTCCAAGTTGTTCTGTGGGTTTCGGATTCTGTGAACATTGTTTACATGGAAAACAGAATTAGGTTTCTTTTGAATCCGCAGGAGGGAGAGCAAAGGGAATTCTGAATTTAATCCACAGTGACGTCTTCAGTCCTACACCTATAGCATCTTTTGGAAAATCAAGGTATTATGTCTCTTTTACTGATGATTTTTCCAGATATGTTTGGACATATTTATTGCAGAGAAAATATGATGTGTTTGAAAAATTTCGTGAGTTCAAAGCTTTGGTGGAAAATCAGTTTGATAGAAAAATTAAAGTTTTGCGAACTGACAATAGAGGAGAATTTTGTTCAGCGAAATTTGATCAGTTTTGTGCTACTAGTGGTATTGCAAGGCAGAAAACAACGCCCTATTCACCTCAGCAAAATGGCGTCGCAGAGAGACTTAATCGGTCTCTTATGGAGAAGGCGAGAAGTATGTTGAGTGATGCAGGTTTAGCAGCTGAATTTTGGGCAGAAGCAGTGGCTACTGCTTGTTATCTGAAGAACAGATCTCCCACGTCATCTTTAAAGGATCAGACACCGTTTGAGGCACTGTTCGAGAAGAAGCCAAATTTACATTATGTTAGAGTGTTTGGCTGCGAAGCATATGTGCATGTGCCAAAGGAAAAGAGGAATAAGCTTGAGAGCAAGTCAGAAAAGTGCATCTTCATTGGGTACAAGGATGGCGTTAAAGGATATAAGCTGTGGAATCTTGGTACTAAACGTATTGTCTACAACAGGGATGTGGTGTTCAGAGAATCTACGGTGAATCAGATTGTTTCACAAGCTCCCGAAGAACCACAGACGGTTGAGTTAGATGTTGGTTTAGAGGGAGAGATGGAGGCTACAACAGTTGAAGCAGAAAATTCAGACTCTGAAGTTGATGAGCTTGATGTGGATGATGATATTGTAGATTCTGATACTGAGTTTGAAGTTGAAGCACTACCTGAACCAGCCTTAAGGAGGTCCACACGGCAGACTAGACCACCTCAGAGGTATACTTTATTTGCCAGTAATGAAGATTATGTTCTGACTGTTATAGGTGATGATCCAAATAATGTTAAAGAAGCAAGAAGTGCAGAAGATGCCAAACAGTGGGAGATAGCCATGAAAGATGAGATGGACTCATTAGATAAGAACAAAACTTGGAGTCTAGTAAAACTACCTACAAATCGAAAAGCAATTGTTTCTAAGTGGGTATTCAAGAAGAAGATGACTGCAAATGGAGAAATAGAACTATACAAAGCTCGTTTGGTTGCAAAAGGATACTCGCAGATAGAAGGAGTCAATTATGGTGAGATTTTTTCTCCTATTGCTAAATTAAATTCCATAAGACTTGTTTTATCTATAGCTGCTGCATATAATCTAGAGGTAGAGCAGCTTGATGTAAAAATAGCGTTCCTTCATGGTGACTTGGAGGAGGATATTTACATGAAGCAACCAGATAGGTTTGTGGTCAAAGGAAAAGAAGATTTTGTTTGCAAATTGAACAAGTCTTTGTATGGCCTGAAGCAATCTCCAAGAATGTGGTACCAGAAGTTTGACTCATATGCCTTGAAGCTTGGTTTTGTTCGTTCTAATGCTGATCATTGTGTCTATATGAGGAGGTTAGATGCTGATTTTGTTATCTTAACCTTATATGTTGATGATATGCTGCTAGTTGGGAATAATATGAGAATGATTAGCACCGTGAAAGGACTGTTGGCGAAACAGTTTGAGATGAAAGATCTAGGCCCAACAAACTTCATCTTAGGCATGCAGATAAGGAGGGAACGTGAGAATGGGAGGTTGTGGTTAAGTCAGAAGAAATATGTTGAAAGTATGCTGAAAAAGTTCAACATGGCAGACTGTACACCTGTTAACACCCCTATGTCCACAAGTTCCAAATTATCAAAGTTCCAGTGTCCCAAGACTGAAGAGGAAGCAGAAGAGATGGCAGCAGTTCTATATGCAAGTGCAGTAGGGAGCTTAATGTATGCCATGGTATGTACTCGTCTAGATATTGCCCATGCAGTGAGAGTATTGAGTAGATATATGTCTAATCTAGGAAAAGAGCACCGGATAGCTGCAAAGAGGGTGCTTCGTTATCTTCGCGGTACGTCTGACTTCGAGTTATGCTATGAAGGTATGAAAAGCTCAAAGGGACATCAAGCGTTAGAGTTGAAGTGTTTTGTTGATGCTGATTGGGGAGGTGACATTAATAGCAGGAGGTCGACAAGCGGTTATGTTATTTCCTTATTCGGTGGAGCTGTGTCTTGGATGAGCAAAAGACAGAGCACGGTTGCTTTATCTTCTACTGAAGCAGAATATATGGCTCTTACACATATTGCTGAGGAAGTAATCTGCATGAGCAGATTGTGTAAAGAGCTTGGTTTTACAACAGGAAGAGTGAATATTAGATGTGATAGTTAGAGTGCTATATTCTTGGCTAAGAATGCTGCTTTTCATGCAAGAACAAAGCACATTGACATTCAATATCACTTCATTCGAGAAAAAGTAGAACGAAAAGTTGTAATGCTGAAAAAGGTTGACACACAATTGAATAGTGCAGATTTTTTTACCAAGGCAGTGACTACAGAAAAGTACCAATGGTGTACAACTGAATTGGGTCTAAAGAAGCATGGGAAGTATTCACCAAGTGGGAGAATATTGGGGTGTGGTTCATACTCCCCTGCAATAGGAAAGTACGTGGGTCCTGCGTGAATAGCTATTGCTATTCACTAGTAGTTTGCACTTAGGCTCATGAATAGCTACTGCCACATATATACTCTTTTTACATATTGCACAGAATATTACTTATTGCGGAGAATATTGCTTCTTGCGCAAAAGATTGCTTCTTGCGCTGAGAGAAGAGAGTTTTGCTTCTTGCGCTGAAAGGAGTGTTTTTACTTCTTGCGCTGAGAGTTGTAATGAGAGGGTGAGGTGCTGATATAGTGGAATCCTCTGCTGGACGTAGCCCTAGTTTAAGGGTGAACCAGGATAAAACCTCATGTCTCAATTTTCTCTCCCTTTTACTCGTTTTACTTTACTGCGATTGTGCGACGATTCTAACATATAGAACCCTGGATCTGTATAAGGAAAAGCACGCTTTGGCTCTGTGATTCGGGGGAAACTTGGGCAGCGAAGAGTGTCCTCCACTAGAAGCCTACAAATCCCGAAATCACACATCTTGCAGCTAAGATCAGAATCAAGGACATTTTCAGGTTTCAAATCACCATGATCAATCCTTTCAGGTTTAGAAGAGTGCAAGAAGCAAAGAGCACTCGAGATCCAAGCAATGATTCGAACTCGAGCATCCCATATTAAGGGAGAACTGTTGTCCTTCTAGAAAAGGCAATCTTAGAGGCTTCCACTAAGGAGGTACTCATGTACGAGAGACCAGGCTTCTGGGCATGCACCAAGCAAGGTAATAAGACGTGGACGCTGCAGTTTACTAAGAACTTGAACCTGCACCATCCAAACAAAACTTGAGTAAATTGGTACATGACACAAGGCTGTAATAAATCTAGTAAAGAAAATGGAAGCATATACCATGTCAGTATAGCTACGGATAAGGCAGACGAGAAAGATAAACGTGATAAGCACTCCAAGAATGCACACGGCTTTAGAAGTGAAATAAGCCTTTTAAAGAGCATTAAAAAAATTATAGGACAGAGTGCATAAGATGCCCCTAAAGGCTTAGTATAACAGCCAAATCTAATCTCATAAACCCCACGCCCACCCAAACCCCATGCCCCCTCTCCCAAAATAAAAGAATATAAAGAATTCATTAGACAAAGACATGCTTGAAGTGTTGCAATGTTTTATCATGTACAAAAACCTCTAATTACAAATCCAGGCATAATGTTTTATCATGAACACCACCAAGGAATCAAGATTTTATTAACTTAAAGGGAGTGGGCACTTTTGAGGTTCAATGAGTAGAGTTATCAAGACAACATGATCAGAGATACGGTTGAAATTTGGACTAGCTAGTAAAACCTCCTGTATAAACACAAACTATTAAGCACCTCAAAGGAAACAACAGCTAGTATTACACATATCCGAATGCATAAACTGAACAGGAAACTTAAAAAGAAAAGGCTGCAGAATGAAAGCATCAGAATATCTCAATGCTATAGATATTGGAACAGCAGAGTGCTTGTGCGCGTGCACATGCACAAGAACATGCATGCGCACGCGCGTGTGAGAGAGAGAGAGAAGGAGATGCCTACCTCTTCCCTTGCATGTTATGAGATGCAGCTTTTTATCACAACAGTTCTACCCAGCATTTCCCCCTTGTATACACAACCATATTCACTCTGCCCAATTTTGAAACTTTCAAAGAAATCACAAGTTGCGGATTGGACTTCTGATAATGAATATTCAACAAAACTAGACATATCTTCATTAAGACCACCAACAAACCCAATACATCTTGCAGCTCCAGTTTTCCCCCGCCCTTTCAACCGTTCAAGCCAACTAAGAGCTTCCGCTTGGTGTCTCTGAATCTGCTGCTTTTCCTGCCTAAGGTTAGCAATTGATGCTTCAATGACATGTAACTCTCCAGCCGCTTCATCATGCCTATGGCTAGCTTCTTGAGCACGACTGTCTGGAAGAGCAACATTTCTTATGGTCTCCTGGAGCTTTTTAACTATCTCTTCTCTATCTTTCAAGAGCTGCTGTTGCTTCTGCATCACAGTTCTTATTGATCCTCAGCTTCATTTCTAAGTTTAGCCTCATGTGCATATGCAGACTCAATTACTTTCACCTAAATAAAACAGGCAGAATTTTTCTCACCATCTCTTCACATGATAAATCAGTAACAGCATACAATAAGTAGAGTGAGTTGGACTTCTTATGCTAATAGGATCAAACAAATGAATACCAAAATTATTGGCCATGCGTTTGTGAAAACATTCATAGGATGATCGAACAAAACTGTCTGAGGAAAAACCAATAACCATTATCTTTAAACACCACAAGTTTATCTGCACAAAAGACATCTACAAATTTATATTATAGTTTACCCCATTTTCCTCTCACTGCTTCCCAATTCAGACAATAAATGATTTTTTTGCTTGAATCAAGCCAAATATTCCCAAAATCCTAAATGATAATCAAAGCAGAGAAAATGAACACTGACAGCTACCCAGGGGGCAAAACACAAAAGAAAAAAGATAGGTTGAAAAGCACCTTGCTGATCACTTCGATAGCTTCTGTTTCCAGCTTTTTGTGCTTCATTAACTCCCTAAGTGCTTCCTTCTTCATTGCCTCAACTTGCATCCATGATTCTTGAAACTCATTATGCAAAATCTCTTCGTTGGCCTTCATGTCAGAATCTAAAGAAACCCTTCTTTCAGAATAGGAATATCCAGAGCAACTGCTAGTACTTGTAGGACTAAACAAACTGCCAGAATGTTGGGGAAGATATATGCTGGGAGAACCAGTCAAAGCCACTTGTGGAGAAACTGATTCATCTAGAAGCCAGTCTGTAACTTTGCTGCAACTATCGCTCGAACTAGATGTGCAACGAGGACTTTCTGGGAATGCCGATACCAATGGTCTTATACTTTCTTGACTAGTTTGCTTTGACCTACTTTGCTTTGACTTTGACTAGTTTTGACCAGAGTTTGTGTGGATGGATGATTGCTTAATTGGATGAATGAATGGATGGATGATTCGTGATTATTTTATGTCTGGATGACCGGGACATGTATGACTTTTTGGTTTTTATCAAGACTAACATTGTCTTGTGAATGCAGATTATACAGAAAGGATCATGTCTTCATCTACTTATGAGATATTGTTTTTATCTAATAATATTTGTTGTAGAATATATTTCCAATTCTACAGGATCCATTTATTATTTTCAAACTAGGGGAGAATTGTTTGAAAGATAATAGAGAACAGATTCCAGATATATAAATGTTATTATTGTCGTAGTGTTTTGTTGCAGGAAATAAAATCTCAAGGGAGATACAATCTAAAATCTGCAGGATCGTTTTGTCATCATCAAAAAGGGGGAGATTGTTAGATGAAGATCTATCAATGATTTTAAAGATGACAAAACTCTACAACAAAAGGACAAACTCTGTAAGATGACATGGAGACCAGTTGTTAACTGTGACCAGATTTTTATCATCTGAAGAATTGATAGATCTTGTATGATCTGAGAATTATCAGATCTTATCATCTGAAGGTAGTTAGATCTTTAAGATCTGAAGATATCAGACACGTATCGTCTAGGAGTTAGATTTGGTAAAATCTGAGAAGACGGATTTACGACGACTGTTTAAGTAAGATGATATTCTTACGACTCTGATGCTCGTGGATTTCAGACAGCATATCTGTGAATCAACAAGAATGATTATTTTCGAGAATACGAAGTTATTATTGGCATATTGGATTCTCTGAAGATTGGGTAAATATGGCAAGCATTTACTTATGGAAATCAAGATCCTGATTGTATGGCGACTAGGATTGATGGATTCTTTACACTATCCAAAGATAGCTTGATATATTCCCGATTTTGTCCTTTGGAAGTGCCAACGGTCGTATTGGCATGAACGAGTATTTAAGGGAGATATTTCAAGCTGCTCAGAAAGGAAGAGACAAACATAAACAACAGTGACGAGAGTCAATTTCATAAGTTTAGAACTGCTCATTTATTGTGCTTACATTGAAAACAAAAGAGTGTTACATATATTTACTTTGTGAGAGCAAAAGACTCGGAGTAATCTTAAAGCTGATTTGTAACTCTTTTGATTTATAGTGGAATCCAGCCGATAGGCTGTTAGCCGAGAGCGTGGACGTAGGATTGAGCTAAGCCGAACCACTATAAACCTTGTGTCTTTGATCTTCTCTCTTTACTCTCTGTGTGTGCTTATTGTTCTTCGTATATTACTCACGTATCACGCTTCACACGTTATGTTTTATATACTTCCGCAAAAGATTTTAAAATCACCTAGTCACCCCCTCTAGGTGATCGCATCAGATCCTTCAATAATAATCTGCTCAATTTGTAGTGTGTAGGATGAAGCCATCAATATGCAAAGTTTTCGTAACTTCTTTTCATGATCTGAGCGCAGAAAGCAAGATCAAGCATGATCCAATTATCCTAACGTTATCAGTTTATGTATTACCTAAAAGTTGTGAGAATATGAGTTTGTACTCTTATTCTGTGCTAAAGATTAGAGATAGTAAATGGGTCAAAGACCCATATTTTAACCCATATTTGATAATATGGGTCATAAACAGGTTAGCTTAAAAAGTTAGTTGAGTCTTAAATGAATCACTTAACAACCTCATGGGTCTTAAATGGGTTCTAAACGAGTCATAAATGGGTTACCTAATTAATTTTAAGTAATATTAACAAATCATTTTAAATATTATTAACAAATCATTTTTAGACTATGAAAATTTTGATATTCTAATTATTTTTTTTTCCATTTTTTTTCTTTTTTTCTTTCCTTTTATTTTTTTCCTTTTTCCCTCTTTCTAAGTTGGTCACTAGCCAAGAGGTGAAGGATGAGCTCACCAACTCCGGTCACTAGAAGAGGAAAAAGCAAAAAATGAAAAAATATATATATATTTTTAAAATTTTAAAATTTCAAAAAAATAGAAAAATTATCAAAAAAAATCGTGTTGCATATATTTATTTTAACAATACATTTTTTTTAAAAATCACCAAGCAAATTTTCTTAGACTTGGTTAAATATGGAAGTATTTTAACAATTCGGGTCAGGTCGGGTATGGGTCATTATATTTATACTACATAAATATGAGTCAAAACAAGTTAAATGGGTCAAATATGGTCCGACCCATATTTGACCCAACCCACCCGTTTGATGCCCCTACTAAAGATATATATTTTTTCCTTAAAAATCATCTGTACCAGTTTTATGTAAGTTCTTATTTTTGTGCTACTTGTGAAATTTGAATTCATAGGCTTAGGAGTCAACATAAAATGTCTGTCCAAAATTAATTAGGTATTCATGCGTGAGCCCAAAACTCTAAGTTTTACCAAAAAAACTTAAAATATTGGTTCTCGAATCCCGATGTTCAGGATTGCTTTAAAATCATATTTATATGAATTGAAAATTTTTAATTAGTCTTATTTATTTATTTTTTCCCTTCCTTTTTTCTTTTTCTTTCACTTTTTTCTATCTTCTTTTTTATCCTTTCTTTCTCAGACGATAACTATTGACAATACTAGCCACAAGCAAGGGACAAGCTTGCCACGCTTGAGTGAGGCTGGTCGGCGAGCTCATTTCTCATTTGTGACTGGCCATCGGTCAAGGAAGAAGAGAAAAAGAAAAAAAGTTAAATTTAAAATAATTTGAGAATTGTTTTTTGGTCTGAGATATAGTCAAGATAGTTTGAAATCATTTTTCAATTAAATTCCAACTACTAGAGATTATGTTGCGAGAAAGATTATATTTCATAAATCTGCAAAGGTCCTTTTCTAAGTCTAAAAGTACAAGTCTGGGTTGAGCTGTGCAAAGGCTTACATGGTTCATTCTTTTCTAATGTTAGGTTTAAACGTAATTTTTCCTTTAATAGAACTAGAAATAAAATTTTAATCTTCAACGAGTTGATTGAATAATTGAACGCCCATACAGCATATCATATAGTTAGTCACGAAGTCCCCATTTAAATTAACTTTGAGGGATTACGTCCACCAACGGCCTATTGATGGAGTCTTAATTAATCCACGTGGATGAGACGACTTTGGTTGCATTCATAGGTTTTAATTAAGTAAAACTTTGAATCCGTTGGTAAAGAATCAAAACAAATATATGTAAAAAAGAAAATCCTATTTATTGTTTAAAAAAATCTGCTATAAATATTCTAAACCAGTTTCTGAAAAAAAAAATGATCATTTTCGATCACATATCACCAAACAAAAGGAAACTAATCGTTTTCTGAAAAAAATGATTTTCCGAAAAGCATTTTTCTCTCATGAAGTTTTCTCCGAAACAAACGCATCCTTAGTTTCTTTACGCATTAGCTATTCCATGTGAAAATTTGATGTACAACTAAAGAGATCTCTGAATTAGTACAGTAACTTTTTTTTGTGATAAATATTCACTGCGGCCACCATTTGTTATCCAGGATTAATCCATTTAACATTTGTTCATCTCACATATAATTTACTGCACAGGGTCCAATTCCAAAATCAGAGCATCACCTCCCTCCCTTTGTACTTCATAAAGAATTATAAAGAGCTACTAATGCTAGCGACCACTTGAGGGGGGTCACCCCCATAAAAAAGGCATACACTTCATTTCACATCTTATTACAATAGAAGTTATTCCGCCCACAGGAAAATAATTGATACTCCTTAAAATTGATATACTGATTTTATTTAGACATCGAATTATTCCATTTTTTTAGGAGAAGAATCTGCATATGGCTGCTTATGACTGGAGATTATCTTTCTAGAATACAGAGGTAGTCTACTCTACTTTGTTTATCAAGTGTTATCTCACTATTTCCATGGGATTTGGGAGTATTATCATTGTATCATCATCTCCTAGTCCTGTATTGCCCGGAAAAACAATCAACACATGATATAATTTGCTCATCAGTGGTGCTAATGCACATAATGTTGTTACTTAACAGAGCATAAGAATTTGGACAGATCGATTGCATAAATAAAATCCTTCTCCTGAAATTTGACTGAAGCTGATTCAGCGAAGCAAGGCCTTATCGTAAGAAAGTTATCAAACTACTTTGGTTTGGTGCAGTATGATTGCTTATTAGATTTCTATGGTTTCAAGTACATGTCCATCGAGCAAGAGCCAAAGATAGCAGTCTGCGTCTCCTGTTGTCCAATTCGAGAAGCACTGAGTTTTTGTCTTACTTAGCAAAGTGTAGAACAAGAAGTTATTGAAGTTGGTCAGATTCGAAGATACATAACTGGATGTTCTGAAGATTAGAGATCGAGCTCTCAGCAGATTAAAGAGTACAATAGAGCTCATGTATCTGACCAACGGGTGCAGGAAAGTGGTGGTGGTTCCTCACTCGATGGGAGTCCTCTATTTCCTTCACTTTCTGAAAAGGGTCGAAGCGCCTCGTCCTATGGGGGGCAATGGCAGACCTGGTTGGTGTGCCAAGCATATTAAAGCAATTATGAAGAATATCGGTCCCCCATTTCTCGGCGTTCCGAAGGCAGTTAGTAACTTACTCTTCTCCGAGGGCAAATCGGAGCCGTTCGTGGAGGCGACAGTAGAGGTGGAAGAAGCGGCGTGGTGGGAAGTGAGCGAAGGCGTGGACGAGCTTGCTAGATCCAGACCACGAATAGGAGGCACGCCAATGGAAAATCAAAGGTGCCAATGATGTTTCCAGTGGCGACGACGAAGGCGGAGGCAACGGCATCATCCTTGTCGGAAGCACAAAGGGGTCGCAAAAGGGAGGGAGGGAGCTGAGCGAAAGGAAGGAGAGAGCCGAATGAAAAGAGCGAGCGCGGAGTTTTGGTTCAAAAGAGGGAGAGGGAGTGAACAGTAGAGGGACGGTGAGAAAACAGAAACGGAGAATAATGACGTTATGAGGAGAGACGGACGGGAGTGATATCTGACACGGTGGGGCCGACCTCCACGTGTTTCGTTTTGATTGGTCTGAATTACGGTGACGTGGGGAGCCAATCCTACCTAATATTTTCTCAACGACGACTTCTTGACAACGCTTGTCATTCCATAAATATCATCAAGGGGTAAAAAAAAAACACAAGGAAAATGTGGAAAATTTGAAGAAGGAAAATTGCGATTGGGTATGTTTTCACTAGTGCTACTTTTTGGTTTTTTTAGTAAATAATCCTCGTTGATAGTAATCTGCTCAATTTGTAGCATATAGGATGGAGCCATCATTATCCAAATTTTCGTTAAGTTCTTTTCATGATATAAGTTTATGAGCGCAAAGAGAAAGATCAAGCGGTGATCCAATTATCCTAACATTATTGGTTTATGTATCATCCGAAAGTTATCAGAACGTGAGTTTGTACGCTTATTTGTGCTAAAGAAATCCAACTTGTTTCCTTGTTTTTATTTTTGTGCTCCTTCTGAAATTTGAATTCAACAGCTTAGGAGTTAATTGAAAATTTCTTTTCGAAATATAGTTAGGTATTAATATATGGAGCCAAAGCTCTACACTCGAGCACAAACACTTAAACATTGGTTCTCAGTTCTCTTCATTTAGGACTACTTTAAAAATAATTTTAAAAATTTCTTTCCTTTTTTCCCCTTTTCCCTCTCCTTTCTCATTCGATGGCCAATGACGGCACTAGCCACAAGCTAGGGATGAGCTCGTCAACCTTGGGCAAGGTTGGTCGACAAGCTCGTCCCTCACCTATGGCTAGCCATCAGTTGAGAAATAGAAAATGTGAATTATTTAAAAATTAGAATTCCTTTTATTTGATATGTAGTCATGAGATTGAAATCATTTCCCAATTAAATTTCAAATACTATAAAACATTTCAATCAAATATCACCAAACAAAAGAAAGTTAATCATTTTATGAAAAATTGATTTCCAAAGGCATTTTTCTTTCATGAAGTTTTCCCCAAACAAACTTACCCTCAGTTTCCTTATTCATTTGCTATTTCATTTGAGAATTTGATGTATAACTAAAGAGATCTCTGAATTAGTACAACTAATCCTAATGACGTAGATGTATTTTCTCTCTCTTCTCCTTTTTACGAAGAGTCGAGTGTCATTTCATTGGGCAAATGAAAATACCATTTGGTTTCCTCTGAGACTATTTGGTAAAATCAAGTTCATACTAAGGCTCCGTTCGTTTCATGGAAAATATTCTTCCGGAAAATATTTTCCGGAAATTGTGATGTTCGGGGGCGGAAAATAATTTGTCAAGGAAAATGTTTTCCAATCAATGGAAAATATCCTTCTTAAAATGAAGAAAATATTTTCCTTCCAAAAAGAAAGGAAAATATTTTCCAAGATCTGTAACAGCCTCCTCCTCCTCTCTCTCTCTCCCTACCCCGAATTCCTCTCTCTCTCCCTCTCCCTCTTCTCTCGACATTTCTCTCTCTCTTTCTCTTTCTGTCTCTCTCTCTCTCTCCTCAGCCGAACTGGTCCCCCCTCTCTCTTTCTCTCTGACATTTCTCCACTGAACAGCGGAAAATATTTTTCGATCTATTTTTTTAAGTTTCAAGCAAACACTAGAAAATATTGTCATTTTCTGGGAAGATGACTTCCTGGAAAATATTTTTTAGAGATGCTATATTTTCCGTGAAATGAACGGAGCCTAAGACTGCGTTTAGATTCTTCATTGCCTTGCGCTAAAGTTCACTTTTTCTTTCTCACTTTCCATCGCATCCGCGCGACCCTTCTTTTAAGTCTTGTTAGCCCCAAGTTGTCGTCTCCTCGGAACGCAATATTCAAGAAGTAAAAGTGACATTCCCACTCACTTTCTGAACTCAGGAAATTGCCCAGAACTGGTGTGTGGGGACATTCATTTGGAGGGGAGGAAAGGAGGAAAGTTCCGAAAGGAACGCAGGTTTCGGGAAAATGCGCACAATCAATTTCGAATAGCAGCTCTAATATTACTTCCGCGGTTTAAGCGCAAAGAAGACGAAAGTCAAAAAGAAATTCTGACAAATAGATGTGGACGCAGGCACAATTTCTACTTTACCATTGCGTGATAGTGCCTGTGCCTGTGTGTGTGATAGCGGAGGGAAGGAGGAAAGTTCCGAAAGGAACGCAGTAGGAAGGAACGCAGGATCCGGGAAAATGCGCACAATCAAATCTCGAATAGTGGTTTTCGCGTTTTAAGCGCAAGGAAGACGAAAGTCAAAAAGAAACTCTGACAAATAGATGAGGACGCAGGCACAATCTCGACTTTACCTGTTTGTGATAGTGCCGTGCGTGTGGGGCTCCCTTCTGATTTAAGTCATACTTTCTTTGGCCTTCTTTCCATTGCGAGTCGTCCTCTACGAACAAACTGATATATAGAGGAGACCTAGCGCTTGGAACCCCCATCAGATAGTAAACATTCTTGAAGCACATCATTCACCAGCTCTTTTGATGGCTGCTTCTTCGAATCTGAACAGGAATTACCATGTGTTCCTCAGTTTCAGAGGCACGGATGTTCGCAAGAACTTCCTCAGTCATCTCTATGCAGCTCTGGACGAGAAAGGAATACACACTTTTGTGGATAGCGAGGAGCTCAGGAAAGGAGAGCAAATATCGCCGGCGCTCATGAGGGCAATCGAGGAATCACGCGTCGCGATCATCATTTTCTCCAAGGACTATGCTTCCTCACCGTGGTGTTTAGAAGAGGTCGTGAAAATCATGGAGTGCCATAAGCAGATGGGCCTGATTGTGTTCCCGGTGTTCTACAAAGTGGAGCCGAGAGAAGTGAGAAGGGGCTGAAAGAGTTATAAGAAAGCTATGGCTAAGCATAAGTCCAAGTTTGGGAAAAAATCGGAAAAAGTGAGGAGATGGGAGATGGCTCTCTCTGATGCCGGTAGCTTGTCCGGGTGGATTTTGAATGAGAGGTACGCCAAAATGTGACGCAGTGCTTGGCCATTGTTAGCTCGTGGTTGTTTTTTAGATAGCAAATCTTACGTTCTTTTTTGAATCTTTGGATTAGATATACAATGTGGAGATATACTGGATAGTAGACAAAATAGTTAAATGACCAAAAGTTCAAGCTAGCAGATTCTTTGAATTCGATTCTTCCTGAGTAGAAGATAGTGAGAAATCTATCTTAGAATCAGTGTAGTTCGTGGTACCCGGGTCATTGTTGTCTTCAGATGTGGGTTCTCTGCAAGTTTCCTTGCTCAGATGTTGCCGCAGGTTCACCCAAATATGTTATTTCTTTTCGTCTTATTATATGCTAATCTTCTTATGATAGTTTCCAAGTTATGTTAGAGCTACAATTGCTGCCATGGCTTTAAAATGCTCAAACATGTTTTTCTTTCCTTTTGAGTGCTTATCAGTGATGAAGTGGAGCTCATCCGACTCATCGTAAAGGAACTATCAATTCATCTCAACTACACACCCTTAGATGTCGCTAAGTATCCGGTCAGAGTAGATTCACGAGTTCAACAACTTGTATCTTTGTCAGAGAAAGAGTTGGGTGATGATGATGTTCTCATGATAGGTCTATGGGGACATGGAGGCATAGGCAAGACAGCGATTGCTAAAGCTCTATATAATGCTATTGAGAGAAAATTTCAGGGTTCTAGTTTTTTGGCGCGAGTTAGAGAAACTTCGAACCAAAGCAATGGTCTAGTCATTTTGCAACAAAAGCTTCTATCGCAGATCCTATATCATAAAATTATATCAGTCTATAGTGTTGACGGAGGAATCAATTTGATACGGGAAAGATTACGTTGTAAGAAGATTCTCTTGGTTCTTGATGATGTTGATCAGATGGATCAGTTCAATTCATTGGCTGGAAAACGAGATTGGTTTGGTAAAGGAAGCATAATCGTTGTCACTATGAGAGATAAACATTTGCTAACTTCTCATGGCATAAATTGTGAGTATGAAGTTCAAAGTTTAGGATACGAAGAAGCACTGGACCTTTTTGGTCGGCATGCTTTTCCAAATGGCAAGAGAGTTGAAATAAGAAGGCATCTCATAAATAGAGCACTGCGATATGCTAACGGCCTTCCGTTAGCCCTCGAAGTGTTGGGTTCGTTCTTATATGGAAGGAATGAATCTGCATGGGAAAATGCATTGGAAAAAATCTCAAAAAGTCCCGACCAGACTATTAATCGAGTTCTCAAAATAAGCTTCGATGGATTGGATGACAATGAGAAGGAGATTTTTCTCGATATTGCTTGTTTCTTTAAGGGGAAACCTATAGGATACATTGAGGAAGTTCTTGACAGCTGCGATTTCGACACAACCATAGGGGTAGAAATTCTCATAGAGAGATCCTTGATAAAAAATGAGAAGGGGACCCTGCAAATGCATGATTTGGTTCAATTGATGGGTAAGGACATTGTTGATCGGCAATGTCATGATGATTTTGGAAAACGCAGTAGAATATGGCTTTTCAAAGATTTTACAGATATTTTGTACGAAAATATGGTAAAAGTTATTTATTCAATTTTACTATGTCTCTGTTTTTACGTAACTCTAATTTGAAGGCAAATTTCAATGAAATTTTCGTGTGATGACTAAATTTCCTTTATTATGGTATAGGAGAAGAATGCAGTAAAGGCCATAGTATTGAACCCGCGTGCACCTGAAGAGTTAATTATTAGTCCTGATGCTTTCGCAAACATGAAAAAGTTGAGAATTCTCATTTTGCTTGAAGTGCATATCTCTTCACCAGGTCCTATACGTCTTCCTAACGAGCTAAGATGGCTCAAATGACCCAATGCCCTGGATCTAGAATTCAGCTCTGGTCCAAAGAAACTCGTGAGTCTCGATGTTCATAACAGTCCTACCAAACAATTTGGAGGCGAGTTTCAGGTAAGCCCTCTTGATGATTAGCTTTCCATTTTTATAGCTACAAAAATATTTTCCTTGTCTTAATGACTGCACTAGCATGTTTTTGCAGAATCTTAGAAAGCTGCAGTCCATCTATTTCCAAGGTTGCGAATTCTTGGCTAGTATTCCAGACCTTTCATCGGTTCCAAATCTCGAGATATTGTGTCTCGATGGGTACAAAAGCTTAATGGAGGTTCACCAATCAGTCGGATACCTTGAAAAGCTAAAAAAATTTGTCAATGTATGGGTGCTCTAATCTTAGTGAATTTCCTAGTACACTCAAGGCAAAACCTCTAAAAGTCCTTGATCTCAATGGTTGTTCTAAACTTGAAAAGTTCCCTGATTTATCAGTAATGATGGAACATCTAATATCTCTTCTTCTGGGAGAGACAGCCATTAAAGAACTCCCTGCATCAATTGAAAATCTTGTTTCCGTGAAGTATATAGATTTAGATTATTGCAAAAATCTGGCAACACTTCCATCAAGCGTTTATAAGTTGAAAAATCTGGAGTCTTTGGATCTCCAATATTGCTCCAATTTTGTCACGTTTCCAAAGAACTCGTATGATTCAATTGACCCTGATGGCGATTTGGGATTTCAAAATCTGGAAGAGCTATGGCTTGATGGCTGCAATCTATCAGACGTGGAGTTCCTCGAGAGTTCTTCTAGTTTTCCCAAATTGGCGAACCTCGGTCTCTCAGGTAACAAGTTTAACCATCTGCCGACATGGATCGGCAATTGTGATTATTGGAAAGGTTTGTTTGCTCTTGAACGCAAGCAATTACGAGAGATTCCTCGGCTTCCATCAAGTATGGGCATCACAGAAGCGAATAGTTGTAATTTTCTGCATAAACTCCCAAAATCGTCTAGGCTGCCCTCCGACTGCCTTGAACTTGACTCGTCATCATGGCGCCATTTGGCCGATTTTTCACCACTAGAGGTCAGACTCTCTCTCTCTCTCTCTCTCACTAACTAACTTTGAATGCTTGATGTGCGTACTGACTGTATGACAGAAAGTCCCAAAGACGAGGAGATTTAAAATTTGCCTACGTGGAAGAGAGATGCCAGAATGGATTCTCCACTGTAAAGAGGGATCCATATCTTTCATGGTTCCCCGGGACTTGTATGACAAGTTCCTAGGACTAGCACTCTGTGCTGTTCTTTGCCCGAAGGAAGGAAAAGAGTCCATAGGCGGATGGGGGTTCGAACTATCTGTGAATGGTGGACAGGTGTTGAACGATGGGATAGGATCCCATCGGTTGGAATCCGATCATGTGTTGCTATTTTACCTCTCACGCAGTAGTCTGGATAGAGTAGAGGAGCTTATGCGAGATGATTGGAGCCATTTCCAAGTTCGCTTCATACAGTGGGACGCAAGCATGAAGAAGTGTGGATTTCGTCTAATATGCGAGAAACAGGAGGATGATCTGAGGTTCTGTACTCCAACACCATTAGCAGATGCAAACGAAACTGGAAATCTCAAAGAAAAGAGACAGAAAAAAAAACAATTTTCAGTAGACTCGGAGGAAGAAGATAGTCCAGTGAAACGGGACTCAACAAAGAAGATGAGATGGTCCGAACAGGGCAAGACTATGGGTTCGCAAAACATGCCCGTCTCGTTGGACTTATTTAGGTAGTGATTCTAGGTGATCTTGATTCCAACGCCTCTTGGCTTTTTCCCTTTCTTCGTCTCTACTAGAAATTTGTAAATGTCTGCTCCTTCGATCAGAATTCGATATCACTATGAAGTAGTGGTTTAGCATCATGCCACCATCATGATTGAGAAAATTCTTATTCTTTTTCCTCTGTTTCCTTATGATTTGCGATGCGGACTGCCATTAATCGAAAATTAAGTGGATGCTTGTTGAATGGCCATGGTTTGCTAAGTTGCTTCGTGTAATTTATCACATGGTCCTTTGTCGCCTCTCTTAATCCTATTAATGATGCCAATACTTCATAAGCTAAAATTCTGGGATAGTGAGTTTTGCTTGATCTTGCATAAATCTATATCTTCAAGAAAGATAAATTATCTTATCCAAGATCAAAGGGTCAATACGGGGCAAATTAGTTGATTCCTCTGTTGTTAATAAGCAGATTACATTGGATAGGTACAAAGGGAGAGCTTTAGCTTCAAAACCTTGCATTCACCCCCGGTTTTTCTCTCTAGCCAAGGTTGATGGGTAACACTAATGCACTTGTGATGGCAATATTGGAAGATAACAACTTTATCAACCCCTTGTATACCAAAAGTGCTGAAGCGTGAAAGCTGGAGCTTACCCCGAATTTTGAGTATTTTCAAAGCAAAACTTTACATCCAAATCTTTGAAATTGCAATACCAAACATAAAAATTTTGCTCAAGAGCCTTTGAATGCCCAAAACAGCTTAATTCAAGATGATTGAATCCTCGAATTTTCTTTCAACAGACAAATTGAATGGGATTGAAATAGACAATAAATCTGGAACAACGGTACAACTTTGAAGGAGTTTTCATCAAGTCAAATAATAACTTGGAATGAATTTGTTCAAGGGGTATCGATTCATGATGTTCTATTGTCTCAATCCTAATAGCACAAGTGTTGGACTTCTAATTTTTTTACTTATGGTGCTTTTTCTCCTTTTCAAGAGTTGAGTTACATGTCATTTCAAGCAACATTTTGAGGATTTCTCCGAGAACGTCGGTAAGTCAAGTTCATACAAGGCTTGCTCTTATACTCTTCTTCTGCTTACACTAAAATTCATTCTCTTTCTTCTTCTTTCGCCCTTTGTTTAAGTCCTAGACGACCCAAAGTTGTATGGTTTAAAGCGCCAAATTCAAAAAAGAAGAAGTGATGTCGCCAGTTACCTTTCTGAATCCTACAGGCCCTTAGGCTAAACATTAGGATTAGTATGGTCTCTACACATGTGATCTCCTCACAATATGAGGAGATGTGAGCTGTCAAATGTTCCTTACTAAAACTGTTTAAGGGTTCATATACATATAAGCCAACAACCGGCAATGTGTTTCAATATCTGGTTTATTCGATACTAACATGAGTTCATCTAAAATTAAATTCGCCAGACATGACCAAATTCTGATACAGAGCATCACCCCCTTCTCCTCCTCTTCTTTTTCTCCCTAGATAAATAATAGGGAAGCTACTGACACTGGCAAACCTCTTTTGAAGTGCCAACCTGTTGAGGACATATACTTCATTTCGCATTTTATTGCAGTGGGAAGTGAAAGAGCTAGTGCGTACACCTAGAAAGGGGGTTGAATAGGTGTTCTTGCAATATAGTGTGGAATTTAAAAATTTGCAAGATATAACAAATAGAATTTAAGAACAGAAAGTAAAGAGGAAAAGAAGACACTCGATTATAATGGTTCGGCTTTTGATTAAGCATACGTCCACTCTCGGTCTAACAGCCAATGGGCTGGAATTTACTAAGTTTCAAAAGAGATTACAAGATAATGAACGACTCTGCTGAGCAGTGAAAATGATCTCTTTTGAGTGTATCGTATGCACTGTAAACTGAAGAGCTCAAGCTTAGAATTTTTCTCGTTCTTCCCGCATTCCTTTCCACCAAGAGATAAGTCCCTTAAGTACTTTTTTGGCCTTGCTGACCATTGCCACTTGCCAAAGAGGTTCTCCCAATCAAACCGTTGGAGAGAATCGATCAAGGGATCTCGAGCTGTTTTTGGAAACAAAGGAGAGAGGGTGTAGATCCTGATCGCCCATACAATCAGTATCTTTACCTTCCAAGTATGAGACGCTCTTCAAAATACTTATCTTCCAGTCGATCGAAACATTCCATAAATAACATGATATTCAACCGAAGATATAACCCATCCATCTATCCAAATATAAATCGCTTCGTGGAATAATATGACCGAGATAAAGATTCAGAATAATCATCATTCAGATTTGGCAATCAATGCTTAATAAGAGAGATGTGAGTAATTAACTCACTTCAAGAGATGACCTGTTCCAGAACATACAGAGATTCATTAGACGATGCATGTTCTGCCAGACGATATACGTTCTGCCATATACCAGACGATACATATTCTGTCATCCATCAGACGAAACATGTTCTGTCGAACTATATATTCTGCCAGAATAAAAAACAACTTCTACGTCTATCCTTTATGTTTTGTCAACTTCAAAACTAAGAGAAGAGATTCTCCAACAATCTCCCCCTTTTTGAAGATGACAAAACAACCCTACAGTTTTGAGGATTAGTTTAAGCAAACACCTGCAGCAAATATGATATCATCTATGACTTGAGAAACATGTCAGTCATTGATCAAGCCAAGCAGTTCAAGACTTCAGAATAAGTATATCACAATAGAGATAATAGCCAAACTCCCCCTAGAACAGAGAACTAAACTTAGCAAAGTTCAAAAGACATAACTACCAAAGTCAAAAGACATTAAGAGCCAGAATAAGATATTTTTAAAACCAAGTTAAAACAAAACTGCTCATTCTCCCCCTTTTTGACATCGAAAAAAGAACTAAGGGGCAAGAGATCGAACAATTTTGAAGGAGTCAAACGCCAGCACTGACTTCTCCAATCGCGCAAGGCCTTGTTGCAACTCATTTTAAACCTTGTGAAGATCACCCTGAGTGACTACTTGAGCAAGACGATGATCAACCAGTGTCTTAAACTCAGTAAAGTCTTTGATAAAACTTGATTGATTCGAGTGAAGGTCGGATAGAGCTTGCAGGATCTAAGAGAGCAAGGCAAAGGTTGTAGTGCCGATGGCAGTAGAGGGCAAAGGAGGCTCAGTTGTGAATGTAGGAATTTCTAAGGAAGGAATTGCTGAAGAAATTTTGGTTGGAGGAGTGGGAGAAGGAATCCCTGAGGATGGAATTTCTGTAACAGGAATGGTTGTAGATGATGCAATAGGAGCTGTGGATGGTCCAATATCAGCTAAAGTAGGTTAAGGAAATCCGGATGGTATCTCCCCCTTCATTCATGCCAGATGGTGTGATATAAGAAAACATATCCTTCTCAGTTACGTGAATCGGTATATTCCCCCCAACAATTCGCTCCGTGTGTCCTGCTGAAGATCCAACCTCATCATCAGAGGAACTCAAAGACACATGTCCCTGAGGATTATCCTTCTTAGCCTCTCCCTCATCTTCTTCATCATTATACTCGTCAATCTCCTTCTCCAGGCTGTCATCTCCTTCAATAGACATTCTCTCATCACTGCTGGCCTCATCACGAAGTAAGGTTCTCCCTTTCTTGGGTGTAGACTAAACCAAAGGGGCCTTCCCCTTCCTCTTGGAAGATGAAGATCCTGCTTTAGATGCTGAGGAACCAGAATATCCAAGCAAGAGTTCTGGCATTCGCATCTTGGCAATCATGGTTTTACCAATGATAGAGATTGGCAATGATTTCTTGCAAAGTTGAGGAGGTAAAGGGACCTAGAAGTATTGAAAGATCTTGGTGATAAGTCCTACATAGGGCAACTGCCCTTTCTCTTTCTGGGCAGCTCGATAGATTTGAAAAATAATAATGAAAGGAAGATTGATAATCTTGTCATGAAGCATGCCATACATAATCTTTGTCTCGGTCCTGGAGACATCTGTCTTGGAAGCTGCCTTTGGCCTCAGACAACTTATCAGAATTTTGTGAAGGATAATGCTGATGGGTGTCATCCGAGAGTAGCCAAGCATTCCTTTAGAAGAATGGTCCTTAGATAAAAACTCAATAGCATCACCCTCTGAAACTTCAATTGGAAAGAACCGGGGTTTTGATACTCCAATTATGTCAGCCAGATCATCAACATCCACAGTAAAGTTTTGATTTTTAACCGTGAATTGAAGAGAATGACGATTTGGAAATGACAAATTTGAGTAAAAATAGGCAGTTAGTTCTGGATAGGCCGGGGCAGAACTAGAGTAGAACTGTTCTAACTTCAATATCTGAAAGACCAAATGTAGTTTGATCTTAATGGATTCCAAAAATCCAAAATCCACTGTTCGAGGATTCATCACTCCTCTAGCCAACATGCGATCAAAAGTATCCTTGTGCTCTCTAGAACAAAATAGCTTTTGAGCACTTCCAGGCAGGTCAGCTACAATGCCCTTAACAGGTTTGAACTGATTATACATCTTTTCATCCTCATCCCAAGATTCAAACCTCTCAGGATGACTAATCGTCGGGTCTAAATGGAAATTTTTCCTGGCTTCATCAACCACTCCTTTAGGCGCAATTCCCATGGCCTCTACATGAGTTAAAAACTGGTGCTCATTTGGAAAACTGGCCCCTTTTAAGTATGTTGTCAATAGAGCCAGAGGGGTATCGGTCTTTTTCATTTCAACATACGCATTATAGATGGCCCTAGTACTCCTACTCTGAATAGGTTGAGCAGATAATACCTCAGAAGGGGTAGGCACAGTCGTTTGTGGAGTAACTGGAGAGGTTGAAGAAGGAGCATCGTCTCTGTGAGATCAAAATGTATTTGTCCTCCCGACGATCCAAACCCTTTCTGAGCAATCCTAGAAGATTTCCTTGGATGAGCCATTGCTTGACGATTGACTCGTAGAGAAAGCAGAAAGAGGAAAATTTTGAAGGAAAGATTAAAACTTTTTGAGAAATAGAGGGACAAGAAAAATTTCAGTGAGGAAAGAATGGAGATTTGTTCAACCAAGACGTAGGGATTCCCGGAGGAGAGTTTGATGAAAAAGGAAAGAACTGAACGGTTTCTAAAAGCAATTTTGAAAAAGAAACTGTAAATAGCAGTTATTTTAGAACGTGATTGAGGACCGAATAATAACTTACCAATTTAAAAAAAACAAATAAATAAATACCTGGAAGGCGGGAAAAGTCTGGATGTTGTATGTCACATGCCATGTGCATCGTTTATCAGAGAGATAGAATATTGAGGAGGCTTCGTAGAGATTCGAACAACCGTCGATCCAGAGGCTTTGTAAATATATCGGCTAGTTGATTCTGAGAATTAACAAAAGTGATTTGAACATCCTTCTTTTGCACATGATCTCTAATGAAATGATGTCGTATCTCAATGTGCTTCGCCCTTGAATGCATAATTGGATTCTTAGTGAGATCAATAGCACTGGTACTGTCACATCGAATTTCCACACAATACTTCTTGATACCAAAAACTTGTAATTGTTGTCTCATCCACAGAATTTGAGAACAACAACTACCAAGAGCAACATATTCAGATTCGGCTGTTGACAAAGACACTGTGTGCTGCTTTCTTGATAGCCAAGAGATTAAACAATTTCCTAGGAATTGACAAGTTCCAGAGGTGCTCTTCCTGTTAATCTTGCAACCTGCATGGTCAGCATCTGAATAGCCTAATAAAGTAAAATTACCATCCTTGGGATACCATAGACCAAACTTAGTTGTTGTAGAGATATAGCGAATGATACATTTAACAGCGGACATGTGTGACTCTTTAGGATTAGATTGAAATCTAGCACACATGCATACACTAAAAAGAATATCAGGATGAGAAGCGGTAAGGTAAAGAAGTGACCCGATCATGCTTCGATATAGTTTCTGATCAACTCCTTTTCCTTCCTCATCCTTCTCTAATTTGGACGTAGTTGCCATTGGAGTATCTGTCTTTTTGCAATTCTCCAATCTAAATTTCTTAACAATGTCCTTGGCATACTTCTCTTGATGAACGAATGTTCCTTCATTCTATTGTTTGACTTGAAGTCCAAGAAAGAATGTAAGTTCACCCATCATGCTCATCTCGAATTCATTCTGCATGTCACTCAAAAATTTCTTGTAAAGTTTCTCATTAGATGATCCAAAAATAATATCATCTACATAAATATGAATTAATAAGAAGTCCTTACCCTCTTTCTTAATGAACAAAGTAGTATCAACTTTACCTTTGTCAAAACCACTCTGAATCAGAAAGTTACTTAAGTGTTCATACCAGGCTCGAGGAGCTTGCTTCAACCCATACAATGCTTTCTTGACTTTATAGACATGGTTGGGATACATTGGATCTTCAAATCCAGGCGGTTGTTCAACATAGACTTCTTCTTGAATAAATCCATTTAAGAATGCACTATTCACGTCCATTTGGAACAACCTGAAATTATTAGCACAAGCAAAAACAAGTAATAGTTTGATAGCTTCTAACCTGGCAACAGGTGCATAGGTTTCATCAAAGTCTATTCCTTCTTCTTGAGTATATCCTTTAGCCACAAGCCTTGCTTTGTTTCTGACTACGTTGCCTTCTTCATCCATCTTGTTTCTGAAAACTCACTTCGTTCCAATGATAGACTTATTTTTGGGTTTAGAGACCAATTCCCAGACATCATTGATAGCAAACTACCTTAGTTCATCTTGCATTGCTTCTATCCAGCTATCGTCTGTCAAGGCTTCGTCTACCTTCTTTGGTTCAATTTCTGATATTAAGGCTATAGCACTTGATTCTTCATGATCTTCAGGAAACGAAAAAAGATTTGATCTAGTTCGAATACCATCTTCAAGATTTCCAATGATCAGATCAGTTGGGTGACTAGACTTGTGTTTCCAATTTCTTTGAATTCGAAAATTTGATGTTTCCCTTTCTCCAGAACATTCCGAGTGATTCTGTGTATCTTCTGGAGAGGCAGAATGTGTGTCTTCTGAGGAGGCAGAATGTGTATGTTCTGCGATCATATTCGTTCCATCTATCTGAGTTGGACTTGTCTTAATCTTCATACTTTCATCAAATTTAACATTGATCGATTCTTAGACCTCCGAGATTTCTTGTTGAAGATTTTGTAGGCCTTGCTTGACATAGAATATCCTAGAAAAACTCCTTCATTTGACCTTTCCTCAAATTTTTCAATGTTATCAGAGATATTCTTCAGAATAAAACATTTACAACCAAAAACTCGAAAGTAAGAAACAATTGATTTCTTATCTTTGTAAAGTTCATATGAAGTCTTTTGAAAAACTGTTCTCAAAATAACTCTGTTAATAATATAGCAAGCAGTGGAAACAGCTTCTGCCCAAAAGCAAGGAGAGATATTACTTTCAATCAACAAGGTTCTAGCCATTTCTTGAAGAGATCTGTTCTTCCTTTCTACTACACCATGTTGCTATGGAGTATAAGGAGAGGAGAATATCACAAAATTTCACAAAGTCCTTGTTTTCAAATTCTTTTCCATGATCAGAGTGAATCTTTGATATTAGATATCCTTTTTCATTCTGAACAACCTTAGCAAACTTATAGAAGCAATGGAAGGTGTCTGACTTATTTGCTAAGAAGTAGACCCAAGTGAAACGAGAGTAGTCATCCACCAATACTAAGCAGTATGATTTACCTCCCAGACTCTGAGTTCTTGTCGGTCCAAAAAGGTCTATGTGTATCAATTGCAAAACCCAATCAGTAGAAATATAATTGACAGATTTAAAGGAACTTCTTACTTGTTTCCCCAAAGTACATGGTGTATAGGGATTTGATTTCCGAAAAGGTAGTTTAGGAAGTCCACGAACAAGTTTCTTGGTGGAAATCTTTGCAATTTGTTTGAGATTGGTGTGCCTCAATCTTCTATGCCAGAGATTGGCTTCATCCTAAATTGAGATAAGACACTTTGAAATATTCAAGTTCATGTCCAGAAGGTAGATATTACCATGTCGTCTGCTAGTAAAGGATTGTAGACTGTCTTTGCTTGTACCAGAACATATATCTTCTTGGAAGTGGATTTTGTATCCAGCATCACATAGTTGACTGATACTCAACAGATTGTATTTCAGTCCTTTCACAAGAGAAACATTGTTGATGATCAAGCTTCCTATAATGACTGTCCCAAGCCCAACAATTTTTCCTTTTCCTTCACCTCCAAAGGAAACTTTTCCTCCATTAATACTGACTATACTTGTAAAGCAATCAGGATCTCCAGTCATATGTCTTGAACAGCCACTATCAAGATACCATTTGATTATGTTGGAGGCCTGTAAAGAATAACAAAATTCACGTTTTCTTTGGTACCCAAACTTTTTTGGGTCCTACAGAGTTAGCGCAAAACAGTGACTTTGTAACATATCTCCCAATATTTTTCCACTTGGTAGAATGATCTTTCTTGAGATGTTCTGAGCTGATGTTGGAATGACTTTGCTCAACAGGTTTTACAAAAACTTTTTGAAAATGATTTTTGTAAATTCTTTTGGGAAGTCTGTTTTTCAGTCTTTCCTTTACCTTAGGAAAGGCAATCAAAGATTTGGTTTCTTAAGTCATACCAAGACCAGCTTTATTGAAATATGGTCTTTGGATAGAAAGAACTTTCTCAAGCTTTTCAGATCCAATGGAAAATTTTTGAGAAACACTTGTTATATCTGTTTTCAAACAAAGATTTTCCTTTTCAAGAAACTCCGATTTTTTTTTAAATTAGATAAATCTTTTTGAGAAATCTCAGCTTTAACTTTCCAATAAGCTTCTTGTTGTTTAAGTTCCAAGTTTTCCTTTTTCAGCTAAGAGATTCTCTTGAGAGAGGATTTTAGATTTAAACATAATTCATCAATGTACTTAGAGACTTTAATAGGAATTCTTACTTGGTCATCGTGTTCTGAATCCGAATCTGAATCCTGATTTGAATCTGAATCTGAGTCAGAGTTTGCCATAAAACAAACTTGAGCATCTTCATCACTATCTTCACATTCAGTGTCACTCCATGCTTCGGCTTTTAGAGCTTTCTTGTGCTTTTCATTTCTCCCCCTTTTTTCTTTGAGTAGAGGGCAATCTGGCTTGATATGACCCTTCTTGTGACAGTTGAAGCAAATCAACTCATTAGTTGATTCAGTGTCATCATTCTGTTTCTTCTGGAAATTCGATCTTCTGAACTTCCTCCCTTTTTTGTTCAGCTTCTTGAATCTTTTGATGAAAAGTGTCATTTCTTCATCATCTAGATAGTCTTCAGACCCTATATCATCAGAATCAACATTAGTCTTTAAAGCAATTGACTTTTTACCTTTTGTATCCTCAATCTCATATGTTCTTTCAGCTTTGTAGGATTGGAGTGTCCCAACTAGCTCATCTACAGAGAGAGGTTGAATTCTTTGAGTCTCTATAATGGATGTTTTGATGTAATCCCACTCTTTGGATAAGGCTCGCAGCAATTTTTTAATCTTCATCGGCTCAGAGATTGATTGTCCTTGATATGCTAGTCCATTAACAAGTTTTGTGAACCGACTAAACATGTCAGGGATCGATTCTCCTGCTTTCATTTTGAAAGCTTCGTACTGGCCAAGCAGAATGTTAATTCTTGTTTCTTTCACACAATCAGTTCCTTCGTAAGTGATGTTGAGTCTATCCCAGACTTCTTTAGCTGTATCACAAGAAGAAATTCGGTTATACTCAATAGGAGATAAGGTACAGTAGAGAGAATAAATAGCTTTAGCATCAAGAGCCTGTCTCTTTGATAATTCTGTTTGAGACATCTCTCTGGCTTCAGTATCATCTTCACTCTTAGGAGTGATTCCTCTGTTAACTACATCCCACTTTAGAGGATCCTTAGATCGTAGGAAAGCCTTCATTTTGTTCTTCCAAATGCTGTAGTCCTTTCCATCGAAGTAAGGAGGTCTGGTGTGACTCTGTCCTTCCACCAGTAAGGGAGCAACTGCACTAGCCATAGATCTTTTAGCTCTAAAGAAAAATACACTTCAATAGACAAGCTACCAGACTCTGATACCAATTGAAAGAGCTAGTGCGTACACTTAGAAGGGGGTTGAATAGGTGTTCTTGGAATATAGTGCGGAATTTAAAAATTTGCAAGATATAACAAATAGAATTTAAGAACAGAGAGTAAAGAAAAGAGAAGAAGACACTCGGTTATAGTGGTTCAGCTTTTGATTAAGCCTACGTCCACTCTCGGTCTAACAGCCAATGGGCTGGAATTCACTATGTTTCAAAAGAGATCACAAGATAATGAACGACTCTACTGAGCAATGAAAATTATCTCTTTTGAGTGTATCGTATGCACTGTAAACTGAAGAGCTCAAGCTTAGAATTTTTCTCGTTCTTCCTGCATTCCTTTCCACCAAGAGATAAGTCCCTTAAGTACTTCTTTGGCCTTGCTGACCGTTGCCACTTGCCAAAGAGGTTCTCTCAATCAAACCGTTGGAGAGAATCAATCAAGGGATCTCGAGCTGTTTTTGGAAACAAAGGAGAGAGGGTGTAGATCCTGATCGCCCATACAATTAGTATCTTTACCTTTCAAGTATGAGACGCTCTTCAAAATACTTATCTTCCAGTCGATCAAGACATTCCATAAATAACATGATATTCAACCGAAGATATAACCCATCGAACTATCCAAATATAAATCGCTTCGTGGAATAATATGACCGAGATAAAGATTCAGAATTATCATCATTCAGATTTGGCAATCAATGCTTAATAAGAGAGATTTGAGTAATTAACTCACTTCAAGAGATGACCTGTTCCAGAACATACAAAGATTCATTAGACGATGCATGTTCTGCCAGACTGATGTGTGGGGATATTTATTTGGAAGGGAGAGGAGTAAAGTTCTAAAAGGAACACGGGAGAACGCACGATCATTTTCGAGCAGGGGCTCTGGTACTACCTTCCGCGGTTTATGCACGAAGAAGACGAAAGTCAAAAGAAACTCTGACAAATAGACGTGGACGCGTGCACGGTCTCCACACTTTACCTGTTTGTGACGGTGCCTATGCGTGTGGGGCTCCTTCTGATCCACATCTAAGATCTCGAATCTTGCATCGATGTTTACGCATCCTCGGGATGGACTAGGCCTTTGCTCTAGACGACGACTTCTTGACAACGCTTGTAATTCCATAAATATCATTAAGGGGTCAATAAAAAAAGAACACAAGGGAAATGTGGAAAATTTGAAGAAGGGAAATTGGGATTAGGTATGTTTTCACTTGTGCTACTTTTTGGTTTTTTTAGTAAATAATCCTCTTAATTTGTAATTTATGTTGATAGTAATCTGCTCAATTTGTAGCATGTAGGATGGAGCCATCATTATCCAAATTTTTCTTAAGTTCTTTTCATGATCTAAATTATGAGGCCAGAGAGCAAGATCAAGCGGTGATCTAATTATCCTAATTTTATTGGTTTATGTATCACCCGAAAGTTGTCCGAACATGAGTTTGTACGCTTATTTTGTGCTATCCTGTTTTTATTATGTGTTACTTGTGAAATTTGAATTCAACGGATTAGGAGTCAACATAAAAATTCTTTCCGAAATATAGTTAGGTATCAATATTAGGAGCTCGATGCTTGAGCACGAACACTTACACATTCGTTCTAAGTTCTCGAAGTTCAAAACTACTTTAAAAATAATTTTGATTTTTTTTCCTTCTTTCTCATTAGATGGCCAATGACAGCACTAGCCACAAGCTAGGGACGAGCTTGTTAGGTTTGGGCAAAGGTTGGTCGACAAAGCTTGTCCCTCACCTATGGCTAGCCATCGATTGAGGAAGAAGAGTAAAAAAGAAATAAAAAGAAATAAAAAATATGAATTACTTAAAAATTAGAATTCCTTTTATTTGATATGTAGTCATGAGATTGAAATCATCTCCCAATTAAATTTCAAATACTCTAAGACATATCGATCAAATATCACCAAACAAAAGAAAGCTAATCATTTTATGGAAAAGTGATTTCTCAAAAGGCATTTTTCTTCATGAAACTTTTTCCCAAACAAATACGCCTTTAGTTTCCTTATTCATTAGCTATTTCATTTGAGAATTTGATGTACAACTAAAGAGATCTCTGAATAAGTACAACTAATCCTAATGATGTAGAGGTATTTTCTCTCTCTTCTCCCTCTTACGAAGGGTCGAGTCCCATTTCATTGGAAAAATGAAAATACCATGTGGTTTACTCCGAGACTATTTGGTAAAATCAAGTTCATACTAGGATTGCGTTTAGATTCTTCATTGCCCTGCGCTAAAGTTCACTTTCTTTCTCACTTTTCATCCCATCGGCGCGACCCTTCTTTTAAGTCTTGTCAGTCCCAAGTGGTCGTCTCCTCAGAACGCAAGATTCAAGAAGTAAAAGTGACATTCCCACTCACTTTCTGAACTCAGGAAATTGCCCAGAACTGGTGTGTAGGGACATTCATTTGGAGGGGAGGGAAGGAGGAAAGTTCCGAAAGGAATGCACGTTCCAAGAAAATGCGCACAATCAATTTCGAATAGTGGCTCTAATATTACTTCCGCGGTCTACGCGCAAAGAAGACGAAAGTTAAAAAGAAACTCTGACAAATAAATGTGGACGCAGGCAGAGCCTCTACTTTACCTGTGAGTGATAATGCATGTGCCTGTGTGTGTGATAGGGGAGGGAAGGAGGAAAGTTCCGAAAGGAACGCAGGAGGAAGGAACGCAGGTTCCGGGAAAATGCGCACAATCAATCTCGAATAGTGGCACTGGTGGTACTTCCGCGGTTTAAGCGCAAAGAAGACGAAGGTAAAAAAAAAAAAAACACTGACCGATAGATGTGGACGCAGGCAGAGTCTCTACTTTACCCGTTTGTGATATTGCCTTTCTCGTGAGCGTGTGGGGCTCCCTTCTGATTTAAGTCTTAGTTTCTTTAGCCTTCTTTCCATTGGGAGTCGTCCTCCACGAACAAACTGATATATAGAGGAGACCTAGCGCTTGGAACCCCCATCGGATAGTAGACGTTCTTGAAGTAAATCATTTACCAGCTCTTTTGATGGCTGCTTCTTCGAATCTGAACTGCAATTACCATGTGTTCCTCAGCTTCAGAGGCAAGGACGTTCGCAAGAACTTCCTCAGTCATCTCTACGCAGCTCTGGACGAGCAAGGAATACACACTTTTGTGGATAGCGAGGAGCTCAAGATAGGAGAGCAAATATCGGCGGCGCTCGTGAAGGCGATCGAGGAATCACGCGTTGCGATCATCATTTTCTCCGAGGACTATGCTTCCTCACCGTGGTGTTTGGACGAGGTCGTGAAAATCATGGAGTGCCATGAGCAAAAGGGCCTGATTGTGTTCCCGGTGTTTTACAAAGTGGAACCGAGAGAAGTGAGAAGGGGCCGAGAGAGTTATAAGAAAGCTATGGCTAAGCATGAGTCCAAGTTCGGGAAAAAATCGGAGAAAGTGAGGAGATGGAAGAAGGCTCTCTTGGACGCCGGTAGCTTGTCCGGGTGCATCTCGAATGACAGGTACGCCCAAATGTGACGCAGTGCTTGGCCATTGTTAGCTTGTGCTTGTTTTTTAGATATCAAATCGTATGTTCTTTTTTGGATCTTTGGATTGAAGGTACAAAGTGGAGAAATAAGTAAAAGTTCAAGCTAGCAGATTATTTGAATTCGATTCTTGCTGGGTAGATTGTGAAAAATTTATTTGAGATAATCAGTGTAGTTCATGGTACCCGAGTCATTATTGTCTTCAAATGCAGGTTCTTTACAATTTTCCTTGCGCGGATGTTGGCGCAGGTTCACCAAATCTGTTGTCTCTATCCGTCTTATTATTTGCTAATCTTCTTATGAAATTTTCCTTGTTACGTTAGAGCTACAAATTCTGCCATGGCTTTAAAATGCTCAAACATTTTTTTCTTTCCTTTGAGTGCTGATCAGTGATGAAGTAGAGCTCATCCGACGCATTGTAAAGGAACTATCAATTCATCTCGACCGAACACCCTTGGATGTCGCTAAGCATCCGGTCGGAATAGATTCCCGAGTTCAAGAACTTATATCTTTGTCAGAAAAAGAGTCAGGTGATGATGATGTACTCATGATAGGTCTTTGGGGACTTGGAGGCATAGGCAAAACAACGACTGCTAAAGCTTTATATAATGCTCTTGAGAGACAATTTCAAGATTCTGTTTTTTTGGCGCAAGTTAGAGAAACTTCGAACCAAAGCAATGGTCTAGTCACTTTGCAAGAACAGCTTTTATCGCAGATCTTATTTCATAAAACCATATCGGTCTACAATGTCGGTAGAGGAATTAGTTTGATACGGGAAAGATTACGTTGCAAGAAGGTTCTTCTGGTTCTTGATGATGTTGATCATATGGCTCAGCTGAATGCATTGGCTGGAAAAAGGGATTGGTTTGGTAAAGGAAGCAGAATCATTGTCACTTCGAGAGATAAACATTTGCTAACTTCTCATGGCATAAATTGTGTGTATGAAGTTCAAAGTATAGGATACGAAGAAGCACTGGACCTTTTTGGTCGGCATGCTTTTCCAAATGGCAAGAGAGCTGAAATAAGAAGGGGTCTTATAAATAGAGCACTGCATTATGCTAACGGCCTTCCGTTAGCCCTCGAAGTGTTGGGCTCATTCTTGTGTGTAAGGAATGAATCTGCATGGGAAAGTGCGTTGAACAAACTCTCCAAAAGTCCCGACCAGACTATTAATGGAGTTCTCAAGATAAGCTTTGATGGATTAGGGGACAAGGAGAAGGAGATTTTTCTCGATATTGCTTGTTTCTTTAAGGGGAAACATATGAAATACATTGAGGAAGTTCTTGACAGCTGTGATTATGACACAATCATAGGGGTAGAAATTCTCATAGAGAGGTCCTTGATAAAAAAAGAAAACGGGACCCTGCAAATGCATGATCTGGTTCAGTTGATGGGTAAGGACATTGTCAATCAGGAATGTTGTGATGACCCTGGAAAACGCAGTAGAATATGGCTTTTGGAAGATTTTATGGACATTCTTTACCAAAATACGGTAAAAGTTATTTATTCAATTTTACTATGTCTCTGTTTTTACGTGATTCTGATTTGAAGGCAAATTTCAATGAAAATTTTGTGTGATGACTAAATTTGCTCTATTATGGTATAGGAGAAGAATGCAGTAAAGGCCATAGTATTGAAACGGCCCACACCAGAAGGGATAACTATTAGTCTTGATGCTTTGGCAAACATGGAATTGTTGAGAATGCTCATCTTGGATATGCGTATCTCTTCACAAGGTCCTATACGTCTTCCTAATGGGCTAAGATGGCTTGAATGGCCCAATGCCCCGAATCTAGAATTTGGCTCAGGTTTAAAGAAACTCGTGTGTCTCGATGTCAGTTACAGTCCTATCCAACAATTAGGAGGTGAACTTCAGGTAAGTCCTTGTGATGATTAGCTTTCCCTTTTTATAGCTAAAAAACTATTAGTATGCCTTAATGACTGCACTAGCATGTTTTTGCAGAATTTTAGAAAGTTGAAGTCCATCAATTTCTGTGGATGCAAGTTCTTGGCTAGTGTTCCAGACCTTTCATTGGCTCCAAATCTCGAGATCTTGGATCTCCAGGAGTGCATAAGCTTAGCAGAGGTTCACCAATCAGTCGGATACCTTGAAAAGCTAAAAGAATTGTCACTGTCTAGTTGCTTTAATCTTAGTGAATTTCCTAGTACCCTCAAGGCAAAACCTCTTGAACACCTTCATCTTGATGATTGTACTAAACTTAAAAAGTTCCCTAATATTTTAGTAAAGATGGAACAACTAGAATCTCTTCATCTAGGAGGCTCAGCCATTAAAGAACTCCCTGCATCAATTGAAAATCTCGTTTCCATGAAGCATATATGTTTAGATCGTTGCAAAAATCTTGCAATGCTTCCATCAAGCATTTATAAGTTGAAAAATCTGGAGTTATTGAATCTCAGTTATAGCTCCAATTTTGTCATGTTTCCAAAGAACTCGAAGGATTCAATTGACCCTGATGGCGATCTGGGATTTCAAAATCTGAAAGTGCTATGGCTTGATGGCTGCAATATATCAGACGAGGAGTTCCTCGAGAGTTGTTCTAGTTTCCCCAAATTGGCGAACCTCAATCTTTCAGGTAACAAGTTTAATCCTCTGTCGACATGGATTGGCAATTATGATTATTGGAAAGGCTTGTTTGCTCTTGAACGCAAGCAATTACAAGAGATTCCTCGGCTTCCATCAAATATGGGCATCACTGAAGCGAATAGTTGTAATTTTCTGCATAAACTCCCAGATTCGTCGAGTCTGCCCTCCGACTGCCTTGAAGTTGACTCGTCGTCATGGCGCCATTTGACCGATGTGTCACCACTCAAGGTCAGACTCTCTCTCTCTCTCTCTCTCTCTCTCTCTCTCTCTCTCTCTCTCTCTCTCTAACTTTGAATGCTTGATGTGCGTACTGGCTGTATGACAGAAAGTCCCAAAGACGAAGAGATTTCAAATTTGCCTAAGTGGAAGAGAGATGCCAGAATGGATTCTCCACTGTAAAGAGGGATTCGTATCTTTCATTGTTCCCCGAGACTTGTATGACAAGTTCCTAGGACTAGCACTCTGTGCAGTTATTTGCCCGAAGGAAGGAAGAGAGTCCATAGGCATATGTAGGTTCAAACTATCTGTTAATGGTGGAGGGTTGTTGTTCGATGTAGGAGGCTTCCGTCGATTGGAATCCGATCATGTGTGGCTATTTTACGTCTCACGCTGTAGTCTGATTGGAGTAGAGAAGCTTATGCGAGACGATTGGAGCCATTTCGAAGTTCACTTCAAGGGATGGGACTCAATCTTAAAGAAGTGTGGATTCCGTCTAATATGCGAGAAACAGGAGGATGATCTGAGGGTCTGTATTCCAACACCGTCAGCAGATGCAAACGAAACTGGAAATCTCAAAGAAAAAAACTCAGGAAAAAGGCAATTTTCAATAGACGTGGAGGAAGAAGATAGTCCAGTGAAACGGGACTCGACAAAGAAGATGAGATGGTCCGAACAGGGCAAGACTATGGGTTCACAAAACATGCCCGTCGAATTGGACTTATTCAGGGAGTGATTCTAGGTGATTTTGATTCCAACGCCTCTTGGCTTTTTCCCTTTCTTCGTCTCTACTAGCAATTTGTAAATGTCTGATCGAGTCCTTCGATCAGAATTCAAAATCACTATGAAGTAGTGGTTTAGCATCATGCCACCGTCATGATCGAGAAACTTCTTATTCTTTTTCCTCTGTTTGCTTATGATTTGTGATGCAGACTGCCATTAATCGAAAATTAAGTGAATGCTTGTTGAATGACCATGGTCTGCTAAGTTGCTCCGTGTAATGTATCACATGGTCCTTTGTAGCCTCTCTTAATCCAATTAATGATGCCAATACTTCATACTCTAAAATTCTGAGATAGTGAGTTTTGCTTTATCTTACATAAATCTATATCTTCAAGAAAGATAAATTATTGTATCCAAGATCAAAGGGTCAATACAGGGAAGATTAGTTGATTTCTGTGTTGTTAATGAGCAGATTACATTGGATAGGTACAAAGGGAGAGCTTTAGCTTTAAAACTTTGCATTTAACCCCGGTCTTTCTCTCTAGCCAAGGTTGACGGGTGACACTAATGCACTTGTGATGGCAATGTTGGAAGAAAACAATATTATTAACCCCTTGTATACCAAAAGTGCTAAAGCGTAAAAGCTAGAGATTACCCCGAGTTTTGAGTATTTTTAAAGCAAAACTTTACATCCAAATCTTTGAAATTGCAGTATCAAACATAAAAATTTTGCTCAAGAGCCTTTGGATGCCCAAAACAGCTCAATTAAAGATGATCAAATCCTCGAATTTTCAACAGAAAATTTGGACAGGATTGAAACGAACAATAAATTTGGAACAACGGTACAACTGTGAAGGGGTTTTCATCAAGTCAAATAATAACTTGGAATGAATTTGTTCAAGGGGTGTCAATTCATGATCTTCTATTGTCTCAATCCTAATAGCATAAGTGTTGGATTTTTAATTTTTTTTATTTACGGTGCTTTTTCTCCTTTTGAAGACTTGAGTTCCATGTCATTTCAAGCAGCATTTTGAGGATTTCTCCGAAACGTCGGTAAGTCAATTTCATACCAGGATTGCTCTTATACTCTTCTTCTGCTTACGCTAAAATTCATTCTCTTTCTTCTTCCCTCGCCCTTCATTTAAGTCCTGGACGCCCGAAGTTGTCTGTTTTAAAGCGCCTAATTCATCAAAGAAGAAGTGATGTCGCCAGTCACCTTTCTGAATCCAACAGGCCCTTAGGCTAAACATTAGGAATAGTATGGTATCCACATGTGTGATCTCCTCACATTACGAGGAGATGTGAGATGTCAAATGTTCCTTACTAAAACTGTTTAAGGGTTTAGATTCATATAAGCCAACAACCAGCAATGTTTTTCGATATCTGGTTTTTTGGATACTAACATGAGTTCATCTCAAATTAAATTCGCCAGACACGACCAAATTCTGATACAAAGCATCACCCCCTTCTCCTCCTCTTCTTTTTCTCCCTAGACAAATAATCGGTTGAGCTACTGACACTGGCAGACCTCTTTTGAAGTGCCAACTTGTTGAGGACATATACTTCATTTCGCATTTTATTGCAGTGGGAAGAACACCAACTATAGGAAAAAGATTGATATTCTCAAAAGCGACGTGGCGATTCTATTTGGACATCAAACCATCCCTCGCTATCAGCCTTTCCTAATTCTTGGGATACATTTTGTATTGAGAACATTCAAGAACAAAATCAATAGGATGACCCAACCTTTGCCCAAAAAAATATATAAATAAATAAAATACCACGCGAAAACCAGCAAGTGCAGAGCGATGTTGGGCGACTTCTTGAGCATAATCCTGGGCCAACCCGAATCGAAACAATCTCAAGTCAATAAATTGGGCAAAGGCAAGCAAGGTTGAGCTTGTTCTACTTTTGATAATGTAAGAAAATCAGTTGCTGTGGCTTCTACAGCATCTCTGATAGAATAAAAAAAAAGTAATAACAATTATGGCTTGTGAAAATCCATCAGCTTAGTGTCCTTGCTCGTCCGGAGATATATCTAACATCAATGAAGAATGCAATAGTTGAAGAATATGTATCGGATGTTCATTCTACAAGTTAATTCACGTGGGAAAAAAGGACGCTTCATTATCTAACGTATAGAGTGCATGGAACAATGAATTGCAACTTAAATTATATGCCTGCAAGGCAAAGACCCTTCAGGCTCCATACATACATCTGTATAATTACAGAAAACATACAAACGTAGGTAAAATTTAATCAAATCTCAAGGATTGCAGGGCCAGTTTTGAATTGCCAACTACAATGCGTGGTTGGGAGTAAGATGCAGATGACTAAGCTTCAAGTTGGTCATTGGCGAAGTATCATAGCCGCTCTCCAACCATTCATGCAAGGCTTCTCTTTCATAAGTGAAACCCTCCGGTGCAATCTGAGGGTCATGCATTATTTCCTGAAAGCAACCATTGAGCAGGTAACCCACAACATGACACTCAAAAGACATGCCAAGGATCATGATCAACTAGCACATCTCAAGCTCACACTTCAGTGGAGAACAACAAAAGCTCTGCTCAACCAAAATACATGCTAGTTTAATATCTCAATTTGAGATTCTCAAATGAAAACCATGCCATGAAAAATCAGGCTGAGGCAAATGGTGACACCGATACAAAGTTCAAGCCACTCAGTGTCTAGATAAGCTAAACTATGCCATTCCTGAAGCCCAAACAACATGGGTCCCCATAAATGGGAAACAAAATGCTGAGCATAGGTCCATGTTGAAACTAACCCAAATTTCCTAAACTAAAAACAATACAGAATATGAGAGAAGAGATGGTCCGCCAAGACGCCGACACAAACTCAGCAATTCAAAGAAAAGTATAACTCACCTGAAGGAAGGGGCACGAGAAAAATGAGGGCACGGGTCACTCTTCAGAGATATGCAGCTGCTCCAATTCCCTCACAAACGTAGGTGTTAATTTCGGCCTATTCCTATCATTAGAATCACAGCATTGAAGACCCAACTCCACCAATCGCTGTGCTACAAACGATGGCCATTGTCCGGCTGATTGATCCAAAACCAACTCTAGTTTGTTCAATGATACTGCTTTACGCACCTCACTGACTAACCCAGTAGGCGGTATACCTGTGAGTATCTGTAGGATGAGCAGACCAAAAGAGTAATTGTTTGGATTTGGGCATCAAGTTTTCATCTCTGTAGAACTCTGGATCTATATAAGGAAAAGCACGCTTTGGCTGTGTGATTTGGCGGAAACTTGGGCAGTGAAGAGTGTCCTCCACTAGAAGCCCAAAAACCCGAAATCACATATCTTGCAGCTAAGATCAGAATCAAGGACATTTTCAGGTTTCAGATCACCATGAACAATCCTTTCAGGTTTAGAAGAGGGCAAGAAGCAAAGAGCACTCAAGATCTGAGCAATGATTCGAACTTGAGCATCCCATATTAAGGGAGAACTGTTGCCCTTCTGGAAAAGGCAACGTTGGAGGCATCCATTAGGGAGGTACTCATGTACGAGAGACCAGGCTTCTGGGCATGCACCAAGCAAGGTAATGAGTTGTGGATGCTGCAGTTTACTAAGAACTTGAACCTGCACCATCCAAACAAAACTTGAGTAAATAGGTACATGACACAAGGCTGTAATAAATCTAGTAAAGAAAATGGAAGCGTATACTATGTCAGTATAGCTATGGATAAGGTAGACGAGACAAATAAATGTGATAAGCACTCCAATAATGCACACAGCTTTAGAAGTGAAATTAGCCTTTTAAAGAGCATTACAAAAATTATAGGACAGAGTGCATAAGATGCCCCCAAAGGCTTAGTATAACAGCCAAATCTAATCACATAAACCCCACGCCCACCCAAACCAAATGCCCCCTCTCCTAAAATAAAAGAATATAAAGAATATATTAGACAAAGACATGCTTAAAGTGTTGCAATGTTTTATCATGTACAAAAACCTCTAATTACAGATCCAGGCATCATCATGAACGCCACCAAGGGATTAAGATTTTATTAATTTAAAGGGAGTGGACACTTTTAAGGTTCAATGAGTAGAGTTATCAAGACAACATGATCAGAGATACGGTTGAAATTTGGACTAGCTAGTAAAATTTCCCGTATAAACACAAACTATTAAGCACTTCAACGGAAACAACTGCTAGTATTACAGATAATCCGAATGCATAAACTGCACAGGAAACTTAAAAGGAAAAGGCTGCAGAATTAAAGCATGAGAATATCTCAATACTATAGATATTGGAACAGCAGAGTGCTTGTGTGCATGCACATGCACAAGAACATGCGCGTGCGTGCATGAGGATGCAGCTTTTTTATCGCAACAGTTCTACCCAGCATTTCCCCCTTGTATGCACAACCATATTGACTCTGCCCAATTTTGAAACTTTCAGAGAAATCACATGTTGTGGATCAGACTCGTTATAATGAATATTCAACAAAACTAGGCACATCTTCATTAAGACCACCGACAAACCCAATACATCTTGCAGCTCCAGTTTTCCCCTGCCCTTTCCACCGTTCAAGCCAACTAACAGCTTCCACTTGGTGTCTCTGAATCTGCTGCTTTTCCTGCCTAAGTGTAGCAATAGATGCTTCAATGACATGTAACTCTCCAGCCGCTTCATCATGCCTATTGCTAGCTTCTTGAGCACCACTATCTAGAAGAGCAACATTTCTTTTGGTCTTCTGGAGCTTTTTAACTATCTCTTCTCTCTCTTTCAAGAGCTTCTGTTGCTTCTGCATCACAGTTCTTATTGCATCCTCAGCTTCATTTCTAAGTTTAGCCTCATGTGCATATGCAGACTCAATTACTTTCACCTAAATAAAACAGGCAGAATTTTTTCTCACCATCTCTTCACGTGATAAATCAGTAACAGCATACAATAAGTAGAGTGAGTCGCACTTCTTATGCTAATATGACCAAACAAATGAAGACCAAAATTATTGGCCATGCGCTTGTGAAAACATTCCTAGAATGATAGAACAAAACTGTCTGGGGAAAAACCAATAACCAATTTCTTTAAACACCACAAGGTTATCTGCACAAAGGACATCTGCAAATCTATACCAGAAATTGCTCCATTTTCCTTTCACTGCTTCCCAATTCAGACAATGGATGCTTTTTTTGCTTGAATCAAGCCAAATAATCCCAAAATCCTAAATGATAATTAAAGCAGAGAAAATGAACACTGACAGCTAACCAGGGGGCAAAAAACAAAAGAAAAAGGATAAGTTGACAGGAAGGTTATAAGCACCTTGCTGATCACTTCGATAGCTTCTGCTTGCAACTTTTTGTGCTTCAATAACTCCCCAAGTGCTTCCTTCTTCATTGCCTCAACTTGCATCCATGACTCTTGAAACTGATTATGCAAAATCTCTTCGTTGGCCTTCATGTCAGAATCTAAAGAAATCCTTCTTTCAGAATAGGTATATCCAGAGCAACTACTAGTTCTTGTAGGACTAAACAAACTGCCAGAATGTTGGGGAAGATATCTGCTGGGAGAACCAGTCAAAGCCACTTGTGGAGAAACTGATTCACCTTGACAGTCTGTAACTTTGCTGCAACTATTGCTCAAACTAGATGTGCAGCGAGGACTTTGTGGGATTGCCGATACCGACGGTCTTATACTTTCCTGCAATGGTTCACAACTTATTACTCCTGCAGATGTTTGTGGTAATGGGGCCTTCAGAGGCATCTCTAGTCCATATGCATTTACCCTAGTTGACAAATAATATCTCACAGAAAGCAGGTGCATTTTTTGCAGCATAATTCGCTTTGCTGGAGCTCATATTTACCTATATACAACTGCATCAAAACCATGTAGGAGGTACAATATTAGGATAAACAATTAGCATGCTATTTTCTATCAAGCTAAGGATACATTAAGTAGCCAAGTTCTTGACTCACAACAGAAAGCACATCATACAATGCATGTTAATTAGGACCATCACCGTCTTTTGAGAGTTGACAAGGAAAATATGGTTCCAAAAACATGCATCAGAGCCTTGTTTCTCATTATCGACGATCCTTGTGTACAGGAACAACCAACCAATCCAAGCAATAGCGTGCACAGCATGCTATGCATCACTCTTCTGAAAGACTTTGCGTTGCTTGGTTCATATGGAAACTGAGCATGGTCCTCTAGCAAAAGATTTGAGTATGATACGACAGGAAAAACTCTATTAACTCTTCAGATGTATCACTTAAACAAGAAGTAACAGTTCAATTTGCTTTCATGGACAATAATAAGATTTAAGGGACCACTTACTTCTCTGGTACAGCCCCCATAACAAGCCTCCTAATGCCATAATTGACAGCCATCTCAACAATGCCCTTTTGGACCTGCTCTGCTTCAGTGCTCAGAACACTGGCTTTCACCTAGAAAGGACATGATAACTTACAATAGATTAGTAAAAGAAAATAGAAAACTCAAGAACTTCATGCCATTTATGTAGATAGTTAACAGCTACTTAAACAATCGCCCAAAATATATAGGAGGAAAGCATCATGAAAGATTGTCACATCACTCTAAAAAGATTTCCATTAACTCCAAGTGTAGGTAGACCACAACCGTAATTTAAATAACTTGATAATATTTTAAGACGAGGAACAGAATATTTCTCTTTCATTTGTGCTTTTCTACCTTTCCAAATGTGGAGCAGAGGGCCAGATATTCAAGTTGAAAACTCTACCTAATTCAAGAACTCGGGTTTTGATATCGCAAATAATCTTCTACTCATTAGAAAAAAGAAAGATTGGCTAATTTGGATAGTCTAAATACAGGAACTATATTTCTTACACAACAAGTTCAATTAGCTCACAAACAACGAATGATGGATAGCCAGCAAGCAAATTGACTATTTTCCTCCAGTAAGGTGAAGGGGGCATCTACTGCACCTACATATAAACTAACCTTTGATAGCTTCTCCAAATCTGCAAGTCCAAAAAAAGTACTCCAGGGCAACCGGCAATAAAGGAAATACGCTCATATGCAGAAATCAGGCAATTCAGGACTTAGATTTATCAATGAGAATGAATCGAAAAGAAAGCTTGCAAGATGACAATTATAAATTTAACAATTTATAAGGCGTGGCAACAAGAAACCATGAGTTCTGGAGGGTCAGGAGGGTCAGGAGGCGTGCCAATTTAACGGCGTTCTGGTGAGAGACGGAAGGGATCCTGATCTGACGGGGCTGGGCCGGCCGCCACGTGTCGCATATTGAGTGGAATGACTAGCCGTTGACTCACCCATTGCGTAAGCCGTACTCCACGATCAAATTGATGTATAGAGGAGAGCTAGAGCTTGGAGCTCTAATCGGATAGTAAATATTCTCGAAGCACATCATTCACCAGCTCTTTTGATGGCTGCTTCTTCGAATCTGAACAGGAATTACCATGTGTTCCTCAGTTTCAGAGGCACGGACGTTCGCATGAACTTCCTCAGTCATCTCTACGCAGCTCTGGACGAGAAAGGAATACACACTTTTGTGGATCGCGAAGAACTCAGGATAGGAGAGCAAATATCGGCGGCGCTCGTGAGGGCGATCGAGGAATCGCGCGTCGCGATCATCATTTTCTCCGAGGACTATGCTACCTCGCCGTGGTGTTTGGAAGAGGTCGTGAAAATCATGGAGTGCCATGAGCAAAAGCGCCTGATTGTGTTCCCGGTGTTCTACAAAGTGGAACCGAGAGAAGTGAGAGGAGGCAGAAAGAGTTATGGGAGAGCTATGGCTAATCATGAGTCCAAGTTCGGGAAGGATTCGAAAAAAGTGAGGAGATGGAAGAAGGCTCTTTTTGACGCCGGTAGTTTGTCCGGGTGGAACTCGAATGAAAGGTACGCACAAATGTGACGCAGTGCTGGGCCAATGTTAGCTCGTGCTTGTTTTTTAGATATCAAATCTTATGTTCTTTTTTGGATCTTTGGATTGAAGATACAAAGTGGAGATATACAAAGTGGAGATAGTGGACACAATAGTCAAATAACCAAAAGTTCAAGCTAGCGGATTATTTGAATTCGAATCTTGTTGGGTAGATAGTGAGAAATTTATTTGAGAAAATTAGTGTAGTTCATGGTACCCAACTCATTGTTGTCTTTAGATGCGGGTGCTCTGCAATTTTCCTTGCGCAGATGTTAGTGTAGGTTCACCCAAACCTATTATTTCTTTTCGTCTTATTATTCGCTAATCTTTCTTATGAAATTTTCCTCGTTACGTTAGAGCTACAATTCTTGCAATGGCTTTAAAATGCTCAGACATGTTTTTCTTTCCTTTTGAGTGCTTATCAGTGATGAAGTGGAGCTCATCCGACGCATTGTAAAGGAACTATCAATTTATCTCGACCGGACACCCTTAGATGTCGCTAAGTATCTGGTCGGAATAGAATCCCGAGTTCAAGAACTTATATCTTTGTCAGAAAAAGAGCCAGGTGATGATGATGTACTCATGATAGGTCTATGGGGACTTGGAGGCATAGGCAAAACAACGACTGCTAAAGCTTTATATAATGCTATTGAGAGACAATTTCTGAGTTCCAGTTTTTTGGCACAAGTTAGAGAAACTTCGAACCAAAGCAACGGTCTAGTCGCTTTGCAAGAACAGCTTTTATCGCAGGTCATATTTCATAAAACTATATCGGTCTACAATGTCAGTGGAGGAATTAGTTTGATACGGGAAAGATTACGTAGCAAGAAGGTTCTCCTGGTTCTTGATGATGTTGATCATATGGATCAATTGAATGCATTGGCTGGAAAAAGGGATTGGTTTGGTAAAGGAAGCATAATTATTGTCACCTCGAGAGATAAACATTTGCTAACTTCTCATGGCATAAATTGTGTGTATGAAGTTCAAAGTTTAGGATACAAAGAAGCATTGGACCTTTTTGGTCGGCATGCTTTTCCAAATGGCAAGAGAGTTGAAATAAGAAAGGATCTCATAAATAGAGCACTACATTATGCTAACGGCCTTCCATTAGCCCTCGAAGTGTTGGGCTCATTCTTATGTGGAAGGAGTGAATATGCATGGGAAAGTGCGTTGGATAAACTCTCCAAAACTCCCGACCATACTGTCTATCATGTTCTCAAGACAAGCTACGATGGATTGGAGGACAACGAGAGGGAGATTTTCCTCGATGTTGCTTGTTTCTTTAAGGGGAAATGTATAGAATACATTGAGAAAGTTCTTGACAGCTGTGATTTTGACACAACCATAGGATTAGAAATTCTCATGGAGAGATCTTTGATAAAAATGGAGAAGAGGACCCTAGAGATGCATGATCTGGTTCAGTTGATGGGTAAGAATATTGTTAATCAGGAATGTCCCGATAATCCTGGAAAACGCAGTAGAATATGGCTTTTTGAAGATTTTATGGACATTCTATACGAAAATATGGTAAAAGCTATTTATTCAATTTTACTATATCTTTATTTTCAAGTAATTTTGATTTGGACAACACGAGGCAAATTTCAATGAAAATTTTGTGTGATGACTAAATTTGCTCTATTATGATATAGGAGAAGAATGCAGTAAAGGCCATAGTATTGAACCGACCCGCACCTGAAGAGGTAATTATTAGTCTTGATGCTTTGGCAAACACGAAATTGTTGAGAATGCTCATCTTGGATAGGCATATCTCTTCACAACGTCCTGTACGTCTTCCTAATGGGCTAAAATGGCTTGAATGGCCAAATGCCCGTGATCTAGAATTTGGCTCTGGTCCAAATAAGCTCGTGAGTCTCGATGTTAGTTGCAGTCCTATCAAACAATTAGGAGGTGAATTTCAGGTAAGCCCTTGTGATGATTAGCTTTCCCTTTTTAAATCTACAAAACTATTTGTATGCCTTAATGACTGTACTAGTATATTTTTGCAGAATTTTAAAAAGTTGAAGTCCATTGATTTCAGTGAATGCGAGTTCTTAGCTAGTGTTCCAGACCTTTCATCAGCACCAAATCTCGAGATCTTGGATCTCGATGAGTGCAAAAGCTTAGTAGAGGTTCACCAATCGGTCGGATACCTTGAAAAGCTAAAAAATTTGTCGCTACATGGGTGCTCTAATCTTAGTGAATTTCCTAGTACACTCAAGGCAAAACCTCTTGAATACCTTAGTCTCTTTGGTACTAAACTTGAAAAGTTCCCTGATATTTCAGTAAAGATGGAACATCTGGAATGTCTTTTTCTAGGATATTCAGCCATTAAAGAACTCCCTTCATCAATTGAAAATCTTGTTTCCGTGAAGGAGATATATTTAGCATATTGCAAAAATCTCGTGACACTTCCATCAAGCATTTATAAGTTGAAAAATCTGGAGTCTTTGGATCTCCAATATTGCTCCAATTTTGTCACGTTTCCGAAGAACTCGAAGGATTCAATTGACCCTGATGGCGATCTGGGATTTCAAAATTTGGAAAACCTATGGCTTGATGGTTGCAATCTATCAGACGTGGAGTTCCTCGAGAGTTCTTCTAGTTTTCCTAAATTGGAGGAACTCGATCTTTCAGGTAACAAGTTTAATCATCTGCAGACATGGATCGGCAATTATGATTATTGGAAAGGCTTGTTTGCTCTTGAGCGCAAGCAATTACAAGAGATTCCTTGGCTTCCATCAAATATGGGCATCACAGAAGCGAATAGTTGTAATTTTCTACATAAACTCCCAGATTCGTCGAGTCTGCCCTCCGACTGCCTTGAAGTTGACTCGTCGTCTTGGCGCAATGTCGCCGATGTGTCACCACTCGAGGTCAGACTCACTCTCTCTCTCTCTCTCTCTCTCTCTCTCTCACTTTGAATGCTTGATGTGCGTACTGACTGTATGACAGAAAGTCCCAAAGACGAAGAGATTTAAAATTTGCCTACGTGGAAGAGAGATGCCAGAATGGATTCTCCACTGTAAGGAGGAATTCATATCTTTCATGGTTCCCCGGGACCTGTATGACAAATTCCTAGGACTAGCACTCTGTGTTGTTCTTTGCCCGGAGGAAGGAGAACCGTCCATAGGCGGATGGAAGTTCGAACTATCTGTGAATGGTGGACGGATGTTGAACGATGGGGCAGGCTACCGTCGATTGGAATCCGATCATGTGTGGCTATTTTACCTCTCACGCAGTAGTCTGGATGGAGTAGAGGAGCTTATGCGAAACGATTGGAGCCATTTCCAAGTTCACTTCTTACAATGGGGCTCAAGCTTAAAGAAGTGTGGATTCCGTCTAATATGCGAGAAACAGGAGGATGATTTTAGGGTCTGTACTCCAACTCCAGGAAAAAGACAATTTTCAGTAGACACCGAAGAAGAAGATAGTCCTGTGAAACGGGACTTGACAGAGAAGATGAGATGGTCTTAACATGGCAAGACTATGATACAAGTGTTGGTTCGCAAAACATGTATGTCGAGTTGGTCCCGACTTGTTGAGGAAGTGACTCTATGTGATTTTGATTCCAAGGCCTCTTGCTTTTCCCTTTCTTGCGTCTCTACTGGAAATTTGAACACGTATGCTCCTTCGATCAGAATTCAAAATCACTATGAAGTATTGGTTTAGCATCATGCTACCGTCATGATCGAGAAACTTTTTATTCTTTTCCCTCTATTTCCTTATGATCCCTCTATTTCCTTATGATTTGTGATGCAGACTGCCATTAATTGAAAATTAAGTGGATGCTTGTAATTTATCACATTGTCCTTTGTCACCTCTCTTATTCCAATTAATGTTGCTGATACTTCATATTCTAAAATTTTGAGATAGCGAGTTTTGCTTGATCTTACATAAATCTATATCTCAGGAAAGATAAATTATTGTATCCAAGATCAAAGGGTCAATACGGGGAAGATTAGTTGATTCTTCTGTTGTTAATGAGAAGATTACATTGGATAGGTACAAAGGGAGAGCTTTAGCTTTAAAACTTTGCATTTAAGTTTTTAAGTACGACGACTTCAAAGGATTTTCATGAAAAGCAACTCATAAAACATTCATTGCCAAGCATACCTAGGCGACTTGTAAAATAATTAAAAGCACAACTGTAGGAACGGTGCCGACATCACACAACCCCAGGTGGGCAGCCGTGGCAACGCAACCCAGGTGTCACACGATCCCAGGTGGCGCGACACCAAGGCTGCTGACTAGGCAACACGAAGCTTGACTCTAGAATCCTTGGTGTACTAAATCTGGCAGTGAGCGAGCCCTGGTAAAGCTTCCCGGTGCAATGCAACCCTCGGTGAAGCTTTTACCGGTATCCCTTAACCGTCGTCAAAGTTGCGCCCGCATCCCTCAGCCTCCTTCACGAAGCTTCCTGGCCACGATCAACCACGGTTTTACTCTCTAGCCAAGGTTGACGGGTAACACTAATGCACTTGTGATGGCAATATTGGAAGATAACAACTTCATCAACCTCTTCTATACCGAAAGTGCTAAAGCGTAAAAGCTGGAGCTTACCCCGAATTTTGAGTATTTTTTAAGCAAAACTTTACATTCAATTCTTTGAAATTGCAGTATTAAACATAAAATTTTTTTGCTCTAAGAGCCTTTGAATGCCCAAAACGGCTTAATTCAAGATGATTGAATCCTCAAATTTTCAACAGACAAATTGGACGGGATTAAAACAGATAATAAATTTGGAACAGCGGTATAACTTTGAAAGGGTTTTTATCAAGTCAAATGATAAATTGGAGTGGAAATGTTCAAAGGGTATCAATTCAAGATCTTCTATCGTCTCAATCCTAATAATACAAGTGTAGTTTTTTTTTTTTTTTTGGGTTCTCTCTCTCCTTTTGAAGAGTTGAGTCCCATGGCATTCCAAGCAGCATTTCTAGAATTTCTCCGAGAATGTCGGTAAGTCAAGTTCATACTAGGCTTGCTATTATACTCTTCATCGGCGTACGCTAAAGTTCATTCTCTTTCTTCGTCCCTCGCCCTTCGTCTAAGTCCTGGCCGGCCTGAAGTCGTCTGTTTTAAAGCAACGCCAAATTCAATAAAGAAGTGATGTCGACAGTCACCTTTCTAAATCCCACAAGCCTTTAGGCTAAACATTAGGATTAGCATAGTTTCCACACGTGATCTCCTCACATTACAAGGAGATGTGAGATGTCAAATGTTCCTTACTAAACTGTTTAAGGGTTCAGAATCATATAAGCCAACAACCAGTAATGTTTTAACATGAGTTCATCTCAAACTAAATTTGCCAGACACGACCAAATTCTGATACAGAGCATCACTCCCTTCTCCTCCTCTTCTTTTTCTCCCTAGATAAATGATAGGAAAGAGCTACCAACACTGGCGGACCTCTTTTGAGGTGCCAAGCCAAGTGCCAACCTGTTGAAGACATATACTTCATTTCACATTTTATTGCAATGGGAAGAACACCGACTATAGGAAAAAGATAGATATTCTCAAAAGCGATGTGGCCATTCTATTTGGACATCAAACTATCCCTCGCTATCAGCCTTTCCTAATTCTTGGGATACATTATGTATTGAGAACGTTCAAAAACAAAATCAAAAGGATGACTCAACCTTTGCCCAAAAAATTATATAAATAAAAAAATACCATGCAAAATTTAACAAGCGCAGAGCGATGTTGGGCGACTTCTTGAGCATAATCCTGGGCCGACTCGAACGGAAACAATCTCAGGTAAAAAAATTGGGCAAAGCCAAGCAAGGTCGAGCTTGCTCTACTTTTGATAATGTAAGAAAACCAATTGCTGTGACTTCTACAGCATCTCTGATAAAAAATAATAATAATTATGGCTTGTGAAAATCCATCTGCTTAGTGTCCTTGTACGTCAGGAGATATATGTATCTAACATCAATGAAGAATGCCATAGTTGATGAACATCTATCGGATGTTCATTCTACAAGTTAATGCACGTGGGAAAAAAGGACGCTTCATTATCTAACGTAGAGAGTGCATGGAACAGTGAATTGCAACTCAAATTATACGCCTGCAAGGCAACGACCCTTCAGGCTCCATACATACATCTGTATAATTACAGAATACATACAAACGTAAGTAAAATCTAATCTAATCTCAAGGATTGCAGAGCCAGTCTTGAATTGCCGATCACAATGTGTGGGTGGGAGTAAGATGCAAATGACTAAGCTTCAAGCTGGTCATCGGCGAAGCATCGTGGCCGCTCTCCAACCATTCACGCAAAGCTTCTCTTTCATAAGTGAAACCATCCGCTGCAATCTGAGGGTCATGCATTATTTCCTGAAAGCAACCTTTGAGCAGGTAACCCACAACATGACACTCAAAAGACATGCCAAGGATCATGATCAACTAGCACATCTCAAGCTCACATCAGTGGAGAACAACAAAAGCTCTGCTCAACCAAAATACATGCTATGTTAATATCTCAATTTGAGATTCTCAAACGAAAACCTTGCCATGAAAAATCAGGCTGAGGCAAATGGTGACACCGATACAAAGTTCAAGCCGCTCAGTGTCTAGATAAGCTCAACTATGCCAATTCCTGAAGCCCAAACAACATGTGTCCCTAAAAATGGGAAACAAAAGGCTGAGCATAGGTCCATGCTGAAACTAACCCAAATTTCCTAAACTAAAAACAAGACAGAATCTTAAGAGAAGAGATGGTCCGCCAAGACGCTGACACAAACTCAGCAATTCGCCAAAAAGTATAACTCACCTGAAGGATGGGCATGAGAAAAATGAGGGCACTGGTCGCTCTCCAAAGATATGCAGCTGCTTCAATTCCCTCACAAACGTAGGTGTTAATTTGGGCCGATTCCTATCATTAGAATCACAGCATTGAAGACCCAAGTCCACTAATCGCTGTGCTACAAAAGATGGCCATTGTCCAGCTGATTGATCCAAAACCAACTCCAGTTTGTCCAATGATACTGCTTTACACACCTCACTGACTAACCCAGTAGGTGGTATACCAATGAGTAACTGTAGGATGAGCAGACCAAAAAAGTAAACGTCGGATTTGGGCGTCAAGTTTCCATCTCTGCAGAACTCTGGATCTGTATAAGGAAAGCATGCTTTGGCTCTGTGATTCGGTGGAAACTTGGACGGTGAAGAGTGTCCTCCACTAGAAGCCTAAAATCCCAAAATCACATATCTTGCAGCTAAGATCAGAATCAAGGACATTTTCAGGTTTCAGATCACCATGAAAAATCCTTTCAGGTTTAGAAGAGTGCAAGAAGCAAAGAGCACTTGAGATCTGAGCAATGACCTGAACTGGAGCATTCCATATTGAAAGAGTACTGTTGCCATTCTGGAAAAGGCAATGTTGGAGGCTTCCAAGAGGGAGGTACTCATGTACGAGAGACCAGGCTTCTGGGCATGCACCAAGCAAGGTAATGAGACATGGATGCTGCAGTTTAATAAGAACTTGAACCTGCACCATCGAAATAAAACTTGAGTAAATTGGTACATGACACAAGGCTGTAATAAATCTAGAAGAAAATGGAAGCATATACTATGTCAGTATAGCTATGGATAAGGCAGACGAGACAAATAAAGGAGATAAGCACTCCAAGATTGCACACAGCTTTAGAAGTGAATTAGCCTTTTAAAGAGCATTAAAAAAATTATAGGACAGAGTGCATAAGATGCCCCTAAAGGCTTGGTATGACAGCCAAATCTAATCTCATAAACCCCACGCCCACCCAAACCCCATGCCCCCTCTCCCAAAATAAAAGAATATAAAGAATTCATTAGACAAAGACATCCGTGAAGTGTTGCAATGTTTTATCATGTACAAAAACCTCTAATTACAGATCCAGGCATAATGTTTTATCATGAACGCCACCAAGGGTTTAAGATTCATTAACTTAAAGGGAGTGGACACTTTTGAGGTTCAATGAGTATAGTTATCAAGACAACATGATCAGAGATACGGTTGAAATTTGGACTAGCTAGTAAAATCTCTTGTATAAACACAAACTATTAAACACTTCAAAAGAAAAAACTGCTAGTATTACAGATAATCCAAATGCATAAACTGAAGAGGAAACTTAAAAAGAAAACGCTGCTGAATGAAAGCATGAGAATATCTCGATACTATAGATATTGGAACGGCAGAGTGCTTGTGGGCGTGCACATGCACAAGAACATGCGTGCGCCTGAGAGAGAGAGAGAGAGAGATGCCTACCTCTCGTTGAATCTCAAATTTCCCTTGCATGTTATGAGGATGCAGCTTTTTTATCACAACAGTTCTAGACAGCATTTCCCCCTTGTATACACAACCATATCCACTCTGCCCAATTTTGAAACTTTCAGAGAAATCACATGCGGCGGATCGGACTTCTGATAATGAATATTTAGCAAAACTAGGCATATCTTCATTAATACCACCAACAAACCCAATACATCTTGCAGCTCCAGTTCTCCCCTGCCCTTTCCACCGTTCAAGCCAACTAATAGCTTCCGCTTGTTGTCTCTAAATCTGCTGCTTTTCCTGCCTAAGGGTAGCAATAGATGCCTCAATGACATGTAACTCTCCAGCTGCTTCACCATGCCTATGGCTAGCTTCTTGAGCACGACTATCTAGAAGAGCAACTCTCTCTTTCAAGAGCTTCTGCTCCTTCTGCATCACAGTTCTTATTGCATCCTCAGCTTCATTTCTAAGTTTAGCCTCCTGTGCATATGCAGACTCAATTACTTTCACCTGAATAAAACAGGCAGAATTTTTTCTCACCATCTCTTCATGTGATAAATCAGTAACCGCATACAAGAAGTAGAGTGAGTTGGACTTCTTATGCTAATACGACCAAACAAATAAAGACCAAAATCATTGGCCATGCGTTTGTGAAAACATTCATAGAATGATAGAACAAAACTGTCTGAGGAAAAACCAATAACCAATTTCTTTAAACACCACAAGTTTATTTGCACAAAAGACATCTATAAATTTATATCAGAAATTACTCCATTTTCCTTTCACTGCTTCCAACATTTTGTGCTTCATTAACTCCTGAAGTGCTTCCTTCTTCATTGCCTCAACTTGCATCCATTATTCTTGAAACTGATTATGCAAAATCTCTTTATTGGCCTTCATGTCAGAATCTAAAGAAACCCTTCTTTCAGAATAGGTATTTCCAGAGCCACTGCTAGTACTTGTAGGACTAAACAAACTGCCAGAATGTTGGGGAAGATATCTGCTAGGAGAACCAGTCAACGCCACTTGTGGAGAAACTGATTCATCTTGAAGCCAGTCGGTAACTTTGCTGCAACTACCGCTTGAACTAGATGTGCACCGAGGACTTTCTGGGATTGCCAATACCGAATTTTTATATACTTTCTTGCGATGGTTTGCAACTTATTACTCCTGCAGATGTTTGTGGTTGACTTAAAGAGTCGAAGGGAATGGGGCCTTATAAGGCATCTCTAGTCCATATTGCATTTACCCTAGTTGACAAATAATATCTCACAGAAAGCACGTGCATTTTTTGCAGCATAATTCGCTTTGCTGGAGCTCTTTTTTATCTTCATACAACTGCATCAAAACCATTTAGGAGGTACAACATTAGGATAAACAATTGGCATGTTGTTTTCTATCAAGATAAGGACACATTAAGTAGCCAAGTTCTTGACTCACAACAGAAAGCACATCATACAATGAATGTCAATTAGGGTCATCGCCATCTTTTGAGAGTTGACAAGGATAATATGGTTCTAAAAACATGCATCCGAGCCATGTTTCTCATTATCGATGATCCTTGTCTACAGGAAAAACCAACCAATCCAAGCAATAACGTGCACAGCATGCTATGCATCACTCTTCTGAAAGACTTTGCGTCACTTGGTTCATATGGAAACTGAGCATGGTCATCTAGCAAAAGATTTGAGTATGATACGACAGGAAAAACTCCATTAACTCTTTGGATATATCACTTAAACAAGAAGTAACAGCTCAATTTGCTTTCATGGACAGCAATAAGATTTAAGGGACCACTTACTTTTCTGGTACAGCCCCCACAACAAGCCTCCTAATGCCATAATTGACAACCATCTCAATAATGCCCTTTTGCACCTGCTCTGCTTCAGTGCTCAGAACACGGGCTTTCACCTAGAAAGGACATCATAACTTACATTAGATTAGTAAACGAAAATAGAAAACTCAAGAACTTCATGCCATTTATGTAGATAGTTAACACCTACTTCAATAATCACCCGAAATATATAGGAGGAAAGCATCATGAAAGATTGTCACATCACTCTAAAAAGATTTCCATTAACTCCAAATATAGGCCGACCACAACCCCGTAATCTAAATAACTCGATAATTTTTTTTAAGACGAGGAACAGAGGATTTCTCTTTTATTTCTGCTTTTCTACCTTTTCAAGTGTGAAGCAGAGGGTTTTGATATCGCATATAATCTTCCACTCATAAGAAAAAAGAAAGATTGGCTAATTTGGATAATCTAAATACAGGAACTATATTTCTGACTCAACAAGTTCAATTAGCTCACAAACGACAAATGATGAATAGCCAGCAAGCAGATTGACTTGTTTCCTCCAATAAGGTGAAGGGGGGCATCTACTGCACCTACATATAACCTAACCTTTGATAGCTTCTCCAAATCTGCAAGTCCAAAGAACTACTCCAGGTCAACCGGCAATAAAGGAAATACGCTCATATGCCAAAATCAGGCGATTCAAGCTACCCAGTCGAATAAAAAAATTCGAACTTTGATTTTGGCCAGAAAAGTCATTCGCTGTTGCCAGGACTTAGATTTATCAATAAGAATGATCTCGAAAAGAAAGCTTGCAAGATGACAATTATAAATTTAATAGTTCATAAGGCGTGGCAACAAGAAGCCATGAGCTCTGGAGTGTGTCGCTGGTCAGGAGGCGTGCCAATGTAACGGCGTTCTCGAAGCACATCATTCACCAGCTCTTTTGATGGTTGCTTCTTCGAATCTGAACAGGAATTACCATGTGTTCCTCAGCTTCAGAGGCACGGACGTTCGCAAGAACTTCCTCAGCCATCTCTACGCAGCTCTTGACGAGAAAGGAATACACACTTTTGTGGATAGCAAGGAGCTCAGGATAGGAGAGCAAATATCGGCGGCGCTCGTGAGGGCGATCGAGGAATCACGCGTCGCGATCATCAGTTTCTCCGAGGACTATGCTTCCTCGCCGTGGTGTTTGGGAGAGGTCGTGAAAATCATGGAGTGCCATGAGCAGAAGGGCCTGATCGTGTTCCCGGTGTTTTACAAAGTGGAACCGAGAGAAGTGAGGGCGGGCAGAGAGAGTTATGGGAGAGCCATGGCTAATCATGAGTCCAAGTTCGGGGTGGATTCGGAAAAAGTGAGGAGATGGAAGAAGGCTCTCTTTGACGCTGGTAGCTTGTCCGGGTGGAGCTCGAATGACAGGTATGCACAAATGTGACATAGTGCTTGGCCATTGTTAGCTCGTGGTTGTTTTTTAGATATCGAATCTTATGCTCTGTTTTTGGATCTTTGGATTGATGATGCAATGTGAAGATATACAGGATAGTGCACACTGTAGTCAAATAATCAAAAGTTCAACCTAGCGGAGTCTTTGAATTTGATTCTTACTGAGTAGATGGTAAGAAATCTATATCAGATAATCAGCGTAGTTCATGGTACCCGAGTCATCATTGTCTTTAGATACGGGTTCTCTACAATTTTTCTTGTGCAGATGTTGGCACAGGTTTATCCAAATCTGTTATTTCTTTTCGTCTTATAATTTGTTAATCTTCTTATGAAATTTTCCTTGTTACGTTATAGCTACAATTTCTGCCATGGCTTTAAAATCCTCAAACATTTTTTTCTTTCCTTTGAGTGCTTATCAGGGATGAAGCGAAGCTTATCCAATGCATTGTAAAGGAACTATCTAAACATCTCGACCAAGCACCCTTAGATGTCGCTAAGTATCCGATCGGAATAGATTCCCGAGTTCAAGAACTTATATCTTTGTCAGAGAAAGAGTCAAGTGCTGATGATGTTCTCATGATAGGTCTATGGGGACATGGAAGCATAGGCAAGACAACGACTGCTAAAGCTTTATATAATTCTATTGAGAGACAATTTCAGGGTACTAGTTTTTTGGCGCGAGTTAGAGAAACTTCGAACCAAATCAATGGTCTAGTCACTTTGCAAGAACAGCTTTTATCGCAAATGCTTAAAACTGTATTGGTCTATAGTGTCGATGGAGGAATTAGTTTGATATCGGAAAGATTATGTTGCAAGAAGGTTCTCTTGGTTCTTGATGATGTTGATCAAATGGATCAGCTAAATGCATTGGCTGGGAAAAGGGATTGGTTTGGTAAAGGAAGCAGAATCATTGTCACTTCGAGAGATAAACATTTGCTAACTTCTCATGGCATTAATTGTGTGTATGAAGTTCAAAGTTTAGGATACGAAGAAGCATTGGACCTTTTTGGTCGGCATGCTTTTCCAAATGGCGAGAGAGTTGAAATAAGAAGGCATCTCATAGATACAGCACTGTGTTGTGCTAACGGCCTTCCATTAGCCCTCGAAGTGTTGGGCTTGTTCTTATGTGGAAGGAATGAATCCGCATGGGAAAGTACGTTGGATAAACTCTCCAAAAGTCCCAACCAGGCTATCTATCGAGTTTTGAAGACAAGTTTTGATGGATTGGAGGACAACGAGAGGGAGATTTTCCTCAATATTGCTTGTTTCTTTAAGGGGAGACGTATAGGATACATTCAGGAAGTTCTTGATAGCTGTGATTTCAATACAACCATAGGGGTAGAAATTCTCATAGAGAGGTCCTTGATAAAAAATGAGAATGGGACCCTACAAATGCATGATCTAGTTCAGTTGATGGGTAAGCATATTGTTAATCAAGAATGCCCCGGTGAGCCTAGGGAGCGCAGTAGAATATGGCTTTTCGAAGAGGCTATGGACATTTTATGTGAAACTACGGTAAAATTTATTTATGTCAACTTTCCCACGTCTCAATTTTTACATTTCTCTAATTTGGACAATACAATTCAAATTTCAATGAAAAATTTGTGTGAAGGCTGAATTTGCTCTAATATGGTGCAGGAGACAAATGCAGTAAAAGCCATAATATTGAATTGGTCCACACCAGAAGAGATCACTATTAGTCCTGATGCTATCATAAACATGAAAAAATTGAGAATACTCATCTTGCATGAATTGCATGTCTCTTCAACATGTCCAGTACATCTTCCTAATGGGCTAAGATGGCTCGAATGGCCCAATGCCTTGAATCTAGAATTCGACTCTGGTCCGAAGAAACTTGTGAGTCTTGATGTCCATAACAGTCCTATCAAACAATTAGGAGGCACATTTCAGGTAAGCCCTTGTGATGATTAGCTGCCCCTTTTCATAGCTGCAAAACTATTTGCATGTCTTAATGACTGCACTAGCATGTGTTTGCAGAATTTTCGAAAGTTGAAGTCTATCGATTTGCATGGATGCAAGTTCTTGGCTAGTGTTCCAGACCTTTCATCGGCTCCAAATCTTGAGGTTTTAAATCTTGATTTTTGTGAAAGCTTAGAGAAGGTTCACCAATCAATCGGATACCTCAAAAAGTTAAAAAGTTTGTCACTATGTTGTTGTTATAATCTTAGTGAATTTCCTAGTACACTCCAGGCAAAATCTCTTCAATGGCTCGTTCTCTGTGGTTCTAAACTTGAGCAGTGCCCTGATATTTCAGTATTAGAAAATCTAGAAATTCTTAATCTAGCAGACTCAGCCATTAAAGAACTCCCTGCATTTATTGGAAATCTCGTTTCTGTGAAGTTCTTTTGTTTAGAAGATTGCAAATACCTGGCAACGCTTCCATCGAGCATTTATAAGTTGAAAAATCTTGAGTATTTGGATCTCCGAAATTGCTCGAATTTTGTCATGTTTCCAAAGAACTTGAAGGATTCAATTGATCCTGATGGCGATCTGGGATTTCAAAATCTGGAAGACCTACTGCTTGACGGATGCAATCTATCAGACGTGGAGTTCCTGGAGTCTTCTTCTAGTTTTCCCAAATTGAAGTGCCTATTTCTTCCAAGTAACGAGTTTACTCATCCGATCAACAAGTATGATTCTTGGAAAGGGTTGTTTGTTCATGAACGCAAGCGATTACAAGATTCGTCGAGTCTGCCCTCCAACTGCCTTGAAGTTGACTTGTCGTCATGCTGTAAAGCCAAAGGGGGCAATGTGGCCGATGAGTCATCACTCGAGGTCAGAGACTCTCTCTCTCTCTCTCTCTCTCTCTCTCTCTCTCTCTAAGTTTGAATGCTTGATATGCGTACTGACTGTATGACAGAAAGTCACAAAGATGAGAATAGGCAGAATTCTCCTAAGTGGAAGAGAGATGCCAGAATGGATTCTCCCCGGTAACAACGGATTCATATCTTTCATGGTTCCTCACGAGTTGTATGACAAGTTCCTAGGACTAGCCATCTGTGTTGCTCCTGGTCCAGGAGATAGGTTTGAAAGACATTTATGTTTCCAAATATCTGTGAATGGTGGAATGTTGTTTGATGAGTATTGGACACACCCCTATCTAGATGGTGTGGGTCTATGTTATGTCCCACGCAGTAGTCTCAAAGGAGTAGAGAAGCTTATGCGAGACGAGTGGAGCCATTTCCAAGTTTGCTTCGTACCATCTTACGTAAGCGTAGAGAAGTGTGGATTCCGTCTAGTATGCGAGCAACAGGAGGATGATCTGAGGGTCTGTACTCCAACACCATCAGCAAATGCAAAAGAAATTGGAAATCTCAAAGAAAAAGACTCAGGAAAAAGACAATTTTCAGAAGACTCGGAGGAAGAAGATAGTCCAGTGAAATGAGAGTCGACGAAGAAGATGAGACAGTCTTAACAGGGCAAGACTATGGGGTTCCGCGAGCACCAGCCAAGGAGCGGGTGTTGGTTTCCAAAACATGCGTGTCGAATTGGTCCCGACTTGTTGAGGAAGTGATTCTGGGTGATTTTGATTCCAATGCCTCTTGCTTTTCCTTTCTTTCGTCTCTACTAGATTTAGTGGTTTCGCATCATGCTGCCACCATGGTTGGAAAAACATTTTCTCTTTTTGCTTTGTTACTTTATGATAAGTGGTACGGATCGCCATTAATCCAAAATTAAGCGGATGCTTGTTGAATGGCTATGGTCTTCCAAGTTGCTCCATCTATTTATCGCATGGACCTCCGTCGCCTCTCTTAATCCAATCAATGTCGCCAACATGTCATACTTTAAAATTCTAAGATAGCAACTTTTGCGTGCTCTAGTAGAAATTTACATCTTCGAAAAAGATAAGTTATTGTCGCCAAGATCAAAGGATCCATGCAGGGAAAATTAGTTGATTTTACTAACGGGCAGATTACTTTGGATAGGTACAAAGGGAGAGCTTTAGCTTTAAAAAGTTTGCATTTAAGGACGACGACTCAAAAGGATTTCATGAAAAGCAACTAGTTAAACACAGCGACCTTTTCGACCAAAAAAAAAAACACAGCGACCTATAAGATAAGAAAAATAGATAGAAAAAGGACAACGAGAGATCTTACAGTTGCATATTAAAGCACGGGTAGGTAGCACAACTATAGGACCAGTGCCGATGCGCAGCCAAGGTCGAGCAAACCTAGGCAACACAACGCAGGTGTACCATGACCCCAAGCAGCACAATGCCGAGGCTGCGAACTAGGCAAGGCGACGATTAACCCTCAAACTCTCGGCAAGCTAAATCTGTTATCGAGCAACCCTTGGTGAAGCTTGCTGGTGCTGCGCAACCCTCAGTGAAGCTTTGCTGGCATCACCCAACCCTCGGCAAAGTCCGCACCCGCCTCCCTCAGCCTCCTCTGCAAAGCTTCATGGCTACGATGAACCACGGTTGTTCTCTCTCTATCGAAGGTTGAGGGGTAACACTAATTCGCTTGTGATGACAATATTGGAAGAAAGCAACTTCATTAAACATGTGTTTCCGAAAGTGCTAAAGCGCAAAAGCTGGGGTTTAGCTTAAAATTTGAGCATTTTCAAAGCAAAAATTTGCACCTAAAATTTTGAAATTATATTACCGGACATCAAAACTTTTGCCCAAAAGCCTTTGAATGACCAAAACAGCTTAATTCAAGATGATTGAATCCTCAAATTTTCAACGGCTAAATTGGACAGAATTGAAATGGATGGTAAATTTTGAATAGCAGTACCACTTCTAGGGGTTTTTTTTTTTATCAAGTCGAATGATAACTCGGAGTGAAGATGTTCGAGTGGTATCAGTTCAAAATCTTTTGTGGTACAAATTCCCCTCTCTTTCCCTCTAGATAAATGATGGGGAAGAGCTACCAACACTTGTTGCTCTTTTTTTGGATGTCAACCTATTAAGAGTATATAACATCTTTTCACAATGGAAGGAACGATGCTTAAATGAAAAAATTAATATTCCCGAAAGCAATATGCCAATTCTATTTAGACATCAAATCATCTTGCAATATCAGCCTTTCCTAATTCTTGGAGTGTATTTTGTATTGAGAACGTTCAGGAACAAAATCAAAAGGCTGACTCTCCCTTTGCCAAAATATATATAAAATGCTATGCGAAAACCAACAAGCGCAAAGAGATGATGGGCGGCTTCTCGAACAAATTCCTAAGCCGACCCAAATTGAAACAATCTCGGGTCAATATTGGGCCTCTAAAACTGGAATGATGTGCTGATATTTCATGAACATCTTCTTTGCTACTTTTATGAAGTTTTTTTTTTTTTGGTTCCCGGCATCTTCTTTTTTTCAATTTTTCTAATTTCCGAAGTGCCCAAAGAAATTAATCATGTATGATTTTAGTTGGTCAGTGCATTGGTTCATATGATTTTACTTTTGAAACAGTTAAAATAACTCTAAAAAAGTATTTGGCAATTTTTTTAATACAGAATGCGTTGTCGGCTGAGCTTGAAATAAATTTATAAAAGCATCTCAAGCTTCTCATTTTTCATTTTTCCTCATATAAAGTGCTTTGACGGAACATTCATTATTGTTAGTAGTCTTAGGGCCTGTTTGGCAAAATAAGTTTATGTTTCTCGGAACAAAATTTTTTGTTCTTTGGTTTTAGGAACTAAAAAAGAACATAAACGCATCTGTTTACACTTTTATTTTTAGGAACAAAAAATCTATTCTTTTGTTACCGGGAACAGATTTGGAACATAAATAAGAATTAGAAAAAACTTATTTTTTTTTATTATCGGGAACACTTTTTAAAACTTTTGAAGAAGAAACAACTTGTTTCTTGTTCTTGGGAACACTTTTTAAGAAACAAAAGAACAAAAACTCAAAATTTATTTTATGCAATTACCAAACGCATTCTTCTGTTCAAAAATTGTTTTCCAAAACAGAAACGGTACCAAATGTGCCCTTAATTAATGTCTCTAGTACACTTCCACACTTTTAAACAGGACTTTTTTATGCCAATTGTAATGAAACTCTTCAAAGCCTTAAAAAAAAGTCAAGAGAATTCATTTTCGTTCTATAAGAATTTAGTTCTTTTATAAATTATAATGAGATGGTTACTTGCAAGTGGAACCGATCTTGGGAGATAACTTGACGAACCGAAAGCTGTCTAGTTCAACTTTTGGATGAAAAACCACATACAAAAAGAAATTAAATAAATATAAAAGATAGTTTCCTTTTCCATGACACTTTCAAAGCGATAACGAACTTCATTCGTGGAACCATATAAAGAAAACGACACCCAACTACTGTTGTAAAACCTATTTAAAATTAATTTGATTGTTAGGAAATAACTTGGCCAAAAAATAAAAAAATCAACCACCAATTAATAAATCTCTATCTACTTCTCATTTTGATGGAAGAAGAATGTCAGAAGCAAAGTGATCTTGATTTCGAATCTCGCAATAGTGATAGCCACATCGATGACTGGTAGCATCCTCAATCATGTCAAGATGGGCCAGGCCTTCTAATATCAAGCAAAATATAAACAGTGTTAGATGGATTATACGCCTCCTAATACCAAGCAAAAATCAATTAATAAAGTGAAAGATACATGTTTTTTTTTTAATGATTGCAAAGGAGAGAGAGAGAGCATGGTTCATTCGTCGAATAGGCCTTCTTCAAAATTCCAAATTGATCAGCATTGCTCGATTCGAGGGGTGAAAACACTCTTATTAGTTTGAATCTGTGTTTTGTCGAAGCGGTGGCAATCCGCCCGGACCATGGTCCCTGACCTCGTCTTCTCCCTCCCCTGCCTCGACAACCCCTTCGTGGACAGCGTCTTGATCCCCTACGCGTTGCCTAATGTCAGGAAGTTTCAGCGTCGACATTGAATCTTTTTTACTTTTAACTATTGGATGCCTATTCTCAGTCTAGGGCTTCATTTTGCTATCAACCGCCATGTCTGAGGATCTTTCTGTCAACGTGGATGCGAGGCCCTGCGCTCGCGCTTCCACTGCTCCTTTATGGATGCTTTTCGCTGGTGAACATGCATTTAAGGCTCTGTAGCTTCCCATTTAGTGGGAGTGTCGCTCGAAGTAATCTTAAATCCCGTCCTTCTGTGGCTCAAAGGTCATCGACGAGGTGATGCTTGAAATCTTGAAGGGTAGACCTGTTCTTGAGTAGCTCAGGTTGGAGGAATGCCGTGGTTTGAAGCAAAAACTTCAGACTTTGTTCAAGAACTTAATGGAAAGTTGTGATCAATCCCTTCTCTTGGTATGCGCTTGATGAGGGTTTCCCATTGGAGATTTCAAGTCCTCTTTTGCTATCGTTTCTTTTGAGAGGGTCTTTGGGTATGATGAGGCAGCTAGTAATTGAAGCCCTATTCTTTATGGTAGCTGAGTTTAACCCGTATTTTTACGAGACACGAGGAATTTGAAAGACAAGCTGATTGTTCTGTTCAAAATTGGTTCGACTCTTGCAGAGGGGTAGCCTGGTCAAGGGACTGCTTCAGAAGCTGCAGAACGCAACTATGCTTTTGATTGGTAATTGGTGCCAATTACAGTCACGGTCGAGGGACTGCTTCAAATTTTATCCATTCGGATTTCATGTTTATGGATGGTTCATCGTCCCTGTTCCTGGAGTCGAGGAAGTTCGTACTAAATTTTATCACACTGGAATCTGGTTCACATCGTTGACTACTCTGCCGGATGTCTAGGTGCAAATGTACATTGTGCCTTGAGAAAACGACCAAAAGACCCAGGAAAAGGATGCTGGTGTTGGGTCAGTCTATGTCCTGCTCACTAGTGCATAATCATGATTCCAAAAAGTCACAGTAAATTCTTAATTGAAATAGAATGAATATATAAACTCTTAGTTATTTCAACACTCAAAAACTTTGGCATCCCTCAATCTGTCATTTAGGTGGGAAACGAAATAGTTCTCAAAGCTTTGGCCCGGCCCTCCTAGCAATCGGATACCGGACCGCTCAACCAGGTACTGGACTGACACTTCTGGCCTTATCGATTCGGACTGATTCGGATGGTTTTCTATTCAATCGAAGTTGCTTCCCCTTCAATCGAAGTGAAACACCCCTAATTCCCACCGCACAGAGCACGACAAAGAAAAGGGACGGAGCTTTTCCATCAGGGCCAGTAAAGACAAATACAGGGAGAAAGGTTTAGGGTCGGCAGCCGCAAAAGAGAGAGAAAATCTCGAAATAAAATGAGAAGTGGTCGGCAAAAGAAAAGGAAGAAAAGGAAGAACGGAGGAGGCAGATTCCCGCCGAGGTGAAAAGAGAAAATGAAAAGACCGACGGAGGGAGAGAGAGAGAGATAGAGAGAGAGTTGCAGAACAGAGGAGAGAGATTCTCTTTTGGAGCCCTACTCGGATAGTAAACATTCTCGAAGCACATCATCATTAACTAGCTCTTTTGATGGCTGCTTCTTCGAATCTGAACAGGAATTACCATGTCTTCCTCAGTTTCAGAGGCACGGACGTTCGCAAGAACTTCCTCAGTCATCTCTACGCAGCTCTGGACGAGCAAGGAATACACACTTTTGTGGATCAAGAGGAGCTCAGGATAGGAGAGCAAATATCGGCAGCGCTCGCGAGGGCGATTGAGGAATCGCGCATCGCGATCATCATTTTCTCCGAAGACTATGCTTCCTCACCGTGGTGTTTGGAAGAGGTCGTGAAAATCATGGAGTGCCATGAGCAAAAGCACCTGATCGTGTTCCCAGTGTTTTACAAAGTGGAACCGAGAGAAGTGAGGGCTGGCAAATATAGTTATGGGAGAGCTATGGCTAAGCATGAGTCCAAGTTTGGGGAGGATTCGGAAAAAGTGAGAAGATGGAAAAAGGCACTCTTTGACGCCGGTAGCTTGTCCGGGTGGAGCTCGAATGACAGGTACGTACAGATGTGACGCAGTGCTTGGCCATTGTTAGCTCATTGTTGTTTTTTAGATATAAAATCATATTTTCTTTTTTGGATCTTTGGATTGAAGATACAAAGTAGAGATATACTAGATAGAAGACCCTTAAGTCAGATAACCAAAAGCTAGCGGATTCTTTCAACTCGATTCTTGCTGGGTAGATAGTGCGAAATTTATCTTAGATAATCAATGTAGTTCACATGGTAACCGAGTCATTGTTGTCTTCAGATGCGGTTCTCTGCAATTTTCCTTGTGCAGATGTTGGCGAAGGTTCACCCAAATCTGTTATTTATTTTCGTCTTATTATTTGCTAATCTTCTTATGAAATTTTCATTGTTACGTTAGAGCTACAATTTCTGCCATGGTTTTAAAATGCTAAAACATTTTTTTTCTTTCCTTTGAGTGCTTATCAGTGACGAAGCGGAGCTCATCCAGTGCATCGTAAAGGAACTTTCTGTTTATCTTGACCGAACACCCTTAGATGTCGCTAAGTATCCGGTCGGAATAGATTCTCGAGTTCAAGAACTTATATCTTTGTCAGAGAAAGAGTCAGGTGTTGATGATGTACTCATGATAGGTCTATGGGGACCTAGAGGCATAGGCAAAACAATGATTGCCAAAGCTTTATATAACGCTATTGAGAGACAATTCCAGGGTTCCAGTTTTTTGGCGCGAGTTAGAGAAACTTCGAACCAAAACAATGGTCTAGTCACTTTGCAAGAAAAGCTTCTGTTGCAGATTCTATTTCATAAAACTGTATTGATCTATAGTGTCGACGGAGGAATTAGTTTGATACGGGAAAGATTACATTGCAAGAAGGTTCTCCTAGTTCTTGATGATGTTGATCAGATGGATCAACTGAATGCATTGGCTGGAAAAAGGGATTGGTTTGGTAAAGGAAGCAGAATCATTGTCACCTCGAGAGATAAGCATTTGCTAACTTCTCATGGCATAAATTGTGTGTATGAAGTTCAAAGTTTAGGATACCAAGAAGCATTGGACCTTTTTGGTCGGCATGCTTTTTCAAATGACAAGAGAGTTGAAATAAGAATGGATGTCATAGATAGAGCCCTGCATTATGCTTACAGCCTTCCGTTAGCCCTCGAAGTGTTGGGCTCGTTCTTATGTGGAAGGAATGAATTTGCATGGGAAAGTGCGTTGGATAAACTCTCCAAAAGTCCCGACCAAACTATCAATCGAGTTCTCAAGACAAGCTTCGATGGATTGGAGGACAATGAGAGGGAGATTTTCCTCGATATTGCTTGTTTCTTTAAGGGGGAAGATATAGAATACGTTGAGAAAGTTCTTGACAGCTGCGGTTTTGACACAACCATCGGGGTAGAAATTCTCATAGAGAGGTCCTTGATAAAAAAAGATAAGATTGGGACCCTACAAATGCATGATCTAGTTCAGTTGATGGGTAAGCAAATCGTTAATCAGGAATGTCCCAGTGATCCTGGGGAACGCAGTAGAATATGGCTTCTCGAAGATGTTATGGACATTCTATGTGAAACTACGGTAAAATTTATTTATGTCGACTTTTCCACATCTCAATTTTTACTTTTTTCCGATTTGGACAATACAATGAAAATTTCAATGAAAATTTTGTGTGAAGGCTGAATTTGCTCTATTGTGGTGCAGGAGACGAACGCAGTAAAGGCCATAGTATTGAACTGGCCCGAAACAGAAGAGATCACTATTAGTCCCGATGCTTTCGCAAACATGAAAATGTTGAGAATGCTCATCTTGCATGAGCATATCTCTTCAAGTGGTCCTGTACGTCTTCCTAATGGGCTAAGATGGCTTGAATGGCCCAATGCCCCGAATCTAGGATTTGGCTATGGTCCAAAGAAACTCGTTAGTCTAGATATCCATAACAGTCCTATCAAACAGTTAGAAGGTGAATTTCAAGTAAGCCCTTATGATGATTAGCTTTCCCTTTTTATAGCTACAAAATTATTTGCATGCCTTAATGACTGCACTAGCATGTTTTTGCAGAATTTTAGAAAGTTGAAGTCCATCAATTTCAATAATTGCGAGTTCTTGGCTAGAGTTCCAGACCTTTCATCGGCTCCAAATCTTGAGGTTTTAATTCTTGATCGTTGCACAAGCTTAGTGGAGGTTCACCAATCAGTCGGATACCTTGAAAAGTTAAAAAATTTGTCGCTTTGTTTTTGCTTTAATCTTAGTGAATTTCCTAGTACACTCCAGACAAAATCTCTTAAATGGCTTAATCTCTGTGGTTCTAAAATTGAGAAATGCCCTGATATTTCAGTATTAGAAAATCTAGAAGATCTTAATCTAGCAAGGTCAGCCATTAAAGAACTCCCTGCATCAATTGGTAATCTCGTTTCTGTGAAGGTTTTATGTTTAGAAGATTGCAAAAACCTCGCAACGCTTCCATCGAGCATTTATAAGTTGAAAAATCTCAACCTTTTGGATCTCCAAAATTGCTCAAATTTTGTCACGTTTCCAAAGAACTTGAAGGATTCAATTGATCCTGATGGCAATCTGGGATTTCAAAATCTAAAAAAGCTACTGCTTGATGGCTGCAATCTGTCAGACGTGGAGTTCTTGGAGAATTCTTATAGTTTTCCCTAATTAGAGTACCTACGTCTTCCAAGTAACGAGTTTACTCATCTGATCAACAAGTATGATTCTTGGAAAGGCTTGTTTGTTCATGAACGAAAGCGATTACAAGATTCGTCGAGTCTGCCCTTCGACTGCCCTGAAGTTGACTTGTCGTCATGCTGTAAATCCAAAGGGGGCAATGTGGCCGATGAGTCATCACTCAAGGTCAGACTCTCTATCTCTCTCTGTCTCTGTCTCTGTCTCTGTCTCTCTAAATTTGAATGCTCGATATGCGTACTGACTGTATGACAGAAAATCCCAAAGACGACAATTGGCAGAGTTTTCCTAAGTGGAAGAGAGATGCCAGAATGGATTCTCCCTGGTTACGAGGGATTCATATCTTTCACGGTTCCCCAGGACTTGTGTGACAAGTTACTAGGGCTAGCAATCTGTGTTGGTCCTGGTCCGGAGGAAGGAGATATGTTCCAAAGATTCCAAATATCTGTGAATGGTGAAAGGTTGTTTGAGGGTTTGACAGACCCCTATCAATGGAAATCCGATGGTGTGTGGCTATGCTATGTCCCACGCAGTAGTTTGAATGGAGAAGAGAAGCTTATGCGAAACAAGCAGAGCCATTTCCAAGTTTGCTTCGTAACATCTAAGGTAAGCGTAGAGAAGTGTGGATTCCATCTAGTATGCGAGCAACAGGAGCACGATTGGATGGTCGGTACTCCAACACCACCAGCAGATGCAAAACAAATTGGAAATCTCAAAGAAAGAGACTTAGGAAGAAGACAATTTTCAGTAGACTCGGAGGAAGAAGATAGTCCATTGAAGAGGGACTCGATGAAGAAGATGAGACAGTCTTAACAGGGCAAGACTATGGGGTTCCCGCTCGCACCAGCCATGATTACAGGTTTTGGTTTTCAAAACATGCGTGTTGAATTGGTCGCGACCTGTTGAGGAAGTGATTCTAGGTGATTTTGAATCCAATGCCTATTGCTTTTCCTTTCTTTCGTCTCTATTAGATTTGGTGGTTTCGCATCATGCTGCCGTCAGGGTTGGAAAAACTTTTTCTCGTTTTGCTCTGTTACTTTATGATATGTGGTGCGGACAGCCATTAATCCAAAATCAAGTGGATGATTGTTGAATGGTCATGATCTTCCAAGTTGCTCCATGTAATTTATTGCGTGGACCCCTGTCGCCTCTCTTAATCCAATTAATGTCGCCAATACATTATACTTTAAAATTATGAGATAGCAAGTTTTGCCCTATCTAGTATAAATCTATATCTTCATGAAAAATAAGTTATTGTTCCAAGATCAAAGGATCCATATAGGGAAGATTAGTTAATTCCTCTGTTGCTAATGGGAATATTACTTCGGATAGGTACAGTGGGAGAGATTTAGCTTTAAAAACTTTGCATTTAAGTTGAAAGACGATGACTCAAAAGGATTTTCATGAAAAGCAACTAGTTAAACATTCATTGTAAAGCAACTTGTAAAATAAGAAAAAAAAATAGAAAAAAGAAAACGAGGGAACTTACAGTTGCATATGAAAGCACAGGTAGACAGCACGACTGTAGGACCAGTGCCAACATCACACGACCCCAGACGATGCGCAATCGAGGTCGAGCAAACCTACGCAACTCAACGCAGGTGTCCCATGACCCCAAGCAGCACAACGCCGAGGCTGCCGACTAGGCAATGCGATGATCGACCCTCAAACTCTCGGCAAGCTAAATCTGTTATTGAGTGACAACACTTGGTGAAGCTTCCCGGTGCTGTACAACCCTCGGTGAAGCTTTGCCGGCATCTCCCAACCCTCGGCAAAGTTGCACCCACCTAGCCTCCTCTGCGAAGTTTCATAGCTACGATCATACACGGTTTTTCTCTCTCTATCGAAGGTTGTGGGGTAACACTAATACACTTGTGATGACAATATTAGAAGAAAGCAACTTCATTATACCCGTGTATCCCAAAAGTGCTAAAAGCGCAAAAGCTGGGGCTTAGCTTGAATTTTGAGCATTTTCAAAGCAAAATTTTGAACCTAAATCTTTGAAATTGTATTACCAAACATCGAAACTTGTGTTTGAAAGCCTTTGAATGACCAAAACAGCTTAATTCAAGATGATTGAATCCTTGAATTTTCAATAGCTAAATTGGATGGAATTGAAATGGAAGGTAAACTTGGAATAATAGTACCACTTTGAGGGGTTTTTATTAAGGCAAATGATAACTCGGAGTGAATATGTTCGAGTGGTATCAATTATCTTCTGGTCTCAATCCTCTCCTCTCTCTCTCTCTAAATGATAGGGAAGAGCTACCAACACTTGCTACCCTTTTTTGGGTGTCAACCCAATAAGGGTGTATACTTTATTTCACATCTTATCACAATGAGAGGAACACTACCTATAGGAGAAAGATTAATATTCTAAAGGATGACTTTAGACATCATATCATCCTGCATTATCAGCCTTTCCCAATTCTTGGGGATTATTTTGTATTGAGAACCCTCAGGAATAAAATCAAAAGGATGACTCAACGTTTGCCAAAAAACAAATATATGAATAAAAAGAGCCACACAAAAACCAACAAGTGCAAAGCCATGTTGGGCGACTTCTGGAACAAAATCCAGGGCCGATATTTCGTGAACATCTTCTTTGCTACTTTTTTGAAGTTTTGTTTGTTCCCGGCATATTTTTATTTTCAGTTTTTCTAACTTCTGGAGTGGCCAAAGAAATTAATCAAGTGTGATTGTAGTTGATCAGTGCATTTGTTCAGATGATTTAACTTTTGAAAAAGTTAAAACGACTCCAATTTTTCGAATACAGAATGCGATGTCAACTAAGCTTGAAACAATTTTAAAAGCATCTCGAGTTTAGCATTCTTCATTTTTTTTCCCTTATGAAAAATGCTTTGCCGGAGCATTCATTAATATCAGTAGTCTTAACTAATGTCTCTAGTGCACTTCCACATTCTTAAACAAGACTTTTCATGTCAATTGTAATGAAACTCTTCAAAACCTTAAAAGAAAGTGAAGGGAATTCATTTTCGCTCTATGAGAAATTAGTTCACCGCTAAATTATAATTAGATGGTTACTTGCAAGTAGATGTGACAAAATAGGTCAAAGACCCATATTTTAACCCATAATTGATAATATGGGTCATAAATGGGTTAGCTTAAAAAGTTAGTTGAGTCTCAAATTGGTCACTTAACAACCTCGTGAGTCTTAAATGAGTTATAAACGAGTCATAAATGGGTTACCTAATTAATTTTAAGTATTATTAACAAATCATTTTAAATATTATTAACTTGTCATTTTTAGATTATGAAAATTTTGATATTCTAATTATTTTATTTTTTAAAATAAAAATTTGATTATTTTTATTTTCACTTATTTTTCCGTTTTTTCTTTCCTTTTCTTTTTCTCTTTTTTTCCTCTTTCCAAGTGGGTCGCTGGTCAAGTGGCGAGGGATGAGATCACCAGACTCCGGTCACTGGAAGAGGAAAAAGCAAAAAAAAAAAAAAATTTCAAAAATTTCAAAAAAAAAAAGAAAAATGATCAAAAAATTGTATTGCATAAATTTATTTTAACAGTACATTTTGAAAAAAATCACCAAGCAAATTTTCTTGAACTTGGTTAAATATGAAAGTATTTTAATAATACGGGTCGGGTCGAATATGGATCATTATATTTACACTATATGAATATAGGTCAAAACAGGTTAAATGGGTCAAATATGGTCCGACCCAACCCACCTGTTTGACACCCCTACTTGCAAGTGCAATCGATCTTGGGAGCTGTCTAGTTAAACTTTTGGATGAATAACGACATACAAAAAGAAAAATAAATATATAAGATAGTTTCCTTTTCCATGACACTTTCAAAGTGATAATGAACTCTACTCAAGGAACCATATAAAGAAAATGACACCCAACTACCGTTGTAAAATTTTTCTCTGAAATTAATTTGATTGTTAGGAATTAACTTGGCCAAAAAAGAAAAAAATCAACCACCAATTAATAAATCTCTATCTACTTCTCATTTTGATGGGATAAGAATGCCAGAAGTAGGGTGATCTTGATTTCGAATCTCGCATTAGTGGCAGCCACATCGATGACTTGTAGCATCCTCCATCATGTCAAGATGGGCCAGGCCTCCTAATATCAAGCAAAATATTAAAAAAAAGTGTTAGATGGATTATACGCCTCCTAATATCAAGCAAAAACCAAGTAATAACGTGAAAGATACATGTTTTTTTTTTTTTTTTGTTTTTCTAATGATTGCAAAGGAGAGAGAGCACGGTTCATTTGTCGAATAGGCCTTCTTCAAAATTCCAAATTGATCAGCATTGCTCGATTCGAGGGGTGAAAACACTCTTATTAGTTTGAATCTGTGTTTTGTCGAAGCGGTGGCAATCCGCCCGGACCATGGTCCCTGACCTCGTCTTCTCCCTCCCCTGCCTCGACAACCCCTTCGTGGACAGCGTCTTGATCCCCTACGCGTTGCCTAATGTCAGGAAGTTTCAGCGTCGACATTGAATCTTTTTTACTTTTAACTATTGGATGCCTATTCTCAGTCTAGGGCTTCATTTCGCTATCAACCGCCATGTCTGAGGATCTTTCTGTCAACGTGGATGCGAGGCCCTGCGCTTGCGGTTCCACTGCTCCTTTCTGGATGCTTTTCGCTGGTGAACATGCATTTAAGGCTCTGTAGCTTCCCATTTAGTAGGAGTGTCGCTTGAAGTAATCTTAAATCCCGTCCTTCTGTGGCTCAAAGTTCATCGACGAGGTGATGCTTGAAATCTTGAAGGGTAGACCTGTTCTTGAGTAGCTTAGGTTGGAGGAATGCCGTGGTTTGAAGCAAAAACTTCAAACTTTGTTCGAGAACTTAATGGAAAGTTGTCGTCAATCCCTTCTCTTGGTATGCGCTTGATGAGGGTTTCATCGGAGATTTCAAGTCCTCTTTTGCTATCGTTTCTTTTGAGAGGGTCTTTGGGTATGATGAGGCAGCTAGTAATTGAAGCCCTATTCTTTATGGTAGCTGAGTTTAACCGTTTTTTTTATTATGAGACACGACGATTTTGAAAGACAAGCTGATTGTTCTGTTCAAAGTTAGTTCGACTCTTACAGAGGGTATTATAGCCTGGTTGAGGGACTGCTTCAGAAGCTGCAGAACGCAACTATGTTTTTTATTGGTAATTGGTGCCAATTACAGTCACGGTCGAGGGACTGCTTCAAATTTTATCCATTCGGGTTTCATACTTATGGATAGTTCATGGTCCCTGTTCCTGAAGTTGAGGAAGTTCGTACTAAATTTTATCGCACTGGAATCTGGTTCACATCGTTGGCTACTCTGCCGGATGTCTAGTGGTGCAAATGTACATTGTGCCTTGAGAAAACGACCAAAAGACCCAGGAAAAGGATGCTGGTGTTGGGTCAGTCTATGTCCTGCTCACTAGTGCATAATCATGATTCCAAAAGGTCATAGTAAATTCTTAATTGAAACAGAATGAATATATATAAACTCTTAGTTATTTCAACACTCAAAAGCTTTGGCATCACTCAATCTGTCATTTAGGTGGGAAACGAAATAGTTCTCAAGCATAAACTTGCTGGGTTTTTGTAACTCTATTTGAAAATAAAACTAAATTGTCTTTGATTACACCTGGACCATGATATTTTCTGCCAAAATTCCTCCCATGATTCGTTCATTCAAGTACTTTTTATTAATCCTAAATTCATCTGGAACTTAAAATCCAAATATATTTGTCTATTCTAGAGACAAAAATTATGCGTCCCTTCCTTTGTCTTTTTTAACTTCGGAAACTGAGGAAGTGAATAATCTCCCGAGACAAAGGAGGCAATTTTGAACTCTCTTGTGTGAGTTCAGTGAAACATCAGAGCTTATGCTTTCCAAGGCACCACTGAATGTTACTAATATATACAAATGGTCTTTTACAAATAGCTATTGGAATAGGGTGAAGACTTCAATTGAGGGGAGAGATGTGATGAAGAGGCATGACTAATCTCTGTTGTATTTCTTTTCGGGTGATATAGTAGCTGGAGAATTAGGAATATTCAACTTATCATAACGGGGGTGGTTGATGTCCATGAGGATTATAAATTTTAGGTACTTAACGCAAGATTGCAAGCGCTAAACTGAACCAAGCAAAGACATTTACAGGAAAGACTTCAAAATTTTGATTTATTAATTTGGCTTTGGGTTGATTAAGAAATTGTGAAGTCAATGAATTTGATTAAATAACTAATCAAATTTTCAACAGAGGAATTAACTAGGTGCGGAAAGAAGACGAGAAAATCCCGGCAATGGAACAATGGAGCATTTTCGGCATTTGATTTATGTAGGAGAGGAATTTCCACCTTGACAATGGAGCAATTTCGACATTCGGGAACCGGAATTCATGGCCAAAAAAGACAAGAAAATCTGGGTGTGAAAAAGCAGAGGATTCTCCACCAAGTGGGGGGTGGGAGATTTTTCGACATATAATCATTCCCTCCATGGAGAGCACGACAAAGAAAAGGGAGGGGGCTTTCTCCTCAGAGCCAAAAAAGAGAAATACAGGGAGAATGGTTTAGGGTCCGGCAGCTGCAAAAGAGAGGGGGAAAACTTCAAATAAACTGAGAAGTATTCAGCAAAAGAAAATGAAGAAAAAGAAAACAGAGGAGGCAGATTCTCGCGAAGGAGGTGAAAAGAGAAAATGAAAAGACCGACGAAGGGAGAGAGAGAGTTGCAGAACAGAGGAGAGAGAATCTCTTTTGCACTTTAACTTTGTAGAATTTTACACCTCCCGGTCACATTTTTCCATCCTTCCAGCAGTGTTTTGAAGTTAGAACGAACTCCTGCTAAAAGTTATAACCAAAGTGAAAAATAAAAATCACTTTATCTTTAAAGAAAGGGGGCGCGAAGGTGACCGTCGCCAGTGCTCTTTCTGAATCCCACACGTCCGGGATTAGCATAGTTTCTGCACATGCGATCTTCTCACCTTACGAGGAGATATGAGATGTCAAACGCTCATTACTAAACTATCACTTAACAATTGTTTCGGAGTCACATACGCCGAGTCTCATCTCAAATTGAATTCGCCATACACGACCGAATTATGATATCAGAGCATCACCCCCTTCTCCTCCTCCTCTCTTTCTTCCTAGATAAATGATAAGGAAAGAGTTATCGATACTGGCAAACATTTTTTTGAAGTGCCAACCCATTGAGGGCATATACTTCATTTTGCATTTTATTACAATGGGAGGAACACCACCTATCGGAAAAAGATTAATACTCCCGGAAGCGATATGCAGATTCTATTTAGACATTGAATCATCCCGCGTTATCGGCCATTTCCTAATTCTTGGGGTTTATTATGTATTGAGAAAGTTCGGGAGCAAAATCAAAAGGATGACTGAACCTCTGCCAAAAAATATATCTTGGGGCGACTTCTCGAGCAAAATCCTTGGTCGACCCTAGTTGAAACAAACTCAGGTCAAAATTGGTCCTTTAAGACCGCAACGATGGGCCGACATTTCGTTAAGCATTTTCTTTTATGGTTTTTCTAACTTCCGAAGTGCCCATCGAAATTAATCATGTATGATTGTAGTTGATCAGTACATTGGTTCGGATGATTTTATTCTTCAAAAAGTTAAAATAACTCTAATAAAGTACTTGATTAATTCTCGAACATAGAATGCGATGTCAACTGAACTTGAAATAATTTTTGAAGAATCTCAAGTTTATCGTTCTTCTTCTTCCTTATGAAAATGCTAAGACGGAGCATTTGTTTATATTAGTAGTCTTCACTAATGTCTCCAGTGCACTTCCACGCCTTTAAACAAGACTTTTTATGTCAATTGTAAGAACTCTTCAAAGCCATAAAAAGTCAATGAAATTCATTTTCGCTTTACAAGAAATTAGTTCGCTCCTAAATTTTATTGAGATGGTTACTTGCAAGTGGCACTGATATTGGGAGAGAACTTGACGAATCGAAAGCTGTTAAGTTCACCTTTTGGATGAGAAATGACGCACAAAAAGAAAAGATAACTATAAAAGATAGTTTTTGTTTTTCCATACCTCTTTCAAAGGGATAATGAGCTTTATCAAGGAACTATAAAAAGAAAATGACACCCAACTACCGTTGTAAAACCGATCTAAAATTTATTTGATTCTTAGGAAATGATACTCTACGCTTTAGCACGAAAACTTAAATATTGATCCTTGAATCCTGAAGTTCAGGACCACTTTAACATATTTTTTTTAAAAAATTGCAATCCTTAATTAATTTTCTTTCTTTTTCTTTTTTGACCTTTCTTTTTTCTTTCCTTTTTCCTTCCCTTTTTTCCCTTCTTTCTCGGTCGGTGGCCACCGATGGAACTAGCTACAAGCTAGTAACAAGCTCACTAGCCTTGGCCGAGGCTCATCAACAAGTTCATAGGGGGAAAAATGAAAAGAAATTAAAAAAATATTTAAAAATTAGAATTTGTTGTCTTAGATATATTCATGAGATTGAAACCATTTTCCATTTAGATTCTAGACACTAGAAAACATTTTCAATCACATATCACCAATCAAAAGAAAACTAATCATTTTCTAGAAAAATGATTTTCTAAAAGGCATTTTTCTATCATGAAGTTTTTCCTTAGACTAATGTACCCTTAGTTTATTTATTCATTAGCTACTTCATTCGAGAATTTGTTGCACAACTAAAGAGATCTCTAAATTACTGCAGTACTTGTTGGTGTTAAATATTCACCTCCACTACCACTTACTATCTAAAACTAATCCATTTAACAGGTGTTAATTAATCTCACGTGCAATTTACCGAACATGGTCCAATTCCAAATTCATAGCATCAACTCCCTCCATTTATACTTCATAAAGAATGATAAAGATCTACTGATGCCAGTGACCTCCTGTGCGCATCACCGCATAAAAGGGTATATACTTCGTTTCACATTTTATTACAATAGAAGCAACTCCGCCCATAGGAAAATAATCGATACTCCCTAAAGCAATCTAATGTTTTATTCAGACATCAAATCATTCCATTTTATCGGTCATTCATTATAACTTGTGATTTAGCTTGAATTAGTCTACTGATCGACGAGCATATATATAGGCAAGACACACAACAATCAATTCCTGGTATCATCAACTGTTATCTCATTGATATAGCGCAAGCATACTTGATTTGTGGTCGTGAAGAGGGACGTGCGAGTCATGTCTCTTCACATTTCTGGTAATATGCTTTTCTCAGGGTTTATATCAATTTTCCCCTAGCTGGGCTCAGCATATTGATCGGGATTGGCTTTGTTGGAAATTAGTGGGACATTTTAATAACATAAAATAATTATTTTCCTAGGTGGAAGGAGAGTTTTAAGAAATTAGTGCATATAATCCGGATCCCCCGCCATAAAGGGTGAGATTTTTTGCAGTCTGAGAGCCTAGCACTTTTTCATAGGTCTAACCATCACATATATAAAGTTCTAATTTGCAATATGCAATTTTGACCTAACAACAGTAGAGACAAGTAGGTTGATTCAGGTTTCTCTAATTTTACATCGACCCTCCACCGGAAAATAGCGATACGGTCATTAGCCAAGGAAAAAATTTCACGTAAACGTGCCTTACCAACGTACACCATTGACCTCGTCAGCTATTACATACAATATTCCAATGGTGATTGGAGGGAAACAAAGCAGATGGAAAATTTGAAGCAATGGTGCCCCTTTGAAGGATTTTATGGATCAAACATCATTTATGTACATGTTTTCAAGCAATATCAGTGTGCCATTTTCATTGTATTAATCCTAATAATATGGATATATTCTTTCTCTTCTTCTCCTCCTTTTGAAGAGTCGAGTCCCATTTCATTGGGCAAGTGAAAATACCGACTAATTTCCTCCGAGACTATTTGGTATAGTCAAGTTCATACTAGGATTGCGTCTAAATTCTTCATTGGCTTGCGCTAAAGTTCGCTTTCTTTCTTACTTTCCATCTCGTTGGCGCGACCCTTGTCAAGTCTTGTTGACCCCAAGTCGTCGTCGTCTACTCAGAACGCAAAATTCAAGGAACTAGAAGTGATCTTGCCAATCTCTTTCGGGACTCAAGAAATTGCCCAGGCTAGTGTGTGGGGATATTAATTTGGAGGGGAGGGAAGGAGGAAAGTTCCGAAGGGAACGCAGGTTCCGGGAAAATGCGCACAATCAATTTCGAATAGTGGCTCTAATATTTCTTCCGCGGTTTACAAGCAAAGAAGACGAAAGTCAAAAAGAAACTCTTGACAAATGTTTTCTCTCTACGCATGCACAGTCTCTACTTTACCTGTGAGTGATAGTGCCTGTGCCTGTGTGTGTGATGGCGGAGGGATGGAGGAAAGTTCCGAAAGGAACGCAGGAGAAAGGAACGCAGGTTCCGTGAAAATGCGCACAATCAATCTCGAATAGTGGCTTTGGTATTACTTCCGCGGTTTACGCGCAAAGAAGACGAGAGTCAAAACGAAACTCCGACAAATAGATGTGGACGCAGGCACATTCTCTACTTTACCCGTTTGTGATAGTGCTCGTGCGTGTGGGTCTCCCTTCTGATTTAAGTCTTACTTTCTTTGGCCTTCTTTCCATTGCGAGTCGTCCTCCACGAACAAACTGATATATAGAGGTGACCTAGCGCTTGGAAATTCCATCGGATAGTAAACATTTTTTAAGCACATCATTCACCAGCTCTTTTAATGGCTACTTCTTCGAATCTGAACAGGAATTATCATGTGTTCCTCAGTTTCAGAGGCACGGACGTTCGCGATAACTTCCTCAGTCATCTCTATGCAGCTCTGAACGAGAAAGGAATACACACTTTTGTGGATCTCGAGGAGCTCAGGATAGGAGAGCAAATATCGGCGGGGCTCATGAGGGCCATCGAGGAATCACACGTCGCGATCATCATTTTCTCCGAGGACTACGCTTCCTCACTGTGGTGTTTGGAAGAGGTTGTGAAAATCATGGAGTGCCATGAGCAAAAGGGCCTGATTGTGTTCCCAGTGTTTTATAAAGTGGAACCTAGAGAAGTGAGAAGGGGCAAAGAGAGTTATGGGAGAGCTATGGCTAATCATGAGTCCAAGTTCGGGAAGGATTCGGAAAAAGTGAGGAGATGGAATAAGGCTCTCTTTGACGCCGGTAGCTTGTCCGGGTGGAACTCAAATGACAGGTATGCCCAAATGTGATGCAGTGCTTGGCCTTAGTTAGCTTGTGGTTGTTTTTTAAATATCAAATTGTTTTTTAAATTTCAAATCTTATGTTCTTTTTTGGATGTTTGGATTGAAGATACAAAGTGGAGATATCCTAGATAATGGACACAATAGTCAAATAACCAAAAGCTCAAGCTAGCAGATTCTTTGAATTCGATTCTTGCTGGATAGATAGTGAGAAATTCATCTCATAATCAAGGTAGTTCATGGCATCCAAGTCATTGTTGTCTTCATATTCGGGTTCTCTGCAATTTTCCTTGCGCAGATGTCGGCGCAAGTTCACCCAAATTTGTTATTTCTTTTCGTCTTATTATTTGCTAATCTTCTTATGAACTTTTCCTCGTTACGTTAGTGCTACGATTTCTGCATTGGCTTTAAAATGCTCAAACATGTTTTTTTTCCTTTTGAGTGCTTATCAGTGATGAAGCGGAGCTCATCCAGCGCATTGTAAAGGAACTATCAATTCATCTCGACCGAACACCCTTAGATGTCGCTAAGTATCCAGTCGGAATAGAATCTCGAGTTCAAGAACTTATATCTTTGTTAGAGAAAGAGTCATGTGATGATGATGTACTCATGATAGGTCTATGGGGACCTGGAGGCATAGGCAAAACATCGAATGCTAAAGCTTTATATAATGCCATTGAGAGACAATTTCAGGGTTCCAGTTTTTTGGCGCGAGTTAGAGAAACTTCGAACCAAAGCAATGGTATAGTCGCTTTGCAAGAACAGCTTTTATCGCAAGTCCTATTTCATAAAACTATATCGGTCTACAATGTCAGCGGAGGAATTAGTTTGATACGGGAAAGATTACGTAGAAAGAAGGTTCTCCTGGTTCTTGATGATGTTGATCATATGGATCAATTGAATGCATTGGCTGGAAAAAGGGATTGGTTTGGTAAAGGAAGCAGAATCATTGTCACTTCGAGAGATAAACATTTGCTAACTTCTCATGGCATAAATTGTGTGTATGAAGTTCAAAGTTTACTATACAAAGAAGCACTGGAGCTTTTTGGTTGGCATGCTTTTCCAAATGGCAAGAGAGATGAAATAAATAGGGAGCTCATAAATAGAGCACTGCATTATGCTAACGGCCTTCCGTTAGCCCTCGAAGTGTTGGGCTCATTTTTATGTGGAAGGAATGAATCTGCATGGGGAAGTGCGTTGGATAATCTCTCCAAAAGTCCTGACCAGACTATTAATCGAGTTCTCAAGACAAGCTTCGATGGATTGAGGAACAATGAGATGGAGATTTTTCTCGATATTGCTTGTTTCTTTAAGGGGAATAGTTTGGAGTACATCAAGAAAGTTCTTGACGGTTGTGGTTTCGACACAACCATAGGGGTAGAAATTCTCATAGAGAGGTCATTGATAAAAATTGAGAATGGGACCCTGCAAATGCATGATCTGGTTCAATTGATGGGTATAGACATTGTTGATCGGCAATGTCGCGATGATTCTGGAAAACACAGTAGAATATGGCTTTTTGAAGATTTTATGGACATTTTATATGAAAATACGGTAAAAGTTATTTATTCAATTTTACTATGTCTCTGTTTTTAAGTAACTATGATTTGAAGGCAAATTTCAATGAAAATTTTGTGTGACAACTAAATTTGCTGTATTATGGTATAGGAGAATAATGCAGTAAAGGCCATAGTATTGAACCGGCGTGCACCCGAAAAGATAATTATTGGTCCCGATGCTTTCGCAAACATGAAAAAGTTGAGAATTCTCATTTTGCTTGAAGCACATATCTCCTCACCTAGTCCTATACGTCTTCCTAATGAGCTAAGATGGCTTGAATGGCCCAATGCCCCGGATCTAGAATTCAGCTCTGGTCCAAAGAAACTCGTGAGTCTCGATGTTCGTAACAGTCCTACCAAACAACTTGGAGGCGAGTTTCAGGTAAGCCCTTGTGATAATTAGCTTTCCCTTTCTATATCTACAAAAATATTTCCATGTCTTAATGACTGCACTAGCATGTTTTTGCAGAATCTTAGAAAGCTGCAGTCTATCGATTTCCATGGTTGCGAATTATTGGGTAGTATTCCAGACCTTTCATCGGCTCCAAATCTCGAGATCTTGAATCTCAGCGAGTGCGAAAGCTTAGTGGAGGTTCACCAATCGGTCGGATACCTTGAAAAGCTAAAAAGAATTTCGCTGCGTTTCTGCTCTAATCTTAGTGAATTTCCTAATACGCTCAAGGCAAAACCTCTTGAATATCTCAATCTCTTCGGTTGTACTAACCTTGAAAAGTTCCCTGATATTTCAGTAAAGATGGAACATCTAGAATCTCTTCATCTAGGAGGCTCAGCCATTAAAGAACTCCCTGCATCAATTGAAAATCTAGTTTCCGTGAAGGATATACACTTAGGACATTGCAAAAATCTCGCGACGCTTCCATCAAGCATTTATAAGTTGAAATATGTCAAGTCTTTGAAGCTCTATTGTTGCTCCAATTTTGTCACATTTCCAAAGAACTTGAAGGATTCAATTGACCCTGATGGTGATCTAGGATTTCAAAATCTGGAAGAGCTATGGCTTGGTGGTTGCAATCTATCAGACGTGGAGTTCCTCGAGAGTTCTTCTAGTTTTCCCAAATTGAAGCACCTATGTCTTTCAGGTAACAAGTTTAATCATCTGCCGACATGGATCGGCAATTATGATTATTGGAAAGGCTTGTTTGCTCTTGAACGCAAGCAATTACAAGAGATTCCTCGGCTTCCATCAAATATGGGCATCACAGAAGCGAATAGTTGTAATTTTCTGCATAAACTCCCAGATTCGTTGAGTCTGCCCTCCGACTGCCTTGAAGTTGACTCGTCATCATGGCGCAATGTGGCCGATGTGTCACCACTCGAGGTCAGACTCTCTCTCTCTCTCTCTCTCTCTCTCTCTCTCTCTAACTTTGAATGCTTCATGTGCGTACTGACTGTATGACAGATAGTCCCAAAGACGAAGAGATTTAAAATTTGCCTAAGTGGAAGAGAGATGCCAGAATGGATTCTCCACTGTAATGAGGGATTCATATCTTTCATGGTTCCCCAGGACTTGTATGACAAGTTCCTAGGACTAGCACTCTGTGCTGTTCTTTGCCCGGAGGAAGGAAGAGAGTCCATAGGCGGATGGGGGCTCGAACTATCTGTGAATGGTGGACGGGTGTTGAACGATATGATGGGCTCCCACCGGTTGGAATCAGATCGTGTGTGGCTATATTACCTCTCACGCAGTAGTCTGGATGGAGTAGAGGAGCTTATGCGAAACGATTGGAGCCATTTCCAAGTTCGCTTCATAGAATGGGACTCAATCTTAAAGAAGTGTGGATTCCGTCTAATATGTGAGAAACGGGAGGATGATCTGAGGGTTTGTACTCCAACACCATCAGCAGATGCAAACGAAATTGGAAATCTCAAAGAAAGAGACTCAGGAAAAAGACAATTTTCAGTAGACTCGGAGGAAGAAGATAGTCCAGTGAAATGGGACTCGACAAAGAAGATGAGATGGTCTTAACAGGGCAAGTCTATGGGGTTCAGCTCGCACCAACCATGATAACGGATGTTGGTTCGCAAAACATGCTTGTCGAGTTGGTCCTACTTGTTGAGGAAGTGACTATATGATTTTGATTCCAGTGTCTCTTGCTTTTCGCAGAAATGCTTTTCCCGTTTTGCGTCTCTACTAGAAATTTGAACATGTCTGCTCCTTCGATCAGAACTCAAAATCACTATGAAGTAGTGGTTTCAGCATCATGCTACCGTCATGATCGAGAAACTTTTTACTCTTTTTCCTTTCTTTCCTTATGATTTGTGATGCGGACTACCATTAATCGAAAATTAAGTGGATGCTTGTAATTTATCACATTGTCCTTTGTCACCTCTCTTAATCCAATTAATGATGTCAATACTTCATACTTTAAAATTCTGAGATAGTGAGTTTTGCTTGATCTTACATAAATGTATATCTTTAGGAAAGATAAACTATTGTATCCAAGACCAAAGGGTCAATACGGGGAAGATTAGTTGATTTCTCTGTTGTTAATGAGCAGATTACATGGGATAGGTGCAAAGGGAGAGCTTTAGCTTTAAAACTTTGCATTCAAGTTTTTAAGTACGACGACTTAAAAGAATTTTCATGAAAAGCAACTCGTAAAACATTCATTGCGAAGTGCCGACATCACACAACCCCAGGTGGGTAGCCGTGGTCGAGCATACCTAAGCGACGCAGCCCCCTGTATCCCAAAAGTGCTAAAGCATAAAAGCTGGAGCTTACCTCGAATTTTGAGTATTTTTAAAGCAAAATTTTACATCCAAGTCTTCGAAATTGCAGTACTGAACATAAAAATTTTGCTCAAGAGCCTTTGGATGCCCAAAACAGCTTAATTCAAGATGATTGAATCCTTCAATTTTCAACAGACAAATTGGACGGGATTGATACCGATAATAAATTTGGAACATCGGTACAAATTTGAAGGGGTTTTTATCAAAGTCAAATGATAACTTGGAGGGAAAATGTTCAAAAGGTATCGGTTCAAGATCTTCTATTGTCTTGACTCTAATAATATAAGTGTAGTTTTTTTTGGGTGCTTTCTCTCCTTTTGAAGAGTTGAGTCCCATGTCATTTCAAGCAGCATTTCTAGAATTTCTCCGAGAATGTCGGTAAGTCAAGTTCATACTAGGATTGCTCTTATACTCTTCTTCTGCTTACGCTAAAATTCATTCTCTTTCTTCTTCCCTCGCCCTTCGTTTAAGTCCTGGACGGCCCAAAGTCGTCTGTTTCAAAGCGCCAAATTCAATAAAGAAGAAGTGATGTCGCCAATCACCTTTCTGAATCCTACAAGCCCTTAGGCTAAACATTAGGAATAATGTAGTTTCCCCACATGTGATCTCCTCACATTACAAGGAGATGTGGGATGTCAAATGTTCCTTACTAAACTGTTTAAGGTTCAGAATCATATAAGCCAACAACCAGCAATATTTTTTGACATTTGGTTTATTGTTCATATTCACATGAGTTCATCTCAAATTAAATTCGCCAGACACGACCAAATTCTAATACAGAGCATCACCCCCTTCTCCTCCTCCTCTTTTTCTCCCTAGATAAATGATAGGGAAGAGCTACCGACACCGGCGGACCTTTTTTGTTCTTCGTAAATTCAGGCTCCATTCGTTTCACGGAAAATAATTTCTAAGAAAATATTTTCCACCAATGAGAAAAAAAACACTTACAAAAGTGGGGAAAAAGTTTTTCATTTTTTTAAAAGGGGAAAACGTTTTCCTTATTCTTCATTTATGTTTAAATATCGCGGCCTCTAAAAACGTGCCTCGATCTAACTTGAGGCTGGTGAGTCGGCGGCCTATGACAAACGAACACTAAAAAATATTATTTTTTTTCAGGAAAACGATTTCCTAAAAAATATTTTCCAGAAATACTATATTTTCCATGAAATGAATTGGAGCCTCAATTTTATCGTCCTTTTTGTTTTTGTAGGATTTCTAACTTCTAAAGAGGCCAATGAAATTAATCATGTATGATTGTAGTGGACCATGCATTGGTTCGGATGACTGCACCCTAAGCAAACTGTCTCTAGATGATGAATAATTGGCGACATGTTATGGCTGACGTCACATAAGATCTCCTTTCACCATCTTCTGCGATGAAGTGCATGAGCATACCCTGAAAAGCATGCAAAGCGATCACTAGTCCTTTGTTTGCTTCCGCCTACGAAGAAGAGACTCAAGCGCCTTACTTTTGTCCGAGAGCATTCACATGCAATCATCGACATGCACACTGTGCATGATTCACATATTTCCGCTGTCTAAAATGTCAAAACATCTTTTGCGAAATTTCTTGGATAAAGTTTTGGGAATACGATGTCGGTTCCAATTCGTCTCAAAATCGGACAACAAATCAAGCAGATTTAGTAAATTAAGACAAATAGTAATATACTCCGCAAGGATAGATGCTCCGCAAGGATAGATGCTCCGCAAGGATAGATGCTTTAGGATTGAACAGAGTCGGATAACCTAAAGAATTGAATAGAGTGAATCACAAGTTTCAAGTCATTAGAATGGCTTTTGTGTCTTTCTTAAAGTTTCTAGCATGTAATTAAGTTTCGGGAATCCGATTTTGATTATGTATACTCTTAAGAGTAATATAATTATTTAAGTTGATTTAGTATATTAAGGGAAAAAATGATACATTTAGTGACCAAAGATGCTTTAGGACAAACAAAGTTGGATAACCCAAACGATTGCCTGATAGCTGTTATTTTCTTCGCTAAAGGTATTAATTCAAATGGTATTATTTTTGCATTGGGGAACCAGCACAGCTTTAAGAAATTATCCGTAGAAATTCTGAACTGAGCAATCGCGTAATAAGAAGTAAACTAATTATATAGAGACATTTCTTTAGATTCACGAGGGGGCATGAATGTCTCATATATACGAGTCACTCTGCAAAGCTTGAAGAGAGAAGATATGTAGGTATGTCTGGATCCTTAATCACTTTAGAGATAATTGCTCAAAATCTCTTCAATTTTGACATCATCACTTATCAACAGCCTTCAAATAAAAAAGAATTACACATGACCCCTTGTACAGTGTGATATATTTACACATATTCATGAAATTGTACATATGTGACACATACATACCCCAAACTTCCTCTATTGATACAAAAAAAAAAAACCCCAAACACATATCAATGTAACACATTTACCTCAAAATTTGATGTCACAGAAAAAAATTTGGATTTTTGGTGTCACTAAAATTTTTTGGGGCTTTGGTATCGCGTATGTATAAGTTTAGGGTAAATCTATCAAATGGGTATAAGTTTTGATTTTTTTTGTCATCAAAATGTGTTCAGATAAATATGTCATGATGGGTAAAGTTTAAGATTTTTGTAACTTTTTCCCCGGTCCACAAACACTCAACTTGAGTTTGCGGACAGAGACATGAGAAATGTCTCTTCACATTTTGGGTGACATGCTTTTCTCACTATTGATGTCAATTGTCCCTATGCTGTGCTCATCCTAGCGATTGCAATCGGCTTATTAATGATGGTTAGTAGGAGACTTTAATCATACTAAAAGATCAATTTCCAAAAGATTCTCCACAGATTGAGAGCCTAGCAAGTTTCCATAGGTCTAGTAATGACTTATATGAATTTCCAATTCGCGCATATGCAATTTTGATTTCACAGCGGTGGAAACAAGGCAGATTCGGGTTTTCCCCATTTTACATGGGCCTCAATTACCAAATGGCAATATGGTCATCATGCACACACAAAAACGCCACATAAGCGTGCCCTGCTAATACCATTAGCCTTGTCTACTATACGGCATTTGAACAACGAAATTGGACAGGATTGCAACAAAGGGTAAAATCGGGAGAACGGTACTCCTTTAGGGGTTTTTCTTAATCGAAAAATAATTCGGGATAAATATGTTCGAAATAGCATCGGCTTAAGACTTCTTCCGATATCAACCCTGATGACATAGATATACTCTTCACATTCCTTTTTTCTCCTTTTGAAGGGTTGAGTCCCATCTCATTGGGCGAGCGAAAAGCCAATTAGCATTTTGATGATCGCCTGAGAAAAGTGATAAGTCCAAGTTCGTACCAGCATTGCCTTAGTATCCTTCACGGCTCACGCCGAAGATCTATTTCCCTTTCCCACTTTCCATCCCATTGGCCACCCTTCGTTCGAGTCTTGCCGGCTCCAAGCCGTCGATTTCAAAATGCAAAGTTCAATAAAGTAGAAAATGATATTGCGAATGCAAGTCACTTTCTCCGAGACTTGAAGGCTCGTTACTATGTTGTCGGTTCCAAATTTTTTAAGGGTTCGGTATCATGCTCAATTGCTCTTTGATGGTGTCTTTTCCTTTCATATGTATGGCTTTATCGGATCGTAACACGTGTTCATCACGCATTCAATTTACCGGACACGACCAAAATCATAGCCCCATTCTCTTCTCTCCTTCCCGACCATCAATTCCATTATTAGGGGTTCGGGATCATATTCACCGGTGGTGTCTTTTTCAGACATATGATTAATCATATCGCAACACGTGTTCGTTTCTGCTTTATCAAAGATGGGAAAGAGCTAGCACCGTCAGTCACCCACTTCTTCTGAGCGTCGCAAATATTAGAATATTATCATATCGAGAGCAAGACTGTCCACAGGAAATCAACTCGAAACTATAAGTTGATTCTATATAAACATCAAATCATCTCGGCGCATCTTGTTATGATATATTCATGGATCATATTATATCAAGTCATAAAATTAGAAAAAGGTGCAAAAACGTACCCCTTAGCGTTATCGGTAATTCTAACATACAACATCAAAATAAGTATGAATTTCAGACATAAATGCAAAAAGTATAGAGAATAATATTGAACGAGTTTTCAGTAAGTATAAGAAAGTGACTCTCTTGTCATTAATAAAAGTAACAGAGCATCTAAAACTCAAATGAGGCATCCGCCTTCCCCAATACTTTTGATTTGTTTTGCACTAAGCAAAATCGGAAGTACGACTCAACCTTTGCAGAAATGCCACGCAAAATCCCAAAAGCGCGAAGCAGTGTTGGGTGACTTCTCAAGCAAAACCTCGGCCCAACCCCAATTGAAACAATACCCAGTTAATTCAAACTAAATGGGCCTACTCTCTTGCCGATCCTCTCCCTTAATTCCAACGTTATTGAAAACATGAAGTTGGATTTATCCCATCCCAAAGTTTATTATTGTCTTCAGATTATTAAACTGCTTTCATCATGATTTTACTACCTTTTTAGTAGTCTTAACTGATGCCGCTAGGGTACTCCGATCCTTATGTTGTTCGCAATAAAACATTTTAAAAACTTGTCAAAGGAATTCACTTTTGCTCTATAAGAAGTCAGTTCGCTCGCAAATCATATGAAAGTGTCCATTTTTTTTTTTGGTAAGGAAGTCTCCATTTTGTTGGTCACTACAAAACATGGAAATCAGATAATTTCCCATAAATTCAATCCCCAACTCGTCTCTTAACAAATAATAGTGCCATAGTCACTTACAAGTGGAATTGACATGTGGAGATCATCACGAGTCGAGAGCCGTTGAATTGAATATTTTGATAAAAAAAAAAAGGAAGATTGATGAATAAAAAAATAAGTACTAAACTTTACCTGATGGATCCTATGGGAAAATGACACCCATCTATTGCTGAGAAACACCTATCTGAAATTAATTGTTAGGAGATAAGGCCACAAAGCAGAGTTGTCTGGATGTCGAATCTCACATTGGTGACTTCAAGCATCCTCAGGATGGGCCAGGCCTTTGTTCTAGGAAACCAGTTCTTGCAACGTTTGTCATTCGATATATATCATCAATGGGTAAAAAAAAAATCAAGGGAAATGTGGAAAATTTGAAGAAGGAAAACGGAACTGGGTATGTTTTCATTTGGGCTACATTTCGTTTTTTAGTAAATAAAACTGTTAATTTGTAATTTCTGTTGATAATAATCTGCTTAATTTGTAGCGTATAGGATGAAGCCATCAATATGCAAAGTTTTCTTAACTTATTTTCATGATCTAAGTTATGAGCGCAGGGAGCAAGATCAAGCAGGATCCAATTATTCTAACGTTATCAGTTCATGTATTACCTAAAACTTGTGAGAACATGAGTTTGTACACTTATTCTGTGCTAAAGATATCCATTTTTTCCTTAAAAAAATATCTTTACCAATTTTAAGTAAGTTCTTATTTTGTGTTACTTGTGAAATTTGAATTTATAGGTTTAGGAGTCAACATAATATGTGTTTCCAAAATTAATTAGGTATTACTACTTAGAGCCGAAACTCTAAGTTTAACCACAAGCACTTAAAATATTGGTTCTCGGATCCCGAGGTTCATGATTGCTTTAAACGTATATTTATAAAACTCGAAAAAATTCAATTATGTTCATTTTTTTTCTTGTTTCCTTTTTTTTCTTTCTTTTTTCTTTCTCTTTCACTTTTTTCTATCCTTCTTTTCCTTTCTTTCTTAGCCAATGGCAGTGACATCACTAGCCAGTAGCCACAAGCTAGGGACGAGCTTGCCAGCCTTGAGTGATGCTGGCCGGCGAGCTTGTCCCTCACTTGTGGCTGGCCATCGGTCAAGGAAGAAGGAAAAATAAGAAAAAAATAAGAAAAAAATAAAATTATGTAAAAATTAGAATTTTTTTGTTTGAGATATAGCACATCATATATTTAGTCACGAAGTCCCCATTCAAATTAACTTTAAGGGATTACGTCCACCAACGGCCTATTGATGGAGTCTTAATCCACGTGGATGAGACGATGTTGGTTGCATCCGTAGGGTTTAATCAAGTGAAACTTTGAATCCGTTTATTAAAAAAAAACATATGCAAAAAAGAAAATCCTATTTATTGTTAAAAAATCCGCTATAAATATCCAAATCATTTTCTTAAAAATGATTATTTTCAATCACCTATCACCAAATAAAAGGAAATTATATGAAGTGTTCCCCGAAACAAATGTACTCTAAGTTTCTTTATTCATTAGCTATTTCATTCAAAAATTTGATTTATAGCTAAAGAGATCTCTGAATTAGTACAGTTTTTTGAGATAAAATATCCACCGCCGCCACCATTTATTATCCAGGATTAATCCATTTAACATGTGTTCATCTCACGTGTAATTTACCGCACATGGCCCAATTCCAAATCATAGCATCATCTCCCTCCCTTTTATACTTGATAAAGAATGGTAACGATTTACAAATGCTAGCAACCTCTTGAGGGCATCACCCCATAAGGGGTGTATGTAACAGCCCCAATTTAGTTTGACTTTGACCCCATGCTATTACTTTTTCCCTTCCTCATCTGCCGATTTCTCCCTCTCTTTCTCTGCCTACATTTTCTTTTTCCCCTTTTTTTTTCCTTCTTTCCCTGGTTTCCCGTTGGACCGCTGCTTTTCCCTGCTTTTGTTGACTTTCTCGTTCTCTCTTCTTATCTCTACAAGCGCACGGAAGCGACCCACCCACCTGTAGGTTCCCGTCCCATCTCTTTCTTTCCCCTCTTGGCCTCATCTTCTTCTTCCTCCCGCGGACGCCGAACTCCTCTTTTTCTTCTTTGTTTTTCTTCTTCGTCGTCCTCTCTCCCTCGCTAGTACAACTTGGTTGCTCCTCCGTGTCGCGGCGTCGTCTGCTCGAAGCTTTGCCTCAGCTCAACCGCGACGCCATCTTCTTCCTCTTGTCCTTGCCGTTCTCCTCCTTCCAAGTGCCCGCCCGAAGCCGCTTCTTCCCGAGCTCTTGCTCGTTGTTCATTGTGGTCACTCCAGCTCGTGCGACACCACGAAACTCGCCGCGACCGTCAGAGATACTCCTCAGCCCACCACGACGCCAACCCAGCTCTCATTTGTCGTCAATATGGCCTTCGACTGGAAAACCCTCACTTGAAGCGATTTTTCCGGCGACATTGAGCGGAGCTTCATCACGCCTCATCGTCGCTTGCCAGCTGCCATGGTGGGTCCCTGCCGTCGACCCATACCCCCAAGTGCCGTCCCAAGCCGTCCAACCACCATTTCGACACCGGAATAGTGCCAGCCTACTCTTTTTGGCCACTATCCAGCCACTTTTGGTCTCGATCGGAGACCCTCCGCCGTCCATCTACCTTCAACATCCCGCCTAGGTGATCGGCCACCTCGACACGACCAAGAACCACCACCGGAGCCGTCGCCGGAGGCTCGCCGGAATCTCGTCGGACCGTCACCGGAAAATCGTCGGAGCTGCTGTCAGGGGTCCATTGAAGCTAGGACACACGACTGTGTAATCGGATCGGAGATTGAAGGCTCGTAGCAAGCTCGAGCGCGACCGAAACTTTGGAAAATCGCGGCGTCGACAATTAGATCCTAAAGCTTGGATTGGAGGTGAGTCTCCTCCTAATCCCCAATTAGGGCGGTTACACGCTCTAGTAGTTAATTATTGGCTTAATTGAGTGAAATTGTTAGTCAATTGAGTGATTAGGGGGTCAATTGACCGATTAGGAATTTAATTTAGTGATTTTGGAGGATTTAGTGGTGATTTAGAAATTTTAGCCAATTAGGGATGATTTAGTAGAATTGCATAGATAGAGGACAAATTGGTGATTTGTTAGCTCTAGTTATTTGGTTTATTAGTTATTGGAGTTGATTTAGTAATTTTTAGAATTACTGTTGATTGTCCTAATTTCGGCTATTTTTAGCCTGATGGGGATTTTAAGGGGTATTTTACTAAATTATAGAAATGACAGACAATTTGATGATTTAATGGCTTGAGTTAATTTTGATAATTAGCTAGGCGCGATTAGATTGGTAATTTACGCAATTAGAATTTATTTACTGAAATTTTGAATTACCTAAATTGAGATTTATTCTGGAAATTCAACTATCCAATTATACTGGTTATTTGATGCCATTGATTGCGCAATTGGATGTGATTGGTTATTGATTGCGATTGACCATTGACTGTGGTTGGCATGACCATTGACTGTGGTTGGCATTGGATTGTGGTTGATAATTGGTTGTGGTTGCTAATTGATTGTGATTGATATATATTTAAGTCAATTTTAATTGAGTAATTGATTGGTTGTTTGTTAGTTATTTGTCTTTATTTGATAAATTGATCCATCGACTGTTGGGACTAGCATGGGGAGAGACGATAGGGCTTGGAAGCCCTTGACGTGTGTGGAGTGAGGACTAGTGAGTTAATTAGAGATGTGAACCAATCAACCATGGTACGAGAGTTAAGTTACTTAATTGGATAGGGACCCTAGAGTGAGGGCCCTCCTAATCGAGGATTAGGTTGTAGACTCATTGAGATTTATCTCATTGTTGTTGTTTAACCCTTTTTACAGGTCCAGATCATGGAATCTCTCCTCGAGGGCCAAGTGAGGCTAGAGGAGCCTAGTGATGCCGAGAAGTTAGTTTATTTTGTTGTAATTAGTTAGGGATATTTTGAGAGACACTTGATTAACCCCTCCTCCATGATTTTTGATGACCTTTGTACGGTTGGTTATAATTAGTGGATCAATCTGTTTAAATTAAGAGGTTTTCAGACACCCCGGGGTTTGTCCGGGATTATTCATTTGTTTCTGCTGCGTAATTATTTAGTTAATTAATTAATTTTAAATTGGTCGATGATTAATCCTGGGAACGTCGCGAATTTATTGACCGGTGAGGACCATCTTCGGGGACTGTCGCGAGCTTGAGACCGGGGCGTGACAGCCCCTGTTGAATTGGTATCAGAGCGGGGTTAGAATATGGAGTGATAAGGTTAGGATCCAATTTCCTGGGGTTATTAATATTGATTGAAATTATTGACTGAGATTGTCTATAAATTATGATTGATTGTGGTTTAATTATAATTTGTGATTGTTATGCTATTTATGGATAACTGATTGTTATTTTGCTGATCATGACATGCATGCCTCGATCGTACATGGTATGGGACGTGTATGATTTAGACATGAATGTACATTAGAATTTTATTTGGTCTTGCATTTAGCCAAGTTGGCATGATCCGGACATGTGCAGCGAGGCCGAATGCTCGACCTTGTTAATGTTTGATTGGGTGTTATGGTATGATGTTTAGCCGCGTTGACACGGTATGGGACGTGTGCAGCAAGGCCGGACATTTGACTTGTTGATTGTTAGCGAATACCAGTTGAAAGCATTGCTGTGTTATTGCTTTGCTACTTGAGGCTTGCTGTGTTATCGCTCGCCTTGGCTTGCTGTGTTATCGCTCGCCAGTTGAAAGCATTGCTGTGTTATCGCTTTGCTACTTGAGGCTTGCTGTGTTATCGCTCGCCAGCTGAAAGCATTGCTGTGTTATCACTCTGCTACTCGAGGCTTGCTGTGTTATCGCTCGCCTTGGCTTGTTGTGTATCGCTTACCATTTGAAAGTATTGTTGTTTAAGGCTTGCTGTGTGATCACTTGCCTTTGGGAGGCACTGCTGTGTTATTGCTTTGCTACCCCAAGTTAATCAGGTTGTAAGAATGAACGGGATTGAAGATCACCAAGTAAGAAGTGACTATGAGACACTTTAATGTAGGAGATAAGCTTAAGGGGATTTGAAGACCGTGGGTATCCTGCAATCCCTTGAGTACCTCTGAGTGTGGTCACCTAGTATGCCTAAAGTCAGAATGTCATGACTGCAACTGTTGTTGTTGCAGCAAGTGCTACTGTGATTGTAGCTTTGAAACTGTTGTTGTTTAAAGCACCAGTGGTGAGTGCCGCTGTTGAGGGCATTGTGGGCCCTGATCCTAAATCTGTTTTCTGCCGCTGAAGGCGAGAATGAGGATAAGAGAATGCACAAGTGACGTGGAATAATTTCTTAGATTGAAATCTCCAAGGTTCCTTTGAGGATCTAACCCGGAAGCTATTATTTCTCAGCTTTGCAATATTATTGGCTGAGTGGTTCAGGCGACTTATTAGTTAGAAGATAACACCAGCCACCAGTGAGTCAATTCTCAGTGCGAGAATGTGAGGCGAAGTTCGCCAGGATGCCTAGGTGTGGCAAGAGGATCACAGAGGATTTTGTGGATTAGATGATCAGATCTCGGGATGGATTGAAATCCGATATTAAGAGTCCATTGACACCACTGGAATTGCGCACCTGTAAGAAAATGTTGTGTATAGCCCTGGTAGTTGAAAAGGACATGACAGAGAGAGCTACTGCTTCTAGATTGCGATTTGTCACGGGTTAAGAAAACCATTAGCTAGCCGAGTTTGGAGCAAGTACGCTACCCCTCTTAGTAGAATATGTGATACTGCGAAGTTAATAAGTGACACTGCTGTGGAAAGTACCATGAGATTAGTGTATGTCCCATGGGGACCATGACCTATCTTAGGTGTGACCAAGAAGGCCACATATGGAGATAGTGACCGCACTATCTAGCTGTGATGCAGCTATTATAGTGTGCATGCCAACCAGGGGGGAATTAACTTCGGTTTAAGGAGATGTGTAAGTTGTGACCTGAGTTGAAACTTAGAATCCGAGATGTGTTATTACAGGTTCCACCCCCTTACTCCAGCATACTGCATATGCTTGCCTTGATAATGGAGTTATTTACTCATTTATTATTAAGCAAGTTGCTAAATTGGTTGATTTAGAATTGGAACCATTGGATGTGGTCCTCAGTGTTCGATCCCTTTGAATGATAGCGTGTTATTGGCTATGAAATTTAAGGGGTATGAAATGATGATTAATGAGATGAATTGATTGACAAACTTTGTTGCGATGGCATGTGCGATTTTGATGTGGTTATCGGATTGGTTTAGCTAAAGTAATTGAGAGGCATGATTAACTGTGTAGTGAGGTGATATGATTTCGATCATCAGATAGTCCCAACATGAATATGTTGAGGATCGAGAAGGTTGACCAATGCCATTGATTTTGCCTCTAGAGATAGTGCAATTGCTCGAGGAAAGGTAGTAGAGATTCTTGACCACAGTAGTAGACTTGTTGTTCGAGGGACCAACAAGTGAGATTGACAGCTGAGACTCCAAATGAAAATTACCAGGATTGTCCTTGGAAAGAGAAAATGAGCTATTATCGAGCTAGTCCCTAGTACAGGACCCATTTCTAAGCCTCCTTATCATATGTCGCGATCGGAGCTGAAGTTGTATTGAATAACGCTTAAGAACGATGCATGCGATTCTTCGAGAACACACACTTTACCTCAAGTTTAGTAACTGCGAGTTCCAAGTAAGCCGTGTGGCACTCTTGAGCCACATGAAATCAAGCGAAAGGACCTCAGTGGACCTTGCTAAGATAGAAATGGCCATGGTATGGCCGAGACTCACCATGGTGACTGAAGTTCAAAGTTCTTGTATACGGCTAGCCATTACTGTCTTAGCATAGAAAGGTCTTCCCGCATAATGACACCACCGATGAAACTACTGAATAAAGATCATGAGAGTGAAAGGTGACAATTTTGTGAGGTTGATCTATTTTGGAAGGGCAGACAAAACAGAGAAGCATCAATGAATCTCTGGTGGTATGTGTTACACAATTTCCTTTGGGCTCCTAGAGACAAAAGGAAAGAAGCAATTTGCCCAGAATAATGAGCTATTAGAGAAGGTGTTTATCTTGTGTAGCCTAGGCCTATGGACTTCGATGAATGTGTTTCTATAGAATTGAGCATTATGTTAAATAAACAGAATAGTTGGTCGAGAAGAAATAACATCTGAGTACTTGCAGTAAACATGGAAGTGTCAGAGGTGATATACTTTGCGCACGAAATATTCTGGACTTTCATGTTGGTTAGAGTAGTTTAAATTTTTATTGGGAATGTAGTTGGTTATCGACCGAATAAAGTTTCTTGAACGAATGTTATTAGGGAATCATATTTCTGTTGATTCATTGGTCTGCTTTTGGAATATTTGGAGAAATAAAATTGTCCGAATTAATAAGTGTATGGAATGTGTGGGGCTACTGATGGAAAAGGAAAGGCGGTGTTATTGAGAGTTTTGTTTAAATTACTTTTGCATCCTGGACCTTCGACAATTGATCTTTTCGACTCAAACATATTGGTGCTATGAGCTTATTTCTAATGGCACGGCGTTCTTGCACAAATTGGATGCACTTTATTAGTTTTTGCTTAGTAGTTCTGGGACGAACTTCTAACAACACAGATGTCTTGCTCTTTTTCATGAGGTTACCAAATTCCTTCTAGAACTCGATTGTCTCGATTACTCCTCCTAGAATGATAAGACATTGGAGAGGAGATACTTTGGTCACATATTTCCTTTTGATTTGAGAATATCGTTAACTTATAATACAATAAATGTTAGAGGAAGTGAGGCTTCTCGTAAATTGCTGAGAGAAACTATGAATATGATGATTTCAAAGAAGCAACCATCACATGATTAGATGGGAGAGCTTGCGACTTTAACATTTGGGTCTAGATTGCTCGATGATGAATTATACAGAAAAAGGAGGCAATTTTTAGAGGGAAGTATGCCATGGAAGGTTCCTGAAATGCGTTTGTTGGGATTTAAAAGCAGACCTTTCTTGAGCCAGCAATATAATGAGTGATCCGTGAAGTTTTCTTTGGCTTGGAATTTATATTAAGCTTTGGCAGATACTACAATGTCAATTGGAAGAAAGCAAGAGCCACATCATTCCAAATTACTTATTCAATCTCTTTAAATGACTTCTAATTTTGTTGTCTTCCTCCAAAGGGTAGTTTTATGCAACCAAATCTTCTCTAGTTGAATGGCTCATCTGCTCTGAAGTTTTGGCAAGCCTAGCTCCAGTTTCAACTCAGGAAATTTCTTGGAGTCCATCATTCAATTTGTTATTAACACTATTGCGTAGCTTCTTCACAATGGCGATGATAGCAAAGAAAAAAAAATAAGTTGGTCTTGAAGTAGGTCCTGTTGGTTTGTTTGCTTCATTTAAAATCTGACCTCAATCCTTATTTTCTTGTCGATTTGCCGAGTAAGAGTTAGAATTCTAAGCAATTGCCTTTAGACTTTCGTCAACTTCTTTCACGTCACTAGAAGCCTTGACCTTCCCAGACGCCACATGGGCCTTTGCGGCCGTGTAACTTGTAGGTCTGTGACAAAGGGATTTGTAGAGCTATATCCCCTGAGCCAAGTGGACATGCATGAAGGAGTTAGATGCTTCTTCTATTATTTGTTGCGTTTCGCAGAGATTGTGGTCAATGACGGGGTGTCCTATGTGAAAAGATTGATCAGGATTGAAGATCGGCGAGAACAACGTTCGTGGAACAAGCCGATCCCCCCTAGTTAAGGTAGTTTCACAACGTCATGACACATAAGGTGTGACTTGGGAAAGTGAAGAAGCCATGAAGCGCCAATACTCTTATCTATTCAAGGAGACTAGTAATGTAAATTTCGAGGACGAAATTCTTTTAAGGAGGGAAGATTGTAACAGCCCCAATTTAGTTTGACTTTGACCTCATGCTATTACTTTTTCCCTTCCTCATCTGCCGATTTCTCCCTCTCTTTCTCTGCCTACATTTTCTTTTTCCCCTTTTTTTTCCTTCTTTCCCTGGTTTCCCGTTGGACCGCTGCTTTTCCCTGCTTTTGTTGACTTTCTCGTTCTCTCTTCTTATCTCTGCAAGCGCACGGAAGGGACCCACCCACCTGTAGGTTCCCGTCCCATCTCTTTCTTTCCCCTCTTGGCCGCATCTTCTTCTTCCTCCCGCGAACGCCGAACTCCTCTTTTTCTTCTTTGTTTTTCTTCTTCGTCGTCCTCTCTCCCTCGCTAGTACAACTTGGTTGCTCCTCCGTGTCGCGGCGTCGTCTGCTCGAAGCTTTGCCTCAGCTCAACCGCGACGCCATCTTCTTCCTCTTGTCCTCGCCGTTCTCCTCCTTCCAAGTGCCCGCCCGAAGCCGCTTCTTCCCGAGCTCTTGCTCGCTGTTTATTGTGGTCACTCCAGCTCGTGCGACACCACGGAACTCGCCGCGACCGTCAGAGATACTCCTCAGCCCACCACGACGCCAACCCAGCTCTTATTTGTCGTCAATATGGCCTTCGACTGGAAAACCCTCACTTGAAGCGATTTTTCCGGCGACATTGAGCGGAGCTTCATCACGCCTCATCGTCGCTTGCCAGCTGCCATGGTGGGTCCCTGCCGTCGACCCATACCCCCAAGTGCCGTCCCAAGCCGTCCAACCACCATTTCGACACCGGAATAGTGCCAGCCTACTCTTTTTGGCCACTATCCAGCCACTTTTGGTCTCGATCGGAGACCCTCCGCCGTCCATCTACCTTCAACATCCCGCCTAGGTGATCGGCCACCTCGACACGACCAAGAACCACCACCGGAGCCGTCGCCGGAGGCTCGCCGGAATCTCATCGGACCGTCACCGGAAAATCGTCGGAGCTGCCGTCGGGGGTCCATTGAAGCTAGGACACACGACTGTGTAATCGGATCGGAGATTGAAGGCTCGTAGCAAGCTCGAGCGCGACCGAAACTTTGGAAAATCGCGGCGTCGACAATTAGATCCTAAAGCTTGGATTGGAGGTGAGTCTCCTCCTAATCCCCAATTAGGGCGGTTACACGCTCTAGTAGTTAATTATTGGCTTAATTGAGTGAAATTGTTAGTCAATTGAGTGATTAGGGGGTCAATTGACCGATTAGGAATTTAATTTAGTGATTTTGGAGGATTTAGTGGTGATTTAGAAATTTTAGCCAATTAGGGATGATTTAGTAGAATTGCATAGCTAGAGGACAAATTGGTGATTTGTTAGCTCTAGTTATTTGGTTTATTAGTTATTGGAGTTGATTTAGTAATTTTTAGAATTACTGTTGATTGTCCTAATTTCGGCTATTTTTAGCCTAATGGGGATTTTAAGGGGTATTTTACTAAATTATAGAAATGACAGACAATTTGATGATTTAATGGCTTGAGTTAATTTTGATAATTAGCTAGGCGCGATTAGATTGGTAATTTACGCAATTAGAATTTATTTACTGAAATTTTGAATTACCTAAATTGAGATTTATTCTGGAAATTCAACTATCCAATTATACTGGTTATTTGATGCCATTGATTGCGCAATTGGATGTGATTGGTTATTGATTGCGATTGACCATTGACTGTGGTTGGCATGACCATTGACTGTGGTTGGCATTGGATTGTGGTTGATAATTGGTTGTGGTTGCTAATTGATTGTGATTGATATATATATTTAAGTCAATTTTAATTGAGTAATTGATTGGTTGTTTGTTAGTTATTTGTCTTTATTTGATAAATTGATCCATCGACTGTTGGGACTAGCATGGGGAGAGACGATAGGGCTTGGAAGCCCTTGACGTGTGTGGAGTGAGGACTAGTGAGTTAATTAGAGATGTGAACCAATCAACCATGGTACGAGAGTTAAGTTACTTAATTGGATAGGGACCCTAGAGTGAGGGCCCTCCTAATCGAGGATTAGGTTGTAGACTCATTGAGATTTATCTCATTGTTGTTGTTTAACCCTTTTTACAGGTCCAGATCATGGAATCTCTCCTCGAGGGCCAAGTGAGGCTAGAGGAGCCTAGTGATGCCGAGAAGTTAGTTTATTTTGTTGTAATTAGTTAGGGATATTTTGAGAGACACATGATTAACCCCTCCTCCATGATTTTTGATTGTATCATTAATGGGTTGACCTTTGTACGGTTGGTTATAATTAGTGGATCAATCTGTTTAAATTAAGAGGTTTTCAGACACCCCGGGGTTTGTCCGGGATTATTCATTTGTTTCTGCTGCGTAATTATTTAGTTAATTAATTAATTTTAAATTGGTCGATGATTAATCCTGGGAACGTCGCGAATTTATTGACCGGTGAGGACCATCTTCGGGGACTGTCGCGAGCTCGAGACCGGGGCGTGACAGTGTATACTTGTTTCACCCAATTTACGGTAGAAGCAACTCTGCCCACAGGAAAATAATTGGTACTCCCAAAAGCAATATACCGATTTTATTTATATACGAGCGAGATGCACAACAATTGATTCCTTATATCATCAATTTTCATGTCATTGATATAGTGCAAGCATACTCGATTTGAAGTCGTGATGAGAGGCATGCGAGTCATTTCTCTTCACATTTTTGGTAATATGCTTTTCTTAGGGTGGATATCAATTTTGTCCTGGCTGGGCTCAGCATATTGATTAGGATTGGCTTTGCTGAAAATTAGTGGGACACTTTAATAATATCATAATATGAAATAATTATTTTCCTACTTGGAAGAAGAGTATTAGATAATTAGTGCATAATTACAACAGGGCAAGATTTTCTTTAGATTGAGAGCGTAGCACGTTTTCATAGGTCTACCGATCATTTATATAAAGTTTTAATTTGCAATATGCAATTTTGACTTAACAACGGTGGAGACAAGTAGGGTTTATTTAACTTTCTCCAATTTTACATGGATCTTCATTGAAAAATAGCAATATAGTCATCATGCATCAAATTTTTCCACATAAACGTACCTCGCAAACATTATTACGCTTGTCAAATGTCACATATGATATTCTAAAATTGAAACTGGACAGACTCGAAAAATATGGTAAGTTTGAAGCAATGGTGCCACTTTGAGGAATTTTATGGATTGAAACACATGTGTACAAGCAGTATCAGTTTGGGATTTTCATTTTACTAACCTTAATAGTGTAGACATATTCTCTCTCGTCTTCTCATCCTTTTCAAGAGTCGAGTCCCATTTGATTGGGCAAGTGAAAATACCAAGTGATTTCTGCCGAGACCATTTGGTAAAGTAAAGTTCATTCTATGATAGCCTTTACATTCTTCATGGGGTTGCGCTGACGTTCGCTTTCTTTCTCACTTTCCATCCCATCAGAGCGACCCTTCTTTTAAGTCTTGTGTGTGTGGATATTTTTTTGGAGGGGAGGGAAGGAGGAAAGTTCCGAAAGGAACACAGGGGAAAGACACCTAGGTTCCGGGAAAATGCGCACGATCATTTTCGAATAGTGGCTCTAGTATTAGCTTCCGCGGTTTACGCGCAAATAAGACGAAAGTAAAAATATAAACTCCGACGAATAGTTGTGGACGCCGGCACAGTTTTACCTGTTTGGATGGCGCCTGTGCGTGTGGGGCTCCTTCTGATCTACGTCTGACTTTCTTTGGCCTTCTTTCCATTGCGTAAGCCGTACTCGACGAACAAATTGATATATAGATGAGAGCTAGAGCTTGGAACCCCGATCGGAAGCACATCATTCATCAGCTCTTTCAATGGCTGCTTCTTCGAATCTGAATAGGAATTACCATGTGTTCCTCTTCACCGCCACCACCGCCATAAATATTCACTAGGTGATAAATATTCACCGCAGCCACCATTTATCATCCAGAACTAATCCATTTAATATGAGTTCATCCCACGTATAATTTACCGCTCATGGTCCAATTCCAAAATCATAGCATCGCCTCCCTCCCTTTATACTTCATAAAGAATGATAAAGAGCTACTAATGCTAGAGACCTCCTGAGGACATCACCCCATAAAAGGCATACACTTCGTTTCACATCTTATTACAATAGAAGCAACTCCGCCCACAGGAAAATGATTAATACTCCTTAAAAATTATATACTCATTTTATTAAGACATCAAACCATTCCATTTTCTCAGCCTTTGATTATTTTCGTAATTTAGTTTGAATTAATCTACAGATCGATGAATATATAAATATATATGTATGTATATGAGCAAGATGCACAATAGTCGATTTCTTTCTTATATCAAGCACAAGCATACTCAATTTGAGGTCGTGGAGAGAGACGTGCGAGTTAAGACCTTCAAATTTTTTTAGATCAATTTTCCCCTAGCTGGGCTCAGCACATTGATCGGGATTGGCTTTATTGGAAATTAGCAGGACACTTTAATAATATGAAATAATTGTTTTCCTACGTGGAAGGAGAGTATTAGGCAATTAGTGCATAGTTAGAACTAGGGGTGTGCATGGTCCGGGTTGGGCCGGTCCCGTGCTCAACCCGAGGATCAACCCGCACAGTGTCGGTCCTCAATTTTTGGGACCATGGACCGACCCGTCAAACTTGGGAACGTGGACCGGACCGAACCTATTGGTCCGGTCCAGTCTTAGGGTCAACCCGGGACCGTTAAATTTTTCGTATAAGCGTCACACATTAAGCCATAGTGTATTCCAACAAAACTATCATTGAGTGCAGCCATAATGTATTCTACATAATTGAGCCTCCAACACATGAACACAAGAGAATAATACATGAGGCATTGCACAAGAGAATAACACGTGCAAAGTTTGCACATGGAGGCATTGCACGAAAGAAACAATATTATTCAAGAGCGAAGCAATAAGCATTGCATATTATTGACCCAAGAACCACCCAAAGCTCGCTCGCACCACATACGGATTCCAAACTCGTCGGGGGAGCAGCGGGTGTCGGGCAAGCGAGCGGCGTCAGTGGGTGAGCAGTGGGTGAGTGACGGGTGAGCCAACATGCCGAACAGCGAGCAAGTGAGTAGTGGCGACTGATGGGATTGAGATCTCAACAAATTAGGGCAAAAGGCTCAAGCTCGACGAAGAGAAGAAAAGAAGTGAAGAACAGAACCATCTGTGGAGTTAGTCTAAGGCTCTCGCTTGCGAGTTTTGGGAGGACACTTAATCCACACGTAGGGCAGCTTAGGCCTGTGGCTATGGCCCGTGGATTTGGGCTTGGGAAGAATGAATTGAACTAGGAATTGAGGAAAGCATAAGGCTAAAATGTACTTGTAAAAAATGTTTATATTCACTATTTATATATAATATATATGTTGGGTTGGTCCGGGATGGACCGACCCGACCTCCTAGAACCGAGGACCAACCCGTACAGTACCGGATTAGAGATTTCAGGACCGAGGATCGACCCGTTCGTCTCAAAAACCCGACTAGGATCGGCCGGGTTGGGCCGGTCCAAGGTCGACCTTGGACTGTTGCTCACCCCTAGTTAGAACGGGGCAAGATTTTTTGTAGACTGAGAGCCCATAACATTTTCATAGGCCTACTGATCAGTTTATAGAAGTTCTAATTTGCAATATGCAGTTTTGACTTAACAACAGTAGAGACAAGTAGGGTTAATTTAGATTTCTCTAATTTTTTATGGATCTCCATTGGAAAATAGCCATATGGTCATCATGCATAAAAATGTTCCCTATCAACGTATCTCGCAATCACCATTAGTCTCGTCAACCGTTACATATGATATTTTAATGGCGAAATTGGAGGAAATCGAAATAGATGGAAAACTTGAAGCAACATTGCCACTTTGAGGAATTTTATGGATCAAAACATCATTCAGGTACACATGTTCAAGTAGTATTAGTTTGCGATATTCATTATAATAATCCTAATATTGTATCTCTCTCTTCTTCTCATCCCTTTCAAGAGTCGAGTCCCATTCCATTGGGCAAGTGAAATTAACAAGTGATTTCCTCCGAGACTATTTGGTAAAGTCAAGTTCATGATAGGATTGCGTTTACATTCTTCATTGACTTGCGCTAAAGTTCACTCTCTTTTTCACTTTCCATCCCAATGGCGCGACCCATCTTTCAAGCCCTTGTCGGCCTCAAGTCGTCGCCTACTCAGAACGCCAAATTCAAGGAGGTAGAAGCGACATTGCCAATTACTTTCTGCACTCAGGAAATTTCCCAGAACTGGTGTGTGTGGATATTCACTTGGAGGGGAGGGGAGTAGGAAAGTTCCGAAAGGAACACCGGAGAAAGGAACATAAGTTCCGTGAAAATACGCACGATCATTTCGAGCAGTGGCTCTGGTACTAGCTTCCGCGGTTTATGCACAAAGAAGACGAAAGTCAAAAAAGAAACTCTGACAAATGGATGTGGACGCGTGAACGGTCTCCACTTTACCTGTGAGTGATAGTGCTTGTGCCCGTGTGTGTGATAGGGGAGGAAGGAGGAAAGTTCCGAAAGGAGGAAAGGAACGCAGGAGGAAGGAATGCAGGTTCCGGTAAAATGCGCACAATCATTCTCGTATAGCGGCTCTGGTATTACTTCCGCGGTTTACGCGCAAAGAAGACAAAAGTCAAAAAGAAACTCTGACAAATAGATGTGGACGCAGGCAGAGTCTCTACTTTTACCTGTTTGTGATAGTGCCTGTGCATGTGGGGCTCCCTTCTGATTTAAGTCTTACTTTCTTTGGCCTTCTTTCCATTGCGAGTAGTCCTCCACGAACAAACTGATATATAGAGGAGACCTGGCGCTTGGAACCCCCATCGGATAGTGAACACTCTTGAAGCACATCATTCACCAGCTCTTTTAATGGTTGCTTCTTCGAATCTGAACAGGAATTACCATGTGTTCCTCAGTTTCAGAGGCACGGACGTTCGCGATAACTTCCTTAGTCATCTTTATGCAACTCTAGATGAGAAAGGAATACACGCTTTTGTGGATCGCGAGGAGCTCAGGATAGGAAAGCAAATATCAGCGGCGCTCGTGAAGGCGATCGAGGAGTCACGCGTTGCGATCATCATTTTCTCCGAGGACTATGCTTCCTCACCATGGTGTTTGGAAGAGGTTGTGAAGATCATGGAGTGCCATGAGCAAAAGGGCCTGATTGTGTTCCCGGTGTTCTACAAAGTGGAACCAAGAGATGTGAGAGGATGCAGAGAGAGATATGAGACAGCTATGGCTAAGCATGAGTCCAAGTTCGGGAAGGATTCAGAAAAAGTGAGGAGATGGAAGAAGGCTCTCTCTGACGCCGGTAGCTTGTCTGGGTGGAACTCCAACGACAGGTACTCACAAATGTGACGCAGTGCTTAGCCATTGTTAGCTCGTGGTTGTTTTTTAGATATCAAATCTTATGTTCTTGTTTCGATCTTTGGATTAAAGATACAATGTGGAGATATACTAGATAGTGGACACAATAGTAAAAAAAAACTATAAGTTCAAGCTAGCAGATTCTTTGAATTCGATTCTTGCTGGGCAGATAGTGAGAAATTTATCTTAGAAAGTGTAGTTCATGGGACCCGAGTCATTGTTGTCTTCAGATGCGGGTTCTCTGCAATTTTCCTTGCCCATATGGTGGCACAGGTTCACCCAAAGCTGTTATTTCTTTTCGACTTATTATTTGCTAATCTTCTTATTAAATTTTCCTCATTACATTAGAGCTATAATTTCTGCCATGGCTTTAAAATGCTGAAACATTTTTTCTTTCCTTTGAGTGCTTGTCAATGATGAAGCGGAGCTCATTCGACACATTGTAAAGGAACTATCAATTCATCTTGACCGTACACCCTTAGATGTCGCTAAGTATCCGGTTGGAATAGATTCCCGAGTTCAAGAACTTGTATCTTTGTCAGAGAAAGAGTCGGGTGATAATGATGTTCTCATGATAGGTCTATGGGGACCTGGAGGTATAGGCAAGACTACAACTGCTAAAGCTTTATATAATGCTATTGAGAGACAATTTCAGGGTTCTAGTTATTTGGCGTGAGTTAGAGAAACTTCAAACCAAAGCAATGGTCTAGTTGCTTTGCAAGAAAAGCTTCTGTCGCAAATCCTATTTCATAAAACTGTATCAGTCTACAGTGTCGACGGAGGAATTAGTTTGATACCGGAAAAATTACGTTGCAAGAAGGTTCTCCTGGTTCTTGATGATGTTGATCAGTTGGATCAACTGAATGCATTGGCTGGAAAAGGGGATTGGTTTGGTAAAGGAAGCAGAATCATTGTCACTTCGAGAGATAAACATTTGATGACTTCTCATGGCATAAATTGTGTATATGAAGTTCAAAGTTTAGTATACGAAGAAGCACTAGACCTTTTTGACCGGCATGCTTTCCCAAATGGCAAGAGAGCTGAAATAAGAAGGGATCTCATAGATAGAGCACTGCATTATGCTGACGGCCTTCCGTTAGCCCTCGAAGTGTTAGGCTCATTCTTATGTGGAAGGAATGAACTTGCATGGGAAAGTGCGTTAAATAAACTCTCCAAAAGTCCCGACCAGACTATCTATCGAGTTCTTAAGACAAGCTTCGATTGATTGGAGGATAATGAGAGGGAGATCTTCCTCGATATTGCTTGTTTCTTTAAGGGGTGTGGAATAAATTACATTAAGGAAATTCTTGACGCCTGTGATTTCCACACAACCATAGGGGTAGAAATTCTCATAGAGAGGTCCTTGATAAAAAATGAGCACGGGACCCTATAGATGCATGATCTGGTTCTGTTGATGGGTAAGCATATTGTTAATCAGGAATGTCCCGATAATTCTGAAAAACGCAGTAGAATATGGCTTTTTGAAGATTTTATGGACATTCTATACGAAAATACGGTAAAAGTTATTTATTCAATTTTATTATGTCTTTGTTTTCAAGTAACTTTGATTTGGACAGCACGAGGCAAATTTCATTGAAAATTTTGTGTGATGACTAAATTTGCTCTATTATGGTATAGGAGAAGAATGCAGTAAAGGCCATAGTATTGAACCGGCCCGCACCTGAAGAGATAATTATTAATCTTGATGCTTTGGCAAACATGAATTGTTGAGAATGCTCATATTGGATAGGCATATCTGTTCACAACGTACTGTACGTCTTCCTAATGGGCTAAGATGGCTTGAATGGCCCAATGCCCTGGATCTAGAATTTGGTTCTGGTTTAAAGAAACTCGTGAGTCTCGATGTCAGTTACAGTCCTATCAAACAATTAGGAGGTGAACTTCAGGTAAGTCCTTGTGATGATTGGCTTTCCCTTTTTATAGCTAAAAAACTATTTGTATGCCTTAATGACTGCAGTAGCATGTATTTGCAGAATTTTAGAAAGTTGAAGTCCATCAATTTCAGTGGATGCAAGTTCTTGGCTAGTGTTCTAGACCTTTCATCGGCTCCAAATCTCGAGATCTTGGATCTCAATGAGTGCAAAAGCTTAGTGGAGGTTCACCAATCAGTCGGATACCTTGAAAAGCTAAAAAAATTGTCCCTGCGTTGTTGCTCTAATCTTAGTGAATTTCCTAGTACACTCAAGGCAAAACCTCTTAAATGCCTTAATTTCTTTGGTTGTACTAAACTTGAAAAGTTCCCTGATATTTCAGTAAAGATGGAACATCTAGAATCTCTTTGTCTAATGGACTCAGCCATTAAAGAACTCCCTGCATCAATTGAAAATCTCGTTTCCGTGAAGGATATAGAATCAGGGTATTGCAAAAATCTTGCAACGCTTCCATCAAGCATTTATAAGTTGAAAAATCTGAATTCTTTGAATCTCAGTTATTGCTCCAATTTTGTCACGTTTCCAAAGAACTCGAAGGATTCAATTGGCCCCGATGGTGATCTGGGATTTCAAAATCTGGAAGTGCTATGGCTTGATGGCTGCAATCTATCAAACGTGGAGTTCCTCGAGAGTTCTTCTAGTTTTCCCAAATTGAAGAACCTTGGTCTTTCAGGTAACAAGGTTAATCCTCTGTCGACATGGATTGGTAATTATGATTATTGGAAAGGGTTGTTTGCTCTTGAACGCAAGCAATTACAGGAGATTCCTTGGCTTCCATCAAATATAGGCATCACAGAAGCAAATAGTTGTAATTTTCTGCATACACTCCCAGATTCGTCGAGTCTGCCCTCCAACTACCTTGAAGTTGACTCAGCGTCATGGAGCCATTTGGACGATTTGTTACCACCAGAGGTCAGACTCTCTCTCTCTCTCTCTCTCTCTCTCTCTCTAACTTTGAATGCTTGATGTGCGTACTGACTGTATGACAGAAAGTCCCAAAGACGAACAGATTTGAAGTTTGCCTAAGGGGAAGAGAGATGCCAGAATGGATTATCCACTGTAAAGAGGGATTCATATCTTTCATGGTTCCCCGGGATTTGTATGACAAGTTCCTAGGATTAGCACTCTGTGCTGTTCTTAGCCCGGTTAAAGGAAAAGAGTTCATAAGTGGATGGGAATTCGAACTATCTGTGAATGGTAGACGGGTGTTGAACGATAGTATAGGCTACTATCGATTGGAATTCGATAATGTGTGGCTATTATACCTCTCACGCAGTAGTCTGGATGGAGCAGAGGAGCTTATGCGAGACGATTGGAGCCATTTCGAAGTTCACTTCGAATCATGGGGCTCAAGCTTAAAGAAGTGTGGATTCAGTCAAATATGCAAGAATCAGGAGGATGATATGTGGGTCTGTATTCCAACACCATCAGCAGATGCAAACGAAACCGGAAATCTCAAAGAAAGAGACTCAGGAAAAAGAAAATTTTCAGTAGACTCGGAGGAAGAAGATAGTCCAGTGAAATGGGGCTTGACGAAGAAGATGAGACAGTCTTAACAGGGCAAGACTATGGTGTTGGCTGGCAAATCATGCCCGTCTAGTTGGTCCCGACTTGTTGAGGAAGTGACTATGTGATTTTGATTCCAATGCCTCTTGCTTTTCCCTTTCTTGCGTCTCTACTAGAAATTTGAACGTCTGCTCCTTCGATCAGAATTCAAAATCACTATGAAGTAAGGGTTTAGCATCATGCTACCGTCATGATCAAGAAACTTTTTATTTTTTTTCCCTCTATTTCCTTATGATTTGTGATGCGGACTGCCATTAATAAAAAATTAAGTGGATGCTTGTTGAATGGCCATGGTCTGCTAAGTTGCTTCATGTAATTTATCACATGGTCCTTTGTCGCCTCTCTTAATCCTATTAATGATGCCAATACTTCATACTCTAAAATTCTGAGATAGTGAGTTTTGCTTGATCTTGCATAAATCTATATCTTCAAGAAAGATAAATTATCTTATCCAAGATCAAAGGGTCAATACGGGGAAAATTAGTTGATTCCTCTGTTGTAAATGAGCAGATTACATTGGATAGGTGCAAAGGGAGAGCTTTAGCTTTAAAACTTTGCATTTAACCCCGGTTTTTCTCTCTAGCCAAGGTTGACGGGTAACACTAATGCACATGTGATGGCGATATTGGAAGATAACAACTTTATCAACCCCTTGTATACCAAAACTGCTAAAGCGTAAAAGCCGGAGCTTAACCCCGAATTTTGAGTATTTTTAAAGCAAAACATTACATCCAAATCTTTGAAATTGCAGTACCAAACATAAAATTTTTTGCTCAAGAGCCTTTGGATGCCCAAAACAGCTTAATTAAAGATGATTAAATCTTCAAATTTTCAACAGACAAATTGGACGGAATTGAAACAGACAATAAATTTGGAACAATGGTACAACTTTGAAGGGCTTTTTATCAAGTCAAATGATAACTTGGAGTGAAAATGTTCAAAGGGTATCGGTTCAAGATCTTCTATTGTGTCAATCCTAATAATATAAGTGTAGGTTTTTTTTTTTTTTTGTTGTGCTTTCTCTCCTTTTGAAGAGTTGAGTCCCATGTCATTTCAAGCAGCATTTCTAGAATTTCTGTGAAGATGTTGGTGAGTCAAGTTCATACTAGAATTGCTCTTATACACTTCCTGGCCGGCCTGAAGTCGTTTGTTTTAAAGCGCCAAATTCAATAAAGAAGTGATGTCGCCAGTTATCTTTCGAAATCCCACAAGCCTATAGGCTAAACATTAGGGTTAGCATAGTTTTCACACATGTGTCTCCTCACATTACAAGGAGATATGAGATGTCAAATGCTCTTTATTAAATTGTCACTTGCAACCGTTAAGGGTTCAGAATCATATAGAATAACAACAAGCAATGTCTTTTCAATATCTATTTTATTGGATCATAACATGAGTTCATCTCAAATTAAATTCGCCAGACATGACCAAATTTTGATACAAATCATCGCCCCCTTCTCCTCCTCCTCCTCTTTTTCTCCCTAGACAAATGATAGGGAAGAGCTACAAACACCGGCGGACCTTTTTTGCAGTGCCAACTTGTTGAGAACATATACTTCATTTCACAATTTATTGCAATAGAAAGATCATGGGTAATTGTGTTGATTAAGAGCTTATCCCTTATTGCCGAGGTTAAGGGTTCAAAACCCACAGTTGCTACCGTTTTAAGTGAGGGGCCATGGTGTTGGGATCTTATGTTAATCTCCCTCGAGGTATAGGGGCTAGGTTCTTTAGTATCGTCTAGGCACGAGAGGTTCGTGGTGGATTCATTAGTTACCAAAAAGAAAAAACACCGACCACAGGAACTTGAAAGCGACGTGGCAATTCTTTTTGGACATCAAATTATCCCTCGCTATCAGCCTTTCCTAATTCTTGGGATACATTTTGTATTGAGAACATTGAAGAACAAAATCAAAAGGATGACTCAACCTTTGTCCAAAAAATATATATAAATGAAAAAATACAGCACAGAGCGATGTCGAGTGACTTCTCCAGCAAAATCCTAGGCCTACTCGAATCGAAACAATCTCAAGTCAAAATTGGGCCTTTAAGGGCGCGTTTGATAAACATTCTCGTCCCAAAAATAGTTTTTTTCTAGAATTAATTTTTTTGAAAAATGGTTCTTGGATGAATTTTTGGGAAGAGAAACGTGTTTGGTAATTGCACAAAATTTATTGTCCCAATACTAGAAAAAATAAAAGAAATGTGGTGGTCAGCGACTGGCGACCTACAATGGCAACGATCGGCGGCGGGGGCCGATGATCGGCGGCTAACGGTGACGACCGATGGCGGGCGGCGACTGTGGTCAATGACCGGTGGCGAGTGGCAACGGTGGTCAATGACCGTTGATCGGCGGCTGATGGCGATGACCGGCGGCGGGCAGCAACGGTGGCTGGTGACTGACGGTGGCGGCCAGTGACGGCTACCGGCGGCGACGGCTACCGGCGGCAGCGGCTACCAGCGGCAGCGGCAACAAATAAAAATGAAATATAAAAAAATTAGCTTATTAATTGGTACTGTATATTCTTGTCCCAAAAATTGAGAACCAAAAAATTTTTTGTTCTCATTTCTCGTCCCAAATCCATCCCCAGCCATTTTTTCATCCTGGGAACAGAATGAGAATGAGAATTTGCCAAACAGGTTTCTCGTCCCAAACTCGTCCGGGGACGGGAAACTGAGAATGAGAATGGTTACCAAACGTGCCCTAAGACCAGAATGATGGGCCAATATTTCATGAACTTTTTTCTTTGCTACCTTTCGAAGTTTTTGTTCCCCGCATATTCAGATTTTTTCTCCCCTTTTGTTGTTGTAGTTTTACTAACTTCTAAAGAGGCCAAAGAAATTAATCATGTATGATTGTAGTGGACCGTGCATTGGTTCGGATGATTGCACCCTAAGCAAACTGTCTCTAGATGACAAATTACTGTGCGACATATTATGGATGACGTCACATAAGATCTCCTTTCCCCATTTTCTGCGATGAAGTGCGTGAGTATACCCTGAAAAGCATGCAAAGTGACCACTAGTCTTCTGTTTGCTTCCGCCTACGAAGAAGAGACTCAAGCGCCTTACTTTTGTCCAAGAGCATTCACGGCTCACGCCAAAGATCTTTCTTCCCTTTCCGACTTTCCACCCCATCGGCCACCCTTCGTTCGAGTCTTGCCGGCCCCAAGCCGTCGATTTCAAAGTGCAATGTTCAATAAAGTAGAAAATGATAGTGCGAATGCATGTCACTTTCTGAACTCCAGACTTGAAGGCTCGTTACTATATTGTCGGTTCCAAAATTTTTAAGATTCCGAATCATGCTCACCGGTAGTGTCTTTATCAGATCGGAGCACGTGTTCATCACGCGTTCAATTTGCCGGACACGACCAAAATCATAGCACCATCCTCTTCTCTCCTTCCTGACCATCAATTCAATTATTAAGAGTTCTGTATCATGTTCACCGATGGTGTCTTTTTCGAATATATGATTATTAATCATATCGTAGCACGGGTTCGTTTCTGCCTCATCAATGATGGAAAAGAGTTAGCAATATCAACCACCCTCTTCTTCTAAGCGTGGCAAATATTAGAATGTTATCATGACGAGAGCAACACCGCCCACGGGAAATAATTTTTGTGCTCCTCGAAATGATATGTTCATGCTACAGAGACATCGAATCATCTCGGCCCATCTTGCTATAGTGTATCAGAACAACAAGATTCACAGATCATATCATGTCAAGTCATAAAGTTAGAAGAATGTGCACAAAAATGCCCCTTAGCGTTATCGGAAATATTAACATGCAACATCAAGTGAAGTATGAGTTTCATATAAATGCATATAGAAAATCATTTTGAACAGTTTCGATAGGTATAGGAAAGTGACATTATAGTAGCCACCAATAAAAGTAACAAAATATCCAAAACCCACATTGGACATTTGCCTTCCCTGATACTTCTGATTTGTCTTGAACTGACACCGTTCAAGAACAAAATCGGAAGTACGGCTCAACCTTTGCAGAAATGCCATGCAAAATCCCAAAAGGGCGAAGCACTGTTGGGTGACTTCTCGAGCAAAACCTCTGGCCGACCCCAATTGAAACAATCCCCAGTTAATTCAAATTAAATGGGCCGATTCTCTTGCTGATCCTCTCCCTTAATTCGAACGTTACTTGAAGTTAGAATTATCGAATCCCAAAGTTTATTATTGTTTTTAAATTAACAAATTGCTTTCACTATCTTTTTTATAGTCTCAACTAATGTCGGAAGGGTACTTCGACCCTTATGTCGTTCGCAGTAAAACTCTTAAAATTCTTGTCAAAGGAATTCATTTTTGCTCTATAAGAATTTAGTTTGCTTACAGATCATTTGAAAATATTCATTTTGTTCGTCACTACAAAACATGGAAATCAGATAATTTCCTGTAGATTCAATCCCCAACTCTTCTCTCGATAAACAAATGGGACTGCATTAAGGAGTCTAGACCACTTCTGGGTGGTGAGCGTGACTGTTTCAACAATGCGGTTGATGCAGAGGGAGATCATCCTTTCAATCACGCTGAACATGAGTGCTCAGATTCCCTTATTCCTGTGAGAAGCTGAATTGGACTGAAAAAAGCTACCGAGATCTCGACAAAATAGGTGTCTTAGTTCTACACCTGCAGTGTTACTAAATGAAGTGGGTAAAGGTCGTGCATTTCATGTCATCTAGAGTTTTCGGCTCGATGCCCCTGCCAGTGTGAGCTTGTTCTACTTTTTATAATAATAATAAGAAAACCAGTTGTTGTGGCTTCTACAGCATCTCTGATAAAAAAAAATTATGGCTTGTGAAAATCCATCCGCTTAGTGAGTGTCCTTGCTCGTCAGGAGATTTATCTAATATCAATGAAGAATGCAATAGTTGATGAACATCTATCGGGTGTTCATCCTACAAGTTAATTTGCGTGGGAAAAAAGGACGCTGCATTACCTAACGTAGAGAGTGCATGGGGCAATGAATTGCAACTTAAATTACATGCCTGCAAGGCAAAGACCCTTAAGGCTCCATACATACATCTGTATAATTACAGAATACATACAAACGTAAGTAAAATCTAGTCTAATCTCAAGGATTGCAGAGCCAGTCTTGAATTGCCAACCACAATGCGTGGGTGAGAGTAAGATGCAAATGACTAAGCTTCAAGTTGGTCATCGGCGAAGCATCGTGGCTGCTCTCCAACCATTCACGCAAAGCTTCTCTTTCATAAGTGAAACCGTCCGCTGCAATCTGAGGGTCATGCATTATTTCCTGAAAGCAACCACTGAGCAGGTAAGCCACAACCTGACACTCAAAAGACATGCCAAGGATCATGATCAACTAGCACATCTCAAGCTCACACTTCAGTGGAGAACAACAAAAGCTCTGCTCAACCAAAATACATTCTAGTTTAATCTCTCAATTTGAAAAATCAGGCTGAGGCAAATGGTGACACCGATACAAAGTTCAAGCCACTCGGTGTCTAGATAAGCTCAACTATGCCATTCCTGAAGCCCAAACAACAGGGGTCCCTAAAAATGGGAAACAAAATGCTGAGAAGAGGTCCATGTTGAAACTAACCCAAATTTCCTAAACTAAAAACAAGACAGAATCTTAAGAGAAGAGATGGTCCGCCAAGATGCTGACACAAACTCAGCAATTCACCGAAGAGTATAACTCACCTGAAGGATGGGGCACGAGAAAAGTGAGGGCACTGGTCGCTCTTCAAAGATATGCAGCTGCTCCAATTCCTCACAAACGTAGGTGTTAATTTGGGCAGATTCCTATCATTAGAATCACAGCATTGAAGACCCAAGTCCACTAATCGCTGAGCTACAAAAGATGGCCACTGTGCAGATGATTGATCCAAAACCAACTCCAGTTTGTTCAATAATACTGCTTTACGCACCTCACTGACTAACCCAGTAGGTGGTAGTATTCCAGTGAGTAACTGTAGGATGAGCAGACCAAATGAGTAAACGTCGGATTTGGGTGTCAAGTTTCCATCTCTGTAGAACTCTGGATCTGTATGAGGAAAAGCACGCTTTGGCTCTGTGATTCGGTGGAAACTTGGGCAGCGAAGAGTGTCCTCCACGAGAAGCCTACAAATCCCGAAATCACACATCTTGCAGCTAAGATCAGAATCAAGGACATTTTCAGGTTTCAGATCACCATGAACAATCCTTTCAGGTTTAGAAGAGTGCAAGAAGCAAAGAGCACACCTTAACAAAAAAAAAAAGCAAAGAGCACTCGAGTTCCGAGCAATGATTCGAACTCGAGCATCCCATATTAAGGGAGAACTGTTGCCCTTCTGGAAAAGGCAATCTTAGAGGCTTCCATTAGGGAGGTACTCATGTACGAGAGACCAGGCTTCTGGGCATGCACCAAGCAAGGTAATAAGACGTGGATGCTGCAGTTTACTGAGAACTTGAGCCTGCACCATCCAAACAAAACTTGGTAAATTGGTACATGACACAAGGCTGTAATAAATCTAGTAAAGAAAATGGAAGCATATACTATGTCAGTATAGCTATGGATAAGACAGACGAGAAAGATAAACGTGGTAAGCACTCCAAGAATGCACACAGCTTTAGAAGTGAAATAAGCCTTTTAAAGAGCATTAAAAAAAATATAGGACAGAGTGCATAAGATTCCCCTAAAGGCTTAGTATAACAGCCAAATCTAATCTCATAAACCCCATGCCCCCTCTCCCAAAATAAAAGAATATAAAGAGTTCATTAGACAAAGACATGCTTGAATTGTTGCAATGTTTTATCATGTACAAAAACCTCTAATTACAAATCCAGGCATAATGTTTACCATGAACACCACCAAGGAATCAATATTTTATTAACTTAAAGGGAGTGGGCACTTTTGAGGTTCAATGAGTAGAGTTATCAAGACAACATGATCAGAGATACGGTTGAAATTTGGACAAGCTAGTAAAGTCTCCAGTATAAACACAAACTATTAGGCACTTCAAAGGAAACAACTGCTAGTATTACACATATCCGAATGCATAAACTGAACAGGAAACTTAAAAAGAAAAGGCTGCAGAATGAAAGCATGAGAATATCTCAATACTATAGATATTCGAACAGCAGAGTGCTTGTGTGCATGCACATGCACAAGAACATGCGTGCGCGCGCGCGTGCGAAAGAGAAAGAGAGATGAGTACCTCTTCCCTTGCATGTTATGAGTTGCAGCTTTTTAGCACAACAGTTCTACCCAGCATTTCCCCCTTGTATACACAACCATATCCACTCTGCCCAATTTTGAAACTTTCAGAGAAATCACATGTTGCGCATCGGACTTCTGATTATGAATATCCAGCAAAACTAGACATATCTTCATTAAGACCACCAACAAACCCAATACATCTTGCAGCTCCAGTTTTCCCCTGCCCTTTCGACCATTCAAGCCAACTAACAGCTTCCGGTTGGTGTCTCTGAATCTTCTGCTTTTCCTGCCTAAGGTTAGAAATTGATGCTCCAATGACATGTAACTCTGCAGCCGCTTCATCATGCCTATGGCTGGCTTCTTGAGCACGACTGTCTGGAAGAGCAACATTTCTTATGGTCTTCTGGAGCTTTTAAACTATCTCTTCTCTCTCTTTCAAGAGCTGCTGCTGCTTCTGCATCACAGTTCTTATTGCATCCTCAGCTTCATTTCTAATTTTAGCCTCATGTGCATATGCAGACTCAATTACTTTCACCTAAATAAAACAGGCAGAGTTTTTCTCACCATCTCTTCACGTGATAAATCAGTAATAGCATACAATAAGTAAAGTGAGTTGGACTTCTTATGCTAATACGACCAAACAAATGAATACCAAAATTATTGGCCGTGCGTTTGTGAAAACATTCATAGAATGATAGAACATAACTGTCTGAGGAAAAACCAATAACCATTATCTTTAAACACCACAAAATTATCTGCACAAAAGACATCTACATATTTATATCAGAAATTACCCCATTTTCCTCTCACTGCTTCCCAATTCAGACAATAAATGATTTTTTTGCTTGAATCGAGCCAGATATTCCCAAAATCCAAAATGATAATCAAAGCAGAGAAAATGAACACTGACAGCTAAACAGGGGGCAAAAAACAAAAGAAAAAAGATAGGTTGACGGGAAGGTTATAAGCACCTTGCTGATCACTTCGATAGCTTCTGTTTCCAACTTTTTGTGCTTCATTAACTCCCGCAGTGCTTCCCTCTTCATTGCCTCAACTTGCATCCATGATTCTTGAAACTCATTATGCAAAATCTCTTCATTGGCCTTCATATCAGAATCTAAAGAAACACTTCTTTCAGAATATGAATATCCAGAGCAACTGCTAGTACTTGTAGGACTAAACAAACTGCCAGAATGTTGGGGAAGATATCTGCTGGGAGAACCAGTCAAAGCCACTTGTGGAGAAACTGATTCATCTAGAAGCCAGTCTGTAACTTTGCTGCAACTACCACTAGAACTAGATGTGCAACGAGGACTTTCTGGAATTGCCGATACCAATGGTCTTACACTTTCTTGTGATGGTTCACAACTTATTACTCCAGCAGATGTTTGTGGTTGACTTAAAGAGTCCAAGGGAATGGGGCCTTCAAAGGCATCTCTAGTCCATATGCATTTACCTTAGTTGACAAATAATATCTCACAGAAAGCAGGTGCATTTTTTGCAGCATAATTCACTTTGCTGGAGCTCTTTTTTTACCTTCATACAACTGCATCAAAACCATGTAGGAGGTACGACATTAGGATAAACAATTGGCAAGATAAGGACACATTACGTAGCCAAGTTCTTGACTCACAACAGAAAGCACATCATACAATGCATGTCAATTAGGGTCATCACTATCTTTTGAGAGTTAACAATCGCTCTTTTAAAAGACTTTGCGTCGCTTGGTTCATATGGAAACTGAGCATGGTCGTCTAGCATTTGAGTACGATACCACAGGAAAAACTCTATTAACTCTTGAGATATATCACTTAAACAAGAAGTCACAGCTCAATTTGCTTTCATGAACAACAATAAGATTTAAGGGACCACTTACTTTTCTGATACAGCCCCCATAACAAGCCTCCTAATGCCATAATTGACAACCATCTCAACAATGCCCTTTTGGACCTGCGCTGCTTCAGTGCTCAGAACACTGGCTTTCACCTAGAAAGGACATGATAACTTACATTAGATTAGTAAAAGAAAGTAGAAAAGTCAAGAACTTCATGCCATTTATGTGGATAGTTAACACCTACTTCAACAATCACTCGAAACAGATAAGAGGAAAGCATCATGAAAGATCGTCACATCACTCTAATAAGATTTCTATTAACTCCAAGTATAGGTGGACCACAACCGTAATTTAAATAACTCGATAATTTTTTAAGACAAGGAACAGAAGATTTCTCTTTCATTTCTGCTTTTCAACCTTTTCAAGTGTGGAGCAGAGGGCCAGATATTCAAGTTGAAAACTCTACCTAATTCAAGAACTTGGGTTTTGATATCGCAAATAATCTTCTACTCATAAGAAAAAGAAAGATTGGCTAATTTGGATAATCTAAATACAGGAACTATATTTCTTACTCAACAAGTTTAATTAGCTCAAAAACAACAAATGATGAATAGCGAGCAAGCAGATTGACTTTTTTCCTCCAATAAGGTAAAGGGGGCATCTATTGCACTTATATATAACCTAACCTTTGATAGCTTCTCCAAATCTGCAAGTCAACTGCTCCAGGGCACCTGGCAATAAAGGAGATGTGCTCATATGCTGAAATCAGGCGATCCAGGCTACCCGGTCAAATAAAGAAATTAGAACTTTGATTTTGGCCAGAAAAGTCATTCGCTGTTGCCAGGACTTACATTTGTCAATGAGAATAATCTCCAAAAGAAAGCGGGTTAATACCTCGAAAAACCCCATCACTGTGACATATTTACCCTCAACTATTTTTTGTGACATGAAAAATCCCAAATTTTACCCATTGTAACACATTTACTCCGAACTTTCTTTTGTGACACTAAAAATCCCAAATTATATGTTTTGTGACACAAATACCCTACAATTTTTTTTCCTTTTTTTCTTCTATTTTTTTTCTCTATATTTGGCTGGCGAAGGCGGCGGGGCGGCGGCGGCCCCACTAGCCCTCGCCGCCTTCGCCCATGGCCAGCGAGGCCCGGGTGAGGGCTCAAGGTCTGTGATGCCTCGTGCTCAGATCATCTGCGGTTTTGTGTCCCTCCCGTGCGGCGGTGCTCCGTTCGCGTTTGATCACGCTTTGAACGTTAAAAAGGGTGGGTGCTTGAAGCTGTCTTCGCTTGATTTCACGTTGGCTTTTGGGACTTTGAGGGAAGTGATTATCCCGTTTAATTCGCCATCCTCAAGCGCCCTGCCACGCCACATCAAAGATTCAAAGTTTTGAGCTGAAATGCTTCTCACTTTGCATCCCACCTCATCCGCACGCAAGCTCCTCATCCCCTATTTTTCGTTCGTCTTCTGAAACTCACAACAAGACCACCAAACCAGCCAGGTGAGGCCGCAAAACCAAAGCCTCCACTCCCTCCTTCAGAAAACCAGCTCCGACCCCTCTCTTGTCCAGTCACAAGCCCCGCCCTAGAACCAAACTCCTAGCGCTCGATCAAGTAGTCATCGACCTCAAAGCCTCGAAAGCCAATGGCGTCACCATCAACGTCGGGATCTTCGCTTATGTTCGCATTCCAAACACCGCTTGGAACTCGCTTATCCCCAGCCAGCTGCCGTGTTCTACAAGAGGGCGGCGAGCTTCGGCGGCCGGCGGAGCTCGCTAGCCAAGTATAGAAATACAAAAGAGAAGAGAAAAATGAAAAAAAAAATAGGGTAGATGTGTCAAAACATAAACTTTGGGGTTTTTGGTGTTACAAAAGAAAGTTAGAGTAAATGTGTCACAATGAGTATGTTAGAAAAAAAAGTTCAGGATAAATGTGTCACAATGGGTAAAGTTTGGGGTCTCAGGGTAAATGTGTCACAGTGGGTAAAGTTTGGGGTTTTTCGTGTCACAAAAAAAAGTTCAAGGTAAATGTGTCATAGTGGGTAAAGTTTGGAGTTTTTCGTGTCACAAAAAAAAGTTTAAGGTAAATGTGTCACAGTGAATAAAGTTTGAGATTTTTCGTGATATTAACCCAAAGAAAACTTGCAAGACAGTGCATAAGACGTGGCAACAAGAAGCCATGAGCTCTGGAGTGTGTCGCTGGTAAGAAGGCGTGCCAATGTAACGGCGTTCTGGTGAGAGACGGAAGGGATCCTTGATCTGACAGGGCGGTGAGGGCCGCCACGTGTTGCATATTGAGTGGACTGACTCGTCGTTGACTCACCCATTGCGTAAGCCGTACTCCACGATCAAATTGATATATAGAGGAGAGCTAGAGCTTGGAGCCCTAATCGGAAAGTAACCGTTCTTGAAGCGCATCATTCACCAGCTCTTGTGATGGCTGCTTCTTCGAATCTGGACAGGAATTACCATGTGTTCCTCTGTTTGAGTGGACTGACTCGCCGCTAACGTGGAGAGCCAGTCCCACCCTTTGCGAAAGCCGTACTCCACGAACAAATTGATATACAGAGGAGAGCTGGAGCTTGGAGCCTAATCGGAAAGTAAAAGTTCTTGAAGCACATCATTCACCAGCTCTTTTGATGGCTTCTTCTTTGAATCAGAATAGGAATTACCAGGTGTTCCTCAGTTTCAGAGGCACAATCGTTCGCAAGAACTTCCTCAGCCATCTCTACGCAGCTCTGGACGAGAAAGGAATACACACTTTTGTGGATAGCGAGGAGCTCAGGATAGGAGAGCAAATATCGGCGGCGATCGTGAGGGCAATCGAGGAATCGCGCGTAGTGATCATCATTTTCTCCGAGGACTATGCTTCCTCCCCGTGGTGTTTGGAAGAGGTCGTGAAGATCATGGAGTGCCATGAGCAAAAGGGCCTGATTGTGTTCCCTGTGTTCTACAAAATGGAACCGAGAGAAGTTAGAGGAGGTAGAGAGAGTTATGGGAGAGCTATGGCTAATCACGAGTCCAAGTTTGGGAAGGATTCGGAGAAAGTGAGGAGATGGAAGAAGGCTCTCTTTGACGCCGGTAGCTTGTTCGGGTTGAACTCCAATGACTGGTACGCCCAAATGTGATGCAGTGCTTGGCCTTTGTTAGCTTGTGGTTATCTTTTCTTGCTGGATAGATAGTGAGAAATTTATCTCAGAATCAGTGGAGTTCATAGTACCCAAGTCATTGTTGTCTTCAGATGCGGGTTCTCTGCAATTTCCTTTGCGCGGATGTTGGCGCAGGTTCACCCAAATCTATTATTTCTTTGGGTCTTATTATTATTTGCTAATATTCTTATGAAATTTTCCTTGTTACGTTATAGCTATAATTTCTGCCATGGCTTTAAAATTTTCAAAACATTTTTTTCTTTTCTTTGAGTGCTTATTAGTGATGAAGCAGTGCTTATCCAGCACATTGTAAAGGAACTATCAATTCATCTCGACCGAACACTCTTGGATGTCGCTAAGTATCCGGTTGGAATAGATTCCCGAGTTCAAGAACTTATATCTTTATCAGAGAAAGAGGCAGGTGATGATGATGTTCTCATGATAGGTCTATGGGGGCCTAGAGGCATAGGCAAGACGACGATTGCTATAGCTTTACATAATGTTATTGGGAGACAATTTCAGGGTTCTAGTTTTTTGGCGCGAGTTAGAGAAACTTCGAACCAAATCAATGGTTTAGTCACTTTGCAAGAACAACTTCTATCGGACATCCTATTCCATAAAACTGTAATGGTCTACAGTGTTGATGGAGGAATTAATTTGATACGGGAAAGATTATGTTGCAAGAAGGTTCTCCTGGTTCTTGATGATGTTGATCAGATGGCTCAGTTGAATGCATTAGCTAGAAAAATGGAGTTGGTTTGGTAAAAGAAGTAGAATCATTGTCACTTCGAGAGATAAACATTTGCTGACTTCTCATAAATTGTGTGTATGGAGTTCAAAGTTTAGGATACAAAGAAGCATTGGCCCTTTTTGGTCAGCATGCTTTTCCAAATGGCAAGAGAGTTGAAATAAGAAATGATCTCATAAATAGAGCACTGCATTATGCTAACTGCCTTCCATTAGCCCTTGAAGTGTTGGGCTCATTCTTATGTGGAAGGAATGAATCCGCATGGGAAAGTGTGTTGGATAAACTCTCCAAAAGTCCCGACTAGACTATCTATCATGTTCTCAAGACAAGCTATGATGGATTGGAGGACAACGAGAGGGAGATTTTCCTCGATGTTGCTTGTTTCTTTAAGGGAAAACGTAAAGAAAACATTGAGAAAGTTATTGACAGTTGTGATTTTGACACAACCATAAGGGGTAGAAATTCTCATGGAGAGATCCTTGATAAAAATTGAGAATGGGACCCTATAGATGCATGATCTGGTTCAGTTGATGGGTAAGCATATTGTTAATCAAGAATGTCCTGATAATCCTGGAAAATGCAGTAGAATATGGCTTTTTGAAGATTTTATGGATGTTCTATACGAAAATATGGTAAAAGTTATTTATTCAATTTTACTGTCTTTATTTTTAAGTAACTTTGATTTGGACAACACGAGGCAAATTTCAATGAAAATTTTGTGTGACGACTAAATTTGCTCTATTATTGTATAGAAGAAGAATGCAATAAAGGCCATAGTATTGAATCGGCCCGCACCTGAAGAGATAACTATTAGTCTTGATGCTTTGGCAAACATGAAATTGTTGAGAATGCTCATCTTGGATATGCATATCTCTTCACAACGTCCTATACGTCTTCCTAATGGGCAAAGATGGCTTGAATGGCCCAATGCCCCGGATCTAGAATTTGGCTCTGGTCCAAAGAAACTCGTGAGTCTTGATGTCAGTTACAGTCCTATCAAACAATTAGGAGGTGAATTTCAAGTAAGCCCTTGTGATGATTAGCTTTCCCTTTTTATAGCTAAAAAACTATTTGTATGCCTTAATGACTGCACTAGCGTGCTTTTGCAGAATTTTCAAAAGTTGAAGTCCATCAATTTCAGTGAATGCAATTTCTTGGCTAGTGTTCCAAACCTTTCATCGGCTCCAAATCTCGAAATCTTTGATCTCGATGAGTGCAAAAGCTTAGTGGAGGTTCACCAATCGGTCGGATACCTTGAAAAGCTAAAAAATTTGTCGCTGCGTCACTGCTCTAATCTTAGTGAATTTCCTAGTACACTCAAGGCAAAACCTCTTGAAGAACTTGATCTCTTTCGTTGTATTAAACTTGAATAAGTTCCCTGATATTTCAATAAAGATGGAACATCTAGAATCTCTTCTTCTAACAGGATCAACCATTAAAGAACTCCCTACATCAATCGAAATCTTGTTTCCGTGAAGGATATAAATTTAGGATCTTGTAGAAATCTCGTAATGCTTCCATCAAGCATTTATAAGTTGAAAAATCTGAAAATTTTGAATCTTGTTTACTGCTCTAATTTTGTCACGTTTCCAAAGAACTCGAAGGATTCAATTAACCCCTATGGTGATCTGGGATTCCAAAATCTGGAAATGCTGCTACTTGATGGCTGCAATCTATCAGACGTGGAGTTCCTCGAGAGTTCTAGTTTTCCCAAATTGGCGGACCTATGTCTTTCAGGTAACAAGTTTAATCATATGCCGACATGGATAAGCAATTATGATTGTTGAAAAGGCTTGTTTGCTCTTGAACGCAAGCAATTCCAAGAGATTACTCCGCTTCCATCAAATATGGGCATCACAGAAGCGAATAGTTGTAATTTTCTGCATAAACTCCCAGATTCGTCGAGTCTGCCCGCCGACTGCCTTGAAGTTGACTCGTCGTCATGGTGCAATGTGGCCGATGTGTCACCACTTGAGGTCAAACTCTCTTTCTCTCTCTCTAACTAACTTTGAATGCTTGATGTGCGTACTGACTGTATGACAGAAAGTCCCAAAGACGAAGAGATTTAAAATTTGCTTACGTGGAGGAGAGATGCCAGAATGGATTCTCCACTGTAAAGAGGGATCCATATCTTCATGGTTCCCCGAGACTTGTATGACAAGTTCCTAGGACTAGCACTCTGTGCTGTTCTTTGCCCGAAGGAAGGAAAAGAGCCATATGCGGATGGGGGTTCGAACTATCTGTGAATGGTGGACGGGTGTTGAACGATGGGATAGGCTCCCATCAGTTGGAATCCGATCATGTGTGGCTATTTTACCTCTCACGCAGTAGTCTGGATGGAGTAGAGGAGCTTATGCGAGACAATTGGAGCCATTTCCAAGTTCACTTCAACCAATGGGACTCAATCTTAAAGAAGTGTGGATTCCGTCTAATATGCGAGAAAGAGGAGGATGATCTGAGAGTCTGTACTCCAACACCATCAGCAGATGCAAACGAAACTGGAAATCTCAAAGAAAGAGACTCAGGAAAAAGACAATTTGCAGTTGACTCGGAGGAAGAAGATAGTCCAGTGAAACGGGACTGGATAAAGAAGATGAGATGGTCTTAACAGGGCAAGTCTATGGGGTTCAGCTCGCACCAACCATGATAACAGATGTTGGTTCGCAAAACATGCCTGTCGAGCTGGTCCTACTTGTTGAGGAAGTGACTATATGATTTTGATTCCAATGTCTCTTGCTTTTCCCATTTCTGCGTCTCTACTAGAAATTTGAACATGTCTGCTCCTTCGATCAAAACTCAAAATCACTATGAAGTAGTGGTTTTAGCATCATGCTACCGTCATGATCGAGAAACTTGACTCAAAATCACTTGGTGTCGCACGATCCCAAGTGGCACGACACCAAGGCTGCTAACGCGAAGCTTGACTCTCGAATCCTTGGTGTGCTAAATCTGGTAGTTAGCTTTCCCGGTTCAATGCAACCCTCGGTGAAGCTTTGCCGGCATCCCCTAACCGTCGTCAAAGTTGCGCCCGCATCCCTCAGCCTCCTGTACGAAGCTTCCTGGCCACGATCAACCAAGGTTTTTCTCTCTAGCCAAGGTTGACGGGTAACACTAATGCTCTTGTGATGGCAATATTGGAAGATAACAACTTTATCAACCCCTTGTATACCAAAAGTGCTAAAGCGTAAAAGCTGGAGCTTACCCCCGAATTTTGAGTATTTTTAAAGCAAAAATTTACATCCGAGTCTTTGAAGTTGCAGTACCAAACATAAATTTTTTTGCTCAAGAGCCTTTGGATGCCCAAAACAGCTTAATTCAAGATGATTGAATCCTCAAATTTTCAACAGAAAAATTCGACGGGATTGAAACAGACAATAAATTTGGAACAGCGGTACAACTTTGAAAGGGTTTTCATCAAGTCAAATAATAACTTGGAATGAATATGTTCAAGGGGTATCGATTCATGATCTTCTATTGTCTCAGTCCTAATAACATAAGTCTAGGATTTTAAATTTTTTTCTATTTATGGTGCTTTTTCTCCTTTTGAAGAGTTGAGTCCCATGTCATTCCAAGCAGCATTTTGAGAATTTCTTTGAGAATGTCAGTAAGTCAAGTTCATACTAGGATTGCTCTTATACTCTTCATCTGCTTACACTAAAATTCATTATCTTTCTTCTTCCCTCGCCCTTCATTTAAGTCCTGGACGGCCTGAAGTCGTCTGTTTTAAAGCGCCAAATTCAATAAAGACGAAGTGATGTCGCAGTCACCTTTATAAATCCTACAAGCCCTTAGGCTAAACATTAGGAATAGTGTAGTTTCCACACGTGCGATCTCCTCACATTACGTAGATGTTAGATGTCAAATGCTCCTTACTAAACTATTTAAAAGTTCAGAATCATATAAGCCAACAACCAGCAATGTTATTTGATATTTGGTTTATTGGATCATAACATGAGTTCATCTCAAATTAAATTCGCTAGACATGACCAAATTTTGATACAGAGCATCACCCCCTTCTTCTCCTCCTCTTTTTCTTCCTAGATAAATGATAGGGAAGAGCTACCAAGATTGGCTGACCTTTTTTTTTTCTGAAGTGCCAACCTATTGAGGACATATACTTCATTTCGCATCTTATTGCAACGGAAAGAACACCGACTATAGGAAAAAGATTAATTTTATCGAAAGCGACATGACGATTCTATGGAGACATTTCATTAGATTCACGAGGGAGCATGGTTGTCTCAAATATACAAGTTTGCTTGAAGAGAGAAGATATGTAGGCATGTCCGGATCCTTAATCACTTTAAAGATAAATTGCTCAAAATCTCTTCAATTTTGACATCATCACTTCTCAACAGCCTTTCAAATTTAAAACATTACACATGACCCTTTCTAAAATTTGACACTGTTGTATGCAAATACCTTCCAATTGTCGAAAAGACGATAAACAAAGACATTCATAAACCAGCTTTACATGAAAAAAATATGTGGAGGTCATTTCTACATGGGAAAAGAATGTGAAACTATTTATGTTTCAGAAAGAGTTTTTGAGGAAAAAAAATGCATTTAATAGGGACAAACAACTTCTATTACAACCCAGCGGTGGATAGTTGTGTTGGTTAAGAGCCTATCATTCATTGTCGAGTTTATGGGTTCGAAATCCACAATTACTAGCCTCTTAAGTGAAAAGCCATAGTGTTGGAGTCATGTGCTAGTCAATTCTAAGGTATAGGGGCTTAGCCCTTTGTGTCGTCCGGGCACAAGGGCTCGTGGTGGAGTCATTGGTTACAAAAAAAAAAAAAAACCTTCTATTTCACACTTAAAAAATAATTTTTATTCTAGAAATAAAAATCTGTTTGATAACGAAGATGTGGGTTCAATTCTCAGAAACCCCGAAAATGAGTTTTGGGTCGAGCTTGATGGCGTTGTTGAGCGCAAAACACGAGTCCTGAGGTTGGGTCCCATTGTAGACCGCTCACATCAACTTGGCAAAGTTGGATCTGAGCCAATGTGACTCTGATTCCTTGCCGGTGGGTTTATTTTCCATAAGAGTTCTGAAATAGAAAAACTCATTATGTAACAAAAATTATTCCCTAAAACGCATTTGCATCTCCGAATAATTTTCCTAATTTCTTTTTTAGAATGCAAATTCTCACTAGATCTAATTAAGTTGTAAATCTCTTAGTAGATCGCTGGTATAATGGCAAAAATAATTCATAAATTTTAGTCTAATATGTAATGTGGTTCATAAATTTTTAATTTGTTCAATGTTGTCCCCGAACTTTCAATACACATTCAAAGTGGTTCCTGAACTATATGAAAGTGTTCAATATAGCCATTCCATTAATTTAACATTCCATTAATTTAAAGTTAAGGACCACATTAGATATTTTCATATAATTCAAAAACTAGTTTGAATATGTACAAAAATTTTCAAGATTGCATTGAACAAATTGAAAGTTCGAAGAACCATATTACACATTAGGCCAATATTCAGGGATTATATTCAAATATTTGAAAGTTCATGAAACAAATTACAATTTAGTCAAAGATTAAAGATTGTTTGTGTCATTTTTCCAAAATTGGGAGGATATTGTTGGATGGGAATTCCTCATTAACTAATAAAAGCGGGCATCTTGTCTTTTTTTTTTGTAAAGTAAGTAATGGTATTGATGTTAAAAGCCAAATAAACAAGAGAGAGAAACCTGATACCACAAAAGACTTTCACTTAATAGAGCATATACTAAGTGAAAGAGTACCATGGGTCTCAGAGAAGAACAAAGAGTTCTACAACAAGCTTATCAGGCAAAAAGGAGCCAAAGCATGAATAATCATAAAAAAAAATAGATACATCTATGTCCCAATTGCATTGTACCCATCTATTCCTAGAAGTGTCAACAACATGCTGAAAGGTCTTTGCCTTATCTTTGACCATCCCGCGTAACTTAAATTCCATTGCCGGGAGAAAGAGGTCACAACTACGAAACAAGATGTTGTTCCGGGTTTTTCAAATGATATGGAAAAGTGGAAAAGTAGTGGATTAGCAAACAATTCAAAACACAACACACCTAAAGCCTAGAAATAGAAAGTAAAGAATTCTGGGTAAGTGTATGAAGTGCAATATCCCACAACATATTTAGGGGATTCTGCCATATCTTCTATATGTGGGGCTCCATTGAAAACCTTTCCAAGTGACGTGAAAAACTTATCCAAAACTTATCCAAAGGGAGCAATCTTTACCCCCTCCCCAAAAAAAAAAAAAAAAACCTTATCCAAAGGGAGCAATTTATATGGAAATAATTGTATGCCGACAGGGAATTCTCTGTCAGGCTTATACGGGAGATACAATTTGACTTAAAATGGAATCTATAGATCTACATATAATATATGGCAATTGACGATACAATTTCAATTTCCATCTATGTGAGGTGGCCATAATTGTGGTGCTCGAATTGCCTATATATAGGATGTAATTCTGTCTAATTTTTCACGACCAACTATACAACCATAACCTAAAGAGAAGTGAGAAGAGGAGAAGGTCATCAAAATGGCTTCAGGAAGAGTTTGTATGTTCATAGGCTTACTTTGCCTCATGTCTCTTTGCTTCACAGGTAACGCTAGCTTTGGTTTCACAAATTTCCATCGAGTCCGTTATGTTTCAGTTTGAACCATGCATGAGACCCAGATCTAATACGACACGAGAACATCGAAACAATATCCCCAAATATTTTAAATCGACTATCTATTTAGTCATCATAACAATCAATTTATATAATTACTTTGATTGATTGCTGAAGGTTCTTGAATTCTTGTGTATTCCAGAAACATCAGCTGTGAGGGGAATCAAGGAGCAACAGACTATACTACGCCTAGGACCGTGTTCAAATTATCCCGACTGCAACAAGGCCTGCCTCGAGTATGGGTCGCAGCAGGGAGGGTCTTGCAAGAAGGACAATGCCGGAAATAATTGGTGCGAATGCATAATTACTTAAACGAATGAGTGCTATTGGGCTAAGGCGATTGGTTTTATCTCATGTGTTAGATTGATGCCAATAAAATGACGACTATTTAGTGCAACTTCACTCATCCCCTCTCGTATTTACACTCCTGTGTTTAAGTTTCTTCTTCTTCTTCTTTTCTCTTTTTTTAATTGATGGGCATTACTAACTTCACAAGCTTGCAAGCTTACCCCAAAAAAAAAAAAAAACTTCACAAGCTTGCAATATGCGCCATGTTCTAAAACTTTCTTGGTCAAGGATGAGCTCGGGCAATGCCTGGTAAGTTGGAAACACCGAGATGGTCATAGCCTATTTGTATACCACACTTAACATGTTAGATTCAAAAGTATACTCTCAAATTCTTTCCATTATCAACAAACTCCAATCGACGATTAGCCTTATGATTTAAGAAGTGGACACATTTATGAATCAGCGATGCAACATGAGTTTGATTCCTTATACCATAATATGTAAACGATCTCTTATTTGGATAATTTGCCTCCAAATTATGTCTTTTATGAATCTAATGGGTTCTCACTACTAAAATGGAAGCGACTTTTCTTATAAATGTTAGAAAAAAGAGGAGTAGCTCTTATCCCATTGTGATTTGTCTGTCCAGGGTAATTTCACCATATCCAGTACCCAGAGAGCAAAAGGTGTGCACTATAATCCTTAGAATAAAAGCCACCAAAAATCTTAAAGTATGTCCATTGTGACACATATAAAAAAAGAACACACACACACAATTTGTATATATATGACACACTTACCTAAACATACAGTGCAATATACTTACCCCAAACTTCCTCTTTTGATATAAAAAAAAAACTCCAAATGTATACCTATGTAACAAATTTACCCCAAAATTTGATGTCACGGAAAAGATTAGGGTTTTTGGTATCACTAAAAAAAATTGTGACTCTTGATATCACATCGGGTGTAAATTTATAAGTTTGGGATTTTTTTATGACATGAAAAATAATTTCAGATAAATGTGTCACGATTGGTAAAATTTGAGATTTTTTTGTGTGGCTTTTTCCTTAGTCCGCATACACTCAACTTGAGTTGAGAGAGAGAGAGAGATGACAAATGTCTCTTCACATTTTGGGTAACATGCTTTTCTCGCCATTGACGTCAATTGTCCCTATGCTGGGCTCATCATAGCGATCGGAATCGGCTTGTTGATGGTTAGTAGGAAACTATAATCATATTGAAAGATCAATTTCCAAAAGATTCTCCACAGATTGAGAGCCTAGCAAGTTTCCGTAGGTATAATAATGACTTATATGAATTTCCAATTCGCCAATATGCAATTTTGATTTCACAACGGCTGAAACAAGCTGGGAAGATTCGGATTTTCTCCATTTTACTTGGGCCTCCGCTAAAGAATGGCAATATGATCATCATGCACACAGAAAAACGCCACATAAGCATACCCCCACAAATACCATTAGCCTTGTCTATTGCACATACGGCATTTTAACAACGAAATTGGAGAGGATTGCAATAGAGGGTAAAATCAAGAGAACGGTACTACTTTAGGGGCATCTGTTAATAATAAAATAATTCTAGGTAAATATGTTCGAAATAGCATCAGCTTAAGACTTCTTGCCATATCAACCCTGAGAACATAGATATACTCTTCACATTCCTTTTTTCCTCCTTTTGAAGGGTCGAGTCCCATCTAATTGGGCAAGCGAAAAGCCAATTAGCATTTTGATAATCGCCTGAGAAAAGTGATAAGTCCAAGTCCGTACCACCATTGCCTTAGTATCCTTCACCGCTCACGCCAAAGATCTATTTCCCTTTCCCACTTTCCATCCCATTGGCCACCCTTCGTTCGAGTCTTGCCGGCCCCAAGCGGTCGATTTCAAAGTGCAAAGTTCAATAAAGTAGAAAATGATATTGCGAATGAAAGTCACTTTCTCCGAGACTTGAAGGCTCGTTACTATGTTGCCGGTTCCAAATTTTTTAAGGGTTCAGGATCATGCTCAATTGCTCTTTGGTGGTTTCTTTTCCTTTCATATGTATGGCTTTATTGGATCGTAACACATGTTCATCACACATTCAATTTACCGGACACGACCAAAATCATAGCACCATTCTCTTCTCTCCTTCCCGACCATCAATTCCATATAATTAATCATATCGCAGCACGGTTTGTTTTTACTTTATCAATGATGGGAAAGAGCTAGCAACGTCGGCCACCCACTTCTTCTGAGCGTCGCAAATATTAGAATGTTATCATAATGAGAGCAACACCACCCATAGGAAATCAACTCGAAACTATATGTTGATTCTATATGAACATCAAATCATCTCGGTCCATCTTGTTAAGATGTATCGGAACAACAAGATTCATGGATCATATTATATCAAGTCATAAAGTTAGAAAAAGGTGCAAAAACGTACCCCTTAGCGTTATCATTAATTATAACATGCAACATCAACATAAGTATGAATTTCAGACATAAATGCAAAAGGTATAAAAAACAATTTTGAACGAATTTTCAGTAGATATAAGAAAGTGTCTCTGTAGTAGTCATCAATAAAAGTAATAGAGTATCTAATACTCAAATCAGGCATCGTCTTCCCTAATACTTTTGATTTGTTCTGAACTAAGCAAAATCGGAAGTACGACTCAACCTTTGCAGAAATGCCACGCAAAATCCCAAAAGCGCGAAGCAGTGTTGGGTGACTTCACAAGCAGAAGCTCGGCCCAACCCCATTTGAAATGATACCCAGTTAATTCAAACTAAATGGGCCTATTCTCTTGCCGATCCTATCCCTTAATTCCAACGTTATTGAAAACATGAAGTTGTATTTATCGCATCCCAAAGCTTATTATTGTCTTTAAATTATCAAATTGCTTTCATCATGCTTTTACTACCTTTTTAGTAGTCTTAACCGATGTTTCTAGGGTACTCTGATCCTTATGTCGTTTGCAGTAAAAAATTTAAAAGACTTGTCAAAGGAATTCATTTTTGCTCTATAAGAAATCAGTTCGCTCATAAATCATATGAAAATCTCCATTTTATTTATTTTTTAACCGAGGACTCCACCACGAGCTTGAACGGCACTGAAAGGTTGGACCCCTATACCTTGGGGAAGACTAGTACAAGACCTGATCAATACCATGTCTCTCACTTAAGACTCTAGCAACTGGAGTTGTGAACCCTTAACCTTTGGGATGATGGATAAGCTCTTAACCAACACAGCTACCCACGGTTGGGTGAAAATCTCCATTTTGTTGGTCACTACAAAATATGGAAATAAGATAATTTCCCATAGATTCAATCCCCAACTCTTCTCTTAACAAATAATAATGCCATAGTCACTTACAAGTGGAATCAACGTTTGGAGATCACTTCACGAGTCAAGAGCCGTCAAATTAAATAATTTGATCAAAAAACGAAAATTGATAAAAATAAATAAATAATAAACGTTACTTGATGAATCATATGAGAAAATGACACCCATCTATTGCTGAGAAACACCTATCTGAAATTAATTGTTAGGAGATAAGGCCACAAAGCAGAGTTGTCTGGATCTCGAATCTCACATTGGTGACTTCAAGCATCCTCAGGATGGGCCGGGCCAGGCCTTCGTTCTAGGAAACCAGTTCTTGCAACGTTTGTCATTCCATATATATCATCAATGGGTAATAAAAAAAATCAAGGGAAATGTGGAAATTTTGAAGAAGGAAAACGGAACTGGGTATGTTTTCATTTGGGCTACATTTCGTTTTTTAGTAAATACTCCTGTTAATTTGTAATTTCTGTTAGATAATAATCTGCTTAATTTGTAGCGTATAGGATGAAACCATCAATATGCAAAATTTTCTTAACTTATTTTCCTGATCTAAGTTATGAGCGCATGGAGCAAGATCAAGCAGGATCCAATTATCCTAACGTTATCGGTTTATGTATTACCTAAAAGTTGTGAGAACATGAGTTTGTATGCCTATTTTGTGCTAAAGATATCCATTTCTTCCTTAAAAAATATCTTTACCAATTTTCTTACTTTGTGCAACTCGTGAAATTGAATTCATAAGCTTAGGAGTCAACAGAAAATGTGTTTTCAAAATTAATTAGGTATTAATACTTAGAGCCGAAACTCTAAGTTTAACCATAAGCACTTAAAACATTGGTTCTCGGATCCCAATGTTCATGATTGCTTTAAAAGTATATTTTTAAAATCGAAAAAATTAATTATGTTCACTTTCTTTTTCTTGTTTCCCTTTCTTTCTTTCTTTTTTCTTTCTCTTTCACTTTTTTCTATTCTTCTTTTCATTTCTTTCTCAGCCAATGGCCAGTGACATCATTAATCACAAGCTAGGGAAGAGCTTGCCAGCCTTGAGTGAGGCTGGTCGGCGAGCTTGTCCCTCACTTGTGGCTGGCCATCGACCGAGGAAGAAGGGAAAAAATAAAAAAAGAAATAAAAAACATAAAATTATTTAAAAATTAGAATTTTTTTTGTCTAAGATATAGCACATCACATATTTAGTCACGAAGTCCCCATTCAAATTAACTTTAAGGGATTACGTCCACCAACGGCTTATTGATGGAGTCTTAATCCACGTGGATGAGATGATGTTGGTTGCATTTGTAGGGTTTAATCAAGTGAAACTTTGAATCCGTTTAATTAAAGAAAATATATGCAAAAAAGAAAATCCTATTTATTGTTAAAAAAATCCGCTATAAATTTCCAAATCATTTTCTTAAAAAATGATTATTTTTTATTAACTATCACCAAATAAAAGGAAATTATATGAAGTGTTCCCCGAAACAAATGTACTCTAAGTTTCTTTATTCATTAGCTATTTCATTTAAAAATTTGATGTACAACTAAACAGATCTATGAATTAGTATAGTTTTTCGTGATAAATATCCATCGCCACCACCATTTATTATCCAGGATTAATCCATTTAATATGTGTTCATCTCACGTGTAATTTACCACATAGGGTCCAATTCCAAATCATAGCATCACCTCCCTCCCTTTATACTTGATAAAGAATGGTAACGATTTACAAATGCTAGCAACCTCTTGAGGGCATCACCCCGTCAGGGGTGTATACATGTTTCACCCGATTTACGGTACAAGCAACTCTGCCCACAGGAAAATAATTGATACTCCCAAAAGCAATATACCAATTTTATTTATATACGAGCGAGATGCACAATAATTGATTCTCACATTTTGAGGTCATGATGAGAGACATGTGAGTCATGTCTCTTCACATTTTTGGTAATATGCTTTTCTCAGGATTGGCTTTGCTGGAAATTAGTGGGACACTTTAATAATATCATAATATGAAATAATTATTTTCCTACGTGGAAGAAGAGTATTAGATAATTAGTGTATAACTACAACAGGGCAAGATTTTCTTTAGATTGAGAGCCTAGCGCGTTTTCATAGGTCTACCGATCATTTATATAAAGTTTTAATTTGCAATATGCAATTTTGACTTAACAACACTGGAGACAAGTAGGGTTTATTTAACTTTCTCCAATTTTATATGAATCTCCATCGAAAAATAGCGATATAGTCATCATGCATCAAATTTTTCCACATAAACGTGCCTCGCAAACATCATTAGCCTTGTCAAATGTCACATATGTTATTCTAAAAGTGAAACCGGACATAATCGAAAAATATGGCAAGTTTCAAGCAATGGTGCCACTTTGAGGAATTTTATGGATTGAAACTATTGGAGAATCTCTTCCCATGGTTTTGAAGTTGACAAAACATAAAGTATATTCGCAGGAGTTACTTTGGTATCTTCTGTATTTTGGCAGAATGTATATCGATTGGCAGAACATACATCGTCTGGTGGAAGATAGAACATGCACCGTCTGGTATATGACAGAACATATATTGTCTGACAGAACATACACCGTTTGGAAAAGCATGTATGTTCAGGAACAGGTTTTCTCATAAAGTGAGTTTATTACTCACATCTCTCGTTTCAAGTACTATGTGCCAAATCCAAATGATGATTTCCTTGACATCTTACCTCGGTCATAGCCACGAAGAATATTGACTTAACTTTGTAGGACCCAAAAAGGTTTGGGTACCAAAGAAAACTTGAGTTTTGCTACTTTTCACAGGTCTCGAACAGAATCAAGTGGTATCTTGATAGTGGCTGTTCAAGACATATGACTGGTGACTCTAACTGCTTCACAAATATAGTCAGAATGAATGGAGGAAAAGTTTCCTTTGGAGGTAAAGGAAAAGGAAAAATTATAGGACTTGGAACAGTCAACATTGGAAGCTTGATCATCAACAATGTTTCTCTTGTGAAAGGACTGAAGTACAATCTATTGAGTATTAGTTAACTCTATGATGCTGGATACAAAATCTACTTCCAAGAAGACATATGTTCTGGTACAAGTAAAGACAGTCTACAAGCATTCACGAGCAGACGACACGGTAACATCTATCTTCTGGACATGAATTTGGATAAATCAAAGTGTCTTGTCTCAATTCAGGATGAAGCCAATCTTTGGCAGAGAAGATTGAGACATACCAATCTCAAACAGATTGTTAAGATCTCCACTAAGAGACTTGTTCGTGGACTTCCCAAACTACCTTTTCGGAAATCAGATCCCTGTTCATCATGCATTTTGGGAAAACAAGTCAGAAGTTCTTTCAAAACTGTTAATCACATTTCTTCTGATCGTGTTCTGCAACTGGTTCACATGGATCTATTTGGACCAACAAGAACTCAGAGTATGGGAAGTAAATCTTATTGTCTGGTAATGGTGGATGACTACTCTCGATTTACTTGGGTTTATTTCTTAGCAAATAAGTCATAAACATTTCAATATTTCTCTAAGTTTGCTAAGGCTGTTCAGAATGAAAAAGGATATCTAATCTCTAAGATTCATTTTGATCATGGAAAGGAGTTTGAAAATAAGGATTTCATTAAGTTGTGTGATGATCTTGGCATTCAACATATATTCTCCTCACCATATACTCCACAGCAAAATAAAGTAGTAGAAAGGAAAAATAGATCACTTCAAGAGATGGCCAGAACCTTGCTAATTGGAGGTAATATATCTTCATGTTTTTGGCAGAAGTTGTTTCCAACGCTTGTTATATTATTAACAGGGTCATCCTAAGAGCAGTTTTTCAAAAGACTCCATATGAACTTTACAAGGAAAAGAAACCGATTGTGTCCTACTTTCATGTGTTTAGTTGTAAGTGCTTCATTCTGAAGAATATTTCTGACAACATTGGAAAGTTTGATGAAAGATCAGATGAAGGAATTTTTCTAGGATATTCCACTTCTAGCAAGGCTTACAGAATATTCAACAAGAGATCTCAGAAGGTCGAAGAATTGATCAATGTTAAGTTCGATAAAGGTGTGCAGAATCAGTCAAATATACCTCAACTTGAAGGAACAGACATGTTCTGCCCCTTCAGAAGAAACACGTTCTACTCCTCCAGAAGATACACAGAACTACTCAGAACGTTCTGAGGAAGGGGAAACATCAAACTTCCGAATTCAAAGGAACTGGAAACATAAGTCTAGTCACCCAACTGATCTAATTATTGGAGATCTTGAAGAAGGTGTTCGAACTAGATCAAAACGTTTTTCACTTCCTGAAGATCATGAAGAATCAAGTGCAATTGCCTTAATCTCAGAAATTGAACCAAAGAAGATAGACGAAGCATTGACAAACGATAGCTAGATAGAAGCAATGCAAGATGAACTGAGACAGTTTGCTATCAATGATGTCTGAGAACTGGTTCCTAAATCCAAAAATAAGTCTATCATAGGAACTAAGTGGGTCTTCAGAAACAAGATGGATGAAGAAGGAAATGTAGTCAGAAACAAAGCCAGGCTTGTGGCTAAAGGATATACTCAAGAAGAGGGAATAGACTATGATGAAACCTACACACTCGTTGCAAGGTTAAAAGCTATCAGACTATTACTTGCTTTTGCTTGTTCTAATGATTTCAAGTTATTTCAAATGGACGTGAAGAGTGCATTCTTAAATGGATTCATTCAAGAAGAAGTCTATGTTGAACAACCTCCTGGATTTGAAGATCCAATGTACCCCAATCACGTCTACAAACTAAAGAAGGCTTTGTATGGTCTAAAGCAAGCACCTAGAGCTTGGTATGAACGTCTAAGTAACTTTTTGATCCAGAGTGGTTTTGAAAAAGGTAAAGTTGATACTACCTTGTTCATTAAGAAAGAAGGTAAGGACTTCCTACTAGTTCAAATTTATGTAGATGATATTATTTTTCGGATCATCTAATGAGAATCTTTGCAAGAAATTTTCAAGTGACATGCATAATGAATTTGAGGTGAGCATGCTGGGTGAACTTACGTTCTTTCTGGGACTTCAAATCAAACAACAAAATGAAGGAACATTTGTTCATCAAGAGAAATATGCCAAGGACATTGTTAAAAAATTTGGCTTGGAGAATTGCAAGAAGACAGATACTCTCATCGCCATTACTTCCAAACTAGAGAAGGATGAGGAAGGAAAAGGAGTTGATCAGAAACTATATCGAAGCATGATTGGGTCACTTCTTTACCTTACTACTTCTCGTCCTGATATATTATTTAGTGTGTGTATGTGTGCTAGATTTCAATCTAATCCTAAAGAGTCACACATGTCTGTTGTTAAACGTATCATATGTTATATCTCTACTACTTCGAAGTTTGGTCTATGGTACCCCAAGGATGGCAATTTCACTTTACTAGGCTATTCAGATGCTGATCATGCAGGTTGCAAGATTAACAGGAAGAGTACCTTTGGAACTTGCCAACTTCTAGGAAATTGTCTAATATCTTGGCTATCAAGAAAGCAGCACACTGTTGCCCTGTCAATGTCTGAATCTGAATATGTAGCTCTTGGTAGTTGTTGTTCTCAAATTCTATGGATGAGACAACAATTACAAGACTTTGGTATCAAGAAGTATTGCGTGGAAATTCGATTTGATAGTACAAGTGGTATGGACCTCACTAAAAATCCAATTATGCACTCAAGGGCTAAGCACATTGAGATACATCATCACTTCATCAGAAATCATGTGCAAAAAAAGGATGTTCAAATTACCTTTGCTGATTCTCAGAATCAACTAGCAGATATATTTACAAAGCCTTTGGATCGTCGGTTGTTCGAATCTCTAAGAAATCTATTGAACATTCTATCCTTGTAATCTAGAGGATAGATGATGCACACGGCACGTGACTTCCAACATTCAAATTCTTCCCGCCATCCAAGTATTTATTTATTTGCATATTTGAAATGGTAAGTTGTCCTTTCACACCTTTTCAGTTGTAAATCACGTCTTGCCTTAACTGCTATTTACAGTTTATTTTCTTTTTTCAAAAACTGCATATAGAAACCGATCAGTTCCTTCCTCTTCCGTAAAACCCTATCTTCTAGTCGAACGATTTCATCTCGACAAAGCATATTCACTCCTTGCTCTTTCAAAAAGTTTTCATCTTTCCTTAGAAACTTTCTCTCCTCTACTTCTTCACGAATCAATCGTCAAGCAATGGCTCCTCCACAAAAATCATCCAGAACCGCTCAAAAAGGGTTCGGCTTCTCTGGAGGACAGTCACATTTTGATCTTACAGAAGAAGATGCTCCATCCTCGGCTTCTCCAGTTACTCCACAAATGGCTGTGCCTGCACCCTCAAAGGTAATCTCCGCTCAACCTATTCAGAGTCGTAGTACTAGGGCCATATATAATGCCTATCTCGAACTGAAGAAGACCGATACACCTCTGGCTCTGTTGACAACTTACTTAAAAGGGGCTGGCTTTCCGAATGAACACCAGTTCCTGACTCATGTAGAGGCCATGGGGATTGCGCCTAAAGGAGCCACTGATGAAGCTAGAAAAAACTTTCCTTTGGGTCCAAACATTAGTTTTCCTAAGAGGTTCGAAACTAGAGATGAGGATGAGAAACTATATAATCAGTTTAAACCGGTGAAAGGCATTATTGCTGACTTGCCAGGAAGTTCACAAAAACCGTTTCGTTCTAGAGAGCACAAGGATGCTTATGATCGTTCGTTTGCTAGAGGGTGATGAACCCTAGGACTGTGGATTTTGCGTTTTTGGACTCCATTAAGATCAAGTTGCGGTTAATTTTTCAGATTCTGAAAATAGAGAAATTCTGCTCCGATTCTGCCCCTGCTCATCCAGAACTTACTGCTTACTTTTACTCCAATTTGTCATTCCCTAATCGTCACTCTCTTAAATTCTTGTTTTATTGAGTGGCTAATTAAAAAAATGCATTAAGTGGTATCTAAATGGATGGATTAACTGGATTATCTATTGAGCATGCAAATTGCTTCACCTCTTGGAGCAACCAGGTCGACTAATAATATTAATATGCTTAGATATTTTTTTTAGTGTAAGTAGAACCTATTTGATATATTTATAAAATATAGCCACCTCTCGTCATTATTAGGAAGAGATCTATATTAAATAAATTGTTTCATTTTCCCTCAGGGCCAATAAAGAGAAGTACAGGGAGAAAGGTTTAGGGTCCGCATCCGCAAGAGATAGAGAAAACTTAAAAATAAACTGAGAAGGGGCAGGAAAAAGAAAAGGAAGAAAAACGAAGAAGATAGGAGGCGGATTCTCGCGGAGGAGGTGAATAGAGAAAATGAAAAGACCGAGAGAGAGAGAGAGAGAGAGTTGCAGAACAGAGGAGAGAGATTCTCTTTTGCACTTTAACTTCCTAGAATTTTACACCTCCCGGTCACATTTCTCCATCATTTCAGCAATGTTCTGAAGTTAGAACAACTCTGGTTGAAAGTTAGAACCAAAGTGAAAAATAAGAATCACTTCATCTTTAAAGAAAGGAGCGCGAAGGTGGCCTTCGCCAGTGCCCTTTCTAAATCCCACACGCCCTTGGGTCTTAACATTAAGATTAGTATAGTTTCCACACATGTGATCTCCTCGCATTACAAGGAGATATGAGATGTCAAACGCTCATTACACAACTATCACTTACAATTGTTAAGGTTTCGGAGTCACATACGCCAACAACTCACAATATCTTTTCGAAATCTGGTTTACTGGATCGTTCTCATCTCAAATTGAATTCACCAAATTCTGATATCAAAGCGTCACCCCCTTCTCCTCCTCCTCTCTTTGTCCCTGGATAAATGAGGAAAGAGCTATCGATACTGGCAAACTGTTTTTTGAAGTGCCAATCCATTGAGGGCATATACTTCATTTTGCATCTTATTACAGTGGGAGGAACACTGCCTTTGGGGTTTATTTTGTTTTGAGAAAGTTCAGGAGTAAAATCGAAAGGATGACTGAACCTCTGCCAAAAAATATGTATTAATAAAAAAAATGTCACATGAACACCAACAAGCACGAGAAGCGATGTTAGGTTTACTTAGCTTCCGCAGTTGACGTGCAAAGAACATTAAAGTCAAGGAAGAAACTCCGACCGATGAGAAAATATTAGGTGGTTCAGGACCACCACTCTAAATGTTTTCCTGACAAATAGATAGTTGGGCATTGTCTGTACTTTACCCGTTTGTGATAGTGCATGTGCGTGTGGGACTCCCTTCTGATTTAAGTCTGACTTTTCTTTCCATTGCGTAAGCCGTACTCCACCAACAAATTGATATATAAATAAGAGCTACGGCTTGGAGCCCAAATCGGACAGTAAACATTCTCGAAGCACATCATTCACCAGCTCTTTTGATGGCTTCTTCTTCGAATCTGAACAGGAATTACCATGTGTTCCTCAGCTTCAGAGGCATGGACGTCCGCAAGAACTTCCTCAGCCATCTCTACGCAGCTCTGGACGAGAAAGGCACACTTTTGTGGATAGCGAGGAGCTCAGGATAGGAGAGCAAATATCGGCGGCGCTCGTGAGGGCGATCAAGGAATCGCGCGTCACGATCATCATTTTCTCCGAGGACTATGCTTCCTCACCGTGGTGTTTGGAAGAGGTCGTGAAAATCATGGAGTGCCATGAGCAAAAGGGCCTGATCGTGTTCCCAGTGTATTACAAAGTGGAACCGAGAGAAGTGAGAGGAGGCAGAGAGAGTTATGGGAGAGCTTTGGCAAAGCATGAGTCCAACTTCAGGAAGGATTCAGAAAAAGTAAGGAGATGGAAGAAGGCTCTCTTTTATGCCGGTAGCTTGTCCAGGTGGAACTCTAATGACAGGTACGCCCAAATGTGACGCAGTGCTTGGCCATTGCTAGCTCGTGGTTGTTTTTTAGATATAAAATATTATGTTCTTTTTGGATCTTTGGATTGAAGATACAAAGTAGAGATGTACTAGCTAGTAGACATAATAGTCAAATAACCAAAAGTTCAAGCTAGCGGATTCTTTGAATTCGATTCTTGCTGGGTAGATTGTGAGAAATTTATTTTAGATAATCAGTATAATTCATCATACCCCAATCATTGATGTCTTCAGATGTGGGTTCTCTGCAATTTTAGTTGTGTAGATGTTGACGCTGGTTCTCCCAAATCTGTCTCTTTTCGTCTTATTATTTGCTAATCTTCTTATGAAACTTTCCTTGTTGCGTTAGAGCTACAATTTCTGCCATGGCTTTAAAATGCTCAAACACTTTTTTTCTTTCCTTTGAGTGCTTATCAGTGATGAAGCGGAGCTCATCCGATACATTGTAAAGGAACTATCTATTCATCTCGATCGAATAAACGTCCTTAGATGTCGCTAAGTATTCGATCGAAATAGATTCCCGAGTTCAAGAACTTATATCGTTGTCAGAGAAAGAGTCAGGTGTTGATGATGTTCTCGTGATAGGTCTATGGGGACCTGGAGGCATAAGCAAAACAACCACTGCTAAAGCTTTATATAATACTATTGAGAGACAATTTCAAGGTTCTAGTTTTTTGGCGCGAGTTAGAGAAACTTCGAACCAAAGCAATGGTCTAGTCACTTTGCAAATACAGCTTCTATCGCAGATCCTATCTCAAAAAGATGTAACAGTCTACAGTGTCAACAAAGGAATAAATTTGATACGGGAAAGATTACGTTGCAAGAAGGTTCTCCTGGTTCTTGATGATGTTGACCATATGGCTCAACTGAATGCATTAGCTGGAAAAAGGGGTTGGTTTGGTAAAGGAAGTAGAATCATCGTCACTTCGAGAGATAAACATTTGCTAACTTCTCATGGCATAAATTATGTGTATGAAGTTCAAAGTTTAGGATATGAAGAAGCATTGGACCTTTTTGGTCGGCATGCTTTTCCAAATGGCCAAAGAGTTGAAATAAGAAGGGATCTCATAGATAGAGCACTACATTATGCTAAAGGCCTTTCGTTAGCCCTTGAAGTGTTGGGCCCATTCTTATGCGGAAGGAATGAATCTGAATGGGGAAGTGCATTGGATAATCTCTCTAAAAGTCCCGACCAGACTATCGATCGAGTTCTCAAGACAAGCTTCGATGGATTGAGGGACAACGAGAGGGATATCTTCCTCGATATTGCTTGTTTCTTTAAGGGGGAACGTATATAATACATTGAGCAAATTCTTGACATCTGCGATTTTGACACAACCAGAGGGGTGGAAATTCTCATAGAGAGGTCCTTGATAAAAAAAAAAGAAGAAGAAGAGAACGGGACCCTACAAATGCATGATCTAGTTCAGTTGATGGGTAAGCATATTGTTATTCAGGAATGTCCCGATAATCCTGAGAAACACAGTAGAATATGGCTTTTCGAAGATGCTATGGACATTCTATGTGAAAATTCTGTAAAATTTATTTGGTCGACTTTGCCATATCTCAATTTTTACATTTCTCTAATTTGGACAATACAATTCAAATATTAATGAAAATTTTATGTGAAGCCTAAATTTGTTCTAATATGGTGCAGGAGACGAATGCAGTAAAGGCCATAGTATTGAACCGGCCTGCACCAGAAGAGATCACTATTAGTCCTGATGCTTTTGCAAACATGAAAAAGTTGAGAATGCTCATCTTGCATGGGCATATCTCTTCACGAGGTCATGTACGTCTTCCCAATGGGCTAAGATGGCTTAAATGGCCCAATGCCCCGAATCTAGAAATGGGCTCTTGTCCAAAGAAACTCGTGAGTCTTGATGTCACTTACAGTCCTATCAAAAAATTAGGAGGTGAATTTCAGGTAAACTCTTGTGATGATTAGCTTTCCCTTTTTATAGATACAAAACTATTCGCATTCTTTAATGACTGTACTAGTGTGTTTTTGCAGAATTTTAAAAAGTTGAAGTACATCAATTTGCGTGGATGTGAGTTCTTGGCTAGTGTTCCAGACCTTTCATCGGCTCCAAATCTTGAGATGTTAGATCTTGGCTTTTGCAAAAGCTTAGTGGAGGTTCACCAATCGGTCGGATACCTTGAAAAATTAAATTATTTGTCGCTATTTTGTTGCTTTAATCTTAGTGAATTTCCTAGTACACTCTAGACAAAATCTCTTAAATGGCTTGATCTCGGTGATACTAAAATTGAGAAGTGCCCTGATGTTTCAGTATTAGAAAATCTAGAAGTTTTTAATCTAGCAAGCTTAGCCATTAAAGAACTCCCTGCATCAATTGGTAATCTCATTTCTTTGAAGTTTTTATATTTAGAAGATTGCAAAAATCTTGCAACATTTCCATCGAGCATTTATAAGCTGAAAAATCTCAAGTATTTGGATCTCCAAAATTGCTTGAATTTTGTCATGTTTCCAAAGAACTTGGAGGATTCAATGGATCCTGACGGCGATATGGGATTTCAAAATCTGGAAGAGTTGCTGCTTAATGGCTGCAATCCATCAGACGTGGAGTTCCTGGAGAGTTCTAGTTTTCCCAAGTTGAAGTACTTAGGTCTTCCAAGTAACGAGTCTACTCATATGATCAATAAGTATGATTCTTGGAAAGACTTGTTTGTTCATGAACGCAAGCGGTTACAAGATTCGTCAAGTCTGCCCTCCGACTGCCTTGAAGTTGACTTGTCGTTATGCTGTAAATCCAAAGGGGGCAATGTGGCCTCACTCGAGATCAGACTCTCTCTCTCTCTCTCTCTCTCTAAATTTGAATGCTTGATATGCGTACTGACTGTATGACAAAAAGTCCCAAAGACGACAATAGGCAGAGTTTTCCTCAGTGGAAGAGAGATGCCAGAATGGATTCTCCCCGGTAACAAGGGATTCATATCTTTCATGGTTCCCTGGGACTTGTATGACAAGTTCCTAGGACTAGCAATCTGTGTTGCTCCTGGACCGCAGGGAGGAAATATGTTCCAAAGAGAATTTAGTTTCCAAATATCTATGAATGGTGGAAGGTTGGTTAAGTATATGACAGACCCCTATGAATGTAAATCCGATGGTGTGTGGCTATGTTATGTCCCACGCAGTAGTCTGAATGGAGTAGAGAAGCTTATGCGAAACAAGTGGAGCCATTTCCAAGTTTGCTTCAAAACATCTCAGGTAAGCATAAAGAAGTGTGGATTCCGTCTAGTATGCGAGCAACAGGAGGATGATCTGAGGGTCTGTACTCCAACACCATCAGCAGATGCAAAAGAAAGTGGAAATCTCAAAGAAAGAGACTCAGGAAAAAGACAATTTTCAGTAGGCTTGGAGGAAGAAGATAGTCCAGTGAAATGGGACTCAACAAAGAAGATGAGATGGTCCGAACAGGGCAAGACTATGGGTTCGCAAAACATGCCCGACGAATTGGACTTATTCAGGTAGTGATTCTAGGTGATTTTGACTCCAACGCCTCTTTGCTTTTTCCCTTTTTTCGTCTCTACTAGAAATTTGTAAATGTCTGCTCCCTCGATCAGAATTCAGCATCACTATGAAATAGAGGTTTCGCATCAGGCGACTGTCATGGTTGAGAAGCTTTTTTTTTTCCTCTGTTACTCTATGATATGTGATGCGGACTGCCATTAATTCAAAATTAAGTGGATGCTTGTTGAATGGCCATGGTCTTCCAAGTTGCTCCATGTAATTTATTGTATGGACCTCTGTCCCCTCTCTTTATCCAATTAATGATGCCAATACTTCATACTCTAAAATTCTGAGATAGCAAGTTTTGCTCGATCTCATATAAATCTATATTTTCAGGAAAGATAAGTAATTGTATCCAAAGTCAAAGGGTCCATACCAGGAAGATTAGTTGATTCCTCTGTTGTTAATGGGTATATTTCATTGGATAGGTACAAAGGGGGAGCTTTAGCTTTAAAACTTTGCATTTAAGTTTTTAAAGACAACGGCTCAAAAGGATTTTCATGAAAAGCAACTTGTAAAACATTCATTGCGAAGTGATCTATAAAATAAGAAAAAAAAATAGAAAAAGGAAATCGAAGGAACTTGCGGTTGCATATGAAAGCATAGGCGGGTGGCACAACAGTGGGACTCGTGCTGACGACGCACCTAGGCGGTGCACGGCTGAGGTCGAGGAAGCCTAGGCGACGCAAAGCAGGTGTCGCAGGACCCAAGAAGCGTAACACCAAGGCTATTGATTCCACTTGCACCAACTATGATCCGAGAGTTGGTTTGCAAAACGTGCCTGTCGAATTGGTCCCCACTTGTTGTGGAAGTGATTCTAGGTGATATTAATTCTAATGCCTCTTGTTTTTCCCTTTTCTGGGTCTCTACTAGAAATTTGAAAACATAGGCTCCTTCGTGATCAGATGTTTCGGCAAGTTGAGCATAAAAGTGCACCTCCCGTCTTTGCCTAAGTGTTAGGAGTTTGGGTGGTGATGGCGAATGGCTTCGTTAAGTTTGAGCACTGGCCCCATCGTCTCGACTTTTAAGTATCTGCAGAGGTTTGCTCTCGTAAGATTCCGATTTGAATAATTCATTGGCATATTTTCTTCGATTTAAAAGCAAACGAGGACGACCACATTGCTTCTTCCAATAACTAATCCACCACCACATTCGCATCATTGTAACGTTTTATGAGACTGGTGGGCTGGGACATGTCAGCCGCCCTTTTGGGCGTCCTTTGACAAGGTTATTATATAGTTACATAGTCCGGCCCAGCAGGTCCGGCCCGGCCCGGCCCGTTTGATCCCGTGGAGGCCTTTTGCGAAATCACACTCGTGCGTTTTTAATATGACGAACGAACCTGGGAAACAAGTTAAGTTTCAGCGGCTGGCGCAGCGTTTTCGCTGCTTGCGGAGCTTTCTAGCGATGGAGACTGACAAAGGATCGCGGCTGGTGCCTTCTGTTTGGGCTGCAGTTCGACATTGGCTTCTCAGCTTCAGTGCGGACGCTGTGGACATTCTCTCCCGGTTATTGCGTCGAATAGAGAAAGTTGTCTTTTTCTGTTAAAGTGTGTTCGTGTCTTCAGCAATGGCTTGGTATACCCTTTGAGTCTTTGGCCTTATCTCACATAACTTGGAGTACAACATATCCTCTTCTCATTACAGAGGGGCATTTCATCACATCATTTTGATTAATGAAGTTCCCTGCTGGGAGTTCAACTTTTGGATAGGATATATCTCAAGCTACGCTTCGTGCTTGTAGGACAATCTGATTGAGTGGGATGGAGGGAAAAACCGGAGAAAGCAAAGAGACTAGGATGGGAAGGGGAGCTGCATCCAAGTATGTTAACTTCCTATATGACTTAATCGTTTGGTAATTCAAATTCGTAAGAGCTTAGGATTTGATGCCCAGCCTTGGTAGTTCCTGCTATCTATTTTCACCGGAAAAATTTAGAGACGAATGGTTCGCTCATCATATTGTCTTCTGGATATGGAGATCGTTTTGAGTGCACTAAAGTACTTGAACCAATCGTTGAATGGTTTCTCTTGAGATCCTAAGTAGTAAATAATATTATTACAAGTGTGATTCCCGCCTGAAATAAGCTTTCATGTGTGCACTCCACCTTGAGGTTCTAAAGTTGAACAACAAGATTTTTTTTTTCTATTCAGATATTGGATTGGAGGCTGCTAACAAGATATAGATTCCCTCGCTTAGATTACCTATTGACCCAAACAAATCCCATATCAAGTGATCGATATCCCTCTAAAATATTTTGTACAGTTATGACACTTTGCGTCACTTCACAAATTCTGATTAACGTTTTGTAAGTTGATGTGTAGTCGTAACACCTGAGTCTCCACTATACATATATTGTCTGCTTTGGATACTAAGTTCTCACGATTTTGTTCTTCTCAGTACAAAAGAAGTACTAAAACATAGAAAGAAGTACTACCTTTTAGTTATCAAATTGTCTTTAAGTTATCAAATTGCTTTCCTCATGCATTTACTACCTTTTTAGTAGTCTTAACCGATGCCGCTAGGGTACTCCGATCCTTATGTCGCTTGCAATAAACTTTTAAAAAACTTGTTGATGGAATTCATTTTTGCTCTATAAGAAATCAGTTCGCTCGCAAATCATATGAAAATTTCCATTTTGTTTTTTTGTTTTTTGGGTTTTTTGGGTAAGGAAAAAAAAATCTCCATTTTGTTGGTCACTACAAAACATGGAAATTGGATAATTTCCCGTAGATTCAATCCCCAACTCGTCTCTTTACAAATAATAAGCCATAGTCACTTACAAGTGGAATCAACGTTAGGAGATCACTTCATGAGTCGAGAGCCGTCAAATTCAATATTTTGATCAAAAAAGGAAAATTGATAAATAAAAAAATAAATACTAAACTTTACGTGATGGATCATATGAGAAAATGACACCCATCTATTGCTGAGAAACACCTATATGAAATTATTTTGTCACGCCCCGGTTCCTTGGGGTCGTAGCAATATTTCCAGGATCCTACCTTACTCTAAGTTTTGCAAACGAATCTAGTTCTTAGTCAATTTGTTCCCAAGGTAACACCACAATCCATTTTGATCAAGAAACTTACTTCCCATAGATACAAGGATAAGTCAGGTCAAAATACAAAAGGGGAAGAAAACAGGAGGAGACATAACAAAAGTCTAGAGTCACGGTCGCCGCACAGCTATACAATCAAAAGTCGCGGGGAAAAGAGAAGGGAGAGTACTAGTCCCTAGCTGCCTCCATTGGCTTGGGCCAATCTCGCACGCACGAAGGCTTCGGGTTATCCACGGTGCCATCCTCTGAGTCATCTGCCCCATCAGGGTCTTCGAAGCCGGACTCGTAGCCTCCCTGAGGTACCTTGCACTCCTCGACCAATAACTCTAGTTCGGCCTCATGGAAACCCGTATACACGCAAATGTGCTGATGTGGGTACCAGATGTGCTTCGTGGCGCTCCAAATCCAACCTGTCGTGCTGTGGGATTCTTGGATTAATCCATCTTCCTTTACTTCTATGTCTATGACCTCTCCCATGTCTCTAGGGGGAGCGGGGGCTGCCGCCATACCGTTCCCTTCGTCTTCCTCTTCTTCTTCATCCAAGTTGAAAGGGATATCCGGCTCCAGATCCCCCTCCTCCTGATCCTCCTCCTCCTGAGGATCCCACTCCAGCTCCAGCTCCAGCTGCTGCTCCCAGTCCTCCGGATCCAGAGGTTCCAGCTCCAGTAGATCCCAAGCTTCCTCCTTGTGAGGGTCCTCCACCATAAGCTCCTCCTCCTCTGACTGGTCCTCCAAGTCTGATAGGTCCTGAACCGGGTCCATACGGGGGTCCTGGGATGGTGGGGTGGTGGAATGAGATACTTGGTATCCAGTGAACGAACCCTAATCCTAAATTAGGAACACCCCTGCCCTAGGGTCCCTAAATCGACCCTCCCAACTCTCGGCTTCCGTTGGTCTGTCAGTCGACTCTAGGCAAGCCTAGCTGTAAGTCTCTCATCCCAAGGTCCCCATGCTCCGCGCAGAAACACTCATTACTAACCCAAATCGAAGAACTCCCCACCTCTAGATCTCTAACCTAAAGGTAGTCTAACGAACGTCATGGGGGTCTAAACAATTTACAGGGTAGGGCAGGTCTACTAACGAGAACCTAATTGCGGTTATAAGGAATTTATCTAGGCACAACTGATTAAATTAAAGCGGCGCAAAATTTAAATACACAAAATAGTACTCGAATCGACTAAATATAATTTAATGAAATTGAAAAGCAAATAGGGCTCTTAACTAAATTAATCAAATGCTATGCGGAAGGACATTTAATGATAAATGACTAATTAAATTAAATTGTAGAAATAAATGAAATAAACAACTCTAAGATTTTAACAGAGGTGTCAAGCCAACCCTTCTTTCTCCTCGAGGGGTCCCAACTCTGACCACGCTCGAGCATAAGTAAACGTGCGAGGGCACTTCTCGTAAAACGTGGGGTGCCAGTCCTTAGGTCGACACAAGTCGAACTATACCACCTAAGTGGTCAACAGTTTACCATTGTCCAATACTGCTAACCAATCTAACTAATCAATGAAATTTACGAGTAAACAAGGAGTCCTAGCCGTTCTACTCGCCCTAGCCATTTCTAGCCATTTCTACCCGTTTCCTACTAAAACAGCAAATGCGCCTAATAAAGGTTTAGAATCCACTCACTTGTGAGTTTTCTTGGCTAAATCCCCCTTGCTGTACTTTTGGTTGAACCCAAGAAAAATTTAAAATTTTTCTCTTTTACTCTTTTTTTTTTTTCGCGCGGGCTGGACCTGAGCCGGGCCGGCTGACTGGGCCTGGGTCGGTCGGCTGATTGGCTGGCTGGCTGGGCCGGGTCGGCTGGGCCGTTGACTGGGCCGGCTGACTGGGCTGGGCTATTGGGCTGGCAGCCTAGCCCGTCAGCTGTCTTCTGTCTCCGGCGACGGCGACTGCGACGGCTCCGGCGACGGTCGTCTTCTCCGGCGAACCCCAACTCCGGGTCGTGAGCCGGGTCGTGTGTCGGATCAGGAGGTTTTCTCGGGTTTGGCCGCCGTTCACCATTCTCCGGTCAAATCGAAGCTCGAGACCGGCTGGGAGAGGAAGCTGAGCCTCCGGCGCGTCGATCAGTGGTCACGGCTTGGCCCGAGGTGGTCGGAGCTGGCGGGGAGATGGTCACGAAGTCGGCGGTTCACCTAGGGTTTCCCGAGAAAAGAGGTCCGAGCTTCAAGCTCGAATCCAACAAGTCTAGGCCAAAAACAGACAAATTTACACCATATCTAAGGACTAGGAAAGCAAAGGAAGCGATTGGTATCAACCAATCGAGCCAAGATGGTCGGAGGAGGGGTGAACTCACCTCTTGAAGCCACTGCTTTTCTGGAAAATTTCCAGAAACGGCTGGCCGCGAAGCTCCCTGCAACTGGCTGCCGGTGACAGACCACGGCGAGTCTTGGCTGGCTGACAACGGCTTCGGGAAGAGGGCGACTCAAGCTACACGGGGACACCAAGAAAGCACGAAGAGGAGGCCGGAGCTCCGAGAAATCCCCCGCTCAAAAACCCTTGCCCACTCGGTTTATACCGAGTGGGAGCAGGTGGGGGAGGCCGAGAACTCGGCTTCCCAGGGCCACGCGGCGCCTCCCCCATGGCCACCGTCCCCTCCGACGGTCACCTCCAAGTCAGGGGTGGGTGGCTGCAGGGGGTGGCGTGGCTGAGGGAACGTCGAGCGGTGGAATGCACAGTGCATTCTACCTGCTCGATAGAAAGCCCGAGAGAGAGAGAGAGAGGAGAGAGGGAGAGGGGGAGAGCTCGTGCGCGTGTTGCGCACGTGCCGCCCGGTCCGACCCGGTCGGACCGGCAGTTCGCACGGTCTGGCCGGCCGGTTCGCTGGCCGGTCTGGGACTTTTAATAAAATAATGTATTTTAATTTCCGAAAATCGGAAAAATGCTTTAAAATTTCCTAAAAATTCAGGAAAAATCCCGAAAAAATCAAATATCGAATTTCATGACATTTTGGGCCCAAAATAAATTTAAACTTAAATTTTCATTAATTTCCAAGCCTTTCCAAATTTTCGCGAAATAAAAAGGGAAATTGCCAATTTTCTCTAAAGTCCCAGTAGGCTAAAATCGCGGACCGACTCGGCCGTTACAATCTACCCCCCTTAAGAAAATTTCGTCCTCGAAATTTGCAGCTACTAAACTTCAAACAGTTGCGGGTGCTGTTGCCTCATGAGCTCCTCGCTTTCCCAAGTAGCGCTCTCGGAGTCATGATGTTGCCAAACGACCTTGACTAGTGGCGTGACCTTGTTCCGAAGTCTTCGCTCCTTCCGGTCTTCTATCCTGACTGGTTTTTCTACGAACGAAACCTGTTCGTCCAACTCAAGGTCCTCATGACTTACTACATGTGAAGGGTCAGGCTCGTACTTCCTTAGCATCGAGACATGGAAGACATTGTGGATCTGTTCCAAGTTTGGCGGTAAGGCTAGTCGATAAGCGGCTGCTCCTATCCTTTCCAAAATCTCAAAGGGTCCTACAAACCTGGGACTTAACTTTCCTTTTTCTCCAAAGCGGGACATTCCCTTCTTAGGTGACACTTTCAGGAAGACATGGTCCCCTTCTTGGAATTCTAAAGGTCTACGCCTTCGGTCCGCATAGCTCTTTTGTCGACTCTGGGCTGTCTTCAGCCTTTGCCTGATTACCTTAACTGCATCTTGTGACTGTTGTACTAGCTCGGGACCTAGAATTTTCCGTTCTCCGACTTCGTCCCAACACAAGGGAGTCCGGCAGGTTCGTCCGTACAAAGCCTCAAAGGGAGTCATCCCTATGCTTTGTTGGAAGCTGTTGTTATAGGCGAACTCTACCAGGGGTAGCCGGTCTTCCCATCCTCCCTTAAAATCTAAGACGCATGCTCTCAGCATGTCCTCTAGAGTCTGAATGGTCCGCTCAGACTGTCCATCAGTCTGGGGATGGAAAGCCGTACTGTACTGTAATCTTGTACCCAAGGCTCCTTGTAGACTCTTCCAAAAATGAGCGGTGAATCTTGGATCACGGTCAGAGGTAATGGTTACCGGCACTCCATGTAGTCTGACTATCTGAGCTACATATAAGTCTGCTAGCCGGTCTAAGGGAAGATTCTTTCGCACGGCTAGGAAGTGAGCAGATTTGGTTAGTCTGTCCACTATGACCCAAATCATGTCGTGACCTTTTTGGCTCCTCGGTAACCCGGTCACGAAATCCATCGTGATATGCTCCCATTTCCATTCTGGAATTTCCAAAGGGTTCAAGAGGCCTCCAGGTTTACAGTGTTGTGCCTTCACCCGTTGGCACGTCAGGCACTTGGCCACGAATCTCGCCACGTCCGTTTTCATTCCTTTCCACCAGTAGTGGGGCCTCAGGTTCTGATACATCTTGGTGTTACCCGGATGAACACTGTATTTACTGCGGTGTGCCTCTGACAAAATTTCATCCCTTAACTCAGGACTGTCGGGCACACATAGCCTCCCACGAAAGTTCAGGACTCCGTCCTCGGAGATTTGGAAACCAGGTTTCATCAGTCCTTCTTCGGTTTGTAAGATGCCCACTAGAAAGGGATCCGAAGATTGTAGATCTCTAATCCTGGCCCTGATCTGAGGTTCTATCCTTAAGGTGGCCATTAAGCAAGTCAGGTGTCCAACCTCAAATTTGAACTCTGAGTTCTGTACTTTCTCAAACAACTGCCATTCCTTGGCCAATAATGAAGTCAATGAGGACTTGCGACTAAGCGCGTCTGCCACGCGATTCGCTTTCCCTGGGTGGTATAGAATCTCACAGTCGTAATCCTTTAGGAGTTCCATCCATCTCCGCTGTCTCATGTTCAATTCCTTCTGTGAAAACAGGTACTTGAGGCTCTGATGATCCGTAAAAATTGGAAACTTTTCTCCGCACAGATAGTGCCTCCAAATTTTGAGCGCAAAAATTACCGCTGCCAACTCCAGGTCATGGGTCGGATAGTTTTGCTCATGTGGCTTCAACTGTCTCGATGCGTAAGCCACAACTCGTCCGTGCTGCATCAAAACGCATCCAAGACCTTGATACGAGGCGTCACTATAAACCTCATAACCACCTGGTCCTGAAGGGATGGTTAAGACTGGTGCAGTGGTCAGCCTTTCTTTCAGTGTTTGGAAGCTCCTCTCGCACTTCTCGGTCCATTCAAACTTCTTGTCCTTTTTCAGCAAGCCCGTCAAGGGTAGGGATAGACTCGAAAATTTTTCTACAAACCTTCGGTAGTATCCTGCCAGACCTAGGAAGCTACGAACTTCCGTCACTGTTGTAGGCCTTGGCCAATCCATTACCGCCTCGATCTTCGCAGGATCCACGGAGATTCCGTCCCCGGAGATCACATGTCCCAAAAAGGCTACTCGGTCTAGCCAAAACTCACACTTACTGAACTTTGCGTAGAGCGCATGTTCTCGTAGCACTGCCAGCACTATCCTCAGGTGTTGCTCATGTTCTATCGAACTCCTTGAATAGATCAAGATGTCGTCGATAAAAACTATGACGAACCTGTCCAAGTACTCTCTGAACACCCTATTCATTAGATCCATGAAAGCAGCTGGGGCATTGGTCAACCCGAACGGCATTACTGTGAATTCGTAATGTCCATAGCGAGTCCGAAAGGCGCTCTTCGGAATATCCTCCTCTTTAATTCTTAACTGGTGATACCCCGTCCTCAGGTCAATTTTTGAGAAGACCTTAGCCCCTTGCAATTGATCGAACAGATCATCAATCCTGGGCAACGGATATCTGTTCTTGACTGTCACCTTATTCAGTTGTCTGTAGTCAATGCAAAGTCTTAGGGATCCGTCTTTTTTCTTCACAAAGAGAACCGGCGCACCCCATGGTGACGCACTTGGACGGATGAATCCTTTATCCAACAGTTCTTGCATCTGTACCTTTAATTCTTTCAGTTCTGAGAGTGACATCCGATAAGGAGCCTTGGAGATCGGCTCCGTCCCAGAAGGTACTTCAATAGCAAACTCCACTTCTCTCTCCGGAGGTAACCCGGGCAATTCTTCTGGAAAAACGTCGGAAAACTCCCGAACTACGGCGATCTCCTCCAACACTGGTCCTTCGACCGTCGTGTCAACAACGCTAGCTAGATAGCCTTGACAGCCATCTTCTAACAACCGTGTCGCTTCCAAGGAAGAGATGACTGCGGTTGAAGGTCCGCCGTGACTTCCGAGGAACTCGTAACTCGAGTCCTTCGACGGGCAGAACCTTATTACTTTTCTAGAACAGTCCACCGTAGCTTTCTGTCTAGTCAACCAATCCATGCCAATAATAACATCATAATCACGCAAATCTAGGACTGCCAGATCAATCGAACCTCTAACTCCGCTAAACTCTATCTCACAGCCCTTACATCCATTAACGGACATCATATGAACATGCAGCGGCGTCGAGACATTCAAAATAACGGCTAAGGGTTCCACATGCAACCCTACTAACTCCACAAAGCGCTCAGCAACAAACGAATGGGTAGCTCCCGTATCGAATAAGGCATAAGCGGGACTGCGGTGTAAGGAGACGGTACCTGTTATAACTCCTCCTGAGTTCTGTGCTTCGTGTCTGGTCACCGCATAGACTCTTCCCTGCGCCGAGGGTCGGTCCATCAGAAGAGGTGGTGCTAGACCTGCCAGCTGCCCTACTTGTTGTTGAGGCTGCGCCCTTATTGCGCGCTGAGGGCAATCACGGACCATATGGCCCAGCTGGCCACATCCGAAGCATCCTTCGCTCCTCGGGGGACAGGGTCCCGGCTGGTGGGTTTTCCCACACTGTCGGCACCAGCTCTCTTGACGAAAAGGGGGTTTCCTGACTCCTCCATTCCGTACTGCTGAAAAGGGCTTCCTCGACCCTGACATCGGCTTCTTCCCCTGCCGAACGCTACTGGTATTTCTACCCGCGAATGATCGCGACCCAGACGCAGCTGCTCTTTCATTGAGGTCCTTTTCGACCATTTGAGCTTTCGTGAACACCTCCTTGTAATCTCGCAGATTAAAGGGGGCGAGCTGGGATTTGATTTCAGGTTTCAGCCCTTCCCGAAATCTCTTTGCCCTGTCCACTGGATCCTCGATCAGCCTCTTGCCGTACTTGGCCAGGGCGGCATACTTTGCCTCATATTCCAATACCGTCATGTTGTTCTGACGTAGTCTCTGAAATTCGGCTAGCTTCACATCTCGTGCTGACTCGGGGAAGTACTGCTCGTTGAAAGCCTCAACAAAAGTCCCCCAAGTAGGTACTACGCCTCCAGGGAAGACGATACCTCTAGTGGCTCTCCACCAATGATTGGCATTCCCCTGCAGCTGGTACACCGCGAGAGTCACACGATCTTCGTCAGAACATTCCATGACTTCGAAGATCTTTTCAAGCTCTAGCAGCCACTCGGCCGCTGTCTCAGGGTCTCCCATCCCTGTAAAGACCGGGGGTTTCATCTTCAGGAATTGCCCGACCTGCCTCTGCTTTCTCCTTTCCCCATTAGCACTACTAGCTACGGAAACAGGAGCCGGGACTTCCACCTCCCGTTCGTCGGTTCTTATAGTAGGTTCCTGAGCCTCAGCAGCGTTCTCGTTCCGCATGGCAACTATGGCGGCATTTACCGCAGCTGCGATAGCGGCTTCCTGGTTTCTCGCTTGCTGGCAGACCTCTTCCCGTAGGTCTTCCACTGTCCTCACAAGTCTTTCTACACGGGGATCTTCCTGGGGGTCAGCCTCCCCTACCCCAAAGCGACTAATCGTCGCCCTCCTTCGCGGAGGTCTCCCCAATCTGACCATCTGGTCTTCCTGTTACAGCATCACAACGCTTTTGTCACGCCTTGAGGAATTCAGATAGGGGTAAGCAATATCACCAGATCCCAAGAGATAAGATCATTTTAAAACACCCTATTGACCTCAAAAGGAGACATAGTATATCGCATACTATCACGGTGTTGGAACCCATCATCAACACCTGCCTTAACATCGTAGGACAACTCGACCCCGCGGGTCCTCAGTCGAAACCTCGTCAGGAACTCGACTACAGTGCATCAGTGGTCACCCTCACTCGGTACCACGCACTCTCGCCACGCAGGCGGTGACAGGACCCACACCCTCCCAAAGGGCGGTCAGTGTCACGACAGCAGAGGCTCAGCCTCGCAACGCCGATCAACGGCCACAAACCCTTCGGCACCACAAGTCCAGGTTCGACTTTGCTGCACACGTTCTAGATCGTGCCAACTCAGCTAAACCAGACCGTTAAGTCACCCGTCATACATCCGACCTCATTCCGCACGTCCCATACCGTGCCGATTGAGTCGGACGTAGACCAAATCCTATGGTCTCTAGTCAGATGTTCGGTTCTGCGAAACGCGTCCCATACCGCGCCGACAGACCTTAACAGGTGACACCAACCCTAAGGTCACGTGGGGGTCTTGAGCTAGTCTCAGTCTGGTCTCTAAGTTACCATCAGGCTTAACTAGGGTCCAGTGCCTTGACGTCTTACTCCAACACGCCCGAATATCGCTCCTTATCACTCCTATCGGTAACCTTTCCTAGGTTACAACCTTGCTCTGATACCAAGCTGTCACGCCCCCGTTCCTCGGGGTCGTAGCACTATTTCCAGGATCCTACCTCACGCTAAGTTTTGCAAACGAATCTAGTTCTTAGTCAATTTGTTCCCAAGGTAACACCACAATCCATTTTGATCAAGAAACTTACTTCCCATAGATACAAGGATAAGTTAGGTCAAAATACAAAAGGGGAAGAAAACAGGAGGAGACATAACAAAAGTCTAGAGTCACGGTCGCCGCACAGCTATACAATCAAAAGTCGCGGGGAAAAGAGAAGGGAGAGTACTAATCCCTAGCTGCCCCCATTGGCCTGGGCCAATCTCGCACGCACGAAGGCTTCGGGTTTTCCACGGTGCCATCCTCTGAGTCATCTGCCCCATCAGGGTCTTCGAAGCCGGACTCGTAGCCTCCCTGAGGTACCTTGCACTCCTTGACCAATAACTCTAGTTCGGCCTCATGGAAACCCATATACACGCAAATGTGCTGATGTGGGTACCAGATGTGCTTCGTGGCGCTCCAAATCCAACCTGTCGTGCTGTGGGATTCTTGGATTAATCAATCTTCCTTTACTTCTATGTCTATGACCTCTCCCATGTCTCTAGGGGGAGCGGGGGCTGCCGCCATACCGTTCCCTTCGTCTTCCTCTTCTTCTTCATCCAAGTTGAAAGGGATATCCGGCTCCAGATCCCCCTCCTCCTGATCCTCCTCCTCCTGAGAATCCCACTCCAGCTCCAGCTCCAGCTGCTGCTCCCAGTCCTCCGGATCCAGAGGTTCCAGCTCCAGTAGATCCCAAGCTTCCTCCTCGTGAGGGTCCTCCTCCATAAGCTCCTCTTCCTCTGACTGGTCCTCCAAGTATGATAGGTCCTGAACCGGGTCCATACGGGGGTCCTGGGATGGTGGGTGGTGGAATGAGATACTTGGTATCCTAGTGAACGAACCCTAATCCTAAATTAGGAACACCCCTGCCCTAGGGTCCCTAAATCGACCCTCCTAACTCTCGGCTTCCGTTGGTCTGTCAGTCGACTCTAGGCAAGCCTAGTTGTAAGTCTCTCATCCCAAGGTCCCCATGCTCCGCGCAGAAACACTCATTACTAACCCAAATCGAAGAACTCCCCACCTCTAGATCTCTAACCTAAAGGTAGTCTAACGAACGTCATGGGAGTCTAAACAATTTACAGGGTAGGGCAGGTCTACTAACGAGAACCTAACTGCGGTTATAAGGAATTTATCTAGGCACAACTGATTAAATTAAAGCGGCGCAAAATTTAAATACACAAAGTAGTACTCGAATCGACTAAATATAATTTAATGAAATTGAAAAGCAAATAGGGCTCTTAACTAAATTAATCAAATGCTATGCGGAAGGACATTTAATGATAAATGACTAATTAAATTAAATTGTAGAAATAAATGAAATAAACAACTCTAAGATTTCAACAGAGGTGTCAAGCCAACCCTTCTTTCTCCTCGAGGGGTCCCAACTCTGACCACGCTCGAGCATAAGTAAACATGCGATGGCACTTCTCGTAAAACGTGGGGTGCCAGTCCTTAGGTCGACACAAGTCGAACTATACCACCTAAGTGGTCAACAGTTTACCATTGTCCAATACTGCTAACCAATCTAACTAATCAATGAAATTTACAAGTACACAAGGAGTCCTAGCCGTTCTACTCGCCCTAGCCAATTCTAGCCATTTCTACCCGTTTCCTACTAAAACAGCAAATGCGCCTAATAAAGGTTTAGAATCCACTCACCTGTGAGTTTTCTTGGCTAAATCCCCCTTGCTGTACTTCTGGTTGAACCCAAGAAAAATTTAAAAATTTTCTGTTTTACTTTTTTTTTTTTCGCGCGAGCTAGACCTGGGCCGGGCCGGCTGACTGGGCCTGGGTCGGTCGGCTGATTGGCTGGCTGGCTGGGCCGGGTCGGCTGGGCCGTTGACTGGGCCGGCTGACTGGGCTGGGCTATTGGGCTGGCAGCCTAGCCCGTCGGCTGTCTTCTGTCTCCGGCGATGGCGACTGCGACGGCTCCGGCGACGGTCGTCTTCTCCGGCGAACCCCAACTCCGGGTCGTGTGTCGGATCAGGAGGTTTTCTCGGGTTTGGCCGCCGTTCACCATTCTCCGGTCAAATCGAAGCTCGAGACCGGCTGGGAGAGGAAGCTGAGCCTCCGGCGCGTCGATCGGTGGTCACGGCTTGGCCCGAGGTGGTCGGAGCTGGCGGGGAGATGGTCACGAAGTCGGCGGTTCACCTAGGGTTTCCCGAGAAAAGAGGTCCGAGCTTCAAGCTCGAATCCAACGAGTCTAGGCCAAAAACGCACAAATTTACACCACATCTAAGGACTAGGAAAGCCAAGGAAGCGATTGGTATCAACCAATCGAGCCAAGATGGTCGGAGGAGGGGTGAACTCACCTCTTGAAGCCACGGCTTTTCTGGAAAATTTCCAGAAACGGCTGGCCGCGAAGCTCCCTACAACTGGCTGCCGGTGACAGACCACGGCGAGTCTTGGCTGGCTGACAACGGCTTCGGGAAGAGGGCGACTCAAGCTACACGGGGACACCAAGAACGCACGAAGAGGAGGCCGGAGCTCTGAGAAATCCCCGCGCAAAAACCCTTGCCCACTCGGTTTATACCGAGTGGGAGCAGGTGGGGGAGGCCGAGAACTCGGCTTCCCAGGGCCACGCGGCGCCTCCCCCATGGCCACCGTCCCCTCCGACGGTCACCTCCAAGTCAGGGGTGGGTGGCTGCAGGGGGTGGCGTGGCTGAGGCGACGTCGAGCGGTGGAATGCACAATGCATTCTACCTGCTCGACAGAAAGCCCGAGAGAGAGAGAGGAGAGAGGGAGAAGGGGAGAGCTCGTGCGCGTGCTGCGCACGTGCCGCCCGGTCCGACTCGGTCGGACCAGCAGTTCGCACGGTCTGGCCGGCCGGTTCGCTGGCCGGTCTGGGACTTTTAATAAAATAATGTATTTTAATTTCCGAAAATCGGAAAAATGCTTTAAAATTTCCTAAAAATTCAGGAAAAATCCCGAAAAAATCAAATATCGAATTTCATGACATTTTGGGCCCAAAATAAATTTAAACTTAAATTTTCATTAATTTCCAAGCCTTTCCAAATTTTCGCGAAATAAAAAAGGGAAATTGCCAATTTTCCCTAAAGTCCCAGTAGGCTAAAATCGCGGACCGACTCGGCCGTTACATATTTGCTAGGAGATAAGGCCACAAAGCAGAGTTGTTTGGATCTTGAATCTCGCATGGATGACTTCAAGCATCCTCAGGATGGGTCAGGCCTTTGTTCTAGGTAACCAGTTCTTGACAACGTTTGTCATTCCTTAAATATCATCGAGGGGTAAAAAAAAATCAAGGGAAATGTGGAAAATTTGAAGAAGGAAAAACTGGAACTGGGATGTTTTCACTTGTGCTACATTTCGTTTTTTAGTAAATAATCCCGTTAATTTGTAATTTATGTTGATAATAATTTGCTCAATTTGTAGCGTATAGGATGAAGCCATCAATATGCAAAGTTTTCTTAACTTCTTTTCATGATCTAAGTTATGAGGGCAGGGAGCAAGTAATTATCCTAACGTTATCAGTTTAAGTATTACCTCAAAGTTGTGAGAACATGAGTTTGTACACTTATGATGTGCTAAAGATATCCATTTTTTTTGTTTACCAGAAAAAGTATATCCTTCTTTTCCTTAAAAAATATTTCTTTGCCAATTTTATTTAAGTTCTTATTTTTGTGCTACTACTGTGAAATTTGAATTCATAGTCAACAGAAAATGTGTTTTAAAATTAATTAGATATCAATACTTAGAGCCGAAACTCTAAGTTTAACCACAAGAACTTAACAATTGGTTCTCGGATCCTGATGTTCAGCACTGCTTTAAAAAGTATATTTATAAAAAAAAATCAAAATTTTTAGTTATTGTTTTCCCTTTCTTTTTTTCTTTTGTTCTTTCAATTTTTTTTCTATCCTTTTTTTTTCCTTTCTTTCTCAGCCAATGGCCAGTGACATCACTAACCACAAGCTAGGGACGAGCCGCCAGCCTTGAGTGAGGCTGGTTGGTGAGATCGTCCCTCACTTGTGGCTGGCCAATAGTCGAGGAAGAAGGGAAAAAAGAAAAAAAAATAAAAAAAATATAAAATTATTTAAAAAGTTAGATTTTTTTTTTGTCTGAGATACAGTCAAGAGTTTGAAATCATCCTTCAATTAAATTCCAAATACTAGAGATTATGTTGCGAGAAAGATTATATTTCATTAAACTGCAACGGTCCTAAGTCTAAAAGAACAAGTCTGGGTTGAGCTGTGCAAAGGCTAACGTGGTTCATTCTTTTCTAATGTATAGTTATCAAGGTAATTTTTCCTTTAATAGAAAAAAAATAATCTTCAACGAGTTGATTGAATAATTGAACGCTTGATTCATAAAACATATCGGATATTTAGTCACGAAGTCCTCATCTAAATTAAGTTTAAGGGATTACATCCACCAACGGCCTGTTGATGGAGTCTTAATCCACGTGGATGAGACGACTTTGGTTGCATTCGTAGAGTTTAATCAAGTGAAACTTTGAATCCATTGATAAAAAACAAAAAGAAAATATATGTAAAAAAGAAAATCCTATTTATTGTTAAAAAATCCGCTATAAATTTCCAAATCATTTTCTGAAAAGATGATCATTTTCGATCACATATCATCAAACAAAAAGATACTAATCAATTTCTGAAAAAATAATTTTCTGAAACGCATTTTTCAATCATGAAGTTTTTCCTCAAACAAACGTAACCTTAGTTTCTTTATTCATTAGCTATTCCATGCAAAAATTTGATGTACAACTAAAGAGATCTCTGAATTAGTACAGTATTTTTTTTTTTTTTGGTGATAAATATTCACCTCTGCCACCATTTGTTATCCAGGATCAATCCATTTAACATGTGTTCATCTCACGTATTATTTACCACACAGGGTCCAATTCCAAAATCAGAGCATCACTTCCCTCCCTTTGTACTTCATAAAGAATGATAAGGAGCTACTAATGCTAGCGACCTTTTGAGGGGGTCAGCCCCATAAAAAAAAAGGCATACACTTCATTTCACATCTTATTACAATAGAAGTTATTCCGCCCACAGGAGATTATTTAGACATCGAATTATTCTATTTTTTGAGGAGAAAAATCTGCATATGGCTGCTTATGACTGGAGATTATCTTTCTAGAATACAGAGGGGTCCAATTCCAAAATCAGAGCATCACTTCCCTCCCTTTGTACTTCATAAAGAATGATAAGGAGCTACTAATGCTAGCGACCTTTTGAGGGGGTCAGCCCCATAAAAAAAAAAGGCATACACTCAATTTCACATCTTATTACAATAGAAGTTATTCCGCCCACAGGAGATTATTTAGACATCGAATTATTCTATTTTTTTAGGAGAAAAATCTGCATATGGCTGCTTATGACTGGAGATTATCTTTCTAGAATACAGAGGGAGTCTACTCTACTTTGTTTATCAAGGGTTATCTCACTATTTCCATGGGATTTTGGAGTATTATCATTGTATCATCATCTTCTAGTCCTGTATTGCCCGGAAAAACAATCAACACATGATATAATTTGCTCATCAGTGGTTGCTAATGCACATAATGTTGTTACTTAACAGAGCATAAGAATTGGGACAGATCGATTGCATAAATAAAATCCTTCTCCTAAAATTTGACTGAAGCTGATTCAGCGAAGCAAGTCATTATCGTAAGAAAGTTATCAAACTACTTTGGTTTGGTGCAGTATGATTGCTTATTAGATTTCTATGGTTTCAAGTACATGTCCATCGAGCAAGAGCCAAAGATAGCCGTCTGCGTCTCCTGTTGTCCAATTTGAGAAGCACTGAGTTTTTGTCTTACTTAGCAAAGTGTAGAACAAGAAGTTATTGAAGTTGGTCTGATTCAAAGATACATAACTGGATGTTCTGCAGATTATAGATCGAGCTCTCAGCAGATTAAAGAGTACAATAGAGCTCATGTATCTGACCAACGGGTGCAAGAAAGTGGTGGTGGTTCCTTACTCAATGGGAGTCCTCTATTTCCTTCACTTTCTAAAATGGGTCGAAGCGCCTCGTCCTAAGGGGGGGCAATGGCGGACCTGGTTGGTGTGCCAAGCATATTAAAGCAATTATGAATATCGGTCCCCCATTTCTCGGCGTTCCAAAGGCAGTTAGTAACTTACTCTCCTCCGAGGGCAAAGATGTTGCCATCATCAGGTTAGCTTTTACTTGCATCAAAGGACATTTGCTATAGAATATTGAATTCCATTAAGGTAGATACTGTACTTCATGCACTAGCTTCATATTATAAATTTCATCTTATATAAATTTATAAATGACTATGAACTAATTGGGATAGTTGCTAATAGTTGGAGAAAATTTAATGCGCGTCAATTTGTTTTTGCCAGTAAATGATTGCTATGGAGTTTTTAATATGATTCTCAGGCTTTATTCCTTTGCAGAGCAATGGATCCTGGGGTTCCGGATTCTGAAATTCTTGGGCTTCAGACTCTGGAACATCCAGGACATGGCATTCAATCATCTCGTTAGTCCCTAAAGGAGGAGAGACCATTTGGGGCGACTTGGATTGGTCTCCGGAAGAAGGGCATGGTTGCAGTCTGGCAAAGAGAAGAACCCTACAATCCTATGGAATGAACTCAAACCACGTCAATGGAAAGAGAACTTTCAGCGTCATGAAGGACCCTGTAAAGTATGGAAGAATAATTTCTTTCGGCAAGGAGGCATCATATTTACCTTCTTTGGAGCTCCCAAGTGTTGATCTTGAGGTACAACTGTTTTCCTCGATTTCAAGTCTCACGTGTTATAAATTTTCGGTTTCTTGATTTTCCAGCTTGGGGTCTCCATACATCATGTTTTTTTATGTGTGCCATCTCAAAAAATGTTGTCATGAGAAAGTTCCCAACTCTCCTAATCATTAGCTCAGAGAAACGTCGTTATATAGTGTATGCCTCCGTGATTTGCAGGCTAAAATGTCCTCTAAAATTGATTTATCATTAGTTTTCCTTAATCCTAGTGGGGCTAGTCTTGTATTGCTCCCAGTATTATGTACTGTGCATAGCTAATGTTCTTCCAACGATGCTACGCAGGCACTTTTACTTGGAAGCCCCTTAGCAATATCTAACTCAACGTGTCAAGAGGTGTGGACTGAGTATGATGAACTCAGCAGAGAAAGCATTCGAGATGTCGCAGACAATAAAGTGTATACTTCTCGAACTCTGCTCGATCTACTACGTTTTGTGGCCCCAAAGATATATGATGCAGCGTGCGGAGGCTCATTTCTCTCATGGAATAGCCAATAATCTCAACGACCGCAAATATGACCACTACAAGTACTGGTCGAATCCGCTCGAAATGGAGTATGGATCGATAATTTGACATTCTATCATCTTATGAGTTTCTCTTGCTTGAAGTGTAAAGTTTCTGTTTTATTAAACATAATACTATTTCAGGTTGCCAGATGCTCCTGACATGGAAATATATTGCTTATACGGAGTCGGAATTCCCACCGAAAGATCATATGTCTGCAAGATGGCACCCAATGGCAAATGCAAGAGCATTCCCTTCCGTATAGACAGCACAGCTGAGGGATACGAGGACAGCTGCTTGAAAGGCGGAATCTACTTTGTGGATGGTGACGAGAGCGTACCCGTCCTTAGCTCTGGCTTCATGTGCGCCAGAGGGTGGAGAGGAAAAACGAGATTTAACCCCTCTGGAGCCACCATGTACGTGAGAGAATACCGGTACAGGCCACCAGTAAGCCTCCTCGAGGGCCGAGGTGCCGCAAGCGGGGCCCATGTTGACATCATGGGCAATGTGGCCTTCATCGAGGACGTCCTGAGGATCGCCGCAGGGGCCACGGGCGAGGAGATCAGCGGTGACAGAATCTATTCCGACATTATGAGGATCTCAGAAAAAATAAACATACGGCCCTCATCTATTCCGTCAAATGGATGGGTCGGATCAGATTGGGGTCAACATAATCAAACGTGGGTCGGACCATATTTGACCAATTTAACCCGTTTTGATTCATATTAACGTAGTGTTAATATAATGACTCATACCCAATCCATACTCGATCCGATCCATATTTATAAAATGTACTAATATTTTAGAAAATCTAGACCCACTTAAACTATTCATATGATAAATTCAAATCGAACTAAAAAATAAAAATTTTAGTAAATAATGCAAATAGTTGACCAATATAAAAATTACAAACAAGTCTTACAACTATGATACTACCAGCAATCAACAGCTAGAACCTCACTAGCGAAAGTACTCCAAAGCGAAACACTAGATCAAGGGTCAGGTCCTGCCCTACCAACTTTTTTTTTTGTCGAAAATATCTATTTATATTTATAACTTGAAAGATCTACAAGATATATCACTTGCTTCAGCGCCCTACCAACTAAACTGGTTTCATTTTTGGGAATCATGAACTGGGCCGCAATCCCGAAGAACTGAATCCATCTGATCTGTTCTGACAATTCTCAAATTGGGTGGTATATTATGCTCAACTCTAATGGGGTCCTCCCCATCCTTTATGGGGGCTATGGAGTGTACTATGATACAAGGGTCGCACTAGTGCACCCTAGCATAAACGTAGACTAAGACAGAGGAAGTGCATTTGTTGAGAAAACAATTTCTCGGGAGACGGGGATATAAGACATTTTTTAATAAGTAATTTCAACAAATTCGATCTTGCTTAGAAATGTATGAAAAGAACGTGAATGGATTCACTTTCCAGTCCTTAGCGCAACTAAGCCTCTGACTTAAATTACCGTGAACAGTGAATTTTGCTAATTCCGCTTAAACGATTTCTCCCATCAAGAAAATAAACTCAAGCGTTCATCTTCTTTTTCGTGAAAAAAATGTCAAAATCACAAACGGGACCAGCTGTCCTTGGATACCCAACGCGGCCTGGCAGGAATACCAGCTTCTTTATCTTTCCTCAAAGTCTTTTGTCTGTCTTTCGTCTTGGGTTCTCAAGAAGAAGATAAAAAAACGTACAAAAAAGAGAGGAAATAAGTTATATGTCAGTTAAAATATATTTAATACTCATCATCACACTAATTCTTGGATTTGGGCATAAGCTGGGACAACTCATACTTGCATCCTTACAAAATCTCTCTCTCTCTCTCTCTCTCTCTCTCTCTCTCTCTCTCTCGTAGCTTGGGCATCGACCTGCTATCGAAGCAATGTGAAGAGACAAAGGAACTTCAGGGCAAGTTAGCAAATTACTAAAGCAATGATATGTGAGAGTGAGTATCTTAGTCCGTGTAATATTCTTGTTTTATTGATGCCAAAGAAGAATTGGTTATGACGAGTGTAGCAATCAACACTATAACGGTAAAGTATCAACATCTAATTATACTCATTATGATTATGCTTTTTTCAGCGAGAAAAGTTAAGATTGCGTTGGCTCCCATTTGATACTCATGCAATCACTATAAGATCTCCTGGCTTGTAAAAACAAATTAAAATGATTAGTCTCCATTTTTTTCTACGTTGACATGACCTTCATCCGTAGATTTAACTTTGGAAGAAGAACGTCATATATTTTTTTACAAAGTGTGAGAAACACTTTGGGAAATTTTTTTAGACTAACATAAATCTATTACATTTATGTCAATTCAATTCTAAATTTTTTAATTATATCAATTTTTTTATGATCGAGAAATCCAGCATAAGGCCCAAAAGGCCAGTCCCCTATACCTCGAGGGGAGACTAGCACAGGATCTCAACATCATGACACCCTATTTATGACACTAGCAATTGCGGGTGGAGAAACTATCAACCAACATAGATACCCACCCTTGAGTATACCAATCTAGTGCAATTTACAAATAGTCAATATGATCGATTTTGGTCAGAAAATCACTTATGTGTAAGCTAGCCATCTCCAATGACATGATCAACACTAACATGAAAAACTTCATATACTTTTTAATATTTTTTCCTGAAATTTTATAACGTTTTATTTCTTTTCTTTTTCTTTTTTCTTCTTTTATTATCTTTCTTTGTTTATTTTTTCTTTTTACAACTCTAGACCCACAAGGTCACTAGTTGACCCTTGCCAACCACATACGAGAACTATCGACCCTCATCTAGTCTAGAGGGCATCGCGATCCTTGCTTGTGGCCTAGGTAAGGGCATCACAGCCTTTATTGGCCACAGGCAAGGCCCTCCGTGCCCCTGCCAAGATCTAGGAAGGCAAGGCCCTCCTTGCTTGTGGCTTGCAATAATTAGCTGGTAACTTTACTAGCCCACCCTTTAGAAAAGAAAAAAGAAGAAGAAAGAAGACAAATACAAATACTAAAAATTTAAAATTTTTTTTTTTCAAAAATTGAAAAAATTGTCCACCTTTGTATTGACTATATTACATAGGATACCCGGCATCCATGTCATGTTAGCCAAAATTGACAATATGAATTAGATTAACAAATCAGTAAAAAAATTTAGAATTGTATTAGCCCAAGTACGATAAGTATAAAACTTTTTTGGGTAATTTTCCCAAAACACCTCATAGTTATGGATTATCCAACTCATAGCTTACATAACTTTAGGAAACAACTCATTTAACTTCAAGGTGTTATAGTTCTAATAGGGATAGAAGCGGGGTGGGTAAAATTAGAGTACAGGATTTAAATGGCAGTGGCTTTGGGGAAGTGAGATGGATTTAGGGTCAATTGCTAAAAACCCATAGAATTAGGAACTGGTAAGGACTCTGGGATGTCAATAGGTAGTGGATTTGGGATGTTGCGGTTAAAAAACTCGACGCCGAAATCATATATATGCTAATTAAATGTAGATAATTATAAAATCTTTTGATGTTTGGAACGGTTTCAAAATTTAATAAGCTTTCTTTACTCAGTAAAAAAATATTCGAAAGTAAAATCTTAAAAAAATGTAACATAATCTTATACTTTTTAGCAGCCTCCACCATTTTATAACCCAACTTCCACTGTTCATTAGATCTTAGACTTTTGTGGATGTGGATCCTAAATTTTGTTCCTGTCTTATATTTTGAGACTCCCGAGATATTTTGATCAATAATGCATGTGTCCAAAATAATTCCTTGTGTTTGCAAATTTAAAGGCTGTTGATTATATGTTTAGTGCATGATTTTCCATAAAAATATTATGGCCAGTTGAGGGTACTCGTGCGATTCATACTCATCTCAATTTTTTAGAGTTTGGTAATGGAGTTGAAATGGACAGACTGATCTGCACTCCAACGTGATCCTTGTCCTTGACGTCAGATGCTTGTCATATTAGCAATGACTGGAAGTCATTTTCACACTTGCTCTGCAGTGAAATATTAATGGGTAAATAGTATTCTGGCTTCTTTTCTAAACAACAAGCCTTTTTGCCTTAGGGTCTATCTCCAGATTAAAATTCGAGGTGATGTAAAAAGAAAAGGACAGAAAAAATTAAAAATTTCGAGGTTTGTTTAGTAATATTATTTACAGATTCGAGGTTTTAACATCACTTGGCCTTTGATGTTAGGAATGTGACTTTAAAATAGACCCCACATATCCACAGATCCATCTCTGTCTACCCTATATTTTGGGTTAAATTAGCAATATCTATGGAGCTTAGTCGAGGCCTTAATTGAACAACAGTCAATTTCTCGAGTATAAGAATGGCTGATTCTCTGCATTATTGTCTCTTTACTGACCTGTCATCGTGGCCAATGTCTATGTCTCCATCCTTTCCTCTATTATCGATGGACAGAATTGATGAGTTTTCCGTCCTTCATCCTTCGTCCCTGTAAAATGGCCATTTTAAGCTTTTTCCACCGGCAATCTACTATTCCCGACCCAATTCTTTCATCCTTTCCTCTACCTTTAATGGACAGATGCTGATAAGGTATTAGTCCTACTGCCTGCTCCTTGTGCGGATCGGTGAAATCATATTTGAAATATAGAAGTAACACTCCAATTGACCAAAATTATTAGATTAGAACGCCAATTATAATTGTTACATGAGACCAAACTTCAATTAGAATTGTTACATCAACACTCCCAAGGATGTTAAACTTCTTCCTTTCTTTATCTGACATTTTAAACTAGTTTGCTCTCTTCAATACTGTTACTCTACTCGTATACGCGACGAATAAATATCACGGAAACGTAAGCCACAAGTGACATTGTTTCGTGGCCCCTTGTTCTGATTTTAGTAATCACTAAATTGCTTGGGTCTGTTTGGCGTCCTTTCACTTCTAATATTTATTAACCGAAAAACGTTGCAGTTATCACGAATTAATTTGTAAGATTTCAAAACTATACATCTATCGACAAGTAGAGTTATGTGTTTTTTCAAAATCTATAAAACGTAATTATTGTTATCTTCAATTATTATCTTTTAGGGAAAGCAAAATGTAGAAAAAGGTTGCTAAAGAGTGATAAAACCCGTTAACTATAGAAGTCAACAAAAAATGAAGTCAACAAAAAATGATGATGGGACATCGTGCAAAATCTTATAAGGATGTTATTGCATATTTCTAGATCATGACAATCATTCTGAGGAACATGATCAGAATAAACATAAACTAAAAGGAAAAAAATCAGACCTAAGTATGCCCTTAAATTATTTTGTTAGAGCCTAGTGTAGATCTCAGTATCCCTCACGTGTGAATTGCTCGGTTTATGATAAATACGCATGCCACTAAAGCATTCGTACAACCACATGGGAATTTCTCTAAAAATATAATGTCTTAGTCCAACATAGCTCGACAAGATGATGAGCTCAAATGAGCTTCCAAAAGCTTTTATACTCGTGTTCCAAAATTCACATCAGTGGCCGAACGTTGTTAAAACCCATAATGCTCCTCTTCCTAACACCTATGAGAGAATGACAAAGTAGACAAACTTGAGATCCGATCCAAATAGGGATTAAAACATGGTGTGGTGAGTAGTAACCCACAAGATTTGAGGCTCAATATCCCCATTTCTCATCCATACAATGCAGTAATACGCACGGTTCCACTAATTATTGCATTCCCACTCTGTTTCTATTTAACTACTCGTGCTACTCACCCATTACGAAAGGCCACGAACAGACAAAAGTTACCAACACTTGTGTCTCATGCCCAAGTTTCTCCTCCTCCGTCATCTCCGCTGCTATTTACTTGTTGTCTTCTTCACCAGTGATGCCGGGCGCCTGCACAACTTCCTCACTCGTTTTCTCGAGCTCAGCCGTGACCACTAGTTCGGAATGTCAAATTACTCATAAATCCGTATATTTGTCTCGACCGTTTGAATAGGTTATGGTCAATATCTGGCAAAAATAATGTTGTTGCTCAGTTAAAGTTACAAGGATTGTTCTCTTTCTAATTAAGTTGAAAATGATCTTTTGCATAATAATTACCTAATTCAGGAGGATACCATGTAATGTTATCATTCTCCTAAAGTAAGTACATCTCTTTTGCATACATAATCATTTTCTCAAGATGATGACGACGTTAATATAAAACGATCATACCGTTGAAAATTAATAAATTGCGAGATTGGGATGAACAATAATAACGTTGCCTTAGTTTCAGGCCACAACTAAACACCAGTCGATTGTTGGGCACAGAAATGGACGATCCCCTGAATTGTTGTACCTTTACCGGACCAGACGCAGACACCATCGCCCATGTCCAGGTGTCCATCCTTTCCTCCCCCACTAATGGACAGACATGGATGAGGAGGTGTCTAACCTTTCATGCTTTCCCCACAGCAAATGGTCCTTTCGTCCTTGCCCACTGCTGACGTACCAGTCCTGATGCATTCCTTGCTCGACCATCAATGAGGAAACACCGATTGAATTGAATACTAATCCTGAACCCGATTCTTGGGCAGTCAATAATGGACTCATGTCAGTACAACATCATGTTCCTTGGTGTCAGATGGCCACTGTATTGGCAGTGACCCAAAGTCGTTTTCACACTCTGTGACGATATCAATGGTGGGACAGTACCACGATTTCTTTTCAGAACTCTAGGGCTCTTTTATACGAGGGGTCTAACGCTAGATTTATCAGAGCTGATGGTTTAATTTAGACATGTGCAACCGAATCAAGTAAATTAAAAGATGAACTAGTTATAATAAAGTCGGATATAGAATTCAAGTCTAAAATCCATCCTGAACCCGATTATTAAAAAAATAAATTTTATTTAGTTCTATTTTTGTAAGTAAATATACTTTATTAAATCATAATTTTTGCATATGTCTTTAAAGCATAATTTCTTGTTGATTTTCCTTTATATATGAATTGTAGGTTTTTGTTAAAAATTTTGTACCACATGTTAGTATTTGCATTAAAGATTTTTTTAACTATTTTAGACAAATGAAAAGTATTGTGTGAATGAGACAAAATGTATATGTAATGTTATTATTTTTTCTTAGACAAATGGAAAGTCATATAGAATGAGCGGTTGCAAAATAAATTCCAATCGGAAAAACAGGGTGGGTTAGGTACAGGGTCCAATGCAAACACAGTAAAAAGGAAAATCGGTTATAATAGGGTCGGGTATATAGTCCAGATCTGGAACCTACCCTCCCTATAGAACAGGACATATTTTTTTGTAGACTGAGAGCCTAGAACATCTTCATAGGCCTACAAATCATTTTATACAAAGTTCCAATTTGCAATAGGCAATATTGGCTTAACAACAGTAGAGACAAGTAGGGTTAATTCAGTTTTCTCTCATTTTTAATGAATCTCCATTGGAAAATAGCGATATGGTCATCATGCATAAAAATTTTTTCCTGTAAACATATCTCGCAAACATTATTAGTCTCGTCAATTGTCACATATGATACTTTAATGGTGAAATTGGAGGAAATCGAAATAGATGGAAAACTTGAAGCAACATTGCCACTTTGAGGAATTTTATGGATCAAAACATCATTCAGGTACAAGTGTTCAAGCAGTATTAGTTTGCAATATTCATTATAATAATCCTAATAATGTATATATGTATATATTCTCTCTCTTCTTCTCATCCCTTTCAAGAGTCGAGTCCCATTTCATTGGGCAAGTGAAAAAACCAAGTGATTCCCTCCGAGACTATTTGGTAAAGTCAAGTTCATGGTAGAAGCCTTGTCGGCCTCAAGTCGTCGTCTACTCAGAGGCCAGAACGCAAAATTCAAGGAGGTAGAAGTAACATTGCCAATCACTTTCAGAACTCAAGAAATTGCCCAGAACTAGTGTGTGGGGATATTTATTTGGAAGGGAGGGGAGTAAAGTTCCGAAAGGAACACAGGAGAAAGGAACTTAGGTTCCGTGAAAATACGCACAATCATTTTCGAGCAGTGGCTCTGGTAGGATGCACTAGGCCTTTGCTCTAGACGACGACTTCTTGACGACGCTTGTCATTCCATAAATATCATCAAGGGGTCAATAAAAAAAAAGACAAGGAAAATGTGGAAAATTTGAAGAAGGAAAATTGGGATTGGGTATGTTTTCACTTGCGCTACTTTTTGGTTTTTTTAAATAATCCTCTTAATTTGTAATTTATGTTGATAGTAATCTGCTCAATTTGTAGCATATAGGATGGAGCCATTATTATCCAAATTTTCCTTAAGTTCTTTTTCGTGATCTGAATTATGAGGCCAAAGAGCAAGATCAAGCGGTGATCCAATTATCCTAACTTTACTGGTTTATGTATCACCCGAAAGTTGTTCGAACATGAGTTTGTACGCTTATTTTGTGCTAAAGAAATCCAATTATTTTCCCCATTTTTATTATGTGCTACTTGTGAAATTTGAATTCAACGACTTAGGAGTCAACAGGAAATTCTTTCTGAAATATAGTTAGGTATCAATATTCGGAGCCGAAGCTCTACGCTTGAGCACGAATACTTATACATTGGTTCTAAGCTCTCGAAGTTCAAAACTACTGTAAAAATAATTTTTAAAATTTTCTTTTTTATTCTTTTCTTTTCTTTTTCCCCTTTTCTCTCCTCTTTCTCATTCGAAGGCCAATGATAGCACTAGCCACAAGCTAGGGACAAGCTTGTCAGGTTTGGGCAAGGTTGGTCGACAAAGCTCATCCCTCACCTATGGCTAGCCATCGATTGAGGAAGAAGGATAAAAAAGAAAAAAAAAAGGAAATAGAAAACATGAATTACTTAAAAATTAGAATTCCTTTTATTTGAGATGTAGTGATGAGATTGAAATCATCTCCCAATTAAATTTCAAATACTATAAGACATATCGATCAAATATCACCAAACAAAAGAAAGCTAATCATTTTATAAAAAAATGATTTCTCAAAAGGCATTTTTCTTCCATGAAGCTTTCCCCCAAACAAACAAGCCTTTAGTTTCCTTATTCATTTGTTATTTCATTTGAGAATTTGATGTACAACTAAAGAGATCTCTGAATTAGTACAACTAATCCTAATGATGTATTTGTAGTTTCTCTCTCTTCTCCTTCTTATTAAGAGTCGAGTCCCATTTCATTGGGCAAATGAAAATACCACGTGGTTTCCTCCGAGACTATTTGGTAAAATCAAGTTCATACTAGGATTGCGTTTAGATTCTTCATTGCCCTGCGCTAAAGTTCGCTTTCTTTCTCACTTTTCATCCCATCGGTGCGACCCTTCTTTTAAGTCTTGGTAGCCCCAAGTTGTCGTCTCCTCAAAACGCAAGATTCAAGAAGTAAAAGTGACTTTCCCACTCACTTTCTGAACTCAGGAAATTGCCCAGAGCTGGTGTGTAGGGACATTCATTTGGAGGGGAGGGAAGGAGGAAAGTTCCGAAAGGAACGCAGGCTCCGGGAAAATGCGCACAATCAATTCGAATAGTGGCTGTAATATTACTTCCGTCGTTTACGCGCAAAGAAGACGAAAGTCAAAAAGAAACTCTGACAAATAAATGTTGACGCAGGTACAGTCTCTACTTTACCTGTGAGTGATAGTGCCTGTGCCTGTGTGTGTGATAGGGGAGGGAAGGAGGAAAGTTCCGAAAGGAGGAAAGGAACGCAGGAGGAAGAAATGCAGGTTCCGGGAAAATGCGCACGATCAATCTCGAATAGTGGCTCTGGTACCACTTCCGCGGTTTACGCGCACAGAAGACGAAAGTCAAAAAGAAACTTTGACAAACAGATGTGGACGCAGGCAGAGTCTCTACTTTACCTGTTTGTGATAGTGCCTGTGCGTGTGGGGCTACCTTCTGATTTAAGTCTTACTTTCTTTCCCCTTCTTTCCATTGCGAGTCGTCCTCCACGAACAAACTGATACATAGACGAGACCTAGCGCTTGGAACCCCCATCGGATAGTAAACATTCTCGAAGCACATAATTCACCAGCTCTTTTGATGGCCGCTTCTTCGAATCTGAACAGCAATTACCATGTGTTCCTCAGTTTCAGAGGCACGGACGTTCGCAAGAACTTCCTCAGTCATCTCTACGCAGCTCTGGACGAGAAAGGAATACACACTTTTGTGGATAGCGAGGAGCTCAGGATAGGAGAGCAAATATCGGCGGCGCTCGTGAGGGCGATCGAGGAATCGCGCGTCGCGATCATCATTTTCTCCGAGGACTATGCTACCTCGCAGTGGTGTTTGGAAGAGGTCGTGAAAATCATGGAGTGCCATGAGCAAAAGCACCTGATTGTGTTCCCGGTGTTCTACAAAGTGGAACCGAGAGAAGTGAGAAGAGGCAGAAAGAGTTATGGGAGTGCTATGGCTAATCATGAGTCCAAGTTCGGGAAAGATTCGAAAAAAGTGAGGAGATGGAAGAAGGCTCTCTTTGATGCCGGTAATTTGTCCGGGTGGAACTCGAATGAAAGGTACGCACAAATGTGACGCAGTGCTGGGCCATTGTTAGCTCGTGGTTGTTTTTTAGATTTCAAATCTTATATTCTTGTTTGGATCTTTGGATTGAAGATACAAAGTGGAGATATACTAGCTAGTGGACACAATAGTCAAATAACCAAAAGTTCAAGCTAGCGGATTATTTGAATTCGAATTTTGCTGGGTAGATAGTGAGAAATTTATTTGAGATAATTAGTGTAGTTCATGGTACCCAACTCATTGTTGTCTTCAGATGCGGGTTCTCTGCAATTTTCCTTGCCCAGATGTTAGTGTAGGTTCACCCAAATCTATTATTTCTTTTCATCTTATTATTTGCTAATCTTCTTATGAAATTTTCCTCGTTACGTTGGAGCTGCAATTCTTGCAATGGCTTTAAAATGCTCAGACATGTTTTTATTTCCTTTTGAGTGCTTATCAGTGATGAAGCAGAGCTCATCCGACGCATTGTAAAGGAACTATCAATTTATCTCGACCGAACACCCTTAGATGTCGCTAAGTATCCGGTCGGAATAGAATCCCGAGTTCAGGAACTTATATCTTTGTCAGAAAAAGAGTCAGGTGATGATGATGTACTCATGATAGGTCTATGGGGACCTGGAGGCATAGGCAAAACATCTACTGCTAAAGCTTTATATAATGCTATTGAGAGACAATTTTTGGGTTCCAGTTTTTTGGCGCGAGTTAGAGAAACTTCGAACCAAAGCAATGGTGTAGTCACTTTGCAAGAACAGCTTTTATCGCAGATCCTATTTGACAAAACTATATCGATCTACAATGTCGGAGGAGGAATTAGTTTGATACGGGAAAGATTACGTTGCAAGAAAGTTCTCCTGGTTCTTGATGATGTTGATCAGATGGATCAACTGAATGCATTGGCTGGAAAAAGGGATTGGTTTGGTAAAGGAAGCATAATTATTGTCACCTCGAGAGATAAACATTTGCTAACTTCTCATGGCATAAATTGTGTGTATGAAGTTCAAAGTTTAGGATACGGAGAAGCATTGGACCTTTTTAGTCGACATGCTTTTCCAGATGGCAAGAGAGTTGAAATAAGAAAGGATCTCATTAATAGAGCATTGCATTATGCTAACCGTCTTCCATTAGCCCTCGAAGTGTTGGGCTCATTCTTATGTGGAAGGAATGAATATGCATGGGAAAGTGCATTGGATAAACTCTCCAAAAGTCCCAACCATACTATCTATCGTGTTCTCAAGACAAGCTATGATGGATTGGAGGACAACGAGAGGGAGATTTTCCTCGATGTTGCTTGTTTCTTTAAAGGGAAAGGTATAGAATACATTGAGAATGTTCTTGACAACTGTGATTTTGACACAACCATAGGATTAGAAATTCTCATGGAGAGATCTTTGATAAAAATGGAGAACAGGACCCTAGAGATGCATGATTTGGTTCAGTTGATGGGTAAGCATATTGTCAATCAGGAATGTCTCAATAATCCTGGAAAACGCAGTAGAATATGGCTTTTTGAAGATTTTATGGACATTCTATACGAAAATATGGTAAAAGTTATTTATTCAATTTTACTATGTCTTTGTTTTCAAGTAACTTTAATTTGGACAACACGAGGCAAATTTCAATGAAAATTTTGTGTGATGACTAAATTTGCTCTATTTTGGTATAGGAGAAGAATGTAGTAAAGGCCATAGTATTGAACCGGCGTGTACCGGAAGAGATAATTATCAGTCCTAATGCTTTCGCAAACATGAAAAAGTTAAGAATTCTCATTTTGCTTGAAGTACAAATCTCTTCACAAGGTCCTATATGTCTTCCTAATGAGCTAAGATGGCTAGAATGGCCCAATGCCCCGAATCTAGAATTCAGCTCTGGTCCCAAGAAACTCGTCAGTCTCGATGTCCACAATAGTCTTGTCAAACAATTAGGAGGTGAATTTCAGGTAAGCCTTTCTGATGATTAGCTTTCCCTTTTTATAGCTACAAAAATATTTTGTATTTCTTAATGACTACAATAGCATGTTTTTGCAGAATCTTAGAAAGCTGCAGTCCATTGATTTCCATGGTTGCAAATTCTTGGCTAGTATCCCAGACCTTTCAGCGGCTCCAAATCTTGAGATCTTGAATCTCAATGAGTGCAAAAGCTTAGTGAAGATTCACCAGTCGGTCGGATACCTTGAAAAGCTAAATTGTTTGTTGCTGTGTGGGTGCTCTAATCTTAGTGAATTTCCTAGTACACTCAAGGCAAAACCTCTTAAACAACTTCATCTCTTTCATTGTACTAAACTTGAAAAGTTCCCTGATATATCAGTAAAGATGGAACATCTAAAATTTCTTCATCTGGGAGGCTCGGCCATTAAAGAACTCCCTGCATCAATTGAAAATCTCGTTTCCATGAATTATATAGTTTTAGGTTGTTGCAAAAATCTCGCAACGCTTCCATCAAGCATTTATAAATTGAAAATTCTGAAGTCTCTGGATATCTGTTATTGCTCCAATTTTGTCACGTTTCCTAAGAACTCAAAGGATTCAATTGACCCTAATGGCGATCTGGGATTTCAAAATCTGGAAAAGCTATGGGTTGTTGGCTGCAATCTATCAGACGTGGATTTCCTCCAGAGTTCTTATAGTTTTCCCAAATTGGCGGACCTCGATCTTTCAGGTAACAAGTTTAATCATCTGCCGACATGGATCGGCAATTATGATTATTGGAAAGGCTTCTTTGCTCTTGAACGCAAGCAATTACAAGAGATTCCTTGGCTTCCATCAAATATGGGCATCACAGAAGCGAATAGTTGTAATTTTCTGCATACACTCCCAGATTCGTCGAGTCTGCCCTCCGACTGCCTTGAAGTTGACTCGTCGTCATGGCGCAATGTGGCCAATGTGTCACCACTCGAGGTCAGACTCTCTTTCTCTCTTCCTTTCTCTCTCTCTCTCTCTCTCTCACTTTGAATGCTTGATGTGCGTACTGACTGTATGACAGAAAGTCCCAAAGGCGAAGAGATTCGAAGTTTACCTAAGTGGAAGAGAGATGCCAGAATGGATTCTCCACTGTAATGAGGGATTCATATCTTTCTTGGTTCCTCGGGACTTGTATGACAAGTTCCTAGGACTAGCAATCTGTGCTTGTTTTGGCCCGAAGGAAGGAAAAGAGTTCACAGGCAGATGGATGATCGAACTATCTGTGAATGATGGACGGGTGTTGAAGGATATGCTATTCTCCCATCGATTGGAATCCGATAATGTGTGGCTATTTTACCTCTCACGCAGTAGTCTGCATGGAGTAGAGGAGCTTATGCGAGACGATTGGAGCCATTTCCAAGTTCACTTCACACTATGGGGCTCAAGCTTAAAGAAGTGTGGATTCCGTCTAATATGCAAGAAACAGGAGGATGATCTGAGGGTCTGTACTCCAACACCATCAGCACATGCAAACGAAACTGGAAATCTCAAAGAAAGAGACTCAGGAAGAAGACAATTTTCAGTAGACTGGGAGGAAGAAGATAGTCCAGTGAAATAGGACAGGACAAAGAAGATGAGATGGTCTTCACAGGGCAAGACTATGGGGTTCCGCTCGCACCAACCATGATACGGGTTTTGGTTCGCAAGACATGCCTGTTGAGTTGGTCCCTACTTGTTGAGGAAGTGACTTTATGTGATTAATGCCTCTTGCTTTTCCCTTTTTTGCGTCTCTACTAGAAATTTGAACACGTCTGCTCCTTCGATCAGAATTCAAAATCACTATGAAGTAGTGGTTTAGAGCATCATGAAGTAGTGATTTTGATTCCAATGCCTCTTGATAAATTATTGGATCCAAGATCAAAGGGTCAATACGGGGAAGATTAGTTGATTCCTCTGTTGTTAATGAGCAGATTACATTGGATAGTTACAAAGGGAGAGCTATAGCTCTAAAACTTTGCATTTAAGCTTTTAAGTACGACGACTTAAAAGGATTTTCATGAAAAGCAACTCATAAAACATTCATTGCGAAGCGACTTGTAAAATAATTAAAAGCTCAACTGTAGGAACGGTGCCGACATCACACAACCCCAGGTGGGCAGCCGTGGTCGAGCATACCTAGGTGACGCAACACAGATTTCGCATGACCCCAAGTGGCTGACTAGGCAACGTGAAGCTCGACTCTCGAATCCTTGGTGTGCTAAATCTGGCAGTGAGCGACCCTCGGTGAAGCTTTTGCCGGCATCCCTTAACCGTCGTCAAAGTTGGGCCCGCATCCCTCAGCCTCCTTCACGAAGCTTCCTGGCCAAGATCAACCAAGGTTTTTCTCTCTAGCCAAGGTAACACTAATGCACTTGTGATGGCAATATTGAAAGATAACAACTTTATCAACCCCTCGTATACCAAAAGTGCTAAAGCGTACAAGCTGGAGCTTACCCCGACTTTTGAGTATTTTTAAAGCAAAACTTTACATCCAAATCTTTGAAATTGCAATACCAAATCGAGGAATCACGCGTCACGATCATCATTTTCTCCAAGGACTATGCTTCCTCACTGTGGTGTTTGGAAGAGGTCGTTAAAATCATGGAGTGCCATGAGCAAAAGGGCCTGATTGTGTTCCCAGTGTTCTACAAAGTGGAACCGAGAGAAGTTAGAGGAGGCAGAGAGAGTTATGGGAGAGCTATGGCTAAGCATGAGTCCAAGTACGGGGAGAATTCGGAAAAAGTGAGGAGATGGAAGAAGGCTCTCTTTGACGTTGGCAGCTTGTCTGGGTGGAACTCCAATGACAGGTACGCACAAGTGTGAGGTAGTGCTTGGCCATTGTTACCTTGTGGTTGCTTTTTGGATCTTTGAATTGAAGTTACAAAGTTGACACAATAGTCAAATAACCAAAAGTTCAAGCTAGCGGATTCTTTGAGTTCGATTCTTGTTGGGTAGATTGTGAGAAATTTATCTCAAGATCAGTGTAGTTCATGGTACCCGAGTCATTGTTGTCTTTAGATGCAGGTTCCTGCAATTTTCCTTGCGCAGATGTTGTCACAGGTTCACCCAAATCTGTTATCTCTTTTCGTCTTATTATTTGCTAATCTTCTTATGAAATTTTCCTTGTTAAGTCAGAGCTACAATTTCTGCCATGGCTTTAACATGCTCAAACAATTTTTTTTGAGTGCTTATCAGTGATGAAGCAGAGCTCATCCGATGCATTGTAAAAGAGCTATCTAAATATGTCGACCGAACACCCTTAAATGTCGCTAAGTATCCGGTTGGAATAGATTCCCGAGTTCAAGAACTTATATCTTTGTCAGAGAAAGAGTCAAGTGTTGATGATGTTCTCATGATAGGTCTATGGGGACCTGGAGGCATAGGCAAAACAACTACTGCTAAAGCTTTTTATAATGCTATTAAGAGACAATTTCAGGGTTCTAGTTTTTTGGCGCAAGCTAGAGAAACTTCGAACCAAAGCCACGGTCTAGTCACTTTGCAAGAATAACTTCTATCGCAGATCCTATTCCATAAAACTGTAACGGTCTACAGTGTTGATGGAGGAATTAATTTGATACGGGAAAGATTACGTTGCAAGAAGGTTCTCCTCATTCTTGATGATGTTGATCAGATGGCTCCGCTGAATGCATTAGCTGGAAAAAGGGGTTAGTTTGCTGAAGGAAGCAGAATCATTGTCACTTCTAGAGATAGACATTTGCTAACTTCTCATGGCATAAATTGTGTGTATGAAGTTCAAAGTTTAGGATACGAAGAAGCACTGGACCTTTTTGGTCGGCATGCTTTTCCAAATGGCAGGAGCGTCGAAATAAGAATGGAACTCATAGATAGAGCATTGCATTATGCTAATGGCCTTCCGTTAGCTCTTGAAGTGTTGGGCTCATTCTTATGTGGAAGGAATGAATCTACATGGGAAAGTGCGTTGGATAAACTCTCCAAAAGTCCCGATCAGACTATTAATCAAGTTCTCAAGACAAGCTTTGATGGATTGGAGGACAACGAGCGGGAGATTTTTCTCGATATTGCTTGTTTCTTTAAGGGGGGACATATAGGATACATTGAGGAAGTTCTTGACAGCTGTGATTTTGATACAACGATAGGAATACAAATTCTCATAGAGAGGTCCTTGATAAAAAATGAGTTTGGAATCCTAGAGATGCATGATCTGGTTCAATTGATGGGTAAGCATATTGTTAATAAGGAATGTCCCAGTAATCCTTGGAAACACAGTAGAATATGGCTTTTCGAAGATGCTCTGGATATTCTATGTGAAAATACGGTAAATTTTATTTATGTCGACCTGGCCACGACTCAATTTTTATATTTATCTGATTTGGATAATACAATTCAAATTTCAATGAAAATTTTGTGTGAAGGCTAAATTTGCTCTATTATCGCGTAGGAGACAAATGCAGTGAAGGCCATAGTATTGAACAGGTCCGCACCAGAAGAGATCACTATTAGTCTCGATGCTTTCGCAAACATGAAAATGTTGAGAATTCTCATCTTGCATGTGCATATCTCTTCACGAGGTCCTGTACGCCTTCCTAATGGGCTAAGATGGCTTAAAAAGGCCTAATGCCCCGGATCTAGAATTTGGTTCTGGTCCAAAGAAACTTGTGAGTCTCAATGTCTATAACAGTCGTATCAAACAATTAGGAGGCGAATTTCAGGTAAGCTCTCATGATGATTAGCTTTCCCTTTTTATAGCTACAAAACTCTTTGCATGTCTTAATGACTGCACTAGCATGTTTTTGCAGAATTTTAGAAAGTTGAAGTCCATCAATTTGCATGGATGCGAGTTCTTGGCTAATGTTCCAGACCTTTCATCGGCTCCAAATCTTGAGGTTTGAGATCTTGATTTTTGCACAAGCTTAGTGGAGATTCACCGATCGGTCGCATACCTTGAAAAGTTAAATTATTTGTCACTACTTTGTTGTTTTAATCTTAGTGAATTTCCTAGTACACTCCAAACAAAATCTCTTAAAAGGCTTACTCTTTGTGATTCTAAAATTTGAGAAGTGCCCTGATATTTCAGTATTAGAAAATCTTAGTCTAGGAGGGGCAGCCATTAAAGAACTCCCTGCATCATTTGGTAATCTTGTTTCTGTGCAGGTTTTATGTTCAAAAGATTGCAAAAACCTCGCAACGCTTCCATTGAGCATTTACAAGTTGAAAAATCTCAAGCGTTTGGATCTCCAAAATTGCTTGAATTTTATCATGTTTCCAAAGAACTTGAAGGATTCAATTGATCCTGATGGCAATCTGGGATTTCAAAATCTGAAAGTGCTACTGCTTGAGGGCTGCAATCTATCAGACGTGGAGTTCCTGGAGAGGTCTTCTAATTCTCCCAAATTAAACTTCCTAAGTCTTCCAAGTGACGGGTTTATTCATCTGATGTATGATTCTTGGAAAGGCTTGTTTGTTCATGAGCGCAAGCGATTACAAGATTCGTCTAGTCTGCCCTCCGACTGCCTTGAAGTTGACTTGTCGTCATGCTGTAAATCCGAAGGGGGTAATGTGCCCGATGGGTCATCACTCGAGGTCAGACTCTCTCTCTCTCTCTCTCTCTCTCTCTCTCTCTCTCTCTCTCTCTCTCTAACTTTGAATGCTTGATGTGCGTACTGACTGTATGACAGAAAGTCCCAAAGACGAGAATGGGCACAATTTTCCTAGGTGGAAGAGAGATGCTAGAATGGATTCTCCCCGGTAACGAGGGACTCATATCTATCATGGTTCCCCGGGACTTGTATGACAAGTTCCTAGGACTAGCAATCTGTGTTGTTCTTGGTCCGGAGGGAAGATATAAGGTCCGAAGAAGTTACCAAAGTTCGAGGAGTCGGTATCAAGGTATGCATAATAGCTTCAGACGACTTAATTTCCAAATATCTGTGAATGGTGGAAAGTTGTTTGAGGGTCGGAAAAACCCCTATAAACGGATACTAGATGGTGTGTGGCTATATTATGTCCCACGCAGTAGCCTGAATGGAGTAGAGAAGCTTATGTCAAACAAGTGGAGACATTTCCATGTTTGGTTCATGCCAGCTGAGGTAAGTGTAAAGTGTGGATTCCGTCTAGTATGCAAGCAACAGGAGGATGATCTGTGGGTCTGTACTCCAACACCATCAGCAGATGCAAAACAAATTGGAAATTCAGAGAAAGAGACTCAGGAGGAAGACAATTTTCAGTAGACTCAGAAGAAGATAGTCCAATGAAACGGGACTCGACGAAGAAGATGAGACAGTCTTAATAGGGCAAGACTATGGGGTTCCCGCTCGCACCAGCCATGATAACGGGTGTTGGCTTCTGAAACATGCGTGTCAAATTGGTCCCCACTTGTTGAGGAAGTGATTCTAGGTGATTTTGATTTCAATGCCTCTTGCTTTTTCTTTCTTTCGTCTCTACTAGATTTAGTGGTTTCACATCATGCTGCCGTCATGGTTGGAAAAACACTCTTTTTGCTCTGTTACTTCATGATAGCTGGTGCGGACTGCCATTACTCCAAAAGTAAGTGGATGCTCGTTGAATGGCCATGGTCTTCCAAGTTGCTCCATGTAATTTATCACGTGGACCTCTGTCGCCTCTGTTAATCCAATTAATGTTGCCAATACATCATACTTTAAAAGTCTGATATAGCAAGTTTTGCCCGATCTAATATAAATCTATATCTTCGGGAAAGATAAGTTGTTATCGCCAAGATATCAAAGGAACCATACAGGGAAGATCAGTTGATTCCTCTGTTGCTAATGGGCAGGTTACTTTGGATAGGTACAAAGGGAGAGCTTTAGCTTTAAAAACTTTGCATTTAAGGACGGACCACTCAAAAGGATTTTCAGGAAAGCAACTTGTTAAACATTCGTTGCACAGCGACTTATATAATAAGATAAGAAAAATAGGAAATGGAGAGCGAGGGAACTTGCAGTTGCATATGAAAGCACAAGCAGGCAACACGACTGTAGGCTGACGTCGCATGACGCCAGACGATAGGCAGCCGAAATCGAGCAAACCTAGGCAACACAACTTAGGTGTCCCCTGACTTCAAGCAGCACGATGCCGAGGCTGCCGACTAGGCAATGCGACGAGCAACGATCAACCCTCGGCTAAGGGTGGGTTTCGTTTGACATTTGCAAGGGGTTTTGGGCAAATAGGAATGCTGAAAGCCCAAAACCCCTTGGGAGAATGCAAAATTTGTTTGGCAAAACTTGAATTTGAAATGGGCTTTTGAGTTGAATTAGTGTTTGGTAAAACTTGAATTTGGAAAGGGCTTTCGATCATTTTTTTTTTAAAGGACAAACGGAGGACTTGCTGAGTAAGGTCCAGCCGGCGACCTTGGTCGCCAGACTGCACGACCTCGCGGCGAGGTTGCTGAGGTCGCAGCAAGGTCGCATGACCTCAGCCTCGAGGTCATGTAGGTCGTGACGAGGTTGCTGAGGTTGCGCGACCTTAGCCACGAGGTCGACCTCAGCGGTGAGGACACGACCTCAGCGGCGAGGACACGACCTCAGCGGCGAGGACACGACCTCAGCCATGAGGTAGCCTGGCCGCGAGGTCCCTCGGCTAGAGAAGATGAATAGGTGGAGAAGACCTCAGCCGGAGAAGATGAATAGTTCAAGGCAAACTTGGACTTTTGATAAAATTTTGAGGGTAAAATGGGTAACAAAAAAACTTCATTTAACCTTGCTTCAGCTTTTCAAATGCTGATATAAGATGAGCCAAACACCTCAAATTTGACCAAAGAGGATTTGAAGGCTGGATGGGCTTTACAAATACCGAACCAAACACACCCTAAATCTGTTATTGTGCGATCCTTGGCGAAGTTAAGCTTCTGGGTGCTGTGCCGCCCTCGGTGAAGCTTTGCTGGCATCCCCCAACCCTCGGCAAAGTTGCACCCGCACCCAGCCACGATGAACCACGGTTTTTCTCACTCTATCGAAGGTTGAGAGAAACTACCCAAAAGTGCTAAAACGCAAAAGCAGGGGCTTACTTTGAGTTTCGAGCATTTTCAAAGCAAAAAGATTTGCGCCCGAATCTTTGAAATTATATTACCAAACATAAAAACTTTTGCTCAAAAACCTTTTAAATGAACAAAACAACTTAATTCAAGATGATTGAATCCTCGAATTTTCGACGATGAAATTGGACGGAATTGAAATGGATAGTAAATTTGGAGTAGCAGTACCACTTTGAGGGGTTTTTATTAAGTCAAATGATAACTCGGAGTGAATATGTTTTAAGCGGTGTAAGTTCAAGATCTTCCATGGTATCAATCCTCCTCTCTTTCTCTCTAAATAAATGGTAGGGAAGAGCTACCGACACTTGCTACTCTTTTTTCGATGTCAACCCATAAAGAGTGTATATTTCATTTCACATCTTATCACAACGAGAAAAACACTGCCAATTAGAAAAAGGATTAATATTCCCGGAAGCAATATTCCAATTCTATTTAGACATCAAATCATCCTGCGTTATCAACCTTTCCTAGTTTTTTCAGATTCATTTTGTATTGAGAACGTTCAGGAAGGAAATCAAAAGGATGACTCAACCTTTGCCAAAAATATAAATAAATAAATAAATGCCACGCGAAACCAACAAGCGCAAAAGCGATGTTAGGCGACTTCTCAAACAAAATCCTGGGCCGACCCGAAATGAAACGATCTAGGGTCAAAATTGGGCCTCTAAGACCAGAATGATGGGCCGATATCTCATGAACATCTTCTTTGAAGTTTTTTGAAGATTTTTTTGTTGCCCCGCATTTAATTATATTTTTCAGTTTTTCTATGATTTTAGTTAATCAGTGCATTGGTTGATATGATTTTACTTTTGAAAATGTTAAAATAACTCTAATTAAGTATCTGACAATTTCTCCATTACAGAAGTGCAATGTCAATTGAGCTTGAGATAATTTTTTAAAGTATCTGCAGAGCGTTCATTAATATTAGTAGTCTTAACTAGTGTTTCTGGTGCACTTCCACACTTTTGAACAAGACTTTTTATGTCAATTGTAAGGAAACTCTTCAAAACCTTGAAAAAAAAAGTCAAGAGAATTCATTTTCGCTTTATTAGAAATTAGTTGGCTCCTAAATTATAATGAGATGGTTACATGCAAGAAGAACGGATGTTGGGAGATAACTTCACGAATCGAAAGCTGTCTACTTCAACTTTTGGATGAATAATGACATACAAAAATAAAAAATAAATATAAAATATAGTTTCCTATTTCATGAAACTTTCTAAGTGATAATGAACTTTATTCAAGGGACCATATGAAAATGACACCCAACTACCGTTGCAAAACCTGTATGAAATTAATTTGATTGTTAGGAAATAATTTGGGCAAAAAAAAATTCAACCACCAATTAATAAATCTCCATCTCCTTTTCATTTTGATAGAAGGAGAATGTCAGAAGTAGGGTGATCTTGATTTCGAATCTCGTATTAGTGACAGCCACATCGATGACTTGTAGCATCCTCAATCATGTCAAGATGGGCCAGGCCTTTGGTTCTAGCCAATGACTCATTGACAATGTTCTGTCATTCTAGAAATGTCTTCAAGGGGTAAAAATTTCAAAGAAACGGGGCGAAAATGAAGGAGGAAGAGGGAATTGCGTTTATCTTCACTTTTAATATTTGCAATCCGCTCGCATATTTTTACTCTTTTTTTAGTTTATAACCCTCTTAATTTTGTTTTCTTTATTGGTAATAATACTATTTTATTTCATTAGATTTAGCAAGCTCGATTCTCAAAATTTTATTCCAAAATTGATCTTCGACGAGCATTGGTAGATCTCCGCTGCGATCCGACAAAGTAGCACCGATCAATATCTACTGGAAATCAGCAAATGTGAAATTAAGAAGAAAGAGAGCAAGATCAATTGAAGGTGAGATTATCCTGATGTTATCATTTTCTTTTAATCTAAAAGATAATTTGTATGCCTCTTTTGATTTTGTGCTAAGTAATTTGATGGTCAAATTTCACGTGTAATTGACTTTTCCTTTTTCCCTTTCTTGTCCAACCAGCGTTCCGTCCGTGGCCGTTGAATTCAGTTTTTCTTGTCAGAAAACGGGGAAGTTGGTTGTTTTCAACTGTCAAGCTGTCTCTTGAAAGCGAGGAAAATGATAATGGCGTCCGACTACATGAGCCGACAGTGGAGTCCGACTGCGTGCATTTACGAGTTTAACCTTGGCCATCCTATTGAAGAGCGGACGCTCGGATTTCTCTTAAGCTTTTTGGTGTCCACCCTTTGAGCAAAATTTAAAGGACATTTACAGACTTTTCTCATTGCTAAGTTTCATTTAATCTCTTTCGATAATTTGACATCTTAACTACTACATTTTGAAATTTAATATAAAGCTCTCTAAATCAGCAAAAAAAAATTCATTACTGCCAAATATTTCAAATCAGTACACACATACCACATTTATTCAAAGTTAACTTTCGACTGATACACATATGACACATTTACTCAAAACTAGTTTCATGTCACAGAAAAAAAATCATATAGGATACCCATGACAAATCTAACTTCATTAATTCCCGTTCAATATTGCCATTCAATTGCTAATGTGGAAAGACACGTGGCAAACAACTGAGATGATCGAACTGTGACATGGATCTAATATGAAACTTCAACATAAATAAATCTCCTAAATATTCATTTTCGGGGAATCATATGTAAATAAACAAATCAAGATTAGGAAATTAGCTAAAATATGATAATTGTTGACTGAGAGCTTCCCCAAGTTTCTATATTGTGCTAAAATCCCTAATTTTGCCAATTTTTTTCCTTGAGATATTAGATGTACCATTATAAGATATTTTTTATGACTCAAAAACTAGTTTACAGCATATATGATACAAGTGCACCAATTTGAGATTTTTGGTTATATGAATATTAGCTTGGGTTACCAATTTGAAATATTTTGTTATACATAATACATAAGAATCCCTTAAACTATGCATCCTTTTAAGGTTATATATCTTAATCTTTTCAATTTATGGTTACTATACAAATTAGAAAGAGAAAATGTTACCAAAAATCCCAAACTATACCCACACATTTACCTTAAACTTTTTTACGACACCAAAATCTCCGAACTTACCTTATCGTAACATATTTACCTCGAACTTTTGTTGTGACATTAAAACTTTAAACTTGTTCTTTGTGCCACATTTACCCCATATTTTTTCTTCTTCTTTTATTTATTTATGTTTTTGAAAACCCACTTTGTTCGGCGAGCTGAGGTCGACGAGAACCACTGGAGCTCCCCAACCACTAGACGAGGGTTGGTAGCCCTCACCGGTGACCCTCGCCAACGGCTCTTGCCGACCAAATTAGATGTCAAAAATAAAGAAAAGAAGAAAAAAAAATCTAGGGTGAATGTGTCACAATGATACAAGTTTGGAGTTTTTAATGTTACAAAAGAAAGTTTAGGGTAAATGCGTCATAAGAAAATAAGTTCGGGTTTTCGTGTCATAAAAAAACGTTTGGAGAAATGTGTCACACATGCATAAGTTCGGAGCTTTTTATGTTACAAAAAAAAAGTTTAGCGTAAATGTGCGATAAAAGGTATAATTTGAAATTTTTGGTAGTATTTTCCCAATTAGAATTTATTAACTTGCACTCTTAAGTTGTTATTTTTAACAAGAAGAACGCTAGAAGTGTCAAAAGTTGTGTATGACACTCATTTAGTACCAAAAGTTTCAAAATGTTCATTTCAGTGCCAATTCCGGAAAAATACGATTACTTAAGTGTCAACGGCGAGAATTCTGGAAAAAAATTATCACATCAGCATTCACGTAATAATTTTAAATAATAACAAAAATACTCTTCAAAAACAAACTTTGACTCGCCGTGAAGCTTGGCTGGAATTTCGAGCAATTGAAGCCCTTCCACATTGACCCATAACCACCCACTACCACCAATCGAAAGCGAACTCATTTCCGCACCTTCCTGAGCCATAGCGCCGCCCCTCCTAGCCGTCGAGTTGCTGGAATCTCTCCAGGAGTCAGTCAGATCGCGAAAGCCCATGTTTCACGAGCAATAAGAGAAAAACACCAAATTTGAGATATTTAAGGATACCCACGCAAAACCGAGGACATCATTGTGTTCCCTAGAATCTCTAGAATGCATCCAAGCCCTTGGACACGATTGATTTGGTCCCGAAGGCTATTGAAGTTTGCTGGGAAACTCTGTCGCTCGATTTGTGCACTCGGTTGAGGTTTATGGCCATATCTTGGGATTTTGGAGTTTCTAGCCATGGCCACCAATTGGAAAAGATTCCCAAGCCTCTCCTGAGCACATCGCCACCGGTCTTGGCCTTCGACATTTTGCCATTTGGGAGAATTTCGCTATGTTGTCCAACTACTTTTCCTAGACCCAGAACTTCAACCAGCCACCTTCGTTGAGCCACCCAAGGCATCTCCGGCCACCTCAGCAGCTGCAACCGGTCACAAAATGCTCGTGAGTGAATCTTGATCAAAGCTCAATCGGTCTCCACCTTCAACGTTTCCTGGTTTGCTCGAATTTGGCCTCGACCTGGTCGTTGTGTGCCTGACCCGGTCTCTCATCAGAGTTCCGGCGAGTTGGCATTGAAATGAGCGGTTTTTTGAAAAAATTGCACTGAAGTAAGCATTTTGAAACTTTTGGCACTAAAGTGAGAGCTATACATAACTTTCGGTACTTCTAGTGTTCTTACCCCTTTTTAACTCTATCACCATACTCAATACCACCACAAACCAGAATTTGTTTTAAGCTATTAGTGTCCCTTTTTAACTTCAAGTGATTTTATAATATTCTATATCAAAGAATTCTTGAACATATTGCATGTGTGCAAATTTTGTCCTAAGTTTTAATAGTGCCAATTTAGTCTTAAATCATTTCATAATTTACCAACCAAGCTCGTTTCATCAATTTCAACTAGAAATCATAGATGCTAACCATCTTACATAGCACTATTGGTATTGATATGAACACTTTTAATGATATTTTAAAATTTTATATTTTATGGTTTTTTTAATTGAGGGTCGGCGTTATGTTGCAAATCTAGATGAATGTCCAACCATGTTGACTAATTTCAAGAAATGTCCAAAATATACCGTATAGCTACGGTTGTATCATCGTAAATCAAATTTGACGGCATGTTTTGATATTTTGACACTTAGGCCCCTTTTGGTTCAGCATTTGAAAGCTACTTTAGGGGTGTAAAGAACTTTGGCCAAATGCTGGATCATTTGTTTTAGCATTTGGCCAACTTTTTGGGGATGCAATTGCATCTCTAATACTCTTCAAAGGCCTTTAGGCTTTGAAACTTGCATTTTCGGGATGCAAGTTTATAAATAAATATATTTATAAAAATTATGTAAATTATAAATATATAATTTATGAAACTTGCATTATGAAAAATTTAATATATTTAATAAATATATACTTTAGAGTAATGTTTCCTTTGATAAATTTTCATAATTTGTTTCCTTTAATATTAATTTTTAATTTATAAATTACATTACTTTAAACATGTAAATAAATATATTTATGTCATTATTTTTTTTTCAATTTCAAACAAATTAAAGTTAAGAAATTTAAAAAATTATTAAATCAAACAACTTTCCAAATATATTTTTGCCAAACAGTATTTTTTCAAAGTTGCATTTCAATGCATTTTTCAATTGTAATTTACCAAATATAATTTGCATTTCACCAAACCTTTTCAGGCTAAAGGCGTTTGCATTTTCTCAATAGCTTTCCCGAAATATTGAACCAAACGCACCCTTACTCGTGATATGTTATGATATTGTATGGTACACTCAAGGCACTATGTTAATTGGAACAAATAATTTGAATACACATCACAAACCAACTATACGACCCGAAAAGGAGTTCTAGTGAAACTTAAGCACGAATACGTCATACAAAATCGAGTCTACACTCGTAAATACTCGGCTTGATAGTCTTACAAGCCTAATCAAGTATAAGTTACTTATAGAAGTAGACAAATAAATATTTTAAGAATCAATCATTTGTGGAAATCTCGAGCTCAAGTTCCTCTAAATACTTCAATGTCGCCGAGTTGAGCTAGGTTAAACTCGAATACCTTAATTATCTTTTTTTTTTTCAGTTGAGTTCGAGCAATAAATTCCGTATTCAACCAAGCTTAAGTGGAGTTTTTAAACATCAAGCACAAGCTCAATATCGTGTTAGTTAGGCTCAATTCAATTACACATCGTGTTACCTTGAGGGCTAGACCTAGGACCCTAGCGCCAAACCCGAGACCTCAAAAGGTTGACTACCAAGCCTAGCAGCACCTGGACTAGAGACACTAGCAAGACGGGTTATCACGTGGACCGGCCCCGAAACCTTACACACCACTCAGCATCGTGGCCTTTGACTTAGAGTTATGGATTGCCGGCCTCTGACTTAGAGTTATGGATTGTGGAACGATAAACATAATGGTCAAGTTGTTCTAATGTAACGCACGCATACTCCATATGATGAAATTTTAAATGATGTTGCGCAAGTAGGGCCGCGCAATGCATCAAAACGCAAGAGATTAATAGAGCATTAAATAAAGAATAGAGAAACGACCGCTCTCGGTGCTTTTTCCCTCTCAAGACTTATATTGAGAGAAACCCTAAGGCCTTCTTAAGAGGCGGAAAGCATGCAACCATGGAACATAGGGCCAAACTGCACTTCTAGGTGGACCAACGGCAGTCCAGACGCTGCAACACAGGCATCTACCAAAATCAATTTGGCTAACTTGTCCAGAGACTTCCGACCCGTTTAGCCCCGGTGCCTCCCGGCACCAATGCCCCTTCGCCACGCGGACCGCAACAACTCCGTCTTTTGATCCGTCTTTGCTCCAAGCTTCAACCCGACTCGACTCGTGCTCGTTTGGGCCAAAAACCCATGACCCGCGAAGCGAACGCTCGGATGACTCGACCTCGACGGAGCAATCTCTACAAGGGCATAAGTGTGATTGCGGGAGTAACGACTCGGTCGGCTCACTGTTTCGGCCTCATCAGTCGGCCCCTCTTGTCATCCCCAGGAAATAAACGGTAAAATCCCCAACGACAAATCGCGGCCGTTGATCATGCCCGGCCCGTATGTCGGCACACAGTGACCCGACGACCCATCTCTGTATCTTGGGCCCCCACCGCATCTCCCCCATCCCTTGGGCCCCCCCACCTTACTCTTATCTCGAATCTAATCTCCGTCCATTTCAGATTTTGTTTCTTTAAAAAAAGAGAAATTGAGTAATAAGAAAATGAAAAATTCCACTCACATGCGCCAAAAATAAAAGAACTATTTAGGAATGTTAAAAAATATAAATAAATATCGATGTCTATTATAAATTTAAAAAGAGAAATTTGCTTTAAATTAGGAATTTTTTTATTCTTTAAATAAATATCGACGTCTATTAAAATTTAAAAAGAGCAATTTGCTTTAAATTAGGAAATTTTATATATTATCAAATCACTATTGATATCCCAAAAGTCCCCATGACATTATCTCTCTCTCTCTCTCTCCCCTAAAAGTCGCAAAGCTCAAAGGGAGAAATATCAATATCAACAGCCAAGAAGAGCAAAGGGAACGACTTTTCTCGAGTAAAGCCAGATTCATCATCATCTCTCTACTCTCTCTCTCTCTCTCTCTAGCTCGTTCGCTCAGAGCTTCACACTCAACAATGCATCACGCCTACATCACACCCTCCCAGACCCACCACCACCAGCATGGCGGCCCCCTCGCCGCTCTCAAATCCCCCTCCGCCCCGCCCCCGCCGCCGTCGTCCGCTTTCACTGTGATGTGCGTGCTCCACTCGCTGATCGCGCTCTTCTGTGGGTCCCTCATGATGTTCCATGCCCAGGCCTTCTACTCCCTCGGCCACGGCACTGACGCCGCCGAGCGCCTCCTCGGGTCCACCCCACAGGACCGGCTTCTGATCCGGACCTCCGATTCCTTCGCGGGGCTGCTGCTCTTCTCCATCGGGCTCCTGCTCCTGATGGTGTCCAACATCAAGGACCGGGAGTTCCAGGACTTCTTCGCCAAGGGGTGTACGGTGCTGCACGTGTTTGTGGCTGTATGGAGGGTGTGCTTCGAGCGGAGGGTGGAGGATCTGGCCGGGGACTGCCTCCGGCAGACGGTGGGGGACTTCCTGCTTGCTCTGTCGTGGGTCCTCTTCGTTGTCTACTCCTGGAGGGAGAAGTACGACTGACCCCAGATGGAATCACCCGTGTTTTTGGCAATTTCCTTCTTTCTTTTTAACTTTGGCCAAAATAAGGTTGTAGTGTAAAGAAGGGAAAAAGCGGATCTTCGGCTATCTTTTTTTTTCACCCTTTCCTTTTTCATTTTTGGATCTTCGTTTCTTTTGGGTAAGTGGGTGTCGGGGAAGTTGCTGAACAACCCGTGGTAGTGTTGTAACATTGAGCTTTTTGAGGAATGTATAAAGTTTTGGGATACGATCTGTATACCGTAGATATACGTTGCTAAAACCAATCAGCTTCCCTTGTTTTCGATCCAATGAGAACTGATTTCGGGTGGTGGGTGGGTTCTATTATTATCTTTTTCGGGGTGCTGTCGTGTGGTGGACAAGTGGAGGGACTGAAGCTCGGCTGATCTGATGCAGCTGAATTAGGGATTTTCTGTGGTCGATCGGTCCCAATCGCGGTTTCACGTTCGTTTCGGACAAGATATTGATTAAAAATCTATGTGATGGGTCTCTTGCAATGCTCGTTTGTCGGGCAGACGGGGCCGACCCCATTTATTCTATGTGAAAAGAAGGATGAGAAGAAGATATTTTCGGAGAAAGTATCGGGCAATAACATGTTCCCTTTCTTGGCAAGCACAAGATGAATCGGAAGATGAAATCTCCAACGTCTTTCAAGAAGATGGAGACTCCGTTCGACCGCGACTTCGTACTTTGTAAAGCATTTCTAGGTCTTGAGGTAAATTTCCAAAGAAACTTCACTTGAAGTCCAGTTCTTGGTAGATGTCTAACTGCAATGCTTCTGGGCTACGACGCTGATGTAGACCGGCACCCGGAAGACGCAACTAGGACGCAACTCGCATATTCTCCATGAAACATTGTGGAAATATGCAGGAAATTGTAGAAAGTTTCCACAGGACTTCAGGAATTTAGACATCGGACGCAGCCTATTGGCGATGGTTATTTTACTACAGAATCTGGGTCGAAGTCAGAAGTTTAATTCCCTTGAAGTTGTCGGCGATGAGGAAGCCTGCACTATCCACGAAAAGAACAGAGTAATATTGAAGTTTCCGATCATGAGAACACCACGGTACTCCATAAACTAACAACTCATGCAGGCTACAAATTGTTTAGAATAAAAATTCCGGAGAAGAAATATACGATTCAACACATGAAAAGGATGTACGTTGTGGGATGATTCAGCGGTTAGCGGCATCTTTTGCAACGGACAATGTCCTGTCCTAAAGGCAATCACAGAAATGAGCAATCTTGATCTCCTCTCTGCCAGGAGCTGATATCCTCTGCAACTGCACCATCTCGCCATCTCGCCCTGGGTTACCATCTCTATAAGCATGTAAAGCTTCTTGATGGGCATCTAGAAAAGTCAAAGCACAAAAGCCCGAGTTGGAATTCTCTCTCCAAACTGCGCTTTGCTCCATCTACCGGCAAACTTCATCTTTACTCTCAAGTCTTGAATGACGAGACTTGGCGAATTTCTGTCGCACGTCATCACGCCATCACCGCAAAATATAAGAAGGCACAAGTTGGGAGAGATCTAAAACTTAACATCATATAAAGCCTCGGTAGCTCACCAACTTCATCTTCAGAGAAAACATCTAGCTGTTCCCACACCTGAAAGGAAATTAAAAAATAAATTTGTGTACATATATATGTAGCTCTATGGTGATGTCAAACGGTTCACATCCACAATTTTGGGGATGCAACTTTATCGACAAAATTCTCCAGCCTCCAGGATTTGCTCTGGGAAACTTGGAAGAGTACCAGATTCCTAGGTGATTAAAGAAGTTAATCTGAAATTTTATTAATCCAGCACTTTGAATAAGATCTGCACCACTCTCAAACATCAACCAAATGATTTTTTATAGAACTGCCCATCCCCGCCCAACCCCATTACCCACCTCCCCCTTCTATAAAGAAACCACAAAATTAATAATAATAATAATAATTATTATTATTATTATTATTATTATTATTATCATTATTATTATTATTATAGAAGCAAACACAAGAATGAAGACTCCAAACTACCAATCATATTTCTGTACTTGGGGATATTTGTTGGAATTCACAATGTCTAGACTAATCTAAAATGTCGATTCTATTTGCCTCGTCATGAATTGAAATTTGATAAGGGGATCTTTTGGATACAAGCACTCTTAGCCCCCCAATATTTGCAAGGGAATCTGAACAAAGTTAAGTCAACAGATGACTAGTTTTTTTAACAGATGAAACTTTTCTTAAGACGACAAAGCTGGGAGAGAGTTTTACCACTGTACAACAGACAATATTTTAGAATAATCCTAATTGGGTCAGACAATGAGAAGAAATGTTTACCAACAAATGAAAAGCAATGCGTCCGAGGACCCCAAATACCTGCCACTTGGACCCTCCAGGAGGCAAGCGAAAAGCGAACCTCCATTGCTCAGTTTAACTTGGGTAAGTGGGTTCTATTGTCATCTTTTATGGGGTGTTGTCGTGTGGTGACAAGCGGAGGAAGCTAAGCTCGGCTGTTCTGGTGCAGCTGAATTAGGGGTTGTCTGTGGTGGATCGGTCCCAATCGCGGTTTCAAGTTCGTTCCGGATAAGATAAGGAATAAAAAAATTAGGTTATGGGTATCTTGCAACGCTCGTTTGTCGGACAGGCCGACCCCATTATTCTATGTGAAAAGAACGATGAGAGGAAAATATTTTCGTGGAAAGTATCGGGCAATATCCTGTTCCGTTTCTTGGCAAGCAAAAAGACAACCGGAAGATGAATTCTCCAACGTTTTCCAAGCTATGCCGTAAGCTCCGCTTGACCACGAGTTCGTATTTTCTGAAGCATTCCTAGGTCTTAAAGTAAATTTCCGAGGAAACTTAAAGTCCAGTTCTTTGTAGATGTCTTCCGGCGTTGCTTCTGGGCAACGACGCTGATGTGGACCGACACCCGGAAGATGCAGCTCGCATATTCTCCAGGAAGCAGCTTGGAAATATGCAGGAAATGGTAGAAAGTTTACCCTGGCCTTAAGGAATTTTGACATCTGACACAGCCTAATGGCCACGGTTATTTTCCTACAAAAGCTGGGTCAAAATCTGAAGCTTAATTCCTTTGAAGTCGTCTGCGATGAGGTAGCCTGCACTATCCAGTAAAGGATACAGTAATGTTGAAGTTTCCGATCATAAGAATACTACAAAACAAGAGCTTGTGCGCTTTTCCAAGTAGCCGTTGGTAAACCCTTCACAACATCACGAGTGTTTGGTACTCCACACAAAAAAACTACTCATGCAGGCTACAAATCATTTAGCGAAGTAAAGTTCGGAGAAGAAATATTCGGTTGATCAAGTGAAAAGAATATAACATCATGGTATTCTACAGTGGTAGCCGCATCATTTGCACCGAACAAAGTCCTGAAGGTACTCGTAGAAATGAGCAATCTTGATTTTCTATCTGCTGGAGTAGATAGCCTCTGCAGCTTCACCATGCTCACCCAGGGTTGCCATCTCTATCAGCTGGAAAAGCTTCTTGATGGGCATCTAAGAAAAGTAAGAGCATAAAAAGCATAAGTTAGAACTCGCTGTTCAAACCCTGCCTCACCCCATTTGCAGGCAAACTAAGACGGATAGGACCATACATGTGGACCATGAAGTTATCTCAACTCTTTTAAGTCCACAATTACTTGACATGACGAATATTTGTTGAACATCATCACTCTAACACAGCAAAACATAGGAAGGCACAAGTTAAGAGATCCAAAGCTTACATCATTTAGAGCTGCGGCTGCTGCATCAACATCATCTTCAGAGAAAACCTTTAGCTGTTCTAAAACCTAAAAGAGAAATAGAAGGTAAGTCATGTGTACATATAGATGTAGCTCTATGATGATATCAAATGCTTCACACCCGCAGTCTGGGTTGAAGCAATATTATCAACGAAATTCTCCAGCCTTTTGCATTTGCTCTGGGAAAATTACAAGAAAACCAGATTCCCAGTCGATGAGAGAAGTCACTCTGGCATCGTATTAATCCAATACTTTGAATGAGATCTGTACAATTCCCAAACATCCACTGACTTTTAGTTTCTTTGAAAGTCCATGTCTAGGCTAATCCAAAAGGTCAATCCCATTTCCCTCGTCATGAAATGGAATCGATAAGGAGACCTTTTGGAGATGAGCACCTCTACACCCCCAATATTTGCAAGAGAATCGGAACCGCCTGAAGTCAACAAATGATTGATTTTTTTAACAGATAAAAACTTTCCTTAAAACAAGATGCTGCTGCATAGCTCTCCCCGTCTATTTCACGTCAGCCAGCAGAAGACAAATGAAAAAAGAACAGCTGAAACAATAATACTCCATACAAACACCGAAATAGCATCTCCAGCAGCTTATCTTCTTCGCCTCATCTGTCTTCAATGTGGGGACATGGTAAGTGACAGAAAAGGCATTGGTGACACCAAATGACTTCAAAGAACTCGCTGCACTCGTTGTCCCTATCACAAGAAGCTTCTTTTCCTGAGAAAAACGAAAAGCTAGATATATGCGCATAACAAGCTAAAAAATTTGAGTGATGTGAAAAGACTACTAGAATTAAACCTATACGCAAGAGACCAGTGACCATATTAGAGGAGATTAAGAAAAGGCTAGTATAATACTATGAAAATCACAATGCACAGGGGAACACGGACATAACCTTATGCTTAACTAGAGAGTAGAAAATTGTCTATAACATTCTATATTTCATTTGTTTATACTAAAAATGCGCCAGTGTATGATAATACCAAGTTAAATGCATCAACATATTACAAAAGTTTCTTCTCCGGAACAGCATTAAGGAAACACGCCAACCAAGATTGTACCTAGTCCAATGCTTCAAAAATGAGACAAACTTCACTACCTTTCCATCTCAAACAGGAAAAGCAAACTAGACAATCCTTCGGGATCAGCTTGATGGAAGATAATTCCAATGAATTGAATCTTAATGTCACAAACCCATAATTAGTGATCATCAACAGCATCACGATATCATTGTTGTATTCCCTTAGCGACACGACTGGGAATTTTTGCTCTCTACATTTTCACTCCTATTATTTAATTTTAGGAGAAACGGAACCAATTCCCGCCCGCCCATCTTCAAGCATTTTTAATTGAACAATAATAGCAAATTTGCCAGCATTGACTTCTCAACAATAGAAAAGGATAATTACTCTTCACACCAATTATTGATTAGTAGAAACAAGGAAAGGGAGAAGAGACAACTGTTGGAGGAAGCTGCTTCAAAAGGACTAATAATGTCTGGTATATCAAATTTGAAAATTGAGGCCCATTTGCGACATACTCCAGTTGCCTACAAAGCAATTCAGTGAAGTCAAAATGATGATCCAATGCCAAGAATGACGACAGAGGTCAACTAGTAAAAATCATGCGAATTTACCTTTCAAGGTCATCAAGGATAATAATGCTGGACGCAGATATGTACGCATCCTTGAAAACCTATCAAAGATTAGGATATTTTACAAATCCTTGGAAATGTAAGATAACCACTCTGCTAGTTAGCTAAAAATGGAGGGAAAACAACTCATTTGGTATCTGTGAAAGCGTTAACCAAATAGTTATCCATGTCACAAACCTTCTCGATTTGTGCACATTTGGCGCTCTCATGTAGTCCAATCATAGTTTCTGCCGAGACCTAAGCATCCAAAAGAAAAGCAGAAATTGGTACTTGATGCACAAAGAAGTCTGATTACTCAAAGAAGGCGAAGGGTGGAGGAGAAGATTACCATTTTAACATATGGAAAATCGCTGTCGCTGCCAGAGCAGTTTTACCACTGAACAACAGACAATATTTTTGGAATAATCCCAATTGTTTTAAGACATAAGAGGAAATGCTTAGCAACAATGAGAAGCAAGGCGTCAGAAAACTCCAAATACCTGCCACTAGGACCTTCCAGGAGGCAAGAGAAAAACGAACCTCCTTTGCTCACTTTGACTTGTTCAACCAGTAGCATTGTTTTCTAATACGTGTCCTCATGTGGATTACCACAACTTATCATGGGATAAAGCCTACAAAAGTATTTGCCCAAACTATTGATGTAGCGACACATGCTTAGTAGCTTCTGCTCTTTACCTTTAACTGGAACTCTAGAACAAAACCTAAAGAAATTGTAGTATTTTGGTGGTTCACACGTGAAAGGGTGTGTATGCCCATGATGGAGTGCGATGAGGAGGTACCGTTTGAAGGGGTATAATGGTTATGTTCTAATAACTCCCTCATGTCTTCTTATGACAAAGAGAACACATAATACTAAGAGAGAAGCGTTCTCCTCCCAAAACAATTCATGATTCATGCTTTGAGAGAATAATCGGCATTTACGTTGTGAAACAAGAATATTTTCCTTGTGATTATATTCGGACAGTCGTTGAGTAGGAGATTCTCCACGTGCTAGTGATTCAACCGTTATTCTTGGGAAATTCCGCAAATCATTCTGCGAGAGAGGTAAGTAAGTTTCTTAATCGCAAACTACTTCTAACATTGGTATCAGAGCCCAAGGTTGTTTCCTAGCCCATAAATCCGAAATTTCTTGGTATTTTTTCGTTATCATGAAATGAGTTTCATATCTTTGTGTTAGCATATTCTTATAGTGCTCGGAACAAGCTTTCCAACGATATATTATACGTAAAATTCCAAGTTACATAGAGAAAGATATGATAGTTTAAAGACAATGGCATTTCTATAAATAATGCACGCGGTAGAGGGTCGAGAACGAAATCGCCTATTTCGGCTAAATCTGGCGACCCACCACCCGGCTTCTACCATGGGTAACAAAAGCCCTAAGGTAATTCGGCATATCGTTGGTCGCCGAAGATAAATTACGCAAATGGAATTTTGGATTTTTAGGGTTCATGCTTCCGGGGTTTTTGATTCGATTTTGGGGCTAATTTTTAGCCATTTTCATCGATTCCGAGATCTATGTGATCGTACCGGCGTTTCCTTCAAAACCCATGTTTTTAATTTGGCCGGAGATGGGCTGTTGACGGCAATATTTGCCGTGGAAGGAGCGGTGGCGACGAAGAAGAAAAAGAAAAAGGAATCGACGCGATTTGGAGTAGGCGCGTGGAGTCCACATGCTGGCGCATGGGTTCCACGCGTGGAGGGAGCTGGCGCGTGCACAGCACGCCCCGGAGGGTTATTTCCCTTTTTACCCCTGTTTTTTCGCATTTTTTGCCTTTTCTGCCCTCCATTATTCATGTTTTTTCGCTTATGCCCTTGCTTTTTTCTTGTAATTCCATTTTTGTCCTTAATGGCTGTTTGATTGATTCTTTGACCTAGCTACTGGTTGACGAGCCGTTGACCGTTGACTTTGACTGTTGACCGTTGACTTTGACCGTTGACCAAAAAATTTGGTTGACAGTAAGGGTTTTGTGTAGTCTTTTACTTTTTGCATGTTGATTGCAATTTGTTGATTATTCTATCAATGTGATTTAATGTTTAATGTTTCAATTTTGATTTTATTTAATTAATGATGAGTACATTATGAAATTTAGTCTTTTTACCAAGTGGGAGTTTATAGGTTGGTAGGATTCGAAGGAATTCTCACTAAAACTCAAGTTTTTGTGCAAATTGAACAAAATTAATGATTGATGGACAATTGTCACATAGAAGTTGATTGGGAACATAATGAACTTTTGCTCTGTGTCTTTATTAAGCTATCATTAATTTGCTTTCTTTGTTTTTTTGCTGCAAAAACATATATATGTGGATGTTATGGATGAGCTAGTATTAATTCTGCGGCTATTATGTCAATGTAGCAGTATCATTGATTATGGCTTCGGCATCTAAGACCATTGTAGCTGACCTCAACAAGGGTGAGAAATTGAACGGTGACAATTTTGATATTTGGCATCAAAAGGTTTAGTACATCCTTGAAGAGCAAGAGGTTTTGGAAACACTCAACCATACCATGGTTGAACCTAAACATGGAACTTCTGCTCAACACAGAAGAGATCAAGAAACTTATCAAGTTTGGAAAAAGAAAAATAGCATTGCTCGCATTACGTTGCTGAGTTGTATGCAAGATGATCTCATGTGTGAGTTTGAAATTATGATACCGCTCAAGAAATTTGGGCTGCTCTGAAAGATAAGTTTGGAGTTACATCTGCTACTAAATTGAGGAGGCTTACTGTCAAGTTTGACACCTAAAAGCGCCCAAATCAAACTATGAGGCAGCATCTTCGAGAAATGTCGAACATGATACGAGTGCTTAAGACAGCAGGTCATACCTTAACCGATGAGCAGCAAGTTCAAGCTGTTATCAGGTCTCTTCCTGATAGTTGGGAGCATATGAAAATAAACATGACGCATAATGAAAATATTGTATCCTTTGATGATATAGCGCGTCATTTAGGGCGCGTTTGGCAACCATTCTCGTCCCAGAAATAGGTGTTTTTTAGAATGAGTTTTTTTTTAGAAATGGTTCTCGGATGAGTTTTTGGGAAGAGAAACGCGTTTGGTAACTACACAAAATTTCTGTCCCCGGAATAGAAAAAGAACAGAAATCTCTTTGGTAATTGCACAAAATTTCTGTCCCTGGATTGTTTTCATTAAATTTAAAAAAATGTTAGTGAAGACATTAGCTTGATTTATGAAACACTTTTGTATTATCAAAGACAATAATTTCTGCAAATTGAATTCATGCCTTAAAAAAAGCATGTTAGGTAAACGATTTGCTAGGTGGACGATCGGGAGTAAAAAAAGATTTACACATTTTGTTTACATTTGAGTTATTCATGACATTTCTAAAGTTGTTGATTCATCAAGTTGTTGACAGTTCTATTCATAAAGAAAATTAGATTCCACTATCATCAATTAAGTCTAATGTGTCGATAATAACAAAAATTGATCTTTCTTGGTTTAAACATGATATAATGAGGCTCCATGACCGCTTCATCGAACTTTGGTCGGCCATTGAAGAGAGACACAGAGCTCGATTGTGGACGACCATGGACGTAGCTCTGGAGATTGGGACGTCTCTGTATGCATTGATGTCTAGACCGCCAGGAAGAGCTTAACAACTGTGGACGATGGCTTCGACAAAGTCAATGGGTATTTAGCGTGGATCAATTTTTGTTATTATCGACAAATTAGACTTAATTGATGACAATGGAATTTGATTTCTTTATGAATAGAACCGTCAACAACTTGATCAATCAACAACTTTAAAAAAATGAATGCAATCAACTTAATCAAATGAAAATTTGATTGTCATATAAAACATACACCTGCAATGTCAAAATATATGAGTTTGCTTGGGATATTACTTGGGAGATTCAAAATATATCATCGGCTCAAGCCGACACCTTCATTACAATAGCCACTCACAAATATATAGTGTAATTGGCTAAATTACAAAAGTCAGAAACACAAAGTCATGGAATCTCAGGCATAATGTGATCCCTTGCCATTTGATTTGCAATAGTTTTCCTAATCATATTTATCTCAGTTGTCTCCTCATTAGAAGTATCATCTTCACCCTCCACTTCTCCAGGTTCAAATTGGTAATCCGGATCTCCATATAAGGAAAAGTTTTTATCCATCCTGTCTTCATCACGAATATAATTATGTAAAGTGCAACATGCAATTACAATAAGTGCTTGCTTTTTCAGTGAGAAAGGAGGCATGTGTCTCAAAATGAAGAATCTATTATTTAATGCCCCAAATGCCCTCTCAATGACATTTCTTAACGAAGAGTGCTTATGGTTGAACAATTCTCTTGCTGTTCTGGGGCGTCTCCTTGAACCCCTGTAGTGATTCAGATGATACCGTTCGCCTTTAAATGGAATTAAAAATCCAGGAAGTGGTGGATAACCGGAATCGACCACGTAGTATTTGCCTATAACATAGTATATTTAAATTTGTTATGATATGCAATTGCAATAAATGGTAAAGAAAATTACTCTTTATAGTCAAAGCAAATACTAGGTGGTGGGCGAGGGAATTGTAATCGAGGAGTCTCAAGTGCTGCCGAGAGAACTCGACAATCGTTTGCAGATCCTTCCCACCCAGCATACACGAAAGTAAATTTCATGTCAAACGAACAAGCGCACATCACCTTCTGAGTGGTAGTCTTTTTCCTGCCTCTAAATAGAATTTTCTTTGACACAGGGACGAAAGCACTAATATGGGTGCCATCGATAGCGCCTATGCAACCCTGTAGTTTTATGAATCCGTAATGTTATACAAGAGTATTAGTGATATGTGTTTGATGATGTAAATGTGATATTAAACTCATACCTTGAAGTACCGTCTATGGCTAGGATCCACAAGAATCTCCTCCGGGACAACATCAAAAGAAGGTGCTTTGATAACTTATTTTGATAGTTTTAGAATCGCTTTCAACACTATAGTGAAATACTTACTGATTGTTTTTCCTGAACGCTGGAATCTCTCACTTAAAGTTCTGATGGAGCTTTTGTGACCAACCAAGAATAAGAATATCCCAACTTGTTCATCTACCCTAACATACCGACTATCTTTTAACCAATCTCTTACCTTCATTATTTGACATAGGTTCAAAAAAACATGTCTCTCCATCCTGAAAGCTTCATATATTCTATCTGAATGTCCATGAATAATCACCCTTATCCATTCAGGTCCTGACAATTTACTATCCCTAATAGGCTCTCTTGTATGTAAGGACTTTTCCAACATAGCAATGAACAGAAATGAGGCAACTATCTCTTCCTCAAACTCATCGAAATCATGTTGAATTGGTGATACCTGCGTGCTAGATACACTATTTGATGGTTCTTCCATGGTACCTATGCCATCAAACAAACACAAGAACATTAATGAATGACTTGTACATCCAAAGTGAGTAACACCTAATAACATAAGTAATATAGTGACAACAAACCAAATATAACAATATCACATAACTCATGAATACCATATCACCAAGTTACTTCAATAGTCTAAACTAATAATATATAGTATAAAGTTGAAAGTAAGTCAAATATAAAAACAATACATAATCCAACAACATAACCAAACCAAATTTAAAAATCCCACACAAGCAACAATACACTTACCAACATCTACTGAAGATGTTGTATAAGTCCAACTCTCCTATCAATTGTGGCTTTGATGAAAGCCACTCTCCATCCAGCATCGGCACATGCTCGTTCCGCAGCTTTGTTATAAAGAGTTTGCTCCAACTCAGGCATGTCATTCGGGACATCCATCACAGCAATAATAGAAAATGGATCCTCAGGTGCTTCTGTGACTTGTGAAGTTGTAAAAGATTGACTTTCCTTAGATTTGATCATCCTTTCAAAGGCTTTGCATGCATTGAAAAATTCAACTGAGTTACTCTTTCTTCTTCTCTTGGTATTTGGAGTCCTATCCAAGTTGTGTTTGTTATGAACCTCGAGTGCAGTATTTTTATTAGTAAATACTTCCTCATCAAGGTGGTGCTCAGTAACGTTCTCTGTATTCCCTCCATCAGGAAAAGCACTGTCATCTTCATCTGACACTATAAATTCTTCGGCATTTCCGATCGCATACTCTCCGGTAGCATATGTATCCCCAAATACAATGCACAGATCGGGATACTGAGGAAACCCATCCTTCTTGAATTTTGCCCACTCCTTATATCCCGCGTTTTTCACAATGATGATATATGTCAGCAACATATTCAAACATCTTAAAACTTATATCTACAATGATCTTAAAATGAAAAAAAAGTTAAATGATACCTTGATGTGTGGTTCCCATAAACTCGGATCATCGACAACAACTGTTTTATTCACATGATCCCAGCCAAATCCAGATTGTGAAATAAGTTTTTTGAAACTAGCATACTGCCTTCTCAGTTTGTTTGTCTTGTTCTACAACTGTACTAAGGTATATTGGAATCCAGACTGCTTAGTGAATTCAGCCCGTATGTTATTCCACCCTGCTTTGTTAAACGTACAAGTGGTGCGATTTCTCTTCTTCACCTCTTTTACCAATATACTTACAGATAGATTGGTTGAAAGCTCACTCCATTTTGCATTGAATGCCTCTGTCTCTTTTTGGGATGCCATTTACTCTTCACTTGTATACATCATAATATAATCACGTAGGAATTACACAGGGAAAAAAAATTTATATCACAAATGAAAGATAGATAGTTATGTAGGAATTACACAGTGCTCCTAAGATGAATTTAACATAGCAAAATACATAGTTATGTAGGAAAGAAAGATCGCTACCTTTTCTGAATAGTTTGTTCGTCTCGGGTGTAAAAAGAGAGATAGTTATTCCACAGTAAACTGCAAAAAAGAAAAAGAAAAAGAAAGGTCAAGCTTGAATGTAATGGGAAATAAGTGAAATAGGGAAAGGTCTAAAGAGAAAGATAACGGCAAAAAGGAGGAGTAGAATATTATGAATGAATTGTTTCCACTGCAGACATTCATTTGAAAAAATCCACAGACCGGGTTTATGAGCAACTGGTGCAAGTTTAACAAATTCATAGCTATTCCTTGGGTTACAATGAGGAAGGAGGATAACAAGACTAAAAAGAAGCAGCATATAGCGAAAAGGAGTCTCGAACTTGCATTGATCCCGCCTCAAGTAATTTGTGCAAGAGAAGTGAATGCAATGGTAAATGTAAACAACAAAGTTGTTGTCATCCATGGCGGGATGGCTACACACGCACCAGAGGACCCGAAACAGAGACATAGCATATCTTTTGAACAATAGTTACCGTTAAAGGAAATAATTTATGACAATAAATGTGATGACTACACAAATTGAAGAATGACTGAACAATCCATCACGAGGAAGATTGCACACATGTGCACAAAAAGTCCTTTTACAATATAGTCAAGTTTCCAGCAACTAATAAACAGTCCAAAACCCATGCTACATGATAATCACGTGGTATCGAATCTAAACACATTTAACGTCAATTACAAAGAAGCACACTCTCAAATGATAAATAAAAGTATAAAGTCCATGGAAATAGGATAGACCATTATGCCTAAGTAAGCCACTAAGAAGTGAGAAATCATTTAGAAAGAAACTGCTCAAGTCAAACAAAGACCAAGCAAGCACAAGGATGTGTAACAAGACTGTAAAAGTGGGAAAATAAATGGCAGCACATTCAGACAAACAACAAACAAGCTAAACTAAATAAAATAAACTTACATGAACTAAATAAAACTAATCAAAGAAAATGGGAAGGACTTCCCAGCCATGTCCATGGGCAACACGACTGTGGCTTTGGCAAGAGCACCACTTACTTCAATTGATTCTCAACAGACAAACACACATATAAAAAGACATATCTAAGTGCATTTGCATTAAGTAGGTGCTTTAAAGCATAGTCACCTGTCTTGTTCCTTCAGAAACGTAAGGATATTGATCCGTCACTGGCTAAAGTAGGTGCTTGAAGTTGTTGAAGGCTTCTGCAGCTGCATTAACTTCAGATCCTTGAGGCTTGGCCTTAACTGATATCAATGCAAAATTCAAATCAGGTTACTTGACACACTTATCAATCAATGCACCGAAACAAACTAAACCATGCCTAAATGCGAAAAAGCAGTGAGAACTTGTTTGCAATGTAAGATATCATAGCTGAGTAGATTTATATCACAACATGTTATGGCTCTTACAAATTGGCCCAAATGTAATACTCGTCTAGTCAAATAAGTGGTTTATAAATGGTAGATTTATTCCAATCATGTTATCGCTCAGGCAGACAGTTCTGAAACACCCCAACCCATCATCCTACGTTTTTCAGACATCATTGCACTTAGACATCATTGACAAGCCCCTTAGCCCATACGCACAAAACTCAGAAAATTATCCACTAAAATCAAATGTCAATAACTCCTATAACCACTAACAGATCTCAAAAACAATCACTGGCCCTGAGCATTGAAACGGTCTAGAAACAAGACACCTCAATTCCCCGGGAGAGATTAACCATGGATGCATCGGATCAAATTAGAACTGACACCGAAGCCACAATTAGCCCAAGCAGGAAAAAAAGACTGACCACAAAGACGACAAGAACTAATGCCCATTGATCAAGCAAATTCAGAACAAACATAAAAACAATTCATGAGTATCAAGGAAAAGCCCAAAAAGGAAGACCTTTCGCTTTACCTGAGCTGACTCTGCTTGCATGATGAGAGTGAGCAGCTGAGGCTTCTTTAGCTGAATACTTCTTGCTCACTTCCTTCACTCCACTCCCCTCCTTGCCCTTGGATGATCCAAAACAAGAGAAACACCCACCCATATCAAATCAAAATCCCACCACTGCAAATCACTAAACAATCAAACCCGACGATCGCGAATCGCCCACACGCGGACCCCGCTAGGGCAATCGCACGACATCAAAAGTGCTGGCCTTCAAAGCGTACAAAAGCCACAGCACACACTCGGCTCTCCCCATCTCGAAGACTTAAGACCCATTGAGAATTCCGACCAAAAACCGCTGTGCCTTCGAGAGAACACGGCGGTGTCACAGATAACCATCGCTCCTTCGATTTCCAAAGAGCCAAATCAGGATTAAACAGAGGGCAAAGAATTGGGAATTGAGCAAATCGGAGGGCCACGACGATGTCAATGCAAGCAGCTCGTCGGTGCTGCATCGCTGCGGCTATTCGAAGCGCCGAATCGTCGTGCTCATCGAAGGAGGAGGATGAAGAAAAGAAAGAGAGGCAGACGCCGATGATTACCTCCGGCACTAACGATAATGAGGCTTGTGATGATGGAGGAGGAAGAACATACCTTAGGGTTTCTTCGGATTTGTTGGGGCCGAGTCTCGGGGAATCGAAAAGGAGAGAAGGCGGAGGGAGGAGGAGGAGGAGGCCGCGATTGTGAGTGCGAAAACCTAGCACCGGCGGAGGAGGAGGAGGAGGCCAGACCGGTGCGAGCAGAGGAGGTGGAATGGAGGAGCAGATCGTGGGTTTCTGTCTTTGTGCTTCCTTCTGTCTCTGTGCTTTGTGCGAGCGTAGAAGGAGTTCAGTGAAATCGGTTCTATTTCTCGGCACTGTTCGTTCTTGTCCGAGAAACATAGAACCAAATTTTTTTGGTTCTAATTTCTTGTCCCAAAGTCATCCCTGGCCTTTTTTTCATCCGAGGAACATAAATGTTATAGACATTTACTACCAAACAGGTTTCTCGTCCCAAACCGGTCCGGGGACGAGAAACCAAGAACCAGAATAGTTACCAAACAGCCCCTTATAGTTCCTCTTACGCTTGAAGCCCGAGCTTTGCGCGAACTAACTTCAGCAACATAAGTATGTGTAGAAGATTTAGCAGCCTCGAGGCGTTCATCCTCTAACTCTAAGGGGCTGTTTGGTAACCATTCTGGTTCTTGGTTTCTCGTCCCCGGACCAGTTTGGGACGAGAAACCTGTTTGGTAAATGTCTATAAAATTTCTGTTCCTCGGATGAAAAAAAGGCCAGGGATGACTTTGGGACAAGAAATCAGAACCAAAAATTTTTTTGTTCTGTGTTTCTCGGACAAGAACGAACAGTGCCAAGAAAGAGAACCGATTTCACTGAACTCCTTCTACGCTCGTACAAAGCACAGAGACAGAAGGAAGCACAAAGACAGAAACCCACAATCTGCTCCTCCATTCCACCTCCTCTGCTCGCACCGGTCTGGCCTCCTCCTCCTCCTCCGCCGGCGCTAGGGTTTCGCACTCACAATCGCGGCCTCCTCCTCCTCCTCCCTCCGCCTTCTCTCCTTTTCAATTTCCTGAGACTCGGCCCCAACAAATCCGAAGAAACCCTAAGGTATGTTCTTCCTCCTCCCTCATCGCGAGCCTCGTTATCATTAGCGCCAGAGGTAATCATCGGTGTCCTCCTCTCTTTCTTTTCTTCATCCTCCTCCTTCGACGAGCACGACGATTCGGCGCTTCGAACAGCCGCAGCGATGCAGCATCGATGATCTCCTTGCATTGACATTGTCGTGGCCCTCCGATTTGCTCAATTCCCAATTTTTCCCCTCTATTTAATCCTGATTTGGCTCGTTGGAAATCGGAGGAGCGATGGTTATCTGTGACACCGCCGTGTTCTCTCAAAGGCACGGCGGTTTTTGGTCGGAATTCTCAATGGGTCTTGAGTCGCTGAGATGGGGAGAGCCGAGTGTGTGCTGTGGCTTTTGTACACTTTGAAGGCCGGCGCTTTTGATGCTGTGCGATTGCCCTAGCGGAGTCCGCGTGTGGGCGATTCGCGATCGTCGGGTTTGATTGTTTAGTGATTTGCAGTGGTGGGATTTTGATTTGATATGAGTGGGTGTTTCTCTTGTTTTGGATCATCCAAGGGCAAGGAGGGGAGTGGAGTGAAGGAAGTGAGCAAGAAGGATTCAGCTAAAGAAGCCTCAGCTGCTCACTCTCATCATGCAAGCAGAGTCAGCTCAGGTAAAGCGAAAGGTCTTCCTTTTTGGGCTTTTCCTTGATACTCATGAATTGTTTTTACGTCTTGTTCTAAATTTGCTTGATCAATGGGCATTAGTTCTTGCCATCTTTGTGGTCAGTCTTTTTTTCCTGCTTGGGCTAATTGTGGCTTCGGTGTCAGTTCTAATTTGATCCGATGCATCCATGGTTAATCTCTCCCGGGGAATTGAGGTGTCTTGTTTCTAGACCGTTTCAATGCTCAGGGCCAGTGATTGTTTTTGAGATCTGTTAGTGGTTATAGGAGTTATTGACATTTGGTTTTAGTGGATAATTTTCTAAGTTTTGTGCGTATGAGCTAAGAGGCTTGTCAATGAAGTCTGAGCGCAATGATGTCTAAAAAACGTAGGATGATGGGTTGGGGTGTTTCAGAACTGTCTGCCTGAGCGATAACATGATTGGAATAAATCTACCATTTATTAATCACTTATTTGACTAGACGAGTATTACATTTGGGCCAATTTGTACGAGCCATAACATGTTGTGATATAAATCTACTCAGCTATGATATCTTACATTGCAAACAAGCTATCACTGCTTTTTTGCATTTAGGCATGGTTTAGTTTGTTTCGGTGCATTGACTGATAAGTGTGTCAAGTAACCTGATTTGAATTTTGCATTGATATCAGTTAAGGCCAAGCCTCAAGGATCTGAAGTTAATGCAGCTGCAGAAGCTTTCAACAACTTCAAGCACCTACTTTAGCCAGTGACGGATCAATATCCTTACATTTCTGAAGGAACAAGACAAGTGACTATGCTTCAAAGCACCTACTTAATGCAAATGCACTTAGATATGTCTTTTTATATGTGTGTTTGTCTGTTGAGAATCAATTGAAGTAAGTGGTGCTCCTGCCAAAGCCACAGTCGTGTCACCCATGGACATGGCTGGGAAGTCCTTCCCATTTTCTTGGATCAGTTTTATTTAGTTTATGTAAGTTTATTTTATTTAGTTTAGCTTGTTTGTTGTTTGTCTGAATGTGCTGCCATTTATTTTCCCACTTTTACAGTCTTGTTACACATCTTTGTGCTTGCTTGGTCTTTGTTTGACTTGAGCAGGTTCTTTCTAAATGATTTCTCACTTCTTAGTGGCTTACTTAGGCATAATGGTCTATCCTATTTCCATGGACTTTATACTTTTATTTATCATCTGAGAGTGTGCTTCTTTGTAATTGACGTTAAATGTGTTTAGATTGGATACCACGTGATTATCATGTAGCATGGGTTCTGGACTGTTTATTAGTTGCTGGAAACTTGACTATATTGTAAAAGGACTTTTTGTGCACATGTGTGCAATCTTCCTCGTGATGGATTGTTCAGTCATTCTTCAATTTGTGTAGTCATCACATTTATTGTCATAAATTATTTCCTTTAACGGTAACTATTGTTCAAAAGATATGCTATGTCTGTGTTTCGGGTCTCCTCTGGTGCATATGTAGCCATCCCGCCATGGATGACAACTTTGTTGTTTACATTTACCATTGCATTTACTTCTCTTGCACAAATTACTTGAGGTGGGATCAATGCAAGTTCGAGACTCCTTTTCGCTATATGTTGCTTCTTTTTAGTCTTGTTATCCTCATTCCTCGTTGTAACCCAAGGAATAGCTATGAATTTGTTAAACTTGCACCAGTTGCTCATGAACCCGGTCTGTGGATTTTTTCAAATGAATGTCTGCAGTGGAAACAATTCATTCATAATATTCTACTCCTCCTTTTTGCCGTTATCTTTCTCTTTAGACCTTTCCCTATTTCACTTATTTCCCATTACATTCAAGCTTGACCTTTCTTCTTCTTCTCTCCTTTTTTTTTTTTTGCAGTTTACTGTGGAATAACTATCTCTCTTTTTACACCCGAGACGAACAAACTGTTCAGAAAGGTAGCGATCTATCTTTCCTACATAACTATGTGTTTTGCTATGTTAAATTCATCTTAGGAGCACCGTGTATTTTATATTATAGTCATGTTATGATTTAAATTGGTTTTTTTATTTAATATGCATTTTGGTAGAATATTATGACTACGTTGTGATATAAATTGTTTTTTCCCCGTGTAATTCCTACGTGATTATATTATGATGTATACAAGTGAAGAGTAAATGGCATCCCAAAAAGAGACAGAGGCATTCAATGCAAAATGGAGTGAGCTTTCAACCAATCTATTTGTAAGTATATTGGTTAAGAGGTGAAGAAGAGAAATCACACCACTTGTACGTTTAACAAAACATGGTGGAATAACATATGGGCTGAATTCACCAAGCAGTCTGGATTCCAATATACCTTAGTACAGTTGAAGAACAAGACAAACAAACTGAGAAGGCAGTATGCTAGTTTCAAAAAACGTATTTCACAATCTAGATTTGGTTGGGATCATGTGAATAAAACAGTTGTTGTCGATGATCCGAGTATATGGGAACCACACATCAAGGTATCATTTAACTTTTTTTTCATTTTAAGATCATTGTAGATATAAGTTTTAAGAGGTTTGAATATGTTGCTGACATATATCATCATTGTGAAAAACGCAGGATAATAAGGAGTGGGCAGAATTCAAGAAGGATGGGTTTCCTCAGTATCCCAATCTGGGCATTGTATTTGGGGATACATATGCTACTGGAGAGTATGCGATCGGAAATGCTGAAGAATTTATAGTGTCAGATGAAGATGACAGTACTTTTCCAGATGGAGGGAATACATAGAACTTTACTGAGCACCACCTTGATGAGGAAGTATTCACTAATAAAAATACTGCACCCGAGGTTCATAACAAACACAACTTGGATAGGACTCCAAATACCAAGAGAAGAAGAAAGAGTAACTCAGTTGAATTTTCCAATGCATGCAAAGCCTTTGAAAGGATGATCAAATCTAAGGAAAGTCAATCCTCTACAACTTCACAAGTCATAGAAGCACCTGAGGATCCATTTTCTATTATTGCTGTGATGGATGTCCTGAATGACATGCATGAGTTGGAGCAAACTCTTTATAACAAAGCTGCGGAACGAGCATGTGCCGATGCTGTATGGAGAGTGGCTTTCATCAAAGCCACAATTGATAGGAGAGTTGGACTTATACAACATCTTCAGTAGATGTTGGGAAATGTATTGTTGCTTGTGTGGGATTTTCAAATTTGGTTTGATTATGTTGTTGGATTGTGTATTATTTTTATATTTGACTTACTTTCAACTTTATACTATATATTATTAGTTTAGACTATTGAAGTAACTTGGTGATATGGTATTCATGAGTTATGTGATATTGTTATATTTGGTTTGTTGTCACTATATTGCTTATGTTATTTGGTATTACTCACTTTGGATGTACAAGTCATTCATTGATGTTCTTGTATTTGTTTGAATCCGGTCTTTAACAATAATCTAAATTTCCCTGTTGCTTCAACTTTGACTGTCTTGCCTTCGCCCACATAAATGTATCTTTCACCATCACTTGGCTTTTGGCAATTCAGGCAATCATGCATAGACACACTGATGTGACTTGTTGCGCTAGAATCTATCCAGCATGTGTGTGTTGGTACTGAAGTTTAATTAACCTCATAACAAACCAAAATCTGAAACGCTTTATTCGCAGCTTCCTTATCCTTAATTCTTTCATGTTGCTTATTCTTAGAGGTTGAGGCTAGGTGAGTATATTTCTGTATTATCTTGCTTTAGCCTTTCTTCTTCTTGAACCTAGTGCCATATAAGCTCATTCAGAGATCAAGTCTCTTTCTGATAGTTATAGCTCACCTTACATTGATTAAACCGTGTCGGAAGAGATATTAAAACCAGATGCATCAGCAAGTCCTCAGAGAGGTCTAACTTCAGTGCTTTAATTTAGAAGCAAGATGAGACATCTCCATGATGTACTCCCTGATATTGCCTTTCCCCTTATAGTGCATCGAAATCAGACTTGTCAGAATCGTACTAATTTCAGCCTTTTCGTTCTTGACAAATCTTTTTTTAAAATGTTTGCAAGGAACTCCTTAGCTGTAGTGATTTTTTTTTATAGATATTGTGCCCCTAAATGCTTCTGGAATGGCCTTTTTCATGATCATCATACACATGCGATTCGATCTCTCCCACCTTTCCATATCCCTCGTGTCATTAGAGGTACTCTTATCAGTAAGTGGTGGAGGAGAATCAATTCATAACGCAAGGTCGAGATCCATGACTCCGAGAACTATCAGCAGGTTCTCTTGCCACGACTTGAAGTTGGTGCCATTTAGCATAGGAATGGAATTGATGTTGGCATTAATATTAGCAGGAGCGGTAGCTGAATCTAGAAAACAACTTTAAACAAAAAAACATGCTCAAACATAAGTTTCTTGACAAAAAACTGAATTCAAATTAAAGTAAATCCCATCTCAAGATACCGGGCACTTCATTAATATTTTATCTTTGGACAACCATATTAACTTGTAATTGGTATCTTGTTGCAGTAATCAAACACTGGCAATAATGACATGTCAAACAACAAACCTTCCTTTGGGCCAATTCACTGCTCACATGAAAAACACCAAATAATCATCACATGTTTATTACCACAGGTGTATGTAAAACTCTGTTAAACATCAATCTTCCTTTGGGCCGATCAACATCCACAGAAATTAGACATACACATCCGTATATATTCTAAGACAAACCAATTTCCACAAAAGAGGTCACTTTGGCGACATTCTATTTCAATCAATTCATCTCAAAATACATATCCATAAACATACAAAAATTTGAATTTTATTGGAAAAAAGTGGAAAATTGGCTTAATTGAGGACAAAACTGTAAATTCATCATAATGACAAGAGCGTCTTTGTAAGAGGGAGAATTTGAAAAAAAAAATTGACTTTTTTTCTTTTTTTTTTAAATTGATTAATTAAAAAAAGAAAACCGGTCAGGCGTTGCACGTGCCCTCCCTTGCCATCACAGGCGCGTGCACGCACCGCCTGTTGTCTCCTTCAGGCGCGTGAGTGCCACGCGCACGCGTGTCCCCACGCGCGACCAAACTCAAAATTAGGGTTCTTTCTTCTTGTTTTTTCACCTCCGCCGCGCGTTTCTCCGCCCGATCAAACACGAACAGCCCACTTTTGACCAAAAAATATTTATGGGTTTTAATATACACATGAAAGCGACCACACAGGTCCTTGAATCAACGAAAACGGCCAAGAAATTGGCCCTGAATTAAGCAAACATAGAAAAAAATACAAACTTTAACACCCGCGACTTTCACAACTCAATTAGCCTCCGACAAAAAACCCAATCACCGAATTAACTTAGGGCTATTGTTACCCATGGCAGTGTAGTCGTGTGGGTGCAAAAACAGATCGTGGGTCACCGGAATTTGGCCAAAAATGAAATTTTACTCCACGACCAAATTAGCCCTAATTTGCATAATAGCTCAAAAAATCCCATGAAATTCATAAGAATTCATCAAATTAATTCCTAATGATCCAACAGGAAAGCTCTGATACCACTTGTTAGAACATAATATACTTTGATTGAGTTATAAACTACAACCCAATCGAATCGTACATGCCAAACCATTAAGAATTATAAACTGATTAGCGGAAGCGTACTTGAATCCATAACTTTAATAGACTTGTGAAGACGTGGCTTTGGTCTTCCAAATCTATGTGTTCTCCCTTGTGAGAATCCTTTTACTTCTCATGGATCTGTCTTTCTCTAATGACGGGATGCCAGAGAAAGCAAACATTATGTTCTGTGAGACGCGTGATCTGGGGACTATAACCGCCTTATATAGATAACGTAATAATTATTTACTTCTTTATCTCTATTTCAGCCCATCATTAAAATAGAAATTACCCTTACATCCATACACATTAAAGGCCATACCCTATTAGATACATTAATGCCCAATTACCTTATTAGATCACTTTCACAAGCATAAATCCATATGACAGTCCGTAACACATAATTATTTCATATAAGCCCATTATTAGATTAAAGATCTAACATGAAAATCAATGAGAAGTATAAGTGACAGACTTGCTAGAAAGAGTTGTCATTAATCCAATCCTTAGATCTCAACAAATGTGATCCCTCTGATATGCAATAAAAAATGTAGGTCTACGCGTGCTCACATCTTGAACATGATTCAAACATCTTCAACAAATCAAGTAAACTACCATAAGAACAGTTATGAAGTTATATCCAAATGTATTGAAGGTCTTGAAAGATAGTATCTATCTTAATTTATAATATCTTTTTTGTAAAATACATTTCAAAACCTGCACTTCAAGTCATTTTACTCATTCTTATACCAAACAAAGTAGAACTATTGTGGTAAATGATCTCCTTTTCTGCAAGGTTCACACGGCTCTCGTCAATGTATAGTCGCTTTCCATCTAATTATTTAAAATGTTGGATTGGACATTTAATCTGATATCAAAGACAAGTTCAAACCCCATACATTTCACGTATATGGCTCTCCATTCATCAATTTCACATGTCATTCTCTTATTGGTTTTGCATGCTACAAGAGGATTTAAATTATCACACATAGCTTGTACACAGTATTTGTACGAGCCTTATTAACTCCACATGAATAGTGCCCTAACAAAAAAATCATAACTAAGTTACTCTTACAAGTGCATGATTACGGAATCCCAAGTGCTGAAATTAAAATGTCAATGTTGTGAAGTTTTTGTAGAACCATTGCCAACTGTCCTAAAAGTTTAAGCCGTTAGGTGAAGACGTGGAGTTATATTTAAGTACTTTCACACTCCCCCTCATGCTTAGTCTGGTCTTTTTGCCAGTACTAAACGTGGAAATATTTTTTTGGGAAGGTAGAATAGAGGTCTGAAAAGATTTGAAATCTTTTCCTGCTCTAATACCATGTGAAATTTTTGTAGAAGCACTGCCAACTGTCCTAAAAGCTTAAGCCGTTAGATGAAGACGTTGAGTTTTATTTAAGTACCTTTTCAAATGTCTCCTAGTTTGTTTTTATCATTAGCCTTTGATTCACACATTACGAAATAAGAGTGATGCATCTTTACATGCAAAAAAAGTAACTTCGAGCCTACTATGAAACTGAGATGACAGGAAAATTAAAATACATAATGTTGGTTATGCTTTTCCAAGGAAAATACCAAAAATAAAAATCCTAAATCTATTGTACTTATAACAATTTGTAGGAGGCATATTGTACGGAGCATATTGTAGCTAAAAAATGGCAAGTCATTGTCTTGCAGTAAAGTACACATCTAGTGTATCAAAGTAGAAAACAAAATGAATTTAAAAAGAGGGGAACCTCGAATTGCTTTCGGCCCAAGCTGGACACTTGTGAACAAAGCTGGTTAAAAGAAACGCCTGCAAATAAGCCAGCAGCACAAATCCAACAGAAATGTCCAAACTTGTTGACTAACTCACAGGAAAGTCCCCACTTTTTTTTTTCCCTTAATGACTATTCGATGATTCGTCCGAGTATCGTAAGTCAGTTCTACGATGTGTTGTGGACGTTTTCATACTTAATTGACATTAATTTCATATCTAAGCGTAGCGGCACGTCGTGATGTTGTGCTGCTCACCTGAAGCATCATTGTGTTCCTAACTGTCAGCTACATTGTCGAAGTGACATTTTCATATCTATGATTGCCGAGAAGCAGGATATGAAGGCAGCATAACTAGAGCGGAACAGTACCTGCTTACGGCCCTTGCCTAGCTGATTCTGACTAAGGGCTCTATATTAAAATTTGGATGACAATGTTACTTGCTTGTGCCTCTCAAGACCGATCGATTGCATGTGTCCTAGTGATGTATTTTGGTTACATAGCTTGAACATCATCCGAAAATTGTGCCAAACTGTGAAGCTTCTGAATGTATTTTGAGCAATCAGCCTTCTGGGTGACGGCCAACTTTTGGAGCCCCCCGAATTTCCGTTTGTCTGCTATGAATAAGGCTGACGGCCAACTTTTGGAGCCCCCCGAATTTCCGTTTGTCTGCTATGAATTTTGGTCTGCATATAGCTTCTAAAAGAACAATAATTACGTAAATAAATTGCTCCGAGAGAATTCGTCGCCGTAATAATCTCCTCTTTTCGACTGCTCAAGTCACCACTATTGGATGCGTAGTTGTAGTTTGGTAGACAAAGGACTCATCTGGAGTTCATATCAATTAAGAAGGCTGTTAGGAGTTTCAGTATCTGAAGCTGAACTTGGGCTATCCACAACTATTGAGCTAGCAATTTTGTTGCTCTTTCCGGTGTTATGACCGATAAAAGAATCCACTTGTGAACAACTCGCATCATGGCTTAAACCGGGAGAAATTCGTCACAGTGGGGAGTTTCCATGTTTTTCTTTTCTTGGGCTACAGAGGGGGATCAACAAGGTTGTGGAAAGACACAAATGCAAGCTTTGCTTCGGCGGCGCCGACTGTAAAACTCTATTATGTCGAGAATAGTCCAAAATCTCTTTTGAGAAAGTACTTGCTAAGTGAAACTCCTTGTTGTTAAGCAGGTGGGAATCAACATGCCTTGCTATGGTATCTTGCGCAAGGCAATGGAAGGGTTATACAACAGAATAAAGGCCCAGCTTGACACCGTACGTTCCGGTTCCTAGCCTGCATTTCTCGTGATCCTTTGGAATAGGCAAGAACAGAAGGTGAAGGTTCAGTTTTTACCGGCCTTGCCTCGACAGCTTTGTCCAGATTCGGCGCTCTTCATTTCATCGATTTCTTGTTTGGCTGGAAAATTACAATTTATTCATGAGTTCCTTTGAATGCCATTATTTAAGGGCTATTTGTTTATTTCTGTCTCTCTTCCCCGGAGAAATCGGAAAAAATAATTTATGTTCTTTTGTTCCGAAAAAAAAAAACATAAACGTGTTTGTATACACTTTTGTTCCTGAAAACGGATTTGAAATAGAAAACAAGAAGTAGAAAAAAACTTATTTCTTTTCTCGGTAACACTTTTTAAGAAACAAAAAAACAAAAACTCAAAACTTGTTTCTTTTAGCTATTACCAAAAAACACTCATTAAAAAAAGCTCAAAACTCAACACATTTTAAGAAACAAACAAAAGAACATTATAGTTATTACCAAACACGTTTTTTTAATAAAAAATTGTTCCCGAAAACAGAAATAAAAAAAAATATTTCTGTTCAAATATTATTCCCGGAACATAAATATTATCAACCGCACCCTTAGTTTTTCCAATTATGATCTAGCTAGTTGATTGTTTCATTTAAATTGAAGGATCAATACACAACGATAATTCTCTTCTTGTGTATTGACAGTTCTGTTATCGAACATGAATGTGCCATAGAATGTCGAGGTTAAACTAAAAAATAACCAACTTGATAATCACCCAAGCCTAAACGTATTTACGTCACTTTTGTATATCAGTCAATACTTATTAAGTAGATACAAAGAAAATTCATCGTCCATGAAATTCCGAGCTCAAAGTTCATTTTAATCTAGTTAAGTGGAGTCGAGTCAAATTTGGATATCTCGATTTTCTTTCAAGTTTGAGTTTGAGCAAAAGCTCAAGTGAAGTTTCGAGCGTCCCGGTACTTTAGTCAAAGCTTGACATTGTATTAGCTCCACTCTAATTCGTCACAAAAGTATACGTCTAGCTTATTAAAGCATAAAAAAGGTAAGTCCATAACAAAATAGATAATAAAAAAAAGGGCATACGGAATGCAAGAACACCTGCGAAATACCGTATTCCCACATCGCGTAACTGTGTAACTCAGCAAGAGTTTGCTCCTCAGCAAACAAAACAACTCATACAGAGTGGAGATCGTTATACAGAGATCACCACGTGAAAAGAATAAACAATATGGGACGCTGCAGTGGTTAGCTGCCATCTTAGAAGCGAACAATGTCCTGAAGGCAATCGTAGAAATGAGCAATATTGATCTTCTGCTTACCGGAGTAGATGGCCTCTGCAGCCCCGCCGTGCTCACCCTGGGCTGCCATCTCTACCAACATGTAAAGCTTCTTGATGGGCATCTAAGAGAAAGAAAGAGCGGAAAAGTTAGCGTCACTCCATTTGCAGACAAACCAAGATGAACAGAGGAGCATATCATGGATGCCGAAGTTATCTTTTAACTCTTTTAAGTCCACAATTACTCCACGTAACGAATTTCTGTTGCACATCATAACTCTTAACATGGCAAAACATAAGAAGGCACAAGTTGAGAGATCTAAATCTTACATCATTTAGAGCCTCAGCAGCTGCATCAATGTCATCTTTAGCAAAAACGTTTAGCTGTTCCAACACCTGAAGGGAAACAAAAAATAAGTCATGCGTACATACATCTGTAGCTCTATGGTGATGTCAAACGTTTCACATCCACAATTTGGATTGACACAACTTTATCAACAAAATTCTCCAGCGTGCAAAATTTGCTTTGGGAAACTTGCAAGAAAACAAGATTCCCAGTCGATTAAAGAAGTCAATCTGAAATTCTATTAATCCACCACTTTGAACGAGATCTGAACTATTCTCAAACATATACCGCATGAGTTTTTGTAAACCTGCCCATCCCTTCCCAACCCCCAATACCCACAGAAACTCCCCTGCTTTCTGAGGAGAAAAGAAAAAGAGAGAGGCAAACAGAAAAGCCAAGGACTCCAAAGTTACTATCATCTTTTTGTGAGCGGGAGTATTAGTTTTCTCATAATTTACAATGTCTAGGCAAATCCAAATGATTAGTCCCATATCCCGTCTTAGAGGGACGTTTTGAATACGACCACCTCTAGACCCCAATATTTGCAAGAGAATCAGAACCAAGTGAAGTCATCAAATAATTAGTTTTTTCAGTCAGAAATTTTTTTTCTTAAAGCAAGAGACTGTTGCACATTTTGTACCCCAGTTTAATGCAGCAGAAGAGAAATGAAGAAAAAACAGCAGAAACAAGAATACAACATGCAAACATCAAAACAGCATCTGCAGCAGCTTACCTTCTTTGCATCTTCCGTCTTCAACGTGGGGACATGGTAAGTGACAGAAAAGGCATCGCAGACACCAACAGAATCCAAGAAACTCACTTCACTAGTTGTCCCGATCACAAGAAGTTTCTTTCCCTGGAAAAATGAAAAGCCAAATAGATGTGTATAATAACCTAAAAAATTCAGTCACGTGAAAAAGAAATACCAGAATCAAACAGCATAAGTCAGAAACCACCAACTAATTCAGTAGAAATAAAAACAGCTAGCATATATTTATTAGAATCACAAAAAACAGGGGAACACATACATACCCTCATTTTTTATTAGTGAAAGCATAATTACCTATACCATTTCATATATCATCTATTAATACTAAAGTGCATCTGCATATGAGAATGCCGAGTTCAATGAATCCACATATTACAAAAGTTTCTTCCCCGAAGGCAACTATAAGGAAACACGTGTACTAACGTTGCACTCGGTCTGCTGCTTTTACAATCAAACACACTTCACAGCTTCTCCATCTCAAACAGGATGAGCAAACTAGCCAATCATTCTAAGGTCAACATGAGGGAAGATAATGCCAATGAACTGAATCTTAATCTCTCAAAACCAAGTTTCTGATCACCACCTGCATCATGACATCATTATTATATTCCCTCAGTGACATGACTAGGGATTTTTGCTCTCTATGTATTTTTAATTTCCAAGGCAAAGGAAGTAATTCCCACCGATCCACCTCGAAGCATTCTTAATTCATAATTATCAGTAACTTTGCCAGCATTGACTTCCAGAAAAGATCAGATATATGGATAATTACTCTTCACACAAGTATCCATATGTAGAACAAAGGCGAGGGGAGAAGAAACAACCTTTGGAGGCAGTCGCTTCAAAAGGACTAACAATGTCTGGGATATCAAATTTGAAAATCGAGGCCCAATGGCAACATACTCTAATAGCCTGCAAAACAATTCACTCAAGTCAAAATGATCCTTCAATGCCAAGGATGACAACAGGGGTCAACTAATAGAAATCAATAGAATTTACCTTTCAAGGTCATCAAGAATAATAATGCTCAATGGAGATTTGTATGCATCCTCGAAAACCTATCAATGATTAGAATCCATTACATCACCGATCATTGTGGAAATGTAAGAAAACCACTCCTCCAGTTAGTTACAAATGAGGGGGAATCAACTTATTTCAATTCCTCAAACCGCTAACCGACCAGAAAAACAGGTCACAAACCTTCACAATTTGTGCACATTTGGTGCTCTCGTGTAATCCAATCATAGTTTCTGCTGAGACCTAAGCATCCAAGAGAAAATCAGAAATAAAAACTTGATGCACAAAAAAGTCTGATTTCTCAGAGAAAGCAAAGCATGGAGCAGAAGATTACAATTTTAACATATGGAAAATCACTGTCGATTCCAACTGTAGCTGCCAGAGCAGATTTACCACTGTACAACAGATAAGATTTTAGAAATAGTCCAAATTGTTTTAAAGACCATAGTTAAAAATGCTTAGCAAATGAAAAGCAATGGTCCATAAAACCCATATACCTGCCACTCGGACCCTCCAGAAGGCAAGTGACGAGTGGACTTCCTTTGCTCACTTTAACTTGCTCAACCAGTAGCATTGCTCGCTCAAAAATGTGTTTATGTCGATCGCCACAACTCACGATGCCATTAAGCCTACAAAATATTTGCACAAACAATATAGGCAATGACACAAGCTTAATAGTGTTTCCTCTTTATCTTTAGATGAAACTCCAGAACAAAAGTCAACAATTAATGAAACTTTAATACAAGGACACAAAAAATGTAGATCTTTAAAAAAGATGTCAGGTATATCTAGGTAAATAAGAAGTCAAAGTCTGACGCCATTTTAGCGTCTTCATGACATGGCGAACAAGGTGCTAAAGGAACAACATTATGAGCTCCCCAAGCAGAACTAAAAATCCACATCTGCAAAATGCTTAATGAGATTGCCGAGGTTTTATGATCACTTTTTGGCAGAACAAAAGGAATGTTTTTATGTCGGTTTGTCAACCAGGAGAACCTTGAGCTCTAAGATACAGATAAGTCATGAATCATATGATAGCATCTGTGAAAGAAGCACGTGGGAAACCCCTTAATATTCACATCATCAACACTATTTGCATATGAAACTTCAAATGATTTTTTGTCTGAGACAACAAATACATCGTCATGAAAAAAAAAAACCTGGAGCAAATTTAATGATCAGCTCAGTGAGAATTCTCTGAATTACCCTCCTCCTCTTGTTTGTTCTTTCCAGAACTAAATCTCATAAATCCAAATCTACCACATGATTCACCATGAACCACACATAATTTGGTAAAAACACAATAAGACAATTCCAAACAACGCAACAGATAATTTCACTTATCGTTCCACAATGGTAAAGACCAAGTTGAAAAACCCAACCCCAAACAGAGAAGCAATTTCAAAGATATCAACTTTCATCTGAGGTTTATTCATTCTTTATCCAGATATTTGCTTTGTAATTACCACTCCTAAAGTAAAAATCAGAGAACCTCCAACTTTTTAGGAAGAATCATTGGATAATACTAAGGCCGGCAGCTACAGCAGCTAAACTATCTCCAATGCAATAGTTGTTCTACGTGTATATTCATATATACTGCATAAGGGGATTGAGAAAAAACTTTTGCAAATCAACTGTTTTGCTTCACCCTTCTTAATAACCGAAATCTTCTTCCTTGAGCAGCTAGTAGTAAAAGGACATCTCATTATGGTTTGTGTTTTGAACCAATGTACTTTTGCACACTCGTTATATATGATGGGCAGTAAAAGTACCATCAGAGACCCAATAGAAGTATCCGATAGAAGTATCAACCAGGGACAAAACAATTACTAACTCCCATTTAGTGGGATTATGCTTAGTTTGTGGTTGGCATGCAATATCCAGCCATATAATTCTTACTTCATTGGAACGAAGGATTATAAGAACATTGCTACAAAAGATAAGTATTTAATGAATATTAGCATTCAATTATTCCTACCTGCATCTTTCCAAGTCATCCGTAGAAGCTCCAAATGCAGGAACAATTTCATGGAGTGCATTCAAAAAATCATCCATAGTGACTTTAATACTCTCCTCATCCACAGGCTTTGTAAGATCATCGAGACTTAATTGTCTATTCAGAGCATATGATACGGCACTTTTAACAACGCCTTCAATTTCTGCACCACTATAATTCTTTGTACGAGCAGCTGCACAATCACAGATTGCAAAAAAGGTAGGGTCATTGCAAGAGATGAATTAAGCACCAGCTTTGTTAGCATATACATCTTTTTCTTTGGTATTTAAGAGCAACCCTTACCCCTACTTTCCAGGAGGTGGAGGGCCCACCTCTCAATTCTAAGAGTAACAGTGGCCACCAGGCCGGGATGCAAAATTATTCAAAACTAAATTACTGCCATATCATATGCCAATTTTTTTCTGCTTCCACATGACAATGCTCACTTAAGTACGCCACTTCTTAAATAATAAACCAAGACTTGCTTGATGAAGTTTCATTCTAGGAAATGCGAACAGCTGACTAACCAAGTTCCGGAAGACTGACATCAGGAGCAAGAAAAGAATTCTCTTTCATCTTGTTCGTGTGGATCTGAAAGATCTGCAAGCGACCATTTTCATCGGGAAGGCTTATCTCAATTTGTACCTCCAAGCGTCCTGGTCTATAGATCAAAAATCCAAAATGTCAAGTACATTTTAAATATCTATTTCACCTCTAAAACCAATATTGCAAATAATATATGATCCTGCCAAAGTTATGATGCCACATGTCAACAGAAAAATTACATCCTTTTTTATCCTCAAAGTGCTAGGCATAATAATTCTTAAAAGCAACAGTCAAACGACCTACCATTAAGTTGCATGATGACTCATGAATGCTCTTTTTACCATCTCAGGAGATTAAAAAACAGCTTAAGGCTTAGATATAAAGAACGAAAAGAGGAAATGAGGGACCACCTCAAAAGAGCCTCATCAAGAAGATCTTTTCTGTTGGTCATTCCAATAAGCAAAACATTGTTCAGTGACTCTACACCATCAATCTGAAAATCAGAAACTATCTCAGCAGCAATGATAGGTATAAATAAGCACAACAGGAAACACTCACAGAAAAAATGGACATCAGTTAAATAATATCACACAATTAGAACACTAATAGACTACTACGGACCTTTGTAAGTAGCTGGTTTACGATACTGTCGTGAACTCCAGTACCATCTCTGGTTGATCCTCTTGACTGCAGATGCAAAATCAGGTCATTTCATATCTTTATCATGAAAAATTGACAACCAGCACTTGTTTAACATAGGACAGTACACAGCCATTTCAAAGGTATAAAAAAAAAGGGGCAAAAAATTACCATAATAATTTCTTGACAAAGACACAACTATTAGCAAAAATTGTAGTTAATGCAATTGGCACATCAATATCGCATCTATTACTTCCTCTCTTTTTTGTGCGTGTGCATGTGGTAGGTGTGTTGTTGAGAAAAGTAATGCACGGTAAATAGTTGATATACTTGAGAAAAATTCCAGAAACGAATGAAGCATCTCAACACAACAAATATTTGGTGAATGATCTTTCGTATTGGATTTCTAAATAGGGAATGCTAGTTATCAGACCATCAGGGAAAAATCCTAAAACGGGACCTACAAAACTATAAAGTCATGATAGAGCAACAACCAAGACAACAAAATCCAAAGGTCTACTAATATTACTCGCTGAAGTTGACCTTATACAAGAACCAAACCCTGTAAACACACACTATCCACTATTCTACACGCTCTTCTTTCAAGGCCAAAGCCAAATACAACCAGTTAAAAAGATTCTCAAAACTAAGAAATGAAATAAAAGACTCAGTTTCCCTAAGCAATTCATATAAGCAACAGCGCTCAGCTATTCAGCATCATAGAGGACAGAATGCATATATTGACCAGATAATCTCATACCTTGCATATAGCATCAATTTCATCAAAAATGATGACATGCAAATCACTCTCATCACCTGAAAATTAATTAGAGGCATAAGTTACAGATACTTACTAAGAAATATCATAAATCCAACTCATATACTCAATTACCGCGAGCCCTCTGATCCTGCTCTGCATCAGCAAATAAATCTCGAACATTCTTCTCAGTTTCACCAACAAATTTGCTCAACACTTCAGGACCATTGACTATCTGGCAGAGAAAATGAAGTCGAATTGATAAAACAAACATACTTACATATAATTTACAATGTGAGTAGGTAGGTCTACATATGCAAATACAAAGTTAAGTTTGCATACTTACATCTTAGAGATGATTCAAATATCTTCAACAACATAAGTAAACTAACATAAGAACGGTAATGAAGCTATGTCCAATAGGATTCAAGATTTCGAGAAAAAACGGGAGACATATCCTAAGCACAAGGGAGAAAATAAAGGCCAAGGAGCAATAAACTTTTAAGCCCTCGACCTTCTCGGAAACTAAATATTATTGATTAATTTCATAGATGCCCATCTTGGATTAAAGGCCTTTCACGAAAACAGCATCCATAGTAACTGAACGACTACACGTGAGAACGTACTATACCTTTGGTTCTTTGCCGTTCAACATCTTCCCTATTTGACGAGCCATTAGGGTTTTTCCAGTGCCGGGAGGCCCATAAAGGAGCATACCTTTTACATGTTTAATACCAAGCCTGGAATTGACCTTGTATTAGAGTTAGAAACTGCACCAGACTATAACACATCATATTAATTGCAAAGCCTAGAATTCTGGTTTCTTTACTTGCTAGTCACATGAGGAGGGAAAACACGAGAAGCAAAAGCCCTTCGAAATATATCTGCAAACTCTGCACTCAAGCCACCAATGCCTAGGGACTGAAGGTTAAATTCCTTCTGCCTAAATATATTGCTACTGGCAGCTTCACGTTGATTGACAACCTGAACCACAAGACACAACAGTCGAGGCAGAATCAATAAAATTACCATATTAGAGTAGAATGACCCATAATACTGCACCAAGAAGATGTTCGCTATCAAAGATTCACACAAGAGGGGTAGAAGATGTTAACTATATCTCCAAGCAATAAGTGCAGAGCAAGATTAAGACCACAAAAATTTCAGCCGTGCTTCATGAGCATGACAGACACCCTTACTGCCCCCAAATTATAATGCAAAATGCTATAGTTCCTGCAGCCTAAATCAAATTTGAAGGATATACTGAGCAAAATTCACTATCTCACTTCAAATCTTGATCACAGAATAAATGTCACAAAAAATTAAACCTGCATGCAATGAAAACGAAATGAAGCTAAACTAAAAACCTTTATTCCACTAGCATTTGACGCTTCAAAGACAATGTATGTGTCATTTGAGATCATTCCTCTTTCAGGAGCATTTGACCTTTCTTGTCCTTCCACAACAGCTTGATTGACTGTGAAGATATAGTTGTTACCATGATACTCAAATGATACCCTTTGCCCTACTGTCATAACCTGAAAATACATTTACATGATAATATACATCAAAAAGTTCATATATAACAGACAGAAAGGGCAATATGCATGCCGTAGACAAGTTCATAATAGCCAGGGATGTAAATAAATACATGAACTTTCAGAGTCGCGTTTCAATAAATTTAGCTAACATTAAATCAAAGACTTTAGGGAAGTCATACTCCACTAAGTCCTTAACAAGGAGATGTAGAGGTACAAGATGCAATCCTATGCTAAACATGCACATTTACCTCTAAGTGCACCACCTATACTCAGATATTTTCCCCATGACTTTACAGGAATGCATTTCAAGGAGATGAAATACTATACTAAGCCCTTGACAAGGAGATATTAGAGGTCCAACGCACATCCTATCTCAGAAATCCTATGCCAAATTGGCACCTTTATCTAGAAGTGTAACAATGCTTGGATATTTTCCTTACCTATTAATAAAAGAATGGATTTCAAATACACTTAGATGCAGGAGAAAGTTCCCAAAAATTCTCTCATTGATATACTGTTAATTAATCTGTTGATTCTCCGCAGTACTTGAACATGTAGCAGGAGTCGTTCACAAGCGCAAGATACTTGTTCAATGACTTACTTACTCATCAAAAAACAAAATCTCTCATTCAAATGATTTATTATTGTTTGAGATGAAAAGTTAAGAGAAACTTAGATGATCCTAAAAATTGCCAATCATAAAGTGTTGGTCAGTGATATGTGTACAGTTTAAGCGGAAACCAACACAATAACTTCCTCCATAAAACTCATGGTACTTCTCAACTACACTCAGTCCCGACTGGCATCATGCAGCTGTGTATTTATGCAGATCAATCATTGTCACTAAAAAACAATGTCTCCATGTGTAAGAACATCATCTCACAAAACCTTTTTTTTTTCTTGTCTAGAGCATGTTCGTCTTTGTCCGGCGCATGTTCAGTACTCAAATCTATTCATTAAAACCGTACTAATTTTCTTAGTTGTTGTGAATGTTGATGCCTTTTCTTATTCTTGTTTCAGACATGAATCAGCTATTGCGGTTAGTCTGAAAATGTAGTTCTCATTTGCAGCACATTCTTAGGCAGCAGCAAATCTCTTCTACTCATCCCAAAAGAAAGAGCTCATCCACACATTTGTGGCCTGTGGTAGAGGTGATCACAAGAGATACTTTGTTGCGTGCCTCATAAACTAGCAACTGGATCTTGAATTTCACAGGGGCAGAATACTAATTTGTAAACCACTGAACAGGACGGGAGGGGGGATTGTTAAAAAACGCAATGAGGAGAATAAACTTAAATAAATGTGTATAATCTACACACTCCAAGACTGATGCTGGCATTATGCGAAATGGAATTATTATGAAAAAGGTATTTAGTACCTGGTTGATAAATTTCTTCCGTAATTGATTAGCCAGTAAAACAGCATCAATCTACAAAAGAACATAAAAGGAAGTTCCTTGAAACTGCTATTCTCCACCGAGAAATGCCAGACAGTTGGCTCATGACATGCATACCTGTTCACTTTTGGTACCTCTCTTGACAAACTCCAACTCAAGCGTGAGCACCGCCAAATCAAAATTATCTGGCGGCACAAACCTACATGCAACAAGCCTTGAGACAAATTCCACTTGCTACAAATGCAAGTACTGCGGTTCGCACTAAAACTAACCTGCTAACAGAGATCGAGTCACCGGTGGAAACCCTCGCATGGCGCCGTTGAATAGCATTCAGTGCGATTTGACCAGGGCGGATACCCTCGTGAGGAGTTTCTCTCAGTTAAGGCCACAGACAATCAATGGACAGTTCGAGCAAGATCGCACGACACCACCAGCAAACAATCACACGAATAGACAGTCCTCGCTCAAATTTAAATACCCCAAGAACAACTAGGCAAAAAGTAAGCTACAAAACCAACGATCAATAAGCTGACGAAATGAACACCCCAAATGAGAAGATCAAACACGGTAACGATCGAAAGTCATCAGATTGACAACGGCAAAGAACCAAAACGAGAGGAAGGTCGGAGAAAGCAGCTCCCGAGAAACAAAAAGGATATGAGAGAGAGAGGACGAAGGAATCGCCGACGGAGGCGAGGGAGAGCCTGGTGCCGGGGACGGCGAAGTGGTGGAGATCGGAGGCACAGCAGTAGGCGAGGTTGGTGAGGGCGAGGTCGGCGGCGGGAGTGTTGGTGACGATCATGGTGGACGGCGACGACGACTGGAAGAACCGACCCGCCATGGCTGCGATCGGAGGTTGGACGTCGAGCGATCGATGATGGAGGAGAAGGAGGAAATGAGATCCGGTCTTATTTATGGGTTCGGGTCCGGGTTTGCTTCGGCCGGGAGCAACGAGAGAGGAGAAGAGACGGGTCCGCTCGAGATTTTACAATTACTATTCCAAGGCACTTGATAATTAAGCACTAAGGAAACTTTACGCGTTTTCTTGCATTGACTGTTGTTATACTATGCACAACAATTTTCATGATTAAAATCTTTCCAATTTCAAATTAAAACACATTTTCATTTGTCAAGAAAAATTAAGAATACTTAATAAGCATCTCGAACGCGCTCGTTAGATATGATTGTTTTGAGAAAGTTCTGGAGAGGCGAGGCACCATTTTAAGAAGAGATTTACCAATACTCGATTCCGTTCAAAATGATCAAGGAGTCAAATTGCCAGATGATACTTGATTTTTAGGTGATGTTCTATATTTAATTGGACGAGCCTAACTCGTCATCTAAGTATTCTTCAGGCTACCTCAATTGGAGATGAGCGGGCCTTCATCGTTGAATTTGGTCAATTGGGCCTGGTTTAGGCCAACTAGCTATCTAGAATTGCAGCATGGAAAAGCTTATTGGAGTAGGACTGAGCACGTTGGACCATCCAACTCGAGAACCGCTCGGACCATACCGTACTGGCCGGATTGGTCCCATTCTTCAAAGTTTTAGTCCGGTCAACAGTTCCTAAAATGGAACCGATTTTTGGGCAGTCCGGTTCCCGTTCCCGAGAGGGTGGGACCGGACCAAACCGAACCGAACCACCCGGACCCAATCGATTACTTGCTCACTTGTGCTTTACTTGGCCGCGTGACTTTTGTACTTAACTTGCTTACAACTCCACTTGCACTTGTACTTTACTTGCTTGCAACTCTACTTGCACATATGAACCTCAAACCTTTTTCCCAAACCCATCTCTCTCTCTCTCGTTGAGGAACTTGTGTCACGGAATCTGTATGGAATGATCATTCCTAGAGAAACTGATATAAGTTCTTTTTCTTTTACAAGTTAAGGTTCTAATATAGAGTGAAAGCCCACATTGAATTTTGTTGACTTGTGAGGTGTGAGATTTCTAGAGGTAATATTCATGGTTGCTGTTTCACTTATGTTTTCACAGGTTTCAAATAAAAATGGGCTCCAGAAATCACAGACAATCTCGCATCTCTATCTTTTGATGATCGTGATCTTTGGAGTCGGCCTGAAAGTTACTGCAAGGAACTCATTTTAATTTCGCAATCGTGCACCAGGTGAGTAATCACCAATCACCATGTTCCTATTAAACTCTGTTATCTGTAAAGAGTATCAATCAAATAAAGAGTTCTTCTCTCCATGTTATTGACTTGGGAATTAAAGTTGTGGCCAGAGAAGGAGAGAGAGGGGTGAGTCGTCAGCCGTCGAGTCCTTGACTTGTCCTGTGTAGATATAACAATGTTGTGTTATCGTGACGCCCTGCTCGGGGCCTATGGATTGGATGACTGGCAGGTAGGGGCATGAAATAGGGAAACACCACGAAAATATGGACGAAACTCCAGGGAAATATGCCCTGCTTGGGGCCTACGTCGGACGCACTGTGAGCGATCCCAGTGCACATCCCACTAAGTTACCATCCCTATCTCTTTGTAATTATGGACGAAACAGCAAATCGAGTGGCAGACATGCAAAACTAAGTGTAATTTTTGTTTGAATTTTTCCCGGTCACATTAGACCGTCTGGGAACCGGACCGGACCAGTCGTCCAGTCCTAGGATTAGTCAGTCTGGTCCCCCGGTCCTAAAAATCGAGTACCGGTCCCATTGATCTAGTTCTGGGGGGAAATCGGACCGTCTTAGGAACATATCACCCTTAGCTAGGAGCCTTATGATCCAGCAAGAAGTAAGTCACTAGACCTCTCAGCTTAGCAATTGGAGTAACACGCAGTTTGAAGAGAGTTCTAACTCGTGCTGTTGCACTCTTTGCTTTTCTTAGATGTCCATCGAGAGACAGCTTTTCATGCTGATAGAGATGGCGGACCAGCGCGAGCATGATGGAGCTATCGACACCATCTACCTCTGTCGAGAAATGACCAAGACGGCTCATTTCTGTGATAGCCTACAGGACGTTATTCGTTACTAAGATGCGAACGAAAATGGCGGCCTAAGGCGCGCGTGGCGGAGTTGCATAGTCCATCTACTCTTGCAGAGAGAACAATGTCACGTATTAGAAATGGGCCATCTTCCTAGACTGCTATCTCTATCGGCATGAGAAGCTTCTTGATTGGCATCTAAGAAAAGTATGAGTGTAAAAGCACAAGTTAGAACTCCCTTCAAAGTGCGTGTTACTCCAATTGCTTAGTTGAGAGATCTCGAGCTTAAATCGTTTTAGAGCCTCGGCAGCTGCACAAACTTCCATCTTCAAAGAAAACGTTCAGCTGTTCTAGCACCTAAAGGAAAGCAAAATGTAAGTCATGTAATGGTGATGTCAAACACTTGATATCCACATTTTCGATTGACGCAACTTTATTAACAAAATTCCACTGCTTGCCTGGTTTACTTTGGGAAACTAGCAAGAGTATTAGATTCACAATTGATTAAAGAAGTCCATACTAAAATTATAATTCTAGCACTTCGAGTGAGATATCGAGTATTCTCAAACATCGAGCACATGAAGTTTTATAATCCAACCGAAACGACCCGGTCTGACAAGAGCGGGGAGTGGTCTCTAGGGCCAAAAGGCCTAGATAAAAAGTGGCTCTTAGCAAACTTCAAGCTTTTAGAATGGAAAATGGCACAGAAATGAAATGAACTATGCATTGTATAAAAAGAGAGCAATTCCAAAATGTGTTTGTGGGTGCACATGTGTGTGTGAGTGAAAGTTGGAATTAGCTACCGAAGGCGTCTTTTGAAGTAACAACCATACTTAATTTTGCAGCTTCAAAAGTTAAGTGTGCTCAAGTGGAAACACTACCAAGATAGGTGATTTCCTAGAAAAATGCCTACCTATGTGTGAAAGGATAAACCATGAGGCTCAACATGGAATAGCTCAAAATGGATATCTTAGGGTGCGCATGACAGCAATTCTATCTAGAAATCTAATTTTGGATATAATTAATTTTTTCTGATTCTGTTCAAGAATGAGTTTCTGAAGAAAGAAACGCGTTTGATACGGTTAAAGAATTTCTATTCTAGAATGAGAAATCTGTTTGATATGGTAAAAAAAATTTGTTTCTGTTTCTGTTTCATTTAAAGAATTTTTTAAATTTTTTAGACTGCAAGATATTCATTCCATTAAAAATTAAATACTTATTATTTAGCCCAAAAAGTTGACAAATTTTTTTTTTACATTTTCTATTGTAATTGAATTCCGAATTCACTTTAGTTGCATAAATCTTAGTATATAATAATTCCCAAAGAACTAGGAGAGAAGATGATACCCAATATTGAGGTAAGGCATTTTTCCTGTGGGTTTTGCCTAGCTAATCCTCAACCATATTGGCCAGAGTTAAATTGGGAAATTGATGATATTTACCAGTATTTTTATAATGTTAGAAATTTAATTTTCCAAGAAAATATGGAAATAATTTGAGATTTCCAAATAAAGCTTTAATTTTTTAATTTTTGATAATAGAAAATATGTTTTTTTAAAATTTTTAATACTTTTTTTAAATTTTCTTTGTAATTTATAGAATATTTGGATTCTTTTAGAATTTTTAGGTTATTTTATTATTTTATTAATTTTTAATTTTTAATTCGAAAAATGACTTCGGATAGGGTCGGGGCACATTCAAAGGAGAGGAGGGCGAGGGCAATTTGATTACGACAAAAAATGAAGAAAGATTGCTAAAAGAGAATGGATTCTCAAATAGTGTCCGAGAATGAAAAATAAAAAAAAAATTAATTTCTCATTCTTGTCCTAAAATCAATTCTGAAATAGAAATCTATTCCATAATTAGTTTTTCGACAATTTCATATCAAATAGATCTATCATCCAGAATTAGTTTTTTTACTCCAGAACTCATTCTGGATGAGAAATAGGTGCCTGTCATGCACACACTTAGTGAGTTAATCCATGTATGTCACAATACGATGGACTCTCTCAAATAGGTGTATGGTTCAAGGACAACTAGACAGAAGCCTGTGTACCCGTGATGACTTAGCCCGATAAGGATGAGGAGTGATCGTTCAGACCAAAGGACCCACACAGAAGCAGCTCCTTGTACGCTTTTAAGACGCGAAAAGGAGCAAAAATGAATCGAATTGTACGCAAAAAAATAGAGAGTGACAGGGAGCTTGCGTGTAAGTTGGAAATAAATGCCCAAGTGAAGTCACAATATGATATCACAGCAGGATCCTCTCCAGCAAGCATGTGCTTCAGAGACGAACCAGACGGAAGTTGGTGGGACTATAACGAGCACGAGGAGTGGTTGTCAAGGTTAGAGCACTTGGACAAGGAGCGAATCTTAGCAGGCTTGTAGGATAGCGAAAGACATAGGAATAAACTGAACTGTTCATCGAACAAGCGGAGGACAATTCTGGAATATATATGTTTATGAAAGTTAGAATTAACTTACTGATGCATCTTTTGATGTTACGGCGATTTTTGACTTTGGAACTCCAAAATTAAACATGCTCGGATAGGAGCACTCACGGGATGGGAGACGTCCTAAGAAGGTGCCTACCTATACCTCAAAGGATAAATTTACGAGACTCAATACGGGATGGGTCAAAGCGGATAACATGTTAAAGAATTAATTGTCCTTAAAACAAGACCGCCGCGCATTTGTCCCCTTCTATTTCATGTTTTCTAGCAGAAGGGATAGTCGAGAAAGAGCCATATAAATAAGAAACTACGTGCAAACACTAAAATGGCATAGGTACGCAATAGCTTACCTTCTTAGCGTCATAGCACAACGCAAAAGGAAGTATGTACATAACCTAACACTTAACTAGCGAAAGCAACATGACCTATAGTACTCTATATGTCAATTATTTACGCTGCTGTATGCAATAATACAAAGTTAAATGAATCCACATATAACAAAAGTTTCTTCCTTGAGCAGCCTTGAGGAAACCCATGAGGAAACTAGCCAGTATTCTAGGCCAGCATGGGAGAAGATACTGCCAATGAACTAAATCTTGATCCCTCAAACTCATATTCCTGATCAGCACCCGCATCATTACATCGCTATTGTGCTTCATCATCAACATGATAGGGATGCTCTCTAGATTGTTACTCTCTTTTTTTCCTTATTTAATGGAGAAAGGGGATTAATTTCCACTCATCCACCTTGTAGCATTCTTAATTCAACAATACTAGTAGTAACTTTGCCAGCATTAGCATCCAGAGGAGATCATTTTCCGGAAAAAAAAAATTTCGTTTTCAAATTAGGGAATTCATGTTCATAACTTTAAGCACGCATGGTTTATTTGACAGTAAATGATTTTCCACTAACAGATTATCTTCAGCAAGTCAAACGCTTGAAAAGTTACTCGCAAAAAATTATTATATGTAGACAAATGCATCCTGAATTATACTACCATTTATTTGCACAAAAAAAATTTGACTACGTATAATAGTAGTGAAGTAGAGAAAAATATCATTAAATGTCTAATCATATCATGATTTATATACATGTTTTAAGACAAAAGTATTTTGAAAAGTGTCTAATTATACACGTAATAAAATTTAAATTATTGTTGTGTAAAAGCATAATATGTCTCTTTGTAATTAACACATATATGAAAAATTCTACGGACAAAATCCGTACAAACCATGGGCTGATCACTAGTTAGATAAATTGTCAAAGATGTGCTCTAATAGCATTCAACATGTCCACTTGTTCAAGAGTTATCAGGCTAGGATTTTATTTTTTTATTTTTGGTAAATTTTATCAGGCTAGGATTAATTACTGCATTTTTGAAAGAAAAAAACTAACCAATTAAAACTCAAAGAAATCTGATGTGGCCCTCTTTCTTTTGCTTAGTTAGTATAATCTTATTCTCAATTAACCTCCCTAGTTACCTTTCTTTATATATACAAACTAGTAAGCATAATTGTGTATTGCACAGACGTGCATTTAACCATTTCTGTAAGGTTGGAATACGAATTTGAAAATTTATTAAATTGCATTGGAACATTGTTGCCATATGAAATGGGGATATTTTATATGTAATTGTTATAATATCGATGTTAATATTTTTACAATTGGTAATTGTACACTAAAGCTCGTTGAAACTAATGTTTGTTCTATTGTTCAATAAACTCGCAGTATTCTATAAGGCAAGCACAAATTCTAGTTGCAACAAAAATGAGAAGAGAGTACAAGAAGAATACCCTTTCACAGGGAAAATGATCCATGTCTTGAAATTTAGAGTTCTATGTGTCACTCTTAAAGATAATCCTTAAGGAAGAATTTGTATTATTTATCTATATAGATATGATAGATTGGACGATAGGTGTCGAGTGCTCTCGCATGTCGATCTGCCGACCATTTATCGAATTCAATAAGTATCGTAATAGAAGAGAAACGAAGAAAAAAAAGTCACATTATAGCAAAAGGCACAATTATATACTCCAGCAATTCATTCGATCGACTTTTAGGATTTCAAATTCGAGATCCTTTCACAGGTGAAAGCCTACATTCGTTGTTTTTCAAGAATCTTGATTGGATTGGTTTCGTGCAAACTTAATTTCTCTTGGTCTAATAGTTTAAATTGTTGGATGATATTCTAACACGACATCAGAAATAGATTCAAACCCAATTTACTCTACATGGGTGACTCTCCATTTATCAAAACCATGCGACGTCCTCACATCAATTTTACATGCTAAAAGGGGTATTAAAGAATTATACGTCTCTTGTTGAAGAAATTCATACGGGCCTTATTATCACCATATGGATGGTGGCCAGCAAAAAGATTCAAATTAAGTTACTCCTTCCTCAAGTGCATGATTAAGGAATGCCAAACCGCTAAAATTAAAATGTCAAATTTTTCTATACGTCTTTTAATTTATTTTTTCAAAGCAATTAGTTGATTGACTTACACTTTACGAAAGGAGAGTGATGCATCATTGGTGTTTAAAAAGAAAACAGAGTAACTTAAACCTAGTTATAAAAACTGAGACGAAAAAGAAAATCGAAATAAAATGTGCATTAAGCCTTTTTTTTCAGTCTAAAGTCTAAGTGTGGGTCCAAGCAAAGACTTACGGGGTTCTTTTTTTTTTTAAAACCTATCGTGATCAAGACTTACAGTAGATAGAAATAAAATAAAATCTTAATCTCCAAGAAGTTGAGTGAGTAGTTTACTGTTTAATTCACACGGCAAATTTGGTGTTTAGTCATCAAATCACCACTTAAAATAATTTTAAGGGATCGTGCCTACTCTTGACCTATTGATGAAGTCATTCGGCATTAGGTTAACTCAAAATGCTCCGATGATTCTCGAATTAGCGGCTCTCATCGTAGCCTCCGCGGTCCATGCACAAAGAAGGCGCGAAAGTCACAAAGGAACTCAGAGAAACAAATGTGGACCCGGGCCCCAATCTCCAAAAGGGCAAAAGGGTAATCCAACGAGTGCCGACTCAGTCGGCCCAGGATTTCGGCCTCTGGACTCGGCCCCCACAAAAACAAATCACCGCCGTCGATCAGATATCCGAAAACGTGTGTCGGCACACGATGACCCAACCACGTGCGAGCCTCGTTACGTACTTTCACTCCACCACCATGTAACGATCCATCGCTGTTTCTTCGGGCCCCACCATGCGCTTATCTTGAATCTCTCCCTCCCCATCATTGTCCGCCCTTTCCAATCCCCATTGTTAAAATAAATAAATAAATCCCTATTATTAAAAAAGGAAAAATAAATTGAGCAAATAAAAAGAATTATTAACAAATGCCGTAAATCACTAATTAAGAATAATAAAATTATTGAGAAACATATCAACACATTTTGAAGAGTTACACATGAACAAATTTCAAATGAGAGCAATTTAGGCTCAGTATGTTTCACGAACAATAACTTTTAAGTAAATAATTTTTTCGAATTTTCCGGCATTCTTTTCATGGAAAACAAAATAATCAAGAAAAAGAACACATTCAAAAGTAGATAAAAAAATTCGCTTTTTTAAAAGTGAAAATTACCCAAAAAAATATTTTTTCGTCTTATTTATTTACCTTTAAATATCACGATCTCTAATAGCAGGTTAAGACCGGCGAGTCGACGGCCTCTGACAACAAGCTCGTAGCCTCTAGATGCGAGCTCGAAGTAGTTCGAGAGCCAAGCAAAATTTGTAACCGGTGAGATATCAATTAACAACAAAAAATTTAAAGTTTTAAGAATATTAAATAATTTTTCTTAAGTTTCAAATTAACACCCGAAAATATTATCATTTTTAAGAAAATATTTTCTAGAAATGCTATATTTTTCGTAAAATGAACAGAGTCTTGATTTACTATTAATATCTTAAAAAAGATATTTTGGGGACGCCATTTAAAAATATCCATGAAAAACATTATAAATCTCTCCTTCTTGGTTATAAAACCTCAAGAGGAAAATATCAACAGCCGAGAACAAAGTCAGCCACTTTTGGCAACAAAAAGCCAACATCATCACCACCAACTCCCCCTCCTTCGTGCTCAGAGCTTCACAAGTAGCTGAACAATGCACCACGCCTGCATCACACCCTCCCAGACCCACCACCATGCTGGCCACGGCCACAGCCCCGCCACCGCCACCGCCACCCTCACCCTGACACCCTCCTCCGCCCGGCGCCAGCCTCCGTCGTCGGCTTTCACGGTGATCTGCGTGCTCCACTCGCTGATCGCGCTCTTCTGCGGGTCCCTCATGATGTTCCACGCCCGGGCCATCTACTCCCTCGGCCACGGCACCGACGCCACCGAGCGCCTCCTTGGGTCCACCCCGCAGGACCAGCTGCTGATCCGGACCTCCGACTCCTTCGCGGGCCTGCTGCTCTTCTCCATCGGTCTCCTGCTTCTCATGGTGTCCAACATCAAGGACAGGGAGTTCCAGGACTTCTTCGCCAAGGGGTGCACGGTGCTGCACGTGCTCGTGGCGGTGTGGAGGGTGTCGTTTGAGTGGAGGGTGGAGGACCTGGCCGGGGACTGCCTCCGGCAGACGGTGGGGGACTGCTTGCTGGCTCTGTCTTGGATCCTCTTCGTCGTCTATTCCTGGAGGGAGAAATACGACTGACCGGGAATAATGGAATCACACTTGTTCTTCTATCTTCCTTTTACTTTTGGCGTAAACAAGGTTGTGGTGTAAAGGAGGGGAAAAGGAATTTTCAGCTTTCTCTTTTTTTCCCCATTTTTGGATCTTCTTTCCCTCTGGGTAAGTGGGTGTCTGTGAAGTTGCTGCATCATGTTAAGTGTTGTAACATTTGTGCTCTTTAAGGAATGTATAAAGTTTTGGCATACGATCTGTATACTCTAGATATACAGTGCTTGGCACCAATCAAGCTTCCTTTATTTTTCGATGCAATGAGCACTCCTCTAAGATCTAAGGGTTTCATGATCTTTATTAAAAACAAGTCTTAGCACTTATAATGAAAATGTAATTCATTCTTAAAATTCTCAAATGTATAATCAGGGCATAAAAATTATCATGAAAATACATTCAAATCTTACTTATTACGAAAATATAATCGCATCTTAAATTTTCTAAAAGGTATAATAAAAAAGACTTCATTAAATTAATTTGATAAGTTTTATGACTTAATTACATTTTTTATAATTAGTTTCATAACTTTTAATAAGCTTGTCTCTTTCTATTATTGTCTTTTTGAGATGTTCTCATGTGGTGACAAATGGAAGCAGGACAGCTCAGCTGTTCAGGCTCAGCTGAATGAGGCGTCATCCGTCGTCGATCGATCACGCTCACTATGGATAAGATGAAGACATAAAAAAGGCTAAAACATTAGGTTAATGGGTCGATTATTTGGTAAAAAGATTGGAAAAGAACGAAAGAGATCGAGCGAGGGGTCGAACCAAAAGCGGAAGATGATGACTTCCGTAGGAAGTGACGCGCAATAGCACGCTCCATTCCACTGCAAGCACAAGACAAAAAGACACGACCACCAACGTTTTCCTAGAAGGTGCGAACTCCGCCTGACCGCAACTTTGTACTTTCTGAAGCATCTCTAGGCTTTAAGGTAATAAATGTCCGAGGAAACTTCGCTTAAAGTCCAGCTCTTTGCGGATAGATGCTTCTGGGCGATGATGCTGATGTAGACCGACAGCCCCGAAGATCTCCATGAAGAACCCTGGAAATATACCAGGAAATAGAGACGCAACCTAATGGCTAATTTCCAACCCAAAGCCCGGTCGAAGTCAACCGCTTCATTCCTCGAAGTTGTCCGCCAAGAGGAATTCTGCAGAATCCTCGAAAGCATCGAGTAAAAGCCGTGCTGTTGAAGTTCCCGATCAAGAGAATACCATAAAACAAGAGTCTGTAATTCGTAAGGGACCGGTGTGTGCTTTTTCAAGCAGCCGTTGGAAACTCCTTCGCAAAATCGCAAACATTTGCTGCTAAACGAAAGAACAACTCATGCTGAATGCAAAGCATTTCGCGAAGAAAAGTTTGGATAAACATATTGGAGAAGAAATATACAGATCGTCTAGCGAAAAGAATAAACTACAGTGGTCAGCCGCATCTTAGTAGCGAACAACGTCCTCGAGGCTATAGTGGAAATGGGAAATCTCGATCTTCTCTGTACCAAAGTAGATGGCCTCCGCAGCGGCACCATGCTCACCCTGGGCTGCCATCTCTATCAGCATGTAAAGCTTCTTGATGGGCATCTAAGAAAGCAAATTCGCAAAGCCACATGACAATAACAGAATATATTCGCAAAACAATGGACCTAGTTAAATAATTTACGCACAATTAGAACACTAAGATACTAATACAAACCTTTGAAAAGAGCTGGTTTACAATACTGTCACGAACTCCAGTACCATCTCAGGTCGATCCTCTTGACTGCGGATACAAAATCAGGTCATTTCACATCTTTATTATAGAAAGTCAACAAACAGCAATAGCCTACATTTGGATGGAACACAGCCATTTAAGAGGTACAAAATAAGAAAGAATAAGCAAAAGATCACCATGATTATCTTCAAGATAAAGATATGACTTTTGGCAAAAGGTGCGGTGGATGTAATTGACACCTCAATTCTACATCCTTTGTTCCTCTTCTTTTCTTTTTTGTTGAGACGAGTTCTGCGTGGTACACGGTTACTGTCATGGGACTTTAGGTAAAGCCACCAATGCCTAGGGACTTTAGGTTAAATTCCTTCTGCCTAAATATGTTGCTACTGGCAGCTTCCCGTTGATTGACGACCTGAATAACAAGACATAACAGTCAAGGCAGAATCGATAAAACAGCAAAGACAAACTTACCACGTTATGGTATAACCGAAGCCGTCGCCGACGGAGGCGAGGGAAAACTTGGTGCCGGGGACGGCGAAGTGGTGGAGATCGGATGGGCAGCAGCAGGCGAGGTCAGCGGCCGGGGTGTAGGCGACGATCACGGTGGACGGCAACGCGGACTGGAAGAACCGACCCGCCGTGGCCGTGATCGAGACCGGCGTCGAGCGAAGGCGACGAAACGAGAGGCGGTTCGGATCTTATTTTATGGATTCGGGTCCGGGTTTGCCGTGGCGCTAAGGAACGCGAGACGGAGAGGAGAGAGGCGCGCTTTGCTCTAGATTTTTAGCATTTTCACACAAGTGGTTTAAGGGGCATTTTGATAATATCAAGTAAGGAAACACTCCCGCTTTACAGCGCAATGGGATATATCAAAATAGGCTATTCGAGTATTTATTTACTTCCAGGTCGATCACAGAGAAATTGCAAAAATGCTGCATGATTTAGAGGTGACATTTATATACGGATTAGATAAGCATATCCGACCAAGTTTCCACTCACGATATTCTTTTGGCTAATCTAAAACGGACGAATAGACCTATCTTTGAGTGAATAAGAGTAAGTTTGGCTATAATAGCTATCTGAATCATTTTTATGCGTTTACTATTATTAAGATATCGTGATTGATTCTGTCTGTCACATCATCATATACAATAAGTTTATCCGATATATGTTATCATAGATTGTGCATTGGGAATTTCTATATATAAAAAGAAACAATGCATCATATACCATTATTGTTCAACAATTAAGATCTATCAATAGATTGATTCTTTTTTTCGTCAATATCATACAATGGCTTACTGATGGTATATATATGGCCACATCGTTGCAAATTACAAGCTTCAATTAAACATCCGTCGATATACTAGTGTCACAAACCTTTTGCTTCAACAAGAAGCAATGTTGAAGCCCTGCATGCATATGTTAGCGTCTATGCCACGTTGGTTATGTGAAAACCCGAAAGCGATGCGAGTAAATCATCTAGGTGGACATATCATCATTGTCCTGCCTAAGCTGCTTCACTGCCTCTATTGTAATAGTATAAAAATGAATGAACAAAAGATATATTTATCATTCACGAAATTATTTAAATATAAATTATCATCAGAAAATTCAAGAAATATAACTAATTATTCTTTAAAAAAACATTTTTCAAATCATTCATTTAAAATACAAATGAATCCATAACGTCAACCTAATTTCTCCACATCCAAGGGATTTCAATTTGCTCAACAATACTGGGCGAGACCTTGATCAACCACATGGTCACCAGTTGTCGTCGTTCTTGCAAAGTATGGTCGACCATGGCGGGGATCTCTTGTTGCGCTGACGTTAGTCAAATTGCAGTTATACATGAAGTATCGAATTTTCCAAGGAAAGCCGCAAGTAACCAATGGGAGGGAGAAGATCACCAGAAGTGCCAAAAGTTGTGTACGGCGCACATTTTGGTGCCAAAAGTTCCAAATCACTCACTTCAGTGTCAATTTCGGAAAAACTAGAACTTTTAAGTGCCAACGGCGAGAATTCCGGCCAAAAATTGACGTGGCTTTTATAATTATTGATATTATCTAATGTGGTAATTGTTTGGTCAAAATAAGAATCCACGTAAGAATTTCATTTTCTTTTTTGTTTTTTCAAAAACAAAATAGTTGGCCGGCGAGCTCCGGCGGCCGGCGGAGCTCGCCGGCCACTGGCAGAGGGCGACGAAGTTCTCGCCGGCGGCCGGCCAAGGCTTGCCGCCCTCTGGCTGGCGAGGGCGAGCCCGGGCGAGGCCAGCCCCACTCAGATTTGAGAGGGGCAGGCCTCGCCAGTGAGGGCGAGCCTAGGCGAGGAGCCTCATCCAGATTTAGGCGGGGCTAGCCTCACCCAAGCCTCACAAGCTTCGGGCGAGGCCAGCAACCCCTTGCCTGCCTCGGGCGAGGCCGACGAGGGCGAGGCCGGCCTCGCCTGGGCCTCACCTACCTTGCAGCAAGGCCGACAGGGGCGGGGGAGGCCGCTGTCGGCCTGGCTTGCAACCGGCAAGGCTTGGACGAGGCCAGCCCCGCCCAGATTAAGTAAGGCAGGCTCGCCCTGGCCGGCCGCCAGCGAGGGCTTCAGCGCCCTCTGCCTCGCTGGCCCTCCCCCCTCTATTTTCTTTTTTTTCCCTATTTTCTCCTCTTTTTTGATTTTTTGATTTAAGGTTATTGTTTTTGGGAAAGTTGACTATACTACATCGTTTTGATGTGTATATGATGACTGTGCCTCCGACGAGCCACATTGGACTTGAAAATTAATAGACAATAGGCTACGTCGGATTTCCGGCAGATATACCGAAGTTAGCACTAAAATTTTCGATTTTTCTGAAATGAGCGATTTGAAACTTTTGGCACCAAAGTGTGCGCCGTACACAACTTTTGGCACTTCTGATGATCTTCTCCCACCGATGGGATTAGACAAATTGGGTCGATTTCCGACCATCATGATTGTGGTCCTCCACTATCAAAACTACTAGTATATCAGAGCCAATAACCAGTAACAAGTCCTCTTTAAATGTACCATGCCCATCGAATAGGTCTAACACTCATCCAATTGGTCGCAGAACTCTCGTACTCTGAAAAAAATTACGAATTTTGATCGGGAGATTTGATAACAGGGCCTTCATATTTCAGTAGAAGATAACATACAACTCGTCACCAGTTCACACCCAAGTCCCCACCAAGTTCAATGCAACTACATCCATTCGGAAACATACAACCAGCGCAAAACAGGAGCACGAATGCTTGCAAGCCAGTAGAAATATATCTATCTAGTGTGCGAAGTTTGCCGAGGCTCACCAGCATCATTAGCAGCCAAGGCAGTAATCACATCCCCGTTGAATTAATAATGTGTTGGATTGCATGAATAACATTTCCCATTCAACAATGAAACCAAACTATCCCAACCTCTCATCGTTTGCTTAAAGAAGCCGATGCCCTTTTATAAATTTGATCCGCATTACTTCACTAAGTTTCGGCAAGCAGGCCAAGCAAAACACGTCATACAAGTAGGGCAAAGAAAAAACATTGAGCTATAATGCATCAGAGTCCACGCAAGGAATTGTAAACTCAGAGATCAAACAAAAAGCACTACCCCAAAGACCTTGAATTTAAGCCATAATTAAAAGTAACAAGAACTCAACGCTTCTTGGAGACACCAACAGTTTTTCCTCTACGTCCAGTGGTCTTCGTGTGCTGGCCACGAACTCGCAGGCCCCAGTAGTGCCTCAAACCACGGTGGTTCCTGCATTATTGCAGTGCCAATGTCAGACACAGATATCACGTTCAACTTCCAGAAAATTCAAGAGATATGATATCCAAAACAGGGAGCAAAAATGAAAACAGGTTCTGCAGAACAAAGACAAACAGAAATAACTGAAGCAAGATGTTAATTGCTAGCATATACAGTCGACATTACTGCGAAAATCTACTTACAAAAACATACTGCTAGAATACATTGTGATGGCAAATGCCAATATGCTACCCTCAGATATTTATACAGAAGGAAAAAGGCCATTAGACAATGTGTTTTTTTGTTAACCATAAGACAGCAATATACATCAATACTACAGCATCAAAATAAGAAGATTCTGGTCACCTAATCTTCTTCAATCTCTCCAGATCATCTCTCAGCTTCATGTCCAATGCATTTGAGACAACCTGAGAGTACTTCCCATCCTTGTAATCCTTCTTTCTGTTCAAAAACCAGTCTGGAATCTTAAATTGGCGCGGGTTGGCAACAATGACCATGAGGTTGTCTAGCTCAGCAGCAGTCAATTCACCAGCCCTGGTAGCAAAAGGAAAACGTCCCAGCATTAACAACAATGCAATTATCTTGCAATGTATTTAAAACCAAATCATACAAGGGACATCTCACAGTCATAGAGAATATTAGATGTACAGTACATAGAAAAAAAAAAGAGGTACTAAGGACATGGGGTGCCCACAGACAGACAATAGGAAGAGATTTCCTAAACCATCCCGTGAAACACCTACCCAACTTCCAAGTAGTGGATTGAAGTCCCCAAGTCATTCAGAGCTTTGAACCAAGTAAAAGCACAAAGTAACAAATGAAGGATCGCGCCAAACCAAGTGCCCATCCTTGTTACTGATTAAACCCGCGAAAATTGCCAGAGGCAATCGATTTCTTAGATAACGAATCTCCACATAAAACCATGCGGCACATCTTCTGAATGCCATGGACTCAATAGCAGATCAGACAAAACAATCAGTTGTCTTCTCTGATTCTACAAATTAGATTCCAGGCAAATCACAGACTGGACAAAAGATTGAACTGATCGTTTGTACTCTTTTGCAATCATACTTCCGCAACGAAGACCGATGTCCCAAATTTCTACTCAAAATTTCAAGACCAAACACCCGAAATCCCCATGTTCCTCGGATCATCCACACGATACGCAGATTGCAGATGCCACAAAAATCATAGCTAATTCGCGTCCGACAGTACCTACGGACCTAGGTAGCTCCACCCATTGTGGCAAATAGCTAAAATTCACAAAGATTTCTGTAACTATCACAATCGCATGAATACACGCACGCAGCACATCGAATGCTGCATCACTGCACCAATCCGTGACCAGAATCAAGTAAAAACAAAGACCTTTCAGGATCGAAAGACGAAAAAGGGGAGCCCGAACCTCTTGTTCATGTCGACGTCGGCCTTCTTGCAGACGATGTTGGCGAACCGGCGGCCGATACCCTTGATGGAGGTGAGGGCGAACATGATATTCTGCTTCCCATCGACGTTGGTGTTCAGCACACGCAGGATGTGCTGGAATTCCTCGTTCGCCACGAGCGACTGCCCAAAAATCCCGACACACCCTCCAGTCAGTCACTCGAAGCAACAGAGAGCTTACCATCGAAATGGAACGATCCAAAAACGAAGGCCGAAGCTCGAAGCGAGCGGATGGATTCGAGCAACAGCAGCTTACCATCGTTACTTGCGCCGGCTAGCGAGAGGCAGAGAGAGAGAGAGAGAGGAGCCTTGCACGATCTGACGGCTGGGGGGGATCAGGGGAGGCTAGGGTTTTTTGCGCGCGGTATTTATAGTGGACGTCTGATGGGTTTACTTGATCCAATGGCTGTGGTTTTTTTTTTCGTGCTCTTTTTCTCCTTCTTTGGTGGAATAACGAATGTAAATATACGTGGCGTCGAAGAATAATAAGTTGGAAGTTTCACGAAAAATGAATTAATCGAAAAGTACGTTTTATTTTGGAAAAAAGAGAGAGATTGAACAAGGGTGCATATGGCAATATTTCTATTTCTTTCAATTTTTATTTTTTTGTTTATCGCAATAAAAAAAGAATATAATTTTATTTGGCAACACCAATTTGTTTTTTTCTCCCCGGGAATAGATTTGGGCCAGTAACAAGAAATAAAAAAAAAAGTAGCTTCTTATTTCCGGAAATAATTTCTAGAAATAAGTTATTTTTCTTTCTTCTTATTCTTTTGTTCTTATCTCTTGCCGCGGCCACTGCCACCGACCATTGCCACTGACCGCCCCGCCAACCGTTGCCATCGCTCGTTGGCCGGCCAAGAAAAAAAATAAAAAGAATAGAAAATTTGTCAATCGTGTCAAACTCATTCATATTTTTTTTCTATTCCAACGGTAGAAAGTTACCAAACGCCTTATAGAAATTGTTCCGGAAAATTAAAAAAAATGTTTCCAAAAATAAATTATTCTCGAAAATAAAAACCGTTGCCATCTCCTCTACTACGATAGAGCGATTGACAAACGTCTATGTGGCGGACTTGATTTTACAAAAGATGAGGAGAAGGTGAACACCCAACAGGACGTCGGGCCCAGATTGGATGCTCTCTAGCACATTCTTCTTGCAATCTTAGGACACAGAGGGACTTATCTTCTTCCCCATGGATGACAAGGTGAGCTTCCAACGTTCGCTTTCACCATGCATCGTAGTCAAAATTCTTTATCCAAACCAAATGAACAGCCTGCAAACATAATTGGAACAGACGAATTTTTCAAATCACATCATGGATGCCCACGAATCGGTTAAACATTGGAGAACTCGAGAGAGAACCTTAACAGCAGAATGTTCAGTCATGAAATCCAAAACCTACCCGTCCTCTTCCCTTGTTTCCTCCGGTCAATCACCATCTACGATCGATCAAAAGTCGATGGGTGCTGGAGAAGATCTGAACGTGAAGCGCCGAGGGAAGTGCATGTGTCGATACCACTGCATGGACAATACGACCATCCGTATTTTTTAACAATACGGGGTCATGTCGGGTATAAGTCGGGTCAAGGTCGGGTTAGGTATAGGTCATTATATATACACTACATGAATATGAGTCAAAACGAGTTAAATAGATCAAATATGATCCGACCCATATTTGACCTGACCCGACCCACCCATTTGACGCCCCTACTGAAATAGAACTAGATGCTGCTCTACTTGGTTACTATTGCCTTACACAATGAGAAGAAGAGCATGGATAGAATTTTGCGTAAGCTAGTGCATCCATGCAACGAGTTGCTAAAGCCTGACAGAGGATTTGAGGACATGAGGGAATTGCTGCTCTTGAACATGTGTTGACCTGAGGAAGATTGCTTGGGACATGTTAGATGTAATAAAGTCTCGAATTTCTCAATCGATCTAATTAAGTCTAAACTTTTTTAAAAAATAGTGCAATCAAACTCTCTAGTTGAACAGTTGAAATTGCCCGCGAGTCACTCAAAAAGTGCTTGAGGTACTTAAATTGTACTTTTTGTATTTAATTATATTTTTCGAAAAAAAATCAATTTGAATGAATGAATTAATGTTTAGGATGTGAATGCATGCTTTTACTATTCAATAAAATTTTATGATTTGACCGCACAAAACAGAGATTAATAGGGGTGTGCATGATACAAGGCGAATCGATTTCCCTCGGAATTGGGAACTGGACTGATAGAACCAGTCCTCAATTTTTAGAATTGGGGATTGAACCGACTGGTTTGGTCCTCTTCTTGGTTGGTCCAATGAGATTAGGAAAAATTCAAAGAAAAATAAACATTTCACCCTAACATGGTACACACAATGTGATATCCTCATAAGTTAGGATAATAAAAATCACTCACAAAGATTCAAAACACTCCGTCGTTTTTCAACTTTCTAATCGAGTCGAGAAAGAGAAACTCACGAGAGAGCTCGACTTTGACTAAGTTATTCACTTGGCATGAACGAGAGTGGAGAACTTGAGGCATTGAGTGTGAGACATTAAAGAGATATTCAAAGTGAATGGGGCGTGTCACTTTTCTTTTTTCTCTCTCGGCTCTAAACAACTAAACAATTCAGAGAAATGGTCGATCTAAGTGGTCTAGTCCAATCTCACCCTATCAAAAATCGAGAATGGGATTGCTCGAGAACCAGTTCTATTTTCAGGAACCGTTAATTAGACCAAAATTTCAAAGAATCGAATCAATATGGCCAGTCCAGTCCGATCTGGGCGACTCCCCAATTGGGCGTGCATTGTACTCACCACTAGAGATTATGAAATAATTACTTCCATCTCTAAATGAAATCCTCTATTTACGGAAAAACAAAATTAAAAGGAATAGTAAGCGAGCAGGAGAAACCCCGGCCGGATCGAAAGCTAAAACCCTAGTCGCACCCCGCGCCTCTGGGGAAAATGAACTGAAAGGAGGAGGAAGAAGAAGAAAACCAGAAGACAGCCATGGCCAGCGGGCGTTGCCTCCAAGCGCTGGCCCGCCGCGCCACATCTCTCTTCTCGTCGACCTCGTCGGTCCACTGCCTCAAGACGCCGCCTCCTCTCTCCGCCCCGTTTCCTCCCAAATCGCTCTTCGAAGTAGCTCGGCAGTTGTCGCCCGGTCTCGTGCCGAACCGGTGCCCTCCGTGGCCGCCGCGGGCGCGTCTCTTCTGCTCCAACAGGAAGAGCGAGGACGAGGACGAGGACGAGGAAGAGGACGAGGACGAGGATGAGGAGGATGAGTCGGACGGCGAAGGAGGCGAGGTCATGGAGGAGAGCGATTGCGAGACCGGCAAGTCTTCGTCCCGTTCCAAGTGGGATTACACGGCCGAGGAGAGGGAAGCTGAGGCCGCCGCGATTGGTTACACGGTGCTCGGCCCTTTGGAGAGGTCGGACCGGGTTTTCAAGCCTCACGAGCCGGTTTTCGCCGTCGTTCAGGTTCGTCGTTCGCTGGTTTTTGAAAGTGAAATGAGATGCGTGGTGGTATTGTGTCTGTTTGCTTTTTGTTTGGTTGTATTTATGTGTTTAGCTGTTAGGCGTGGTGGTGTGTAGATTGGTTCGCACCAGTTCAAGGTGAGCAATGGGGACTGCATTTTCACGGAGCGGCTCAAGTTCTGCGACATCAATGAGAAGGTACATTGCAAACTGATGCTCAGGAATCTGGACGGGTGGTACTTTGATAAGTCATTCTGCTAATGATCTGCTAGGTTGCTCTCTTTTGGTCTGTTTAGTCGTGACTACTGTTATGTTGCTCGAAGCACTAGTTCCTGTTGAATCGTTTATACCGAGTTCAACTGATCATGAATCAGGTCTAAAGTCAGCTTTTGAGTGGTATTGATGCTTATGACAGGAATGAAATTGTATTTTGGAAGAATTTCTTGAATGGGCATACAAAGTTCAACTTTTTCAGAATGCAGTAACAGCCGCTGAGAGAATACAGAAAAGACAGTTCTTTTCTTTTCTTTCTCTACTACTCGGCTTGTACCTAGCCTTCAATTTTCTTGATGTAGTAGGGTAGTTGTTTCTTTTGGTTCTGGCTCATTCTCTTCTGCTCATTTGGCCTCAAATGGCTCAGCGATAGTTCATTATCTACTTATGCTACAACACAATGTAAATTGCTATGCTGTGGATTGATCCATAAAACTATCAACCGTCTCATTGGAGTTCACCTTCCATTAAATCTAGAAATGTTGTGGGGCAGTTGCCATGTAGAGTCGCCCTCTTGATCTTCCATGATCAGGGTATGTATATATGTTTGTTCCTTTGAGTTCCTCACCCATTCTCCTAAAAGTGCATTATTCACTCAAGTAAATGAGGCAAATTGTCTGCATTTTCTTTTTCACATTAATGGAACCTTCAATTGACGATTGCATTGTTCTTTGTGCTGAATTATTATCTGTCCCTTGTGGATGATGGTGGGGAATCTACTTTGGACTTGTGCTTCTTTTTTGAACTTGTGCCTGCCTATAAATTATTCTATTAGCAAAATATTATACATCTAGGTTGCCTAGTTTTCTCTTTTCTTCCTCCTTTGTCCAATAGAATTGCGCAGTTAATGCTTTGAACTTTTTTTGTGATGCAGTTGATCTTGAACAAAGTTCTGCTGCTTGGCTCACAGACTCAGACAATCGTTGGCAGACCGACAGTTCCGGATGCAGCTGTACATGCAGTTGTCGAGGAGCATGTAAGTTTTGCATCATCATCACCTACTTTCACACTAGACTGCACCCGCAACACCCGCACACACACAATAACACCAAAAATAAAAGAGAAAAGAGAGGGGTCATCCTGTGCTTATTCGGCCTTCCAAAGAGATGGCTTTGAATACTCAAATGATTTTGGAAAGTGTGAACTTAAGTTCCAAGAATTAGTATGTCTTCTGTAAATGATCTGTCAAGCTGAGTTATGTTTTGGTTGGTTTTGATTCTTTGTCAGATCCATAACAGATGAGGACTTATTTGATTTGCCTTTTGTCTAGAAGTTCTTAATTGAATGAGAAATTATCAGACCCATACAACATGACCATCTCTAATTGTGGGAATGAAAGAAACTTCCTTTTATACAGACTGCTTTTCGCTATTTAGTTGTAGATGAAGGCATTGTTCTACTGACAACATTTTACTTGCTCTTTCTACTTACTGCCCTGTCTAGTAAGAATTGAGTCCTTACTGAAAGTCAGTATATCATCTTTTTCCCCATCATACAATGGCTAACTCTTTCGTTTTATTTTATACTTCAGGCATTAGATGCAAAAGTAATTATTTTTAAGAAAAAGAGGAGGAAGAACTACCGGCGAACCAAAGGACACCGACAGGTACATCATTGATCAGTAGATGAGAAAATTATTGTTTCGCTGTTGATTCACTTTCTGGTACTTTGTCCTGACCCATCTTTGTTTTCCATTAGGAACTCACCAAGTTGAGGATAACTGACATTCAAGGAATTGATAAACCTGAGAAGACAGACGATCCGAAACCTGTCAAGTCAGCAATTAAGAAGTCGGAGAAGGTTGCTGTTGCAGCATAGGAATATTTTTTTCCGTGGTCAATTGCCAATAATGGTTCCAATGCTATTTCTGCATCATGAGGACCAGTTGGACATGCTGCAAGTTCAATGTATGGTCTGAAAGGATTTGCCTGCCGATTGCCGAGCACCTTTTAAGATGGTAATTCAATCATTGCACCAATAGGACATGCTTGGAGTCTCCGGATTTTTCTGGTGACTCCTGAATCCTCCAGATTGAAGTAATTTTTCTAGGAGCATGAGAGCATTAATCTTGCTTCTGATCCGGATATGACTGATGAATCACGTGTCAAGAGTTCTTGTGTTTAGATCACCGCAAGGCATCAGGGTAGAGCTTTTCTGTACTTCTTTGAATGGATCATACGCTTCTTATGATCTTTCTGTTTATGCATTGTGATGTAGTGGAGGATGGTTTTAATTCAATCTGCGGCATTGCCTTGTCAAGGACTCTTTAGAGAGATGGGCGGTGCTGCTGGGTTCCTTGCTGCAAAACACTTCTCTTTTTCTTGTTCTTTTGGTCAGAAGCTGCAAAACATTTTAGTGGATAGAAGTATGCAAGAGATTGTTGCCATCATTTGTGTGTCAAATTGTTGATTTCTTAATCCTTAAAACAGTTCTATCGGTACGAGATTGTTAACATAGACGACTGCTATTGTTGGTAGTGTAAAGAAAGGCTAATGTATCGTATCCAAAGATCATTCGGTGCATACATTTTACAACATTACGGATGAGGAACTCTGCTTTATAGATGATCTATAATATTATGAATCCTGTTGTGTCGAAGTATAGGCGGTCAATCCGTACACATAATTATGTGACATCGTCAAGAATCGAAAAAATTGCGTCGTGCATTGTGACTTATAGATCGACCCTGATGTAATGAATCCTTCTATATGATTCGAACTAAGCACGGTACTTGTAAATGATGTGGGTACAGTCGAATTCGGGAGTATGTAATGTATTATAAACTATCAGATTAGCGGTCGCCCATGAATGCAAAGGTGTGACCCTTCTGTCGTCGGAGCAGAAAACAGAAAGCGTCATCAATTTCCTCGTTGCTGCCCCCAAAACAACCAGTTTTCGTGATGGCACCATCGGAGGTTGCCCTCGTTGACCCGGAGATTATTTGTTCTGATTCGGATTTGTCGTCGCGTCCTTGTTTCTACTATCACAACGCCTCTGACCTTGTCCTCCGTTCCGATTTTTACCATGATCACTTTAAGAATGAGGTTTGTACCCGTCTTGGGTTTCAACGGCTTCGGACGGGAAAACCCATAGGACCCACTACTTTTCCTGAGGAATGGACAACCTTACTTCTGAAAAGATCGCGATGCAATCGAATCAGATGCGGATTAAGTTGGTGCACAAAACTTAACAATTTTGCCCTGTGCGTTTGGCAATATTAGAACATGAACATATCATTTCCTAAGATACTAGTTAACTGAATTAAGGAAATGTTTCGATCAATATTACACCGATCACACAAAATACGGAAAAGATCACATAATAACAACCATGCATTTTCTCAAATGAGTATTTGATAAATATCTTTAGGACATTGTTATCAAAACCTATGACAAATTCGATTCTCTTCATATGATTAATTACCTTGGCCATTAATAAACATTTACGTACCCGTAAACACATAATAATAGAGCAATAAGTTAGAAAAAATTACCCTTTTGAGGGATGAAAAGAAGAGAGAGATAAAAGAAAATTTAAACTGGAGTAGGGTTTTTGGCATTTGTAATTTTCCCCTTACACTCTCTCCCCTGGCCGGCCCAAAGTCTTGCCTTTTGCTCTAGGAAACGGAAAACCCATGGCCAAAAGTCCCTACGAAGTCAAAAGGATTTGTCCTTTCCTGGGTTGCAGAGACTCTGCATTTCTTCAAATACCTTCGCTGCAGCCCCAGCAATGGCGTCTTGGCCCTCGATGCGTCCCCCGGTTCCGCCATTTCTCTAACTCACTAGCCGTTTCGTCACCCCGTCCTCTGACAAGCCATGGAATCCACGTTCCCTCGCGGCCTCCTCCTCTTCGCGGTCGTCGGCTTCCTCGCCATCACCGCATCCACCGCGAGAATCCACTCTGGGAACTTCGATTCCTATTACGGCGACCACTGCGGCGACATTGTCCCTCCACAGCCCTCGATCGCCTCCGAATCGGCTAGCTCTTACGCCAAATTCCTCCAGTTCCATGGTGGGTACTTCTCGGCCGATGGCCGGAGGGCGGAGTCCGGCCATGATTTGCGGAGAAGGGTGTCGTTCGCTCCCATGATGATGTATAGGACCAAGTCCGAGGACGTGATCCATCTGCAAGGAACGCTTTTGTTCGTGGACCCCAATGTGAAAGCGATCTTTGAGAATCCGAAGAACCGGAGATTGCGCGAATTTCACATCCGCGGCCCAAGAATCCCCGTTAGGCGGGATTCGGGGAATTTCAGGCTTAATGGGTACTGGTCTCAATCTTCGGGTAAGCTTTGCATGGTTGGATCTAGCATGTTTTTCTCCAACCGTAGTTTTGATGTCGTTTTCAAGCTGAATTATCCGCTGAAATTGAGTATTAATAGTAGTTTTGTTAGCGGGGTTTTGGAGAGCTTGGGTGGTGATGATCACTTTGGGACTATTTCTGTACTGGCTTTGAGTAGTAAAACTGTTGATTATGAGTATAGTTTGATTGAGAAGGAGAGAGGGAACGGATCTTTTGGTGAATTTGATGATGGTGGTGGAGATAATTTGTCTGTTAAGGAGCTAAGGCAAGGTTTGTGCTCAGTCTTGAAGCGGAATTCTGCCTTTGACTTGGAATACAGGAGTGTTTGTGAAGGTGGCAACTGCAACCCTCTTGGCACAGATGTTGGGTTTTTGCCCAAGGCCATGCGCTTAACAGTGATTCGATGTTCGGACAGGGAGAAGATGCAATTTTTATTGAAATTTCAGAATGTCACCAATGTCTATTCTGGCTATTATACTTTTGATCCTAGCACTACCTTAATCGGTGAAGGAGAATGGGACTCGAAGGCCAATAGGTGGTGTGCTGTTGCTTGCCGGATCATGAACTTTTCGATGTCTTTGACTAATGCTTCTGCTGGAGATTGCTCGATAAAGCTGTGCTGGAGATTCCCTGCCACTTTTTCTGTCATAAGCAGGTATCCAATTGTAGGACAGATGTGGAGCAATAGAACTGTAAAGGATTTTAGTTATTTTGATAAGATCAAATTTTGGGGTCCCAATGATGCATTACCAGGTGTCAAGTACAAGTATGGAGTGAGGGGTAGTGTTAGGAAACCTTGCGAGATAAACACTGGGAAGCATAACAGAAAGAGATATCCGACTTCGAATTCAATGGATATGAAATTTGACATGTCAATCAAGAATAAGAAGGGGCAGATAGCACTTGGTTATTGTTCTCCACTATTTGTGGGTTATCAACGTTTCGATCTACCCCTTTATCTTTCTGATGGCAGTAATATGCCTAAAACAAATCAAACAGGGAATGCAGTTCAGGTGGAAGGCATCCCCAGTACCTTGCAGAACATCAGTTACATGATGCGTTTTACCCCTCCAGATGCTTTTGAACTAGGTGGTGAAAAGCTTTCGTCCAAAGAAGTTGATATTTTTGCAGAAGGAACATATAACAGACAAACAGGTCTTTTGTGCATGATGGGCTGTCGCTACGTCGCACAAAGGGGGGTGGAAGTTTATAAAAATGGCTCTATGGACTGTGAGATTCAGATCAATATCCAGTTCCATCCATTGACTGGGAAAGCAACTGAGAAAATCAAGGGAACTATCGAAAGCACTCGAGCGAAACTGGATCCTCTTTACTTTGATTCACTGGAGCTGGCTTCAAGTTCAATTTATGTTGAACAAGCCGATGAGTCCATTTGGAGGATGGACTTGGAGGTTGTGATGGTTCTTGTTTCTAATACACTTGCATGTGTTTTTGTGGGCCTACAGCTTTTCCACGTGAAAAAGCAACCAGAGGTGCTTCCTTTCATTTCCATCACAATGCTGATTGTTCTTACTCTGGGACATATGATTCCTCTCCTGTTAAATTTTGAAGCACTCCTAACAAACCATAATAGGCAGAGCATTTTTCTGGGGACTGGTGGGTGGCTTGAAGTCAATGAAGTAATTGTAAGGGTGGTTACTATGGTGGCTTTCCTTTTGGAGCTTTATCTTCTCCACATGACTTGGTCTGCAAGACATGGTGATGACAACCCAAAAGGCTTGTGGGTGTCTGAGAAAAAGGTCATATTTGTATCTCTACTGATTTATATCAGTGGTGGGTTGATGGCTTGGTTCGTCCACCAGTGGAGGAATTCTCACAGAAGTCCTTTTCTACGGCGAGGTCGTCTCGGCTATATGCTGCCTGCGCATCAGGTTGCGAGGTATCAGCAAGTTTCATTTTGGGGGGACCTTAAATCTTACGCGGGCTTGATCCTGGACGGTTTTCTACTCCCTCAGCTCCTATTCAACTTATTCTTTGACTCTTCTGTAGAAGCATTATCTCGTTCTTATTATGTGGGGACCACCATAGTCCGCTTAGTACCCCATGCTTATGATCTTTACAGGGCTCACAGTTCTGCCTGGAACCTTGATCTGTCTTTTATATACGCAAACCATAGAATGGATTTTTATTCCACTGCCTGGGACATTATCATACCTTTTGGTGGTTTGGTTTTTGCTGTCTTCATCTACCTACAGCAGCGATTTGGAGGCCGGTGTATTCTTCCCAAGAGGTTTAGAGGGACTCCTGTATATGAGAAAGTGCCTACGGTAGGCACTATTGAATTATGACATGAAGCATTACATTGATAGAACTTTTCAGTTTTCATTGATACAAGAAGTTTTCCTCGTTTTTTTACTTCATCCTTGCCAGTCTAATAAGATAAATCTGAACCTGTCTTGGTTCATTTGATCTGCTCTGACGTCAGTGGCATTGCCATGTCCATTGCCCTGAGGCTAATGTTTGTCTTGTCATCTCATTAAGTGAAGCCTTATGTTGTGCAAAACAATTGATGCCGCGAAGGAAATTTGTACAGCTAGCCTTTGTGAGTAACTTCGACGCAGGTTTTCACGCTTGTTTAGCAGAGACAAAAACATTGGTAGAATGATGAAAGCTTCTCTCAAAAGAGGAGCACAAATTTGCTTAGCTGATCTCTTGCTCCCGATGGATCGTTTATTCCTTAGAGCTCATTTTGACCTCTTTTGGTGCAGGGGTTTTGCTACACTTAATGGGGATTAATCGGTTGCCAGAATAATCATAGAAGATATGAAGAATGACTGAGACAACTTTTAATGTGTGATAACCAATTAATGTTTTTGGCCACATTTGTTGTCTAATTCTTCTGTTCTTAAGGAATCACGTTATAGAGTAGTAGTTTATTAAGTAAGGCCTCTTTAGTTTGATAATAGATCGATGTCGCCAGTTGTTTTTGCAACCTTTGAACTAGGTAAAGGATAGTGTCTCACTTCATCAAGTTAACGAGAATTGGATGCTCCAAACCCCGATGCTGCAAATGTTCAATTGATCTTTTGCTGTTCTTCACTATACTTGGAAACTAAGGCTATACTCGATAGAAGAATGCTCGTTATTACTCCCTCATTCTTTCGTTTTCCATATGAGGATGATTCATAGTCATAGTACAAGGTGATTGGCCCTTCCGACAACATTATTAACTCATAAGATTTCTCCATCAATCAAGACAGTGAGAAAGTCGATTTCAGAACCAGGACACAGAAATCCGAATTCAATGGTTGATAATGTATCACAAGAACTGAATCATCGCTTAACAGATCAAATAAGAATAATACCATCGTTGTGAATAACCTACCTCCAGTTGATAAGAATTCTTTCTAGCAGAAGCCTAATCATCAATATTGTGAAATCACAGTACAGAGCATGATATGCATGAATGAATTCTCTGGGCTCGCCATTATCACTAATCCGGGGATGGCAATTTGTTTTCAAGGGAGCTTTATCACAAGAGAAATTCGTTTTGTTCTTCTTGAAAATGAAATGAAAGTACATAAATTGATTAAGTCTCTTTACAGGCTGACATAAATTGATTAAATATAGGCTTAAGCAAGCACCCAAGAAGTGGCATGAACAATTTGATTAAGTTATACTTTCTAATAACGTGTTGTGGTGTCTTAGTGTATTCATACGATATGCTTAATTTTGGAACTACTGTGATTGGAATCACTAAGACTAACAAGTACTGTACTTGTTATGAGTTAACTTGTACGTTCTGCTTCTGTTGCTACTACATAATTCACAATTTTTGTGCCACTTTAAAAGATTGTCATGAGTTAAAAATATCTCACAAGAAAAAGGAAGGTGTTGATGTGTCCACCAGGGAATCTTGAAAGAGAAACTCTGGAGTGATGCATGTAATGTGATGTGCCCCTTAAATCAAACATTACCAAATGCGAATTCTTGTCATTTGCAACATTGGCATTAGTATACTGGCGCAAGTCTTTCAACATAACTTCTCCTTCATTTCTGCAGGCAAACTATGCCCTTATTCTTGAATGGTTGACATCTTTTTTGGCCTTCACCCCGAAGACAGCTCAAACACGTGTTCCATGTTTTTGTAGGAAAAGAAATCCCGAGCAATCATTTTGAAATGAAAAACATCATAAAACTGCTAAATAATGTCAATTTCTCATTAGAACAAAAATGTGCAAAATCTCATCTATACAGTACATGTTAACAAATGCAAAAGTTCAGCAAATCTTTAACCTCAGGTATTGAATCTTTTGGCACATCATGTACAAAAATCCTATCTAGATTACTCTGTGTGACGTCATTTGGAGAAGTATTGCCAAGCAATTGCAATCCAAGCTACCAATATGATCTTTAATAGGAGTTTTAACCTTATAAAAGATGATGACTTCACTGATGACTTGGAAGCTACCACTGGTTTTCCTCCAAGCTTGGCAGACAGCTTACCAATCAGACGAGACAGTGGACTGGACCTTTTGTCTGCAAGTTGAACATACATAAGAAAAGGTGGGGAAGATATCCAAATCTGAATGCACTAAATAAATAAATAAATGGAGGTCATGACCATTTCCATCAAATGTCATGCTGAATAAAAAGAATGAAAGACCATTGAAGGCAAAGGTGAATATATGTGTTGCTTTTGCAGGTAAAACTTAAAAAGCGAACCAAATAAGATAGTAGGAGGTTCATGGAAGTTTGTCTTCAAAACACACACACACACACACACACAAAAAGGTTTATAGCAGTGAATACAATCTCAGGTTTGTTGCTGTCGATACAATCTCAGGGGTCATTCAGCTTCTTAGTATTTCTCTGCGATGGACTAATAAGGAAAATAAGGTGCTTCACATATATAGAAATATTCAAAGATGGAGATTAAATATTTTCTAACGGTGCATCATTTATTGAAAAGAGAAAGGAAAGACAACATATTGGACTGTTAAACAACTTCAATGGCAGGCATCGCTATTAAGAGTATTCACAAGATGAACAGACAGATAAATGGATACTGAAATGGGACTGCCAACCAGAATTTCATAGTGATTACATGGTCTATCCTCATACCATCATCATACTGGGACGTTGTCAAACTAAAGAGTGGTGATCAAAGCAAAGACCACCTCAAATCCAGAAAAGTTTCTTTTCAATAATTGACTATATCATCCATTAAGTCATCAAACCAATGACACCAATATCAAGAAGAAGTACCTTTGCTTTTGAGAAATCTTTCCTCCTCATCGACACGTCTACGAAGCACGTTAAGCAGAGACCCAAAATATAATGCAAATACAGTGCATGTAATAGTGATCACATTATAAGGCATGCTGAAATCAGGAGTTGTCAGAGGAACTAGCAAAACTTCTGTGTAAGATCGAACAGGAATGCTGTCCTGTAAATGTAAACAAACAGTTCACAAAAGCAATTAGTATCTTCTTTCCTTCACTCAGTAGAAACAAGAAAACAACATACAGCCTTTTAGTACCTGCAGCCTAGACAATACTGCCGATTTTTTTGATGAGTTATCTTCACCAAAATGCATTTTCACGCGAAAGTTAGGGAAAGTGATTATAGCTGGGGTGATGTCAAATCCCTGGTTAGCATCTGGAGGATATTCATCAATGTGCAGAAATCCCTAGATCAATACAAGAAAGCAGAACAGTAAGAATCTGACATTGGAGAAATATAAGTAAAGCAGGTGTAATCAGCAGCATATAGACGGTCCAACTTGGAGTGCTGTATTGTATCTTTTTGGGAATCACTGAAAATCCTAATATGATAAAAGACCATTTTTGCAAATGAACGGTCTATTCATGCCAAAACCAAAGATAACAATAGAAAAGTCATAACTAAGCAAAAGCCAGTGGCCTAACATCGTAGGATGATACAATATAGAATTCCGGTGCAAATTCAACTTCTTACATCTGCTGATATAAGAGATATTTCAGTTCAACAATGCAAATAGTAGTGGATCTCTCTACTATGTCTTTAACTTGGAAGGCTTGTCATTCTTTTGTTCCATTCCTTGTCATTCTAAAAGGCCTTTGATGTGGACTAAAAATATCATGCTGTTATGGTTCTTTGGGAATATAGTCTCGACATTATATCAAGTATAGTCACTCACATCATCATCACATCCTCTTTTGAAGGTGATGTGATGCCATCGCTTAATGGAGTATCTGTTATGGATGCTAGGGAGACAAAAATGTCCAGATGTTGATCTTGACCAAAAAAAAAAAATGTCCAGATGTTGAAGATATCTCCTTGAAATTAAATAAGAACGAGTTTTGCTCTTAGTTGCTGGCTTTAAAGCTTTTGTTTGGCTTTTATTGCATTTATCACTGCAGGTTGTAACTTAGATGTTTTAGTTGTGAAACCTTATAAAGATGGTGTAAAATGGTGCAAGGGAAACTGTAATCCAACATAGATTCCATGTTCTTGATTGTTTGAAATATCTTTTGAGATTCTGCATTTATTTTCACTTGCAAATAGAACATTAACCGAAAGAGTGTTGATCAATATTTTTCCACTAATCATTGGAAAGATTTTCTACTATATTATACCAACAAAGAAGGAACCTACTGTGCTGATACTATGCGAAAATTTATGAATCATTCCACCGTTTGTGAATGCAACACATATAATTAGTGTTCTACTTGATTGAGCACTAATAATTTAACTGAAACTCTCTACTATGACAAGATACTTGAAAACTGACAAGACCAAAATGTTAAATCAAACCTTGTCGAACTCCAAAGTGAAAGCAGCAGAGTCTACAGTACAGGGTAATTTCAGAATCATCTCCAACACCCCTGGAGATACTTTGTCTTCTGAGGGTGAAACATGTATTTTCTCAATGATATCTGAAACTGCTATAGGCTTTCCATCCACAAAGACTTTCATTGTATGATAGTAGACCTTGATATACCAAGGCACAACTTGGAAAACATTTACATCCACTTTACAACTATCTCCCATGTACTGGGCATTTATTAATCCCTCCCTCGATCTTGTTGATCTGAAGGAGATAGCAATAGCACCTCTTTCATTCCCACTTCCCATTAAGAATCGACTGACACGCAAAGGCAGTTGTGGGCAAGACCAGACTAAAGGAGCCTTCCAAGTAAAGCCAAGATCGAAAGGTCCTAAATCACTGTGCTTCCTTACTGAAAATTCATACAAACTTGCTGAGCCCTCACTACCTGAATCAACTTCCTTAATGACCTTATCTGGCTCATCAGATAATGCAAAGGCAGGATTCCTGAGAAAACTTCCTTCCATACTTTCAACCCCAAGTTCCTGATTTCCTTTCTGCAGATGTTTTAGTTCTCTCTCCAGACCCCAATCGAGTTGGAGATAAACATTAGAAGACTTGGCAAGAGCACATGTCCCACTGATTTTCCTCCCGAAAAGTGAACTCATAGACCAGCTCGGTTGTAATTTAGTTTCCCTAGAATTCATTGTACTCATTTTCTGAATGTTAGGATGAAGGACAACTGTAAGAGTTTGTTCAAGTATGATGCTTGAGTGAGTAGAACTAGTCTTAACTGTTCTCAATCTCAATCTTTGAGAATGATAAAATCCTCTATAGATAGATGGTCTGTCCATCAACAATGATATCCCAGCTTTATCACGGCAAGGAAGGAGCTTTAACCATGGAGTTAAGTTTTCAGTGCAAACAGCCTCACGAGGAAGTGTGCCATACCTCAGGCTTCCTGGAGCAGGCTTGAAGCTCCATTCAGGTGCAGCATAAGCCATTGAAGACTCAAGAAAGTTGATGGAAGCACAAAAAAGTCCTGAAAGACTATGGGTTAAATTCTTCCAGGAACCATCAACATCATCTGGGGGGACATCAAAGACAGCCCATAATTCAACCCCAGGTGGCTTTGCATTGCTACTAGCTATTGGTTCAAATCCACCCCAGCTTTCATAATTCCACCGACCTTGTGTAAAAGACAACTCCATTTCTTGAATGTGGAATTTCTCAACCTGTCATAACAATACCAAACCATAAGTTATTTTGCATCCTAAAGATCCAATTGGCTGAACATATCAAGGTTATTCTCGCAGTACTGACCAAAGAGCAGTTTCTTTGGAGAGTGTTTCAGAATAAGGAGGTTGAGGGTAATCGTATTAACATTGTAAATTAACTCAAGCCGATTCACCATTATGATAGCTTACTAGAGTACATCTATTAAAGACATCAAATGAGATTCCACTCACTATTTGAGATTAGAATAGCTGTAGAATATATATCAGACGAAAGTTAAAGCAAGTAAAAAGAATATCCCAATCAAATTTAATTCCTTCCCACGGCAATGAGCTAGCCTAAACCAGTGTTTTGAAGTTAAAACATTCCTTATTCAAGAATGCTCAAGAACAAGTTGCTGAAGGCCCTCGTTAACTCAGCAAAACGAGTCTGCTTTCAAAAACCCCAAAGTCCAAACGACCAGACGCAGACAACATTCGCGAGCGGGCAATGGCAGATCAACAACCCACTCCTGGAACCCGACGCCACAAACGACGTCCGAACAAACGCCGAAACCAAATCGAAAGCACACAGACGAGGCACAGAGAACCGAGGGGCGTACGAGCTGAGCGATGGCTTTGGGGAAGAGGTGGTGGTGGCGGCCATAGGAGGGAGTCTTGGGAGCTCGGGTCTCGAAGTGGAAGTGGGCCAACACCTTGCGATCGGGCAACGGCTTCAGCAGCAACTCCTCCGAGAAATCCTCCCCTTCGTCCGCCGATCCGGAAGCGGACGCGGCGGAGAAGCCATGGTAAGAGAGGAAGAGGAGCAGCGAGAAGATGGGTCTCAAGAGAAGCGCCATGTTGAAGCGTAGAGAGAGAGAGAGAGAGAGAGATTTAGCGAGAGGGGAGCTCCATGGGAGGCGAGCTCGTCGGAGGAAGTTCGCTCCCCATTTTCACTTCGTTTCGCGACTTCCTTCGGCACTCTTTCCTTGTTTTTAACATCGTAAAAGAAAATTATATGTAATTAATCTCTCACTTTTCAAACATTGAGGCGTCTTTTCAAACTGTGTAGAAATTTCATAAAAAGAGGGGAGAAATCGTTTTAATTCCAGGATAATCCCCTTTTAGTTTGCTTGTGAAAATAGCAAAAACTTCTTCGTTATTATTGATTATAACGATATCATGTTACAAGTGTCAATTCAATTATAAGCTTTCTAATTTTGTCAAATTTATCGTAAATATTTTCACAGAATTCTGATATAGCCATTTCAATCGATTTTCGCCGGAAATCATTGATATGGCGGCGTGACACGTAAGATGACCGATGATGATTGAATTCGCATTAGCGATTTTCAAGGAAAATTGACCCGAATAACTATATTGAAATTTCATGGAAATGTCTAAGGTTAAGTTAACAAAATTAAAATTTAAGAACTAACTTGATATCCACACAATAAAATTTACGACCGTTTTGGATAATTTTCTTAATCTCACCGTTCTGATTAATACAAACGGTCTTGTATTTTCATGGCATGATGCAATTGAATGTTTTCAACGAATGAAAACGTTCACCCTTTTCCACCCTTGATCGTTCAGTTAGTTCAGTGGAAGTTATTCTCTTAATAACTTCTTGTGTCTACTCTTTCCTACTATGATAGGAATAACCATGAACATTACTCTGTTCCTTGATCCCTGAAAGTTTCCAGTATCATCGACATCTGAAGTCTCGAACGCATCCAAGAGAAATAAAAATGAAGTCACGGGAAAGTAAAAATGAATCCGCAGGTTATTCTAACATAAGATCATTCTTTTGAATAGTGCTCCTTTTGAAGTTATTAAACACAGTAAATTACATTTATTGCTGAAAATGTTGTATCCAGCAATTAATGATGTCATCAAACAGAGTGTGGTAAGTCATTTTTATACCGACCCTGGACAAAATAAAATGTTGAGATAATTTTCATGAAAAATCGTAATTTTCTGATGCTAAATACAACATTTGAGGCACCCCTGTCTTGTCATAACCTTCACCAATTCGTCGCTCTCTGTTTCCGCCAAGCTGGCTCCGTACTTCTTTCCAAACGGGTTTGACTTTACAATCTTGCTTTGATAGTCGTCGTCCTCGTCTCTGTTTTTGCCAAGTCTACGACGATCTCGTCCTCGGACTTGTGAATCCATTACCACAAGCATTGTCACCGCATTGTAGACCCTGACCCATCAATTGAATCCTCTCCATCTAATGAACGTGTTGACTCCTTAGAATGAGCATGGTCCATCTTTAAAATGTTGCGGACCACATTACCAGAAGTCTAAGCATGAACATGATCCGTCCTTAAAATGGTGAAACCGGAGCTTGTCTCTAACAACAATTTCCCTGTTGGTGACAATTGAAACGTACTTAAATACTAAGTGACAGTCTTCACACATACGTAGATTTTTCACAATCGTAATGGTCATGCCGGTGCTAGTTTTCAAAAGTCCAAATGCTACAGCAAGCTTCTCGCTATGAAATCTGAGTGCATATTCCCTTTCCTCGCCTTCTAACTCATGCATCAATGAATCGGCCAATGGTAGATAACCAGCCTGGGCACATCTCAACATCAACTCATCCAAATACTTGTATATGATACTTGTTTCAGGATGAGACTTGTCGCCCATGCTAAACATATATGTCTTTCCATCAACTTCTATATTGCTGTAACCTACTTGCTTTTTCAGACCTCTCTGTATCATCATTTTTCTAATTCTTTGCACTCTGTCACTCCGACCAGCCAAGGCATATATGTTAGAAAGCATAACATAGTGGCCTGGATTATCCGGTTCACTATCTAAAAGATGTTCAGCAACTCTTACTCCCAAATCAAAATTCTTATGCATCTTGCAAGCCCCAAGCATAGCAGTCCACACAGCTGGTGGAGCCTCCATAGGAATTTTTTCTTCAACAAATCTGTAAGCTTCATCGAGATATCCCGCTCGCCCAAGCATATCAACCATGCATACATAGTGTTCTAGTCCTGGCTCTACATCATATTCTTGTTTCATGCTTGCAAATACATGACGCCCCACATCAACTAGCCCGGCATGAGCACATGCAGAGAGAACTGCCACGAGAGTGACTTTGTTGGGCCATGGACCTTGGAGTCGCATTTCGTCAAACAGATCGACTGCTTGGTTTCCATATCCATTCGTCGCATATGCAGATATCATAGCCGTCCAAGCGATAACATTTCTTTCTCTCATCGAATCAAAAACTTCTCTTGACTTGCTAACATTTCCACACCTAGCATACATGTTGATCAGTGAAGTGCCTAACGTGACATTCAAATCAAGCCCACTTTCTACGACATACTCATGCACCCAACTCCCCAAACTCAACGCTCCCAACTGTGCACAAGCAGCCAAAACGCCCACAAACGTAGTAGAATCCGGCTCAATACCAGATTCCCTCATACAATCAAACAATTCAATCGCCTCCTTAGCAGACCCATTCTGCTCATACCCGGAAATCATCGAATTCCATGCAACAACTGTTCTCTCCGCCATTTTATCGAACACCACACGGGCGACATTCAAATGACCTGACTTCCCATAGAAAGTAACTAAAGCCGATTGAACATAAGGATCCGACCCAAACCCACAGACCAAAGCATGGGCATGAACGCCTCTACCGAGCCGCAAAGCCGACAAATCCGCGCAAGCCTTGATCACGGACGTGAAGGTGTAATTACTGGGGGGAATGTCCGCGAGCAGCGAGCAGCGATAGAACGCGACCGCATCTCGGGGGAAGCCAAACTTGGAGCAGGACTTGATGAGGGAATTGAAGAGGAACGAGTCCGGCCCGGGCACGGTGACGAATACCCGGTGTGCATAGCCAATTGCGCCAGCGGCGCAAGCGAGATTGATGAGCTTGGTGAGGAGGGATAGAGAGCGGTGTGATCCGGAGACGACGACGTTGGCGTGAGCTTGTCGGAGAAGGTGGAGACGAGGGCCTGCTCGGAGAAGGGCTTGGTGAGCTGGAGAGGGTGGCGGCGATGGCGGCAGCAGTTCTTCTGCGGCTTCCATTAAAGGCAGCAGGAGGGAAAGTTAGGAGTCCAGGAGGTGTTCAAAATAGTCTAAAACGACATGCCGTCTTGGCGATGAGAGTAGAATGTTTTAAGAATGATTCTTATGAAAGTGAAGAGGAAAGGTGATAAAGGAACAAAGCTTTAGGATATCTCCGAAAGCAAATCAGATAATCAAGAAAACTTGTGTAACAAGCAATGTTTATACAATCGGGTTAGCCAATGGATGAAATCGATAGCAATCACTGCTCCAACTAGATCCCAAAACGGTTCAAAAAGCATTGAGTTTGAATGTTAATGCTGCCGTGGTGATGATGGTCATAGGTGGCTAAAAACCATTAATGGATTGGAGTAATTTGCATGACTTGCTCAAGTAACACGATACCTTGGCTTAACAAGATATTCCGCGGTCACAAGAATACGGCATCACTTGGGGTACAGTCTAAGTAGGCCTCATATCTGGTTCACCGGGCGCCCCGCTATCTTGTCTTTACTTTAAGAAAGTCTCAGCTGGTGATACATAGGCGTTGAGCTATTTGGCAGAAAACTATCGATTTGGATTGGTGTAGCATTCTAATTCCCATGAGAGGAAGAACTAGCATAGTCCCATCGAAAAGCAATTACCCTATTGAGATTACCTTAATGAAGAGTGCTTGATTTAGTAGTTCATAAAAGCAATGGTAGAAAGCTCCAAGAATTCCTCACTCGTTAAACTACTGATGGTACAGACACTTCAGTTCCACAAACCTGTACTAGTTGCTGTATGTTATGATGTCCATTATAGAGTTACTTTCTCTACACAGTCTCCTCTGTAAGACCATGATAAAGATTCATAAAAGCTGTCATTTTACACTGTAATACACACATACATACATACAGAAAGATGATACAAATTGAGCCTGATAAATCGAGCTTTGAGATCAGAGTGACCGTGCTTCTTCATTGCAGCACCAGGGGAGCTTCAATCTCTTGTGCATCTCCCAGAGCGACCATAATCGAAGTGTAAATCTGAAGAAAGAAATTGAAGCACTGGTTCTCTTGAGGATTCAGGATATTGTGTTTTGTGATATATAAATGAAAGTGCTTGCTTCTACAACCATTTGCCACGGCCACTATCCTGACGTTTGTATAAGTAAGAAAGGTCATCGAGAACTTCTAGAACTTATAGACATGATCATTGTACATATGGGTTGTCATATTCAATGCCTTAAGCATGGCTTCTCCTCTATTGTTGAAGCTAAAGACAGAAATGCCACAATTATTAACATCTGTTGCTCGGAACCTGAAAAAGTGGGAGAAGAAAGTCAAATTGATATTACGAAGAGAATCAGGCAGTTGTATAATTACATTCGTGAGTTTCATAGACTTTGATGATGAGTGAGTCAAGGCTATTGCCATTTGCAATAAAGAAATGTAAAAACATCTCGGATCTTCAGCAGATACACAAGAATTGTACACAGAAGCATTGCACGAAGCTGAGGTAACAATTTTGAGGAAAAAAATTCACTCATCAGCATCCCTTTTGAACTTTCATTATGAACATTTACACCAGCAGCATTTTTAAAAGAACAATCCAAGCACTGCTTAATAATCGTAATCCTGCACATACCTCTCTGGCCCTAGACCAAGAGCTACACATATCAGAGCCCTCAACATTGATTTGTGAGTCACAACCAGAAAATTTTTCCCCTGGCAAAACAGAAGAAGCAGGACGATGGGTATTAATGCAACTTATCAGCAATAAAATATCTCATGAAGAGTAGAAAACTCACAGGTGATAGCAAGATCTCCTTCCAAGCCTCTCTTGCTGTCTCCCACAATTTCCTTACTGGGTAAACACCATTCACACAGAAGTTTGATGGATCCTCCCTCCATGTTGTATACTCCTTCAGATATATCTCCCGAGCATCAACTGCCTCCAGATTCTGAATTCATTTAGCATGCGGTATATAATAAAACGAAAAGGTGAAACTTACAAAATGGAAAGGAACCATATGACTTAATATAAATTTTGAATACTTCAGGTATTTAGCACAGAAAAAGCAGTGAGAAGCCCAACATATTTAACCTTTTCTTGATTAACTTCAAATTCAAATGCTCCACAAACTTAGCACAGAAAGAGCAGTGAAAATCATTCCTAATTCATTCCAATGACAGCTAACTTAGAAAGCATTATCAAGATTCGAGGCGCCAGAATCACATGAAGACAAGAACTGACCATTTTTCATTCCTTCAAGGAAAAATAGATGGGCCTCCTTCAATGAATCCAGAAAAATCAATGGCTCCTCCCTCCCTTGCCATAGGACTTCCGCAGTAGTCTGCATTAACACTAAAAACTGATTGCTGATAAAAGGATGACTCAGTACCAATTTGACATTCTTGATTATCATTTTCAAACCTTCGCACGAGATATTGGACTTGAGAAACACTGATCAAAGTGCATATCTGACAAGGCTTGTCTACACCTTTCAGCTTGCTTTACCCCACTTTCTGTTAGCACGGAAAGATTTGAACTTCCCTATATTTCATATGGGGGAAGTTTATCAGTTGAAGATTCACTTTACTATCATCACAGGCAAATATATATTCATCAAAATGACGAGATTTGTCGAGTGACAAACAATTCAAGCAATTGGAAGTGAACTTTTTCTCCCTAGGACAAAGGCAATTAACTCAATCAGATATCAGACAAACCTGAACTCTGCCTTCTTCATTCCAAGAGCTAAGGCCATGCCTAACAAGAGTAACCTTCTTTGGCGAATCCAGCATTTTTCCAGTAAGTGATGTTGTTGCTCTGGAGAAATCATATGCGCCACCAGTCATGGGAGCACCATTTTCGAGTCTCTCTGCGGAAGAGGCATTGGTCAAATTACAACCAACTAGACTTTAAATGGCCATCTAGAAGTATTCAGCAAAATTCACTAAAGTAGATCTCTCTCGGTCGCCAATTACTTGAAGATATTCCTCAATAAAAGGTGCTTTCTTGCTAAAAGATATGATCGAAATCGATGCATCGCCAAGCCAGCCAAATTAAACTTTCGTGGTTTCTTTTGCCAAATTAAATTTTTGATAAAAGCCTATGACTTCCGATCAATAAACATTGACTTCGACTAAGCATGAAGAGTTTCTCTTTCTTTCTTTTTTCTTTATTATTTTGAAACATAAGATCAGATATCAACTGTATAGCAGCAATAACAGTACAATGGCGCTCTATAAGCTCTCCCCACATAACTCTCCCAACAAATTACACTTCACCTACCAGTTTGCATATAAACCTCACTAGTTTTGCATCTCACCATGCTTGTGCTTTGTCTATTACTTGTTTACATCAGAGTATGTGGTTTAGCAAATTAAGTCAACTGGCGTTCCGAATCAGACAATCACATCCGACAGACAACACACGAGGCTTCACGATCAGTCACTCCATGTCTACTCTTGCTCTCTACACATTACAACTCGGCACATCCAGAAAGACGTGAACGAAGAAGAGGAGGAAGAAGAGTCGTCACCCTCGGATAGAGGCAGCGCGGCACCTGCGTCGCATCGCACCCGCACCGCTGGAACAGCCGAGCTACGGCGGCGATGCAGCTCCGGTGGCCTCTTGACGCCGACTGCGAACCTCGACGACCTCGAGGAGGTCGCGAATGGAGGGGTCGCTAGGGCGGTGATGACTGCCGGAACCATCTTTTCCGGCGACGAGCGTCTTCGATCGATGGCCTTCGATGCGGTCGAGAGAGCTGGGAGGTGCTTCGAGCGATGGGGGTCTGTCTGCGCTTCGGACAACGAATGTTTGTCCTCACAAGTCCGTCTTCTGTTGCGGCGGATATGCCCCCGTTAGATACTTGTGCTGGCGAGATTCTGAAATATATATTTCAAAATAATCACATTTATATATACCGCCGAGAGTTTTTTCAAAATTCAGGATAATATTTAAACATATATTATTATCAATTATTAAATAAATATTATTGCAAAGTTATTTTAAGTGATATAAATGATTAGTTTTAGAAAAATATTTTTCAAATCATCAGCTAATTTACATGAAACTAATAAAATCTGCCTATATATCAACTTTTTTTGGCAATTGAATCTTTCTTACAAGATGTATAGATAGAGATACTGATGTGAACTAGCATATCGACATTAGGTTAGATTGGAGTAATTGGAAATAATGTATATTTTTGTAATTTTTGTGGTCGAAATAGTAAGAAAAATCTGAAAACTCCGTACATATAAAGAGAGAAAAGCGAGAGGAGGTCGGTCGCAAATGCGCCTCAATTTGCTGTGAAAAGAAACATGTTGGAGAAACACACGTTTTTCTCTTTTTTTTTCTTTTGCATTGCTTAAGAAAACATGCCAAATGAAAATTCTTTATAGTCAAATAAAAATATATACTTAAATTCATAAAAATAATTTCCTCTTCTAAACATTGGAAGAGAAAAACATATGACTAGACCTCAGTGGTTGGGGATGGGGGATTTCAATGCTCGTGCTTGGGTCCACATAAGCCAAGCCCAAAATCCCGGTCATGCTCGGGAACTTGGCTCCCATACACAAATCACTATCGCTTGGGACTTGGTCTACAGAGGTTAAGCTTGTGTCTCTTGAGCTCAAGCCCAACATCACTGTGTTCATGCTCAGGTCCACAAAGGCTAAACCCTAAGTCCTCGGTGGCCAAGGTTTGAGTATTTAGCTCTCATGCCCAAGTCATGGTCTCAAACCTAGTCCATCAAGATTGGACCTTATTCCTCAACTATTGGGCTAGATTCAATATAGCTAGGCCTAGGTCCCTCAAAGCTACGCTCTAGAGCCCAATGCTTGTGATGCGATTCTTGGTGATCATGTTTAGGTACTTAGCTCTCACACGCAAATCACCGACGCTTGATTGGATCCCTGACTATATTTTTTGTGAAATGAGCGACTTCAAATAGAAGTAAAAATATTAATTTCCTAGAAAATAAGTATTTTTGAAAGTATTTTTCAATGAAGTTCATTGCCTGTCAAATAAATGGAGCATAGTAAGATCATATTCTCTGAGCATAATTGGTCTATGGAACATTTTTTCGGAAATTAATGTTTCAGACATTATCATACACAGTTAATATATGGACAATAGGTCTTGTTACAAAAAAAGAAAAAGAAAAAAAATAATTTAGCTCGTTTTACACAACTTATAAAAGGTAAACTAGTTTTTTTCTTAGGTGCTTACTTCAACGAAAGACTATCAAAATAAATAAAACGCAAGAATGTGATGGAAATTTAATTTGGTAAAATTTCATTAAAATTTACTGACTAACATTCGTGATTTCTTATGCTCTACGAATAGCATAATCTTTTGAGGAAAATAAAAATTAATTTTTCTTTTCAAGAGATGAAAAAAATGTTTTTATCTTATTTTACATATTAGTCAAATATCAAATAATATTATTAAAAATGATTTTTCGAACAATATTCTCAAAAATTGTTAAATTCTTCACGAAATGAATGGAGCGAATATATAATCCACTGTCCTTCCCATAATAGTTGACCTCCTGTCCGTATCCACGAGCGCCGCTCCCTCTATAAATATCCCCTCACCTCTTTCGGCTCTCCATTTTGGAGACTCGCGGGTCTCGATCCTCCGTGAACACGAGCGCCGCGCTGCGAAGAGCCCCTGCTCGCAAGAATTGAGCTCCCTTCAAACGAACTCACTCTGAACTCGAACCATTAACGCAGAGCTCAATCCTGAAGCGAGAACCGAAGGACGAATTAGGGTTTTTCTCGAGCCCGCGGCACCATGGAGGACGAGCAGGAGTACGATCCAGCGTACATCGGGGAGGAGGACGACGACGAGATCACGCAGGAGGACGCCTGGGCCGTCATTTCGGCCTACTTCGAGGACAAGGGGCTGGTGCGGCAGCAGCTCGACTCCTTCGACGAGTTCATCCAGAACACGATGCAGGAAATTGTGGACGAGTCCGCCGACATCGAGATTCGGCCCGAGTCGCAGCACAACCCCGGGCACCAGCCCGATTTCGCCGAGGTTGGTCTTTTTCTGTCTCGGAGAAGCGATACGTCGGAATGAGCATGAGCTCTTTTCTGCGCGCTTTTTCGTTTGGCGGTTAGGCCGGTTTCGATTCGGCTGGGGGAGGGTTTAGGTCATTGACGTTCGTTAAGGGCGGAATTATTGAAGTTGTGGTTCCAGACATGGGCTAACTCTAGGCGATTAATTGGTGAACACGGTTAAAACTATGCATATTATATATGCTGCTCTCTATTGCAGCTTCAGTCTTGCTTCTAGAAATGCCTTCGGAAACCTTATCTATCGGAGGTTAGTGAGGCACGTTGTTGAACTTGAACGAACTTAGTTTCATAATGTCTGTTCATGGGGTTCGCTCTTAGCTCGTAGTTTGAAAATGGTCTTCAACTTTCGAGAATTTGATAAACCTTAGTTAAGCTCATTTTAAAAAGATATGTATGCCGGAAGGTGTTCCATGGCAAAAGTATGCTGTCATTTTCTGTTCATGGAAAAACTGGTTTCCTTTTGTTGCTGGAAGCCCTGTTGGACATGGCAGCAGCACTCGAGAAGTTAGAACTTTGGAGGAATGAAGGGCAAAATATTTGAATTCCTTTTTGTTTGGGGTATCTTTAAATTTATGAAGACCAAATTCAGGCTAAATTATCAGGTTTAGTGTTCTCTCTTAAGCCCAAGTTGGATTTGAGAAAGGATAGAGTTGGTTTGATATTTATGCAACATTACGCATTTATGATGAGTATTTCTCATGTCTTTTCATTTTTGTGGTGTAAACTTGACATGTTGCCAGTCGGTGGCAAATTATACCTGTAGCATTTATTGTTCTGGTCTTGGTCACAAAGTAATATTATTTGTACAACGTGGTTCATCTCAGAGAGAATAGTCTGCTGAGTAATGTTTGAGGGATAAAGTCTACTGTATCATGTGCGAAGCCAAGCAAAGAAACAGTGCTATGAAAATTATTTACCAGATCCTTGTTGATTATTGTTGATATAGTCATACAGCAACTTGAATATCATATGTCTTTTTTGATCCATCTAAGAAACAGAATACAAGATATTGACACCTTCTGTGATGGAAAAGGATGCTCTTCTCTACTTCTATAATATTGACGAGACATACTATAAATCACAAAAACATTGGTGAGAAGAAATTCAAAAAATTGCTGGGTGCAGAGAAATTTCTAGCAGTTATATTTGGTCAGTGGATCATAGTGGGTTCGAAGCTAGCATGAATCCCGACTTCGTGAAGTCGTTTGTCTTGATTTTATTGATCAAGTTCGCTAACCAATAAGCACTTTTGCAATTGCATTGCTCACCCCTTAATGCTGTTTGTTGGCCTGCAGACCATATATAAAATCAACTTTGGTCAAATATACTTGAGTAAGCCGATGATGACTGAGTCAGATGGAGAAACGGCAACTTTGTTTCCTAAAGCTGCAAGGTTGAGAAATCTGACATACTCAGCTCCCTTGTATGTTGATGTTTCTATGAGAGTTATTAAGAAGGGACACGATGGTGAAGAACTCACTGAACCGCAGGACTTGCAAAAAGTTTTTATTGGGAAGGTTTGTTATCTGAGTATTAGTATGGCAATGTTGTATCTCAAAAGGCAGCCCATGTTAACTGTTTTGATGTTATTGATACTAGGTCCCCATAATGCTTCGATCAAGTTATTGCACATTGTACCAGAACTCAGAGAAGGATTTGACTGAACTTGGAGAGTGTCCTTATGACCAAGGTGGTTATTTTATTATAAACGGAAGTGAGAAGGTTTTAATTGCTCAAGAGAAGATGAGCACCAACCATGTGTATGTGTTCAAGAAGAGGCAGCCAAATAAGTACGCCTATGTGGCAGAAGTTCGGTCAATGGCCGAATCTCAAAATAGGCCACCCAGCACAATGTTTGTCCGGATGCTTTCTCGCACAAGTGCCAAAGGGGTAATGCAATCTTTCTGTTCCTTCTGCTGTTTTACTGCTCTTCTTTTGGGTGTTGGGTTATCTTTATGATTTGGGGTTGGGGTTTACAATGAAAGGGCTGGTTTGTTTGAAATGGTGTGATGTTTTTTTTTTCACTTCTAACTACTCGAGTATGCGGCTGTTGTAATTGAAATATTGCAGGGATCTTCAGGACAGTATATTCGAGCAACTCTTCCGTATATTCGGACGGAGATCCCTATAATAATTGTGTTTCGAGCTCTGGGTTTTGTTGCTGATAAGGACATATTGGAGCATATATGTTATGACTTCTCTGATACTCAAATGATGGAGTTGCTTCGACCTTCCCTAGAGGAAGCATTCGTAATACAAAATCAACAGGTACATTTTTTCCGCGTCACCTATTCTTCTGGGATAAGGCAATCATAGAGAGAGAGAGAGAGAGAGAGAGAGAGAGAGAGTCTGTTGCCTTGAGGCATGACTTTTTTTTTTTTTTAACTTGGATGAGGGAATGAGCTTCTGTTTTATCACTCAATAAGACATGCGCTTTTGCTTGATAATATTTTTATGATTTTTTCTATTTACATTCTTTGACTCTATCTATATAAGACTTCATGATGTTTATTGGTTTATATTTTCCAGTCAATAGTTTTGTAATTACAATGATGCAACTCTTTTTCTTGACATCAGAGTATGTGACTATATACATCCTTGCATAAGAACCGCATTTTTCTTCTGTCTACCAAGAAATATGTCTAGTCTTAGTTCCAGCACAAGTTATCCGGCCTTCTTGACAGATCTTGCCTTCTTTTAAATGTAGGTTGCTCTAGACTACATTGGTAAGAGAGGAGCAACAGTTGGCGTGACTCGAGAAAAACGTATTAAGTATGTGGGAACTATTGTAACATTTTTTTCAGCCAGCGTAACTTTTGATTGTACTTGTGGTGACTTATGTTCCTCTTTGCACAGGTATGCTAAAGAGATCCTTCAGAAAGAAATGCTTCCTCATGTTGGTGTTGAAGAGTATTGTGAGACAAAAAAAGCTTATTACTTTGGGTAGGTTCATTTCTCCTCAAAACGTAATTTTTCATGGAGACACAGCAAATGATTAGTAAGTCCGTGCTGCTTGCACCAGATACATCATCCATCGACTTCTTTTATGTGCTCTTGGTCGAAGGGCAGAAGATGACCGTGATCACTATGGCAACAAGAGGCTAGATCTCGCTGGACCTTTACTTGGTGGCTTGTTCAGAATGGTCTGTCCTGTGGAAGCGTCTGTTCTTGAATTCCTTTGCTGATCTAGTATCTTTACTGTGCGCTAAGATTACTTTCCTTTTGGTATATGCAGCTTTTTAGAAAATTGACAAGGGATGTTAGAGCCTATGTGCAGAAGGTTAATTACTGGATACCCTTCTACTGAACCACAAATTGGCCATGTCATCTCTGTGTCCTTACTGGTGTTCATGAATTACAGTGTGTTGACAATGGAAAGGATGTCAACCTCCAATTTGCAATAAAAGCGAAAACCATAACAAGTGGTCTTAAGTATTCACTTGCCACAGGGAACTGGGGACAAGCCAATGCTGCTGGAACGAGAGCTGGAGTATCACAGGTCTATTGCATTTTCCTTTTGCAAAATATTCCTTTTAAGTTCGTTATGCTAATATACCCAATGCTTCATTCTATTTGAATTAGGATTATGAGGATCTTTTCCTCAGTGTTGATGGGAAACTTTTATTGATGTTCTACTAATTTGCAGGTGCTGAATCGGTTAACATATGCTTCAACATTGTCACATTTGAGAAGACTAAATTCACCAATAGGGCGTGAAGGTATAGTTAGTTACTCTGGGAGATGCAGTTCTGCGGATTGTTCTTATTGTGGAGAATTTTTATGGACACTTATCATGGCATGTGCTTGTTTTTCCCATGATTTTCCCATGAGCAATGCTTTTCTCTACAGGTAAATTGGCAAAGCCACGGCAGCTGCACAATTCTCAATGGGGAATGATGTGTCCAGCTGAGACTCCTGAGGGACAAGTGAGTATTTTGCCTATTATCAAATATCTATGTTGGTTTGTAAAGATAATCTCCTATTTCATGGCATCTAAAAATTTCAATTGATATGTTAATCAGGCTTGCGGACTGGTAAAGAATCTTGCTTTGATGGTCTATATTACGGTCGGGTCAGCGGCATATCCCATATTGGAATTTTTGGAAGAATGGGGCACGGAGAATTTTGAGGTTGTCAAAGTATTTTTGTTGATTGATCTGGTTCTGCATTTTCTTTAAGATCTTAACAAATTTTATTGTTTGTTCATGGTAGGAAATCTCTCCTGTGGTTATTCCTCAAGCGACAAAGATTTTTGTCAATGGTTGCTGGGTTGGCATCCATCGTGACCCTGATATGTTGGTGAAAACATTACGACGGTTAAGGAGACGGGTGCGTGCTAAGATCTTTTATGTTTAGTAGTTAAGTACTTCTTGTCAGGCGTTTTCATGATCAGCAGCGTGTTTTCAATGTTCTTGTAATGATAAGGATATCTAGATACTAGCTGTTGAAGAGATTTTTGAGAGTCATCTCTTGGTGCTGATGAGCTCTCACATTGTGCAGGTTGATGTCAACACTGAAGTTGGGGTCGTCAGAGATATCAGATTGAAGGAACTGAGAATATACACTGATTATGGACGGTGCAGTCGTCCATTGTTTATAGTTGAGAAACAGAGACTTCTGATAAAGAAGAAGGATATACATGCATTGCAGCTGAGAGTATGCCTTCGAAAGTAAACCCGTTGTTTGCCTGAAACACAGCCGGTGTTTATTTTGAGTCTAATTATCTACTTTTCAGGAAGGGGGCCCTGATGATGTGGGGTGGCATGACTTAGTGGCTAAGGGATTCATAGAGTATATTGATACTGAGGAAGAAGAAACTACTATGATTTCCATGACCATTAATGTGAGTGGATATATATGTCAGAATAAGCATGTTGTGGAATGTCTCAGTGACACACTCAACTTATATTGTCCAATGTCTGTTTCAGGACCTTGTGCAAGCACGGCTTAACCCTGAAGAGGCATATTCTGAAACTTACACCCACTGTGAAATCCATCCATCATTGATCCTTGGTGTTTGTGCTTCAATCATACCGTTCCCTGACCATAATCAGGTAGGGCAGTCATGCCTGTGAACTTCATTTATCAAAGTAAATCAGAGGTATGCATCTTAAAGTGGGTTTTTTCTTTTGGTGTGCTAGTCTCCACGTAATACATATCAATCAGCAATGGGAAAGCAAGCCATGGGAATTTACGTCACCAACTACCAATTTCGGATGGTGTGTTTTCACTCCAAATTGTAATGATTTTTTGGTTCCCTTAATATAATCGATTTCTTGCTTACAACATGTTATCTTCTCAGGATACATTGGCATATGTGCTATACTACCCTCAAAAGCCTCTTGTTACTACACGAGCTATGGAGCACCTTCACTTCAGGCAGCTTCCTGCTGGCATTGTAAGGATTTAGTATTGGGCGTTGGGTGCATCTTTTGCCTATGTGATGATCTTCTTATGCTTTGTCACTTCCTACCTTGTTTTGGTTAGAATGCCATTGTTGCCATTGCTTGCTATTCTGGTTACAATCAAGAAGATTCCGTCATTATGAACCAGTCATCAATAGATCGTGGATTCTTCCGATCTCTGTTTTTCCGATCATACAGGTAAAGATGCTACCTGTCATGTTGATAAACCTGTTGACGCTTTGAATTATCTGCAATACAAATTCATTATTGCATTAAAACTATTGTCAATTAGGGATGAGGAGAAAAAGATGGGGACTCTCGTCAAAGAGGATTTCGGTCGTCCTGACAGAGCCAATACAATGGTGAGAATCATTTGAGTGCTCTTTATTCTTTCCTTTCTTGAAAGTAGTGGAATGTAGTGGAATCTAACATAATCTTCATTGCATAGGGCATGAGGCATGGTTCCTATGACAAGTTGGACGATGATGGCCTTGCCCCTCCTGTGAGTACTCCAGATCCACTAGATAACCTCGTGGTTTAAAGATAGGTTTCACTTAATTCAGTTCTCTGTGATAGGGAACAAGGGTTTCGGGTGAAGATGTCATTATTGGAAAAACCACTCCAATCGCACAGGATGATGCTCAGGGACAAGCCTCCCGTTACTCAAGGCGTGATCACAGCATAAGTTTACGGCACAGTGAGACTGGGATAGTTGATCAGGTCAGGCCTGCATTGACTTCACTGATACAGGCTTAGTGTACTGTTTACCTGTGGTTGACTATATTAACATAAATTCTTGCAGTAATCAAACCTTCTGATTTGATTTCATCTCACCAGCGTACTTTTGGTGAATGCAGGTTCTGTTGACGACAAATGCTGATGGGTTGAGATTTGTCAAAGTAAGAGTGAGATCTGTTCGAATACCTCAAATTGGGGATAAATTTAGCAGTAGGCACGGGCAAAAAGGAACAGTAGGCATGACATACACACAAGAAGATATGCCTTGGACTGTGGAAGGCATTACGCCTGATATAATCGTGAACCCACATGCTATTCCCTCGCGCATGACAATCGGGCAGCTTATTGAGTGTATCATGGGCAAGGTTGCTGCTCACATGGGAAAGGAAGGAGATGCTACTCCTTTCACAGATGTGACTGTGAGTTCTAATGTCTCCTAATCTTTTTGTTTTGGCTTAGATTTGTTAAATGCTCATTAGAATCTCAGGAGTTACGTGATGCAGTTCAGATAGACTAAGTATGGAATGAGGAGGTGGAGGCATATCCATATATTTTCTATTTGGCAGAGATAGGGCTACTTCTCTCAAGCCACATTGACGAATGTGCTTTGCATAAGAACAGTTGGCTTCCCAACTCAATCTGAAGAGACATTTTTGTTAAATGCTGTGATTATGGGGATTAGCCTGTTGTTTATATGGGGTTGTCAGGTTGGAAGATAGACTCTAATATTGACCTTAGGCCTTCAATCTGCATTTTTTATGATGGAATTTGGTCATAATTGCATAGTTATGCATGCCTCTGTTTCTAGTAGCAACAGCAAGACTGGACACTCACTTCCTATAATCTGATATTTAGGTGGATAACATCAGCAAAGCTCTTCACAGATGTGGGTATCAGATGCGAGGATTTGAGACGATGTACAATGGTCACACTGGCCGGCGGCTCACTGCTATGATTTTCCTGGGTCCAACATATTATCAGAGACTCAAGCACATGGTGGATGATAAGATCCATTCTCGTGGTCGGGGTCCTGTGCAAATTCTTACAAGGCAGCCTGCTGAGGGACGGTCTCGAGATGGTGGTCTCCGATTCGGAGAGATGGAAAGAGATTGCATGATTGCTCATGGAGCTGCTCATTTTCTCAAAGAGAGGCTGTTCGACCAAAGCGATGCGTATAGGGTCCATGTGTGTGAACGCTGTGGATTAATTGCCATTGCAAACCTGAAGAAAAATTCTTTCGAGTGCAGAGGTTGCAAAAACAAAACCGACATTGTTCAGGTGTGGATTGCTTTCATCCAGTGCTCTCATTTGGTGCTTACTTCTTGTCTCTGATTAAGTTAGGGTAAAATCAAAAGTGTTTGTTACAGTTTCTCTGTGGACTCCAATGAAGGCTCCCGATGCTTCTTGAGTTGGATAGGCCGAAGCTATCTAACTTGTCCTAGGCTGTAATCTTACTTTGTTGTCATGAGAATGCGAATCATTTTCTCTCATGACCTTGTGCAGGTTCACATTCCTTACGCTTGTAAATTGCTCTTCCAAGAGCTTATGGCCATGGCCATAGCACCAAGAATGCTCACCAAGGAAGTCAAACCAGGAAAGGACCAGAAGAAAAAGGGTGCCTGAAATTGGGCAGTTGAGATTCCATCTGATTCATCGAGCGCTGCCGTTTTCTACAGCCTTGTACTTTATATACTTGTGTCAATCACCTAAAAATCTGTAATGAGGGACTCAGTTTTTCTCGGAAAAGGAGATGTACCTGTGACGTAGGGCATCAGTGTTCAGGTTGGAAATAAATTCTTGTTTGTTTTGCCCAAAAGACTAAAATTTTACATTTTACCTAGCAAAAGTAGTATGATTAGTTCAGTCAATCTGCCGAGTGAAGGCAAGATTCCCGTGACATTCGAGACTCCATAATTCTCAGCGCGAAGCTGATTATAATTCGAACGGCCGCTTGTACGTCGATTGTCTTCCGGCTTTCGCTTGGAGTATGCCGGTCGGATGTTCCTTAAGTTGATGGGTAGTCTAGTCCTTTGTACATGTACCTTCTCTTGCATTTTGACTCGATGCCGCGGTCTAATTGCATATCGAGGTCTGTTATCATCACTTACTTTAACATCGTTTGAGTCGTGTTGGTTCATTCATACTAGCCTCTACTAGGGACCTTCCCTGCGTGGCCGTGGCTATTGCTTTTAAGCCGTATGCTACAGCTACAAGATTGCATTTCTACACGACGCTGAGTTTGAAGCTAAGATTGAGCCGACCGATGCTACATTTCCAATATGGTTCGATGCTCGTAACGCCAGTTGTGGTTTTGGATGTTATGGAGCCGAGATTGCGTTAAAACAAGATATGAAACCCAAGTGGGGATTCCTATGTTGAGTATGAGACAACGATGAAATTAAAATGTTTTATAATACGAAGATACATGAGCTGACTCAATGAATAGTGCCCCGAAGTTTAGTATTTCTGGACATTTTGAGTCCCCTTTTCTATATGTGCTTTGCGTGATCCCTTAGTAAGGTGATGAATTCCGACATGGATGACACTGTCGGATAGATTGAAACTTAATTGACATTGAAGTTTGGACCGGAAAGACTGAATCCGGTTCACCTAAGTGAACCGGATTTAATAGAGATTGAGTTTGGGCCGGACCAGGCAACGGCCGAAATACCCACGAGCGAAACGGGTCGTCGGGTTCGGCCGGTGCCCGCTGAACCGTCGTCACCATGCAGGTATTTCAATTTCACCACTCTCGGAGAAAGAAAGAGAGAGAGAGAGCAAGGAAGCCCGAGAGCTCATGGAAGAAGGAAAGGCCAAAGACGAGGTGGAGGTGGTGGAAGAGGAAGAAGAAGGACCGCCTCCTGGATGGGAGTCCAGACTCTCTCTGCCATACCTGGGTATCGAGACCAGCGCAGCCATGGAAGTATTAGAAGAAGAACAGAAGGAGCGACCTAATGAAGCCGAACAGAGAGCACAAGAAGAAGCAGACGGTCCACCTCCTAGTTGGGAAGCCACTGCTTGTCCCTCGATCGAACCGCAAAGAGAGAGGATGGAAAGCGAACCAGTCACGTTTGTAGGAGAAGAGAGGGCGGTGGGAGAGAAAACGGAGGAGGGGGAAGAGGAAGAGGACGGTCCGCCTCCTGGTTGGGAAGCTAGTGCTTGTCCCTCGGTTGAACCGGGAAGCGAGGGGATCGAAAGCGAAGCTGTCGTTGAAGGAGGAGGAGGAGGGAGGGCGACGGAAGTGGAAGTTAAGGAGGAAGTGGACGGTCCGCCTCCTGGTTGGGAAGTCGATCCTCATCGTCCGTTCGAGCCGCCAAGTGTGAGAATGGTGAAGAGCGAGGATATCGAGGAAGTAGAGAAAGCGAAGGAAGCGGAGGAGGACGGTCCGCCTCCTGGTTGGGGAATCGGCCCTCATTGTTCGGTCGAGCCGCAAAGCGAGAGAATTGAGAGCGAAGAAGCCGCACCAGAAAATGCGATAGGAGAGAAAGCGAAGGTAGAAGAAGTGGAGGAGGACGGTCCGCCTCCTGGTTGGGGAATCGGCCCTCATTGTTCGGTCGAGCCGCAAAGCGAGAGAATTGAGAGCGAAGAAGCCGCACCAGAAAATGCGATAGGAGAGAAAGCGAAGGTAGAAGAAGTGGAGGAGGACGGTCCGCCTCCTGGTTGGGGAATCGACCCTCATTCTTCGATCCAGCCGCAAAGCGAGAGGATCGAGAGCGAAGCAGCCGCGGAAGAAAATGGGATAGGAGAGAAAGCGAAGGAAGAAGCAATGGAGGAGGACGGTCCGCCTCCTGGCTGGGGAAACGCTCCTCATCGGTCAATCGAACCTGGGAGCGAGGGAATTGACAGCGAACGAGTGGTGGAAGAAGAGAAACAGAAGGATGACGACGCACCTCCTGGCTGGGAACCAGTGCTACCACCGCCTGCGTCTAAGTCACCACCGTCGGCGCTGTCCACGTTAATGCCGCCAGCCCTGCGGCCCCGTCGACCTACCATAGGTCAGTGTGGTCGACCATATCTTAAAGTTCATTTTTTTATGCATGGTACTTACTTTGGTGCGTGCTCTGTAGCATTTGTCCTCTTTTGATTCTCCAAAGTTCGTCGCAAGAGCGTGATTTTCACCTCTTCATTGCTTGGACGGTTGACCTGATCTACTGGACAGTCCTTTCCTAAGTTTGAGTTAGCTATTCATGGAGAGGAATCAGGAGATCGATGATTAATTTTATTGTTATTGTCACTTCATGAGCTGCGATGCCTGTTTTCATTCTTATGAATAGATTTCTTGTGGAGATCATAGGCCTGGCCTTAGTGGGCTACTTGCAAGATGAACTTCTGATTGGTGGTTTTCGGGGGCATTCTTGTTTATTCACGCATTCAAGAGCTTAGAGTGGCTTCGGTGTCCGTTTCTTCTTTTAATATTTTGTGTATTTCTATTAATCTTTTGTATTATTTCGGCGCAATTGGTGGAGGTTGATTCCAGTTCTATTGACTAAAGACTTGTGTAATGATAGTTCCTCATGCTCTGAATGCTCATCTTTGTAATGGAAAATGAGGTAACTACCAGCTTATGGATAATTTTTTCACAAACTGCCAGCTTCGGTGTCAATCTTTGGTAAGAACTGGTTGTTTAAGCAAAGATAAAAGTGCATTTAATTGAATTTAACCATGGTTCATGAGGTGAAGCATGTGGATTATTGGCTTGTACTTATTTACCATACAGACATACTCTGCAATCAGGTCATTATCTGGTAGACTTTGGATTAGGCAAGTTAGACAATTACACTTCTTATGAAGCCCAGTTTTGGATGCCCATATCTGCTAGGTTTTCATGCAATCGCAACAATCTTGATGTCTTATTGAGACAATTATGCTGTAGAGTTGGCTCAAATGGTTTGTGGTTCCTGCCAAAGATTGCTTTCATATCAGCCAGGAGCCAAATATGTCAAATGCTTATGCTGCAAGACAACTAACTTTGTGTTGGAAGGTTTGTCTCTTAATCTTTACCGGTATAACTTTTATCGTCTTTTTTCCATTTTTCCTTTCAAGAACTATACAAATTAACAGGAATTTGAAGTCATGTGGTTTTTGTATTGATTGATAGATCAGCAAGTGCATTGATTGCTGCTGCACAACGGCAACTCTACTCTGCAATAGTAAAATGATAGATGTGTACCCACACCTATTTACTCCTTATACTTCTTCTTCACAGAATTAATGACAACTCTTTAGTATGTGACTATATTCTGAGCTAGAAGAACTCACAGAGCTAGAAGATTTGATGACTGGTTCAAGTTCGACTTTTTATTGCAATAAACATATGTTGTCAGACTGTGAGTGCTATATGTTTCATGACAGTGGAGTTTCTTCTTGGAAGATGCAAATGGCATGTTGGTTTATGCAGCATTGCTGTCTTACATATGGGGCATAGGTATTGGATATTAACCTTTTGCCTTTTCTTTTAGAAGGGGGGACAGAATTGGGGTATGGTAGGAAGAGGGAGTCAAAGATAGATATGCAACCTGGGAGATGTAGGTTGAGGAACAAGACTTTTATAGGAGTGAAATTTCTTTGACTTGCTTTATTTATCCATTATGTACTCGTTCTGGACATATCGTTACGATAACAATTGATGCAATTATTACTGTACTTCTTCCTTGATGCTTGGGTGGAATAGTTTTTAAAATAGGAAGCACTTTCTATGGCAACCATTAGAGAATTATTGTGGTCCCATCCATTTGTGAAAGAGAACAGAATAAGCTGTTCAAGAGGGACCTATTTCTGCCTGTAACATGTCCCATAGTCAAGAAATTTGTCAAATTCATGATAATTTCCAAATGGATGCTTTTTTGGTGCCTTACCATGTGCCTTGGTTTTCTTAAACTGGAAGAGTTCAATGTTAAGTAGTTTTTGGAGTCAAGTGACTTAACTCTAGTCTGCCGGAAAAGTAAATAGGTTGCCTGGGTGGTATACCATACTATAAGTTTTAAGAAGCTTGGTCCTTTGCATGTCTTGAGTTTACAGGATAGTTATCCCCCAATTTAGTACATATTGTGTTGTTGCAGATTTCAAATTCAAGCATGTCAGATCAAAGCTTGGAAATCTTTTTTGCATTAGTTGCAGTTGCTTCCAACTCTGCAGCTTTTGCCATAGTACTCTGAAATCTTATTGCATAATAATATGATGGAGGGATTCAATCGCAATTCCTCTTTCGTTTTGCATGTAGACTAAGTATGTGATATTTCGGTTGCAAGAAGAGCATAAATGAAGAAGAGAGAAAACAATTCATTTATTGAAGCTGATGTTGTTGTTAGTTTAAAATGAATTGTGGTTTTTCTACCACTGTATGGTTGAGTCTTGTCTGGCTGGAATCTTCTTTCTGTCATTCAGTGGTGTATGTCTTACTGAATAATGAATAATTTTATTTATTCTCTATTCTATCAGAGCATCAGGTTGGACAAGTCAAATGTGGTACTTGTGCGATGTTGCTTATGTACCCTTATGGAGCTCCAGCAGTCAAGTGTTCGGCCTGCCGTTCTGTGACAGAAATTGGGGTATGCAAACTGTTTGCTTGAGTAACTTTTGCGTGACCGTGCTTGGCAGATATATTTTTAACTTCCATCATCTGTGGAGTGGATTCCCATGGCAAACATTCCTAAGGGTCCCTTTAGGACATATTTAACCACTTTTGTGACTGGAAATATTTCATGTTGATGAATTTTTACTTTGGAATATACAAAACCAGATTACAATTGGATGTTTCCTTTCTTACTGTGGGCCTATGCTCGTTTGGCACCTGAAATCAATTATAACCTTGAATGAGTTGGCTGTAATTTGAAGATTTGTTGATTGACAGGGTGTTATTCCTGTTTCCTGTCCCTTTTGGCTAGCCTTAAATTGATTGCTAAGACTGTTCCTTCCTTAAGTTTCCTTTTGCTTGAAACTGTGTGGAATGATGACGCAATAACCTTACTTTCTTTCCATTAGCAAAGTCTCATCACTAACCTGAACTGGCACTTGGGCGAATGATTTGATATGTCTATTTGTTTGTTCTCAAGCATTAGTCCTTTTATGTAGGGCAAGGTTAACTTGATTTCCTAATGATAATGTGTTAATGATTTGATATAACCTGTATCACTAGGAGCACAACAAAAGGCCTCCGTGGTCGGTTCAACAGGGGAGACTTCCCCCTCCCAGTACAGTTCCTTGATGAGCTCATGCAGATCAACGCTTCAGCAGGTAGTTTAATATTCAGAACACTTTTTCCAGTGTAAGGGCATGTTTGTTATGTCATCCACATAATGGATATTGCCTGCTGGCTGTATTCGAGATTCGGAATTACACTTCCCCAGTTGGGATTTAGTTTTGCCTTATTATTAGGCACCACACCTTACCCTTGTAGGCTTCTTACTTGCTATAAAAATTTGTGTGCGCTTCTTGTGCAGACATTGGCGTCCACGGGGAAATGAAGGAAAACTCTTGCATCTGCACTAATTCTATCCATGTGTTTCCAACTCCATTCTTTGGACGTCTGCAATTTGCTCCCACAAATTATATGCAAATTCGTGAAATCAAAAGGTCCCTGCAGCCGGATTTGCAGTCTCAGAGGATTTCAGCAAGAGATAAGATAAGACCTAACACCTGTATCAAAATGATCCCAAAAAGATTTCACTAAAACTGCTGGCGTGGGAAATGTCTTTGCCTGCTTGGGTCTGTTCATAGAAGCCATTTAAGGATTGCTAATTAGAACACGATAAGTAGTGCTAGTCTCGTATGTACATGCCTATGTGTTCTCCTAGATGTCTCTTCATCTCTATTGCTTACTGGGGATTGTATTGACAATTCGTTTTATTTCAGTTCTCACATCGAAACAGGACTGCAAACGATGGCGGTACTTGTCTCTCAACCCAAGTATAATTATATAGTTGCTTTTTGAAAAATTTGCTCAGCCGAAGATCGTTTCCAGCTTGAGAAGGACGAAATTTAGGCCATCTGACGACCTACTAGCGACGAGGAAAGAGTAAATCTACATATGCATATAGAGCACTTTGATAAGATGAAGCTGAAGACTCATAAAGCAGAGCCAGAAACATGAGTCATATGGAGCTAGAAGAAATTGCCATCAGACTTAACGCTCTAAGAGATCATTTTTTCCAATGGTTAGCATCTGTAGGAGGCCAATTACAGACCCGAACACCACGTCGGGGAGCTTATGAGAAGGGGCATTAGGCGAAAATCGTGCAGAAGAAATCCATAGAAATAAAATAAGTGGGTACGGTTCTATCCAAATACTTCAAATCTTGAATTCATTTTAAGAGAAAAGTATTTGAAAAGTCATTAATTTATTGCATAAGTACATTAAAGCTTTTAATTTTGTTAATTCAATCTTGAAGTTTTTTTTTTATTTGTGCCAATTAATGCATCCGGTTAGTTTTGGTTGGAAATTACTGATATGAACGTCTGTCTCCAAATTCAAGGTAGGCGTCCGTGTATAAATGCATGATAGAGATGAAATTCAAGGTAGGCGTCCGTGTATAAATGCATGATAGAGATGAGGGAAAAAACTTGAATCTGAATTTATCAGAAGATCCATGCCTCCAGATCTGCGGAAGTTAGCTACATATCAAGGCTTTCTTCATGGTTCAAAACCCATCGAAGTTAGCTCATCAGCAAATGGTTTGCTTTTTAGATGTGTAATTAATTATTTTTACGAGGTGAAAAAGTCAAGTTGGTTGGATTTAGAACTGCAGCGCTCGGAGATGATTTAGTTGAAAAGCATGCTTATAGGAAAAGAAGAAGAAGAAGAAAAGAGTCCAAAACATCATCTTTTTTTTTTTTGTAACCGATGACTCCATCACAAGCTCCTCGTGTCCGGACTACACTGAAAAGCCAGACATCTATATCTCGGGAAAGATTAGCACAGGACTTCAACATCATGGTCTTCCACTTAAGACGTTAACAATTGCGAGTTTCAAACTCATAACTTCGGCAATAAATGATAAGCTTTTAATCAACATAGTTACTCACTGTTGGATATTTAAAACATCATCTTCATTCATAGGTAAAACCCATTTTCCTTGATTGCTTGAATATGGTAACGTGCAAAAATATTTTCCTATAGTTTTAAGACCGTCCTTCTTCTCGAACCAAACCATGTTAGTTTCCCTAAATGACTGCTCGGTGATAAAGGAGGTAGTTCCTTGATTTCTTGAACCTCATGTTCAATGCATCTTTTTCTTCTGGTAGTTAGGATGATCTTGCTTCCCGGATTGAACCGGATTTTCTCTTCAGCCACTAGTTTTGAATCCACAAATGTGATTTAATAATTTTTCGGTGGATTTAAAAATTAAGTTATTTGGATTTAGTAGTGTAGCTCTCTAGGATGCTTTCCATTAAAAAGCATGCTTATATAATAGTTCAACAACATGGTCTTCATTGATAGACATCCCCTTTGAATTCTTAAATCTCGCAATGTTCAATGAACTCTTTTCTTCTGGTTTAAAAAGTAGCTGGGCATGTACGTGAATCATAACTATGGGTTTTGATGCGCTTTATAGTGTCGACACACGAATTTTAGTCAACAAATCGAATACATGAAAAATCCATAAGAAGAGCTTGGTCCAATTAGTTTTCAGGCCGAGATATTTCGCGTGGCCCATGTCCAAATTCGTCTCTTCGATCCATGAAATGCAGAGAAAATGGTGAGTCCGCGGAGGAGGCGTGGTGAACTGAGACGAACATGAAGGATAGCCATGGTGAGTACTGGAGAAGCTAGAAAAACATAGCAAAATAGGAGGAGGATTATTTTCTTGAGGAGGTTTCTCCATCAATTCAATCTCATCGACGGTGATGTTGCCGAGATCAGAAGCGGATATGATCCAACGCCGCCGCCGGTAGAAGATTCCGGCTGGTGACTAGTGACAGTTCTTCCTCATCGGAAAGATGACTTAAGTAAATAGTTGTCGGGGTGATATACCATACTACTAAGTTTTAAGAAGCTGGTTCTGAGCATGTCTTGAGCTTCCAGAATGGTTTTTCGCCCCACCTTAGTACGCATTGAATGCTTTGTCGATTAAAGTTTTGCCCTCAAATCTGCTGCTTCTGCCACAGTAGCACGAAATCTTCTTGCATAATGATATGATGGAGGGATACAACCCATGAGCAGTTCCCTTTTGATTTTGCATTCAGACTAAATATGTCATATTTCCATTGCAAGAAGAGCATGATTGAATAAGAGACACAGCAATTAGGTGTTCCTACCACTGTACAGTTGAGTCTGGTCTGGCTGGAATCTTCTCTCTGTTATTCAGCGACGCATGGTTTTGTCCTGCTGAAAAATGAAATACTTTATTTATTCCCGTTTCTATCAGAACATCAGGTTGGGGTAGTACTCGTGCGAATGTTGCTTATGTACCTGTAAGGAGCTCCGGCCGTCGACTGTTCGGCCTTCTGTTCCGAGACAGAAATCGGGGTATGCAAACTGTCTGCTTGAATAACTCTTGCGTGGCCGTGCTTGGCTGAAATGTCTCTTGACTTCCGTCATCCACGGAGTGGATTATATGGCAAACATCAGTGCCGGTAGAAATCCTTTTTGGTCCCAAGTTCCTTAAGGGTCCCTTTGGGGACGACATTTATAACCACTTTCTCGACCGGAATCATTTCATGCTGATGAGTTTTCACTTTGTGAACATGAATAACCTAATCACAGTCGCATGTTTCCTTTCTAACCATGAGCCGACGCTCGTTTGACAGCCAAGTTCAAGTAGATACTTGTATGAATTAGCTGTAATTTTGAACGTCTGTTGAGTGGCAGGGTGTCGTTCCCGTTTCCGGTCCCTCTTGGCTAAGTCTCAAACTTGATCGCTAAGACGGTCTGTATTGTTTCCTGAACTTTTCTTTTCGCTCAAAAGAACTTCGTAGAACGATGAGGCGACAAAGTTACTTCCTCTCCATTGGCGCACGGTCTCATCATTGACAAGAACAGACACCTGGGCAAACGATTCGATATCTTCGGTGCTTGTTCTCAAGCATATATTAGTCCTTAATTTCCATGTGCGTCAGGGTTAACTTGCTTTGCTAATGCTAATGTCATATACTGTTTGTTAATCTCTATCGCTAGGAGCGCAACAGAAGTCCTCCACGGTCGGTTCATCAGGGGAGAATCCCCCCTGCCAGTACAGTTCCTTGATGAGCTCAAGCAAATCTCTACTTCAGCAGATAGTTTAATGTTCAGAATACTTTTCCCGGTCTAAAGGCATGTTTGTTCTGTGATCCATGTAATGGATATCGCTTGCTGGCTGTAATCCTTGATCCGGATTGACACTTCCCTCGATCGGAACTTAGGTCCGCGTTATCGTTATGCGCTGCACTGCACCCTAGTACGCAGGCTTCGTTCGGGAACTGCTGCAAAAATCCGCGTACGCTTCTTGTCTGGACCTTGACATAGACAGGGAAACAAAGGCAAACTCTTTGCACCGCGCTAACCTCGCGCAGGCGTTCTGGACTCCATCTCTTAGGACATCTGCATCTTGCTGCCTCGAATCATTTGCGTGCAATTAGGGAGCTCGAGAGGTCTGTGCAGCCGGATTTGCGGGTCTCAGATGATCTGTGCCGGAGACAAGTTCAAGTCCCGACTCCCGCATCTAAACAAATTCGAACATCTCACTGAACTCGCGGCTGCTGTTCCTAGGAGCCATACAAGGGTTGCTAGTAAGTATCAGTTCTTGAAGCCTGACCGATCGATGTATTCGTGCAATTTGATTCTCAAACTTCGCACCGTGAGAGCAACTTCCGCACCCGACCGATCGCTCGAAAGACTCACGTCCCTCGAGACTTACACGAACCAACGGTAGCGAACCGCGACACGGCCGTCGCGATCTCGAGTGTCACGTTCGCGTTAAGTACTCATCGAAGTCTGAACTGAATGAGGTGCGCCAAGCTCATAGCCAAACCGATCGAACAGCAGCGACCCCACAACATTGCCGATGAGGAAAAAGGATGTGTCGACAAGAGCTAAAAGAAGGATTATCACCTCGGAAGAAAAATTTGCGTGTGAGGACGAAACTGCGAGGAACGGACAAGAGAGGAGAGGAGAGGATGTCGAAACTTTAAGGAATCGGAACAACAAGATGACGGCAAGAAAGAGATTGTTCCGTGTGTGAAGGAGACGTGATAAGACAGGGCTGCGGGTTGGCGACACAAATGCCCCCCGTCGAGGACGGAAGAACAGAGAATTTAAAACCACCAACCGATTTCTTTTATTCGTTTGGCTTGGTAATTACATTATTAGTAAATATTTGATTTAATTTCTAAACTTTTAATTTCTAACAACTCATTAGTTTTAAGTTTAGTTCTAATCCCATTTTATTTTTTTCTTATTTCATAAAAAATTATGAACGGAATCTCATATTTATCTAATTAATCAGCTGTTTCAAAATCGGCGTTATTACGTCATTGCTCTAATTTTTCTCCCCCAAATTTCAAATTCAAGAAGACGGCATTTGGGTTGACATGGAAGCTTATCTCTAAAAGACTTATTGTTGGACCTGGATTTTCGGTATAAGCTAGAGCAGTCAGCGCTTTGCCTTCTTCAATTGCTCTAACTCTTAAGAAAATCTTCCTTTCAATTTATTTTAAGAACTTCAGTTTTGCACTTGGTCTTCCATCCTTCATATTCGGTATACTTGGCTTGGGACTCTTGAAAAGCTCGTGTTTGGGTGTTTTTCATCTCTCAGTTGTCGACAAGAGCTTTTGGTTGGATGGAGGATAATGATAAGTTTAAGAAATCAAGTAAGATTTGTTCGTTTTTCACAAGGTGAAAAGGAAAGTTAGGACAAAATCGAGATCGAATCTAAAGTTTGTGGATTTTTACGAGGCATACAAACCAAAAAGAAAAATCTAGGCGAGGACGGACAGCGAACCTGAAGTTGAGTGTTTTTGGTCTTTCGGGTGTTACGACACCATCAACTAAATATAAAACAGTAAAGCGGGTGTGCACGTGGGGGCCGCCTCAGGGAAGGGAAGAAGCTGACACTTTGCTTCAGAATATAATAAGATCGCCATGGCTCCCCTTTCTCTCTCGCGCGCTCTCTCTTGCCGTCGAAGCTCCAGTTGCTCGGTCAGGTTGAACGTGGTGGTGGTGCTGCCGTGTCTTTCTTTCTGGTGAGCGTCTCTCCTTGTCTTGTTTTCCCATGTGCGGAGGCTAGCGTACTCTGACTGGGGAAAGTGAGAGAAAGCGCCTCCACTTGTAGTCGCCCCTCGAGAATTCTGGAGGGGGCACGGATCCTCTGATGGGTTCGGATGGATTTGAGTGCTTTTCCTCGCTTCCGTCGCGCATTTGATATCGGAGAGTTTCGAGGTTGTTTCGTAGGGTGGCGAGGTCGGGAATCTTGTGTTGGGGTTCGAAATGATTGCTGTTTTAGAATTTCTCCTGCGGGACGCTGACGTTTTGGATAAAATGGTTTCCTAGAGTTCGGGTCGATAGTGATTTCTCTTGCTTCCGCTCCTTGTGACTGGATGTTTCCAGCTTTGTCTCATCATAGTGTTCTATGTATCTGCGGGCGGGGTTGGTCTTTCCTAGTCGCTAGTGGGTGGTCGGATGGCCTAAACTTTTCTCTTTTGGACCGGAAAAGATCTTCCGCCGAGCAGTTTTCGAGACAGTGATTACACGGGGAAGAGTCCTCAAATGTCGGTTGAAAGTTTTCTTTAGTATTCCCGCCGAGGCGTATGCCCGTGTGTCTCTAATTCTCTTGGCGGATTACGCTTTGTACTTGGGTTCTTATCTTGCCGTTTCATATTTATGATACGGAGAGAGACCTAAGTCCTGCCAATGTTTGCAGTTCTGTTCTGATTTGGGGATTGAAATGAAACGAGCTGCATGATAGATGCAGAGACGTCATATCAGAAGTGTGGCAACAAATTTTGAACGTGTGGGTCGGATCTCGTGTGGTTGGTCTTTGCTTGCTCAAGTATTTTCAAATGCATGGAGCTTTCACATCGCATTTATTTGCTTATGGGATTTGTGCTTCTTGGCTACACCCGGAGAGGTCTAATCCTAGGCACAATAATTGGTTCCTTCTAAGTTTTATCTAGAAACAAAATGTTCCATCCTGATGAAGACGGTGCAGAGTCCAGCTACATATTCTTAACCATATTTTGAAATCTGAAACAGGAAGCCGATTGTGATCAACTTTCGTTCTGGTTGGGAGTTCAACATGTAAATGACGGGTAGCTTCTTGTTCACCTTCTCTCTGATTATAGCTACAAGATGAGATCCGGAAAGACCTCGCGAAACCATTTTTTTTTCAAGCCCACATCTTGCCTGGGAAATTGTATGTTTCTGAACATGTGGTTTATTAATGTGGACGGGCCACAGTTGAATGTTTAGTTTTAGTGCTTAGCTGATTCCAAGTAAGTTCCTTTGAGGTTTAGTTTCTTGGTCTTCTGTCTGTCACCATCGCTGTGATTTCGTGGAAGAAGAGAAATCTGGAGTTGGATTATGGGAGTACAAGTCGTGAACAGCATATTAGTCTTCTTGAGGCAAGAGCCTGCGACTATGTAAATTTGACTTTTTCCTCCTTTTCTTTGATAATTTTTTAGTAGAATATCAAACGGATGTTTATCTAGTCGGACTCTTCGTTTTATTTGCATATGATCTTATCTTCTAGGTGACGTATTCAGAGAAGGGTTCTAGTGTGATGCACATTTGATGAAATTTGACTTGCAGAATTCGTGAGCTTAAACGTACTTACTATCCGGTCAAAAGCATATTTCATGGTATAAGAGCACCACAGTAAATCTCTATAAGTATGTCTTTGGGGAGAAGTGAAAGTCTGAAAATTCTTAAGACGAAAGAGCATTCTGAAAATGATCTGCCAACATATGAAAATGTTATTGCATAGGGGGCTACAGGTCCAGTTGCTGCAATTACAGTAACTATATTCTAAACAGCCTATCTTGAGCATCTTTATTCGCAGTTTGAACTTAAAGCAATGTTGTGGGCTCATCATTTCGCTTTTTTTTTTTTTTTTTTGAGGTGAATCCTCCTTTTGGCCCTTTTTCATGTCTCCTAATCAATTTGTGGGGTCTTCTTGTTTGCTTTCTTGGCATAGTTTTAGATAAATCCAATAAATCTTGAAAAGCGTTGGGGTATTTTATGCGTTTTGAGGGTGGATCATTTGCTTAATTCCTTGCAACATTGAACTTCTCTCTTGCCTTCTCTTTCTTCCTTGTCAATCCCAGACTCCTTTGTCCCTAAACGAGTTATGTTCGAAAAGATCCATGGTCTTGGAGCAGAGTTTTGCTAAGGAATGGAGTTCCACCTCAGGCAACAGTGACACCATGGATCCTGGAAATAGCGGCGGCTGCTTCGACTGCAATATCTGCTTGGAATATGCCCGCGAACCCGTGGTCACCCTCTGTGGTCACCTGTACTGCTGGTCCTGCATCTACAAATGGCTCCATGTACAAAGTGCATCTCTTGCTTCAGATGAGCACCCACAATGCCCAGTCTGCAAGTCTGAGATTTCACATACAGCCATGGTCCCCCTCTATGGCCGGGGCCAATGCTCCAGTCAACTCGAGCTCGAAGGGAAATCTTCAAATGGTGCTGTGGTCATACCCCCAAGACCAGCAGCCTGTGGAACTCGAGCTCTGCCATCCACGGCGGCTCCGACCACTCAGCAGCTTCCATATCGAAACTATTATCAAAACCAACATTTCTCCAACGGTCCTGTAAGCGGTTATCAGGATGAAGCTTCATCATCGTTGCTCAACTTTAGAAGCAGGAGCTTTCCGAATATGACAGTAGGTATGTTTGGCGAGATGGTTTACGCAAGGATCTTCGGGAACTCGTTGAGTTTGCATGGCTACCGTCACTCTTATTATCCCCTTGTTGCAGGGAATAGCCCCAGGTTGAGAAGGCGGGAGATGCAAGCAGATAAATCGCTGAACAGAGTTTCAGTTTTTCTTTTCTGCTGCTTCCTACTCTGCCTTATCGTCTTCTGAGTAAGCTATGCAAATTTGGCCGGGCTATGTGTAACGAGTGTTGTACCTTCGAACCGCCATTAATATGTGAAACAACCTGATGCAGCGTCCTGAAACTTACATTGTCTAGTACAAATTAGTTGGTTATTGATTGTTTGAGAGGACCACATGCCCCAGCATGTAAAACAGTTCGTAACAGTTGTGAGAAATCATATTGGTCTTTCTTATTAGTTTGCTTCACGCTGTTTCAGATCATGTAAGACAAATGTATCCTTGCTTTATCAACTAAAGTTTGAACTATCGTCGGGATGCAGATTGATTCTTCCTAGAAATCACAAGTTCTAGTTTCATCCATCAAGTTATAGAGAAGGAAATACTGAAGAGCGCCTCCGGCGGCAGTAGTTTTGGGTCATCCATTGAGCTTTGGAAACATACACGTTTCTATTTTAAGTAACTCACTCCTTTGAAAAGGGTTTAGTGCTCTCAACTGATGCTCTGGCAGTACATGTTTAACGAAACTCTCACTTAAATTATAACGGGCACGCGTGAAATTTGCCGACACAATGAATTTGCATCATATTTCTAGTCAAATTCTAATTTTGTCCTCTCCTAGGTGGACATCATAGGAGAAGGAAGAATGAGTATATACATCAAATCAATCGACCTCTGCTGAGCTATAGAGATATAATAAAACTGAGCCGTAGCGGACCCACCATTTTCTCTGCATTCTGCACTGAAAATTTGAGCTTTGCCCCTTTATGAGCAGCCAGAAAACAAAATACTACGTAATAGTCCCAGGAAACAGTTGCCCTGGCTCTCCTCCGTGTAAAGTTGGATTGGCTACAATTGGTCCAACAAGCATGAAAATGGGTGATAACTGGTGCTGCAGGTGGTCCAATAGGAACTGCAGATCTCTCGTCATGGAAAAGAACTTCCGTTAAAGTTAGATGCCGAGTCCCAATCATCTCTCTCTCTCTGTTCTCTCTCTTTTCTCTCTCCCTCTTCGAGCCAATCGATGGATGACAAATATTAGTCCAGTAATGGCGAGAATAGGAAGAATTATTAAGTCGGGTTTAAAATTTTGGGTGCTTAGTTAAATGACAGATACTATAGGATAATTGAACATGATATTTGAACAAGATATGATCAAGATCTTATCAGTTCCATGCAGTGGACGAAACAGACGACCGCCATAAAATATTCTATCCATGGTGTCATCTAGTACACTCGCTCAGAAGAAAAGAATTTTTTTTTTTTTTGTAAACAGAACATTGCGTTTCAATCTAGAAGAGATTGGCTTGAGGGCTGACGGCATTGACTGATCACCCCACGATCTTGACATCTTAGCACGACGAGGTTTTTATGGTCTTTCACTGACAGTGGAGCACGGTGAGTTGGAAACGAGGTTCTCTCAGTCTGGGAGTGTTCTTGCTTGGGTTTGGCAAACTCAACTCGAACGAGCGTTTCGGTCCAAGTTTGTCCTTGTCCGCATCAACTTTTTCCACGAAGAATCGACCCTGAAATGCTTGCCTTTTGATCATTCCTACTCGCCTCCAATACTATGAGATCGATGAGTGATGCACCAGCGACGGACGTGCTTCATTCAGCATCTCACTTTTGACATCCTTTGGCCCTTTTGTCTGCGTCAAGGTGTCAATTGCATGTCATGTCTCTATATGCTTTTTTGATTGTTGGAGCCAGCTCGTCTTGAGATCGGACTGCGTCACTGCACTAGAGTGCTTTAGTTGCTTTCTTCCGATGGTCTTCATTGATGCACGGTCTGGTTGTTCGTTGCTTTTCTAATGCAAATCTTCTCTTTAATGATGTGGGGGCGCCAAGAGTTCCATTGCTCGGGGACAAATGGTGTGATCAAGTGTTGGCCACAAGCCCAAATAGTGTTTTAACATGCTTGCTCCACTGACGTGTAGTAGCACGCCGGCGAGGTTCGGCTTTCTGATCTCGGAAGATGTGTCGACATTGGCCGACTTGCCCGCGCCTAAAGAATCTTATCGACATGTAGACTACGCGGGTGTGGATTTCTGCCAAATTAGCGAGGAAAATGACATGTTCGATTAGGAAGCCAGATGCATCTAGCCGGACAAGAAGCTCAAGAAATCAATACAGACCGTTCCTTGCAGAGTGCCGATTTAATTGGAAAAGGGTCTAGACCTTATCGCAAAACCTACTTCGAGATATCATGGTTGGCCAACATGAGTACGAGATTTCTTGAATCATGTCTTTGATAAGGATGTCCACATGTTGCTTTTGTTGACTTTTCTTAGGGCTCAGCTAATCTTGGAATATCCATCCGAAATGAGCAATCTATGGAGCAGTGCCTACAGATCTAATGATGCTGGCTATGATATGATTAATCTCTAGAATATATATCCGGTGACAAGTATGGCCGATTTATTCGAATATCCACTTATGGTCAATCGCATTTCCATTTGCGAAGTAATTAGGTGAATCCGCATTTTCGGACGGCTCCTACCAATTCAGAATCAAAGATGGAAGAGAAAGCGACGCAACCAAAGGTTATTCGAGATTGAAGAGAGCACGGAACAACAAAGGAAAAGACAAAGTAAGTCGTCAAAGAGAAGGCCTTAGCCAAGCCTCTGAGGTGAGTCTTAAGAGCACAAGAAAAGAACGTATCGCCTGAAAGAAGTCATGTTCGTTTCCCCTACTCGTTTCAGCCGGAATAGAAGTGTAAAACCTACAAGAAGCAATATATTAATAGATGAAGCAACAATCTCCATAAATATAGGGGCTGCTCTGAAGATGTAACAAGAATGGAGATACCCAATTAATGGGACAATTGTCAAATAAGTCCTAAACCTTTTACTATATTACCGATTCAGTCTTAAACATTTTTTATGCCAAATGAGTCCTAAATCTTTTGCAACTTTACCAATTAAGTCCTTCCGGCGGATTTTAGCCGGAAAATACTTATGTGGCGCGACCGGACCTCGCCGGCAACAACGTGGCACAAAAAAAAAATCAAAAGAATTAAAAATTCAAAAAAAGGGGGAGGGCTCCAGCCCTCCACCTATGGCCACCGCCCCGCCGGTGTCCAAATCTGGACGCCGGCGGGGCTGGGCGAGGGTCGCCAGCCTTGCTTGAGGGCCGGCGATCCCTTGGCAAGGCTTGTTGCAGATCTGCAGCTGGGATTGCCGGCGGGGTTAGGGGCATGGTTGTTGCCCAACCGGCGATGGGGCGGCAGCCACAAGTGGAGGGCTCCAGCCCTCCCCTTTTTTAAAATTTTTTTAATTTTTGAATTTTTTTTGTGCCACGTCGCCGCCACGTCACGTCGGCGAGGTCTGGTCAAGCCACATCGTCGTCACGTAAACATTTTCTAACCAAAATCCGTCGGAAGGACCTAATTGGCAAAGTTGCAAAAGATTTAGAGCTTATTTGACATAAAATAAATGTTTATGGCTGCATTGGCAAAGTAATGAAATGTTTAAAACTTATTTGGCAATTGTTCTCCCAATTAATCTCTCAAGATCTCGATCTTGATTTGAGGTTCAACCTTTGAACGTGTAGAATTGGGAGCCCAACCTGTATCTCTTTTGCATTGAAGATGCAGAGGAATCAGGCCAACCTGGGTCCAGCATTGAAGACGCACAGTCGCAGCTAAACAGTGGACTCTTTCAAACATCCCAGTACATATCTGGGACTCAAATTATGATGAAATGCAGATTTACTAGCAACAGATAACAGCGTTTTGAATTTGCTATTAGCTCCTAAGCCCATGTATTTATGTTTTCCATTCCTTAACAATTTCATGAGCACGTGGTAACTCACTGCACTCCATGTAGCTCTGGTTCTGCCTGGTTCCATCGTGTTAGTTCACTACACTCCTTATTGTTCAACTCATTTCTCATGCACAATGCACTGGAAATAAAAAAATCTGAAATTTCTCATTTAACGGACGGCAAAAACTGAAAAAGAACAACACCCTCACTTGGGTGACACAACATATTTCCGACAACCAATTCTCTCAAAGAATTGCGAGGTTTGGTCTAGGAGCATTGTGTCATATCATCTAGAAGTCTAGGAATAATATCTTATTTAGGAATCGTGATAGATTCCTCCCTACCATGAAGATTCGGCTCGTAAAGCTTGTTAGGGATTTTGCCAGGATGCAGAAGAATGTCATAGACACATCAAGGAACCGAAGAATTCAACACAATTGGGGATTATACCACTATATTCTTATAAATGTGTTGTACTCTCTTTTTGCTTGGAGATTCGGCTTGTAAAGCTTGTCAGGGATTTTGCTTGATGTATTTGCTTGGTTTGCTTATAAATCCTTTTGTTTATAAGTGTTAGCAACTGAAATCCATGGTACTCCTCCACTTAACTCATCATGGGTGCAAGTGTAGGTTGTGGTACCAGGTATCTCCATCTTTTGTAAATTTGGCAATTAAGATCAATATACTCTTTACTTTACAAAAAAAAAAAAACTGAAAACTCCATATAGAGCATGAAACGAGTCATCTACACAAAATATTTTTCGCCTGAAAATAAAAGATTATCCTCATAGGTTTCCACAATAGCCGAAGAACATCTACATAATAGATAGCCAATGAAGAATGCCTTTCTTTTTACTCAACCGAACTGTTTGACATGAATAAACTGCAACACCATCCTCGATATCTTCATTTTGAACTCTAATTCCCTCAGCTTAGAGAAAAAGAAAAACAAAAGCGAGCGGCAGACCTCTTAACTCAGTTTCTGGCCACAAATACAAACAGCAAATCAGCATCCTACAAAACAAGACCAAAAATTAAGCACCAGCAGCCAATGATGCTTAACGGTCTCAACTTGAATCCCTCTTAACGAAGTGCCTTGGTAATAGAGATACTCCAATCCTCTTTCACTTAAATAATTTTCTTCCTCGTTTACCATCATCGGGTGTTTTTTTTTTTTTTTTGCAACCAATTGAAGTCCAAGAAAAAATCTAATTTTTGGCAAAACTCAAAAGTTTTGGATTTATATTAGTTAGAGGAATAAGTATTGTTCCGGCATTTCCTTCTTCGGTCCATTGAATCGATTCCTTCTCTAATAATTTCATAACCTGTAAACACAAAGAAAATCGTCGGGCTAAGTAAGATTAAATCTGTCTCACATCTTAAAAAGCTGGGGTACAAGATGGAAAATGTGGCAAGAAAGCAAAATTTTCATCTTACCACGTTGATAGAGGGAGTTTTAAAATTATAGTTCCACTTGGATTTTTAATATTTACCAAGTAGATAGAGGGAGTTTGTAGCTATTGAAAAGAATAGCCTTGTAGAATTTTCATTCTCTCTAAAATTAGAGTCAAACAAGCAGAGCAGCATATCTTACCAGCCGCTTACGAGCCCCTTTTGAGACATCTTCCTCATTTGTTTCGATAATTACTTTCAGATAGTTGAATGCTGATTTCAGAACACCAAAGATCATTTACTATGTAAAAAATCGAAAGCAAGGTTTAACTTGCAAAACAAATACATACTTGGGATGCCAGCCAGTGATAAAAGGTGGCGCCTAAGAAGACGTATTGCCTCTTTAGCACCATGGTCATGCAAGTCAAGCAACATAAAGTCTGCTGTATCCTTGTTTCTGCACATCATTGTAAAAAGCAATACAAGGGGTTACACATACTGGACGTAGGGGAGGGAGGAAACCAACTCCCCCTCTCACATAAAAAGAAAACCACTGAATATCAAAAAAGATACCAACACCGCCTCTTAAATATAGACACTCATTATGTCTGATTGGGTATTAACCTTGTCTCAAATATCTTCTGGTAGGACTCTTCATCAGCTTCACGAGCCTTTTTGCAGAAGAAGCGTCCCTATCATTACAGAAATCCATTTTAGTAGCTGAATATCCCACATGGCACTTTCTATCAGAGATACATCTTTCTAGCTAAAAGGGATAGTTATAAACATTCTTAATTCAGAAAAATTAGGGAAAACACTTCTTTCTCTTGCTCATAGGAACAATTAATATAGGACCTTACCAAAGAAATTGCTGAAAATGGCTAGAGACATTAGAAGATATTATGGGCTTCGCTCATATACTAATAATGCCATCCATTTCTACTGCCTTAAAAAATGGATATTGATTCAAAATTTACAAGTTGCAAGCACGCAACTTCACTGAACTCGTGAAAGCATCACATCTAAATTACTTTGAGAAAAGGAAAAGTCTCAGCTGCGAATTTCTACTTTGTTTACCTGTTCTAAAAGTTTGCCTTCCCGAGCATGATCACCCTTAGCAAATGCTTCAACGGCCTAACAAAAGGAGGTACCAGTCTTTAAGCTGACAAGCATGACCATATTGGGATGTACAACTATCAAATTTGAAGGTATCAGAAATAAAGAACTCACAGCCTTATAATACTCCCTCATTGTAGCCCTATTCTCCTCCACAGCTCTACGAAGAACCTCGTAGCTATCTTCTTCATCTAGATCTTCCACTGGAGAAAAAAGTAAACATAAATCAAAAGATGAGAAAATGAAGATTAAATATATTAGACAAATATTTCCCTATCAATATTTTGAGTAAACAATCAAGAACACAATGACATTATGACATCTTTGTACCTCAGTACAAAAATTCCAGTGGCAAGCCCATCACAAGACGGCAGGGTGCGAGAGCAAAAGGAAATTTAACATGTAAAAAAGAATCTTAGAGTCTGTCCATATTCGCTTTAAAGTTTCAACAAATAGGCAGACTCTGGAATTTATATACTAATGATAGCATCAGGAACTTTTCCAGCTAGATGGAGATAAGGGGATACCATCCTCTATATTATCTTGTTGAATATCTACTGTATCCTCCTTGTCAAGTAGAAAAGAATCTGTATAAGGTGCAGCCACCACTTCACCATATGCTTTAGACCTCCTGACAGCTTTTACAGGGCTGGATGATTCCGTTTGTCTACTGGAATTATAGAACAATGCAGCCAAAACTTCTTCTTCGAGATTGTTTCTCTGTCTCTGCTCTCCATGCAGTTTACCTCCATATCTACCTGGAACACTGTAGAAAAAAGTTTTATGATATGCATTGATTTTTTCCCATTTTCAGCCATACTGTTCTATTTATTGAATTAAACAAGAGGGGTGGAGGAGAACAGAAAATAAGCATACACTTCTGAATTATCTGCACCTCGCATCTCTTTCTGACTTTGAAATACCTCCTGCAAAATTAAGCCAGAGGATACGAAGGATTATATGCAAGCCAACCAATTAGGAATGTACGCTTGACAAAAAATTATAGAACCTAACAGTCGCATATCATCTAGCTACCAAGAAGACTTGGGAACTATATCCATTATCATCCCAAGTGAGCTGCATTCCCAAAAGGCAATGCAGACAATCCCAATTTATGGCTCAACTGGAAAAGAAAATGAGCAAATTCCACAAAGCCAATAACCAAGAGTTTGGTCCTGCTATTGATGTTCTAAATGAGCTTGCAGAAAAATGCAGTCCCTGAATACCTTGTCTACTTCGCTGGAAGGGCAGGGAAAAATGACTATGCCAGACATGGTTTCGTATAGCGTCATCAATTCTAAGCTTTTGCCAGATGAAGGCATAAAAGCATTTCAAATTCAAATGTGGCAAAGCATCATGATAAATATGGCCAGTTGCTAATATTTCTAATTACTTTAATATGGATGTGGCAACGATTCTTCTCACAACTTGTATCAGCTGCTGCCAAGAGTTAGAGAATTTGAGGCTCATGGTTATCATCAAGCAAAAAGGAAAGGGCCCCAGCTGAATATGCATCCCATAGAGAATAATATGCGTTAGGCACATTTTTATATCAAGTCATTTATGAGATAGGGAAAATTCAACCTAGTGTACAGTAAAATCCAACTAAAGTCCCCTTATCCACATCAAGTTGCTAGAATGTTATGGCAATTTAAGCACTACTCAAAGTGTGATTAGAGAACTCATACTTAGTGAAATTCATTAAAACAAGGCAAGTACCTAAATAATCAACATGGAATCACATTGAATTCTATTGACATAATATATTATAAATTCACCAAGTGTGAGAAGCATTATTATTAGCCAAACTATCAGACCAACCTTCTTAGACTTGTGGAGAAAGTTGTTTCCTCTTTTTGGAACTGCAGCTGACAAATCAAATAGCTTGTCCATGCTCTAAATAATCCAAAAAGAAGTAGAAGGAATCAATCTCCTATACTCCTCCACAAAAATAAATATTACAGGGACAGAGGACTTTTTTTGAAAAAGTCAGTATTCATACTATTTTAGAAGTAGAATAAAATCACGCATACCTTTTCCATATTATAGCCACATTTACCTGCATCCAGGGCAAGGTTGTCAGTGCACAACCTATGAACCCGTCAAGGCAAACTCACAATTAAACTAAGTCACCATAAACAAAAATATCTAAAAAGAGAAGTGTCTCTCTCTTCCTTTGTAAACTAAAACTTTCTTGCTCAAGCTAATAATTATTCAAAGTTCGCACAACTGGGAGCTTAATTAAGGAAAAAAAAGAGCCAGAATGTAGTTGGCTGATGCTACTATTGGTGAAGCATAATTCCATTTTGAATTTCTAAGGCAAAAATTGAACTATATTCCTCACACATCTCTATTTGCTAATTCATTGGAAATCTTCAGACAGTCAAGAAACTAAGCTGCAGCTGCATCACGTCGCCTAGTTACAGAGGTTTTGCTCCAGTAAAAGTCACGCGAGCGCTTCTTCCAATAGACCACTGAAACCTCAAGCTGGAGTTTATTCGAAGACAATAGCAGCACAAGTGTAAACTTACTAAGCTCTCCAGTTGACACCTAATCAAATAAACCTGCGTGTTTGTTTCTTATATCTCTTCCTATATTCCTCAACTCAAACAAGTTACACATGAGCTATTAGATATATTAAGAAAAGGAACGACATTTTTTTTAAAGTTTTAAGACAACTGAATACACTTGTATGGCGTTACCCAAGATCATGCTTACCAAGAACTTCTCGAATGACATCCCTATCAAGCTGAAAGCCATCTCCTAGCATTTTGAACAGAAAATCTTCCATGTCCTGGTGCATTTCATCATCCTTAGAAGCATCCAATTTGGAATCTTTTCCTGAAAGCTCACATGCTGGCAACACCTTGGAGTCCAGTTTCAAAGGTTTTGCTTCCATACAAGATCCATTTGCCAAGGATGTTGACCTGACATAATCTTTACCAATAACACTTGAAATGGTACCAACAGAAATAGGACGCGACTTTTGTTTTGAAGATCTGGGATTTCCATCAGCCTGAATCAGCTTCTCAGAAAAGTTACCACAGGAAAGTTCTTCAGGTAATTCACTTTTTGCGACAGACTGAGTATTATTGGTGGTAGATGTAGAGGAGCTTCCCTTCAGGTCACTCAACATATAACCTGCGTCATCTGCATTCCTGCCCGCCTTGCAGTAGGCAGAAGCAATCTCTTCCAAAGAAAAGACAGAACCAAATGCATCAAGTAGAACCTTCAATCCTTTAAGGTCATCATCACTTTTCTGTACCAGTAAACCAGATGAATCCATCCTGAATATACTAAGAAGACACAATAGTCATTTTCAAGTCAATAAAGCATACAATTAAGACAAGGAGAAAAGGGGAAATAAAGCATATGTTAACAGTAGCTGTTCCTATGAAAAGATAAATAAAAACATTTCCAACATTTATGAACTCGCCAAAATTTTCTTCCCCGTGCTTTACCCACCCTTCCCAGCCTGCCAATGGTTTTTAAGCCAGAGCAATGATGGACCACTCAAGTGAACTTAGGAATGGAGGAGAAATCTACACAAACGGCAACCCATCAAACCTCTCCATGTGGGGTGGGGCTGCCATACCAATTACAGAGTTCGGGTAGGGAGAGGAATCAGCTTGTTGTCTATCGTCAGCCATAAAAAGGCTGACAATAAATGCCATGTTGTGTGTCACTGCAATATGAGTGTCCCTTATTAATAATCATTACTCCTGAGCTCTCTTCATTGCATGCTACATTTTGAGGATGCTCCTTAAGCTAACTTAAAAAGGGTACTCATAAAATCATATTAACATGTCAATCTCTACTGTATCAGAATTTCTGTTAGAATTAAGAGTTTTCAAAGCAATATTGCCAATATTTGTTACATTTAAGAGCTTCTAAAGCAACATTGCCAATTCAAATACAGTGGACATACCTGTAAGCTGCTACACATGAGAAAGCTCAAATGCGTAGTTCCTCCCTCCCATCCATCAAATGTGTTTCCGCGAACCCAGTTTCATCTGTGTGTCCATCTTTTATTGCTAGTTTTCCGTTTAATGTTTTAATTCATGATTATAACTATGTGGAAATGTGAGATTTGCATTTCCAAGAACAAAACTGCGGTCTAAGACACTGGGAATGTCACCTGTTCTTTCCTTTTACATTCTCTATCCAATACAACCAGGTCAGATGGGGAAATGGCAGTATGGTTCAAATTTTTCCTGTACAAGATTAATGATCTCAGCAGGAAACCTTACACCTCATTGCAGTCAAACAGTTGGCTTGAATGGCCCAATAAGAACTTCAAAACATTGATCTTACTCTCACATCCTAAATGACACATTATCTAAATCGCCATCCAGCAACTTTACAATACATCTGAATTCCCCTTCACCTCGACATTTATCATAAATTTTCCTTTGGCACTTCTCTAACATAACCAAGACAGTTCCCACTGAGTACTGAGGAGGAAGTAAGTGAGAATCCACGACATGAAGCAAAATTTTAGTGCCATACTCGAAGAGCACTTTAATAACCATAACTAAATAGCAGGGAAAGAATCTTGGCCTTTTTTTTCTCTTAAATATCTTTCGTAGCCAGAAAGCATCATCCAACTACGCCATACCTTGCATGGGACAGATAAATGCAGATCTATCCTGAAGGTCTAGAAATTTTGCCATTGTCCAATAAATGCGGTGCTTAACTTGAAAGGCTTAAGACATGAAGTGCAGACACACCCATTCGTTGTCCAATCAAAATTCTGGCTGTCAGAGTGTTTTATGCAAACAGACTACTTAATACTTCTCCAGCAAGAGAACACCACCAAAACTGCACTAACTGAATCAAGCAAAGTCAAATCACACCTCGTAAAAAATTGTTTGCCCTGCGTGACAAGTAGGATTATTCTGGCAAAAGAAGCCTTGACACCAAAGAAAAGTACCAGTCCAGAATAACAAGAAGGAAATAATTCTAACAGTTACTAGCATTTTCTTATTCTGCAACCAGCAATGACAAAGGACACCTGACAACCAAGTAATTTTCATTGGGAAAAAACATGCTGCAAGCCCAACATTTTAAAGATACAAGAGAGGAGCCGAACCAACTGTCCGCAAAGCACATCCCCACAACAATGTGGCAAAAAGGCAAGACATTTAGAAGCATCAACGGACGATCACGCCACGCAGAATGCAACAAAGCTGCCGGACAGCAGAAACTCCGTCCAATCGAGCAGTAAACATCATGAAACGGAGAGAACACAACCCAAGCACACCCAGCAAAAACTGCGAAATCTCGCGGCATCGCACGGATTCAATCGATACCAGCTGACTACGATACGACCACAGAGCAATCCACGCAGAGAGAGGGAAAGAGAGGAAGAGAGAAGAGAAGAGGACCTGGAGGCTCGAACTGGTTGGGAGTCGAGGCGCCGGCCGGCGGCTGCTCGGCTCAAAGTGATTCTTGCGTTGCGCTCTCTACCTCGTGACGGACGAGGGAGGAGGCAATGGTGACGAGGAGGAAGATGAAGAAGAAGAAGAAGAAGAAGCAGCGATCACCAATCGTGATTCACGCTAGAGAGGGAGAGAGAGGAACTAACTGAGGAGAGAGAGGGAGAGGCTTTGTGCGCGCTCGCATATGCCGGTTTTTAGCCATTTTTATTCTTCCTCGCTATATCTTCTCTTGCAAGCTTTACCTTTCTTTGAAATTCTTCTTTCACCAAAATTATATGTATATATAATTATATATATTTGATTTTGAGAAATTTTTTCATGAAAAAAATTTATTAACAAAAACAGCAAGCGGAAAATATTTCAATTATCAGAAAAAAAATACAGATAATTTAATATCACTGATAATATCGATATTTTACGTTAACTAATCATTGTAATGAATGGCCAGGGTCGAGACTTGCTCTCTAGTGATTTTAGGGCCCCTACTCACAGGTTTATGTCCTCCCCTCAATAGCTCCTCGGCCTCGAGAAGTTCTAGTCCCTCTACAGCTTGAATTTTGGCCGTGTCGTGGTATAAGACAAGTCGAACTCTATTCCCACCATCACCATGATATGGCAATAACGAGAGACTCATTCGGAATGAGCGTTAATTGTGGTTCAAATTGAGCATTACGTTATGAGTGCAAACCCTAAGGAGATGCCTAGATGAAATCGCCAATGCCGACCACCCCTTCCCACCTTATTGGTTATATTTCAATCATATTGGATCATTTATTTAACAATGTAACAAATTGACATTTTCAATATTTTGTATGATTCTTTGTTGAACTAGTTAGTTTAATGATTCAATCACACATCCAAGGCCTCTATCCAAGGACAAGGATCGTGCCGAGTCAAGTCTATACGATTCAATCATACATCCAGGACCCTTTTTCAAGGACATATGATTGTGTAGAGTTGAGTCGATACGCTTTGAGCTCAGCTCGAATGCAACTCGATTCTGGAGCTCAAATCATTAGCAATGCCTTGTAAACTTAAGAAATGGCAAACAGGGGAGAAAGGATTAAACTTAATTAACTGAAAAAGGCAAAGCAAAGAAGCTTCGAATGGGAAGGTCGGCAGAAGAAAAGCAAAGCGAATGGAATGTCTATCATATCTAAGATTCTTGGTTGCTTTAAGAGCGCCAATCTACTTTGAAATTTCTTGTGAAACAAATTTCGAGACTTTCTTAAGACGTCTGATGAAAAATGCAATTCAATATTTAAATGCTCCAAAACTCTCCTTTTTAATTCACGAACTTAAATTTGATTCAAAGTGGTAAGCTTGTCAAACAATTTCAAACAATTTCTAAGGCGATAAAGTAAGGATTTTGAAGAGATTTCAACATCAACGTTCCTCCCAATGTGGTGAAGAATGTCACGAAAAAATTGCCAACTGCTGCAGAAATCCGTCCAATCGCATTAGGCATTTTGCTTTCGGCCCTTGGCTCAACCCGGACTTGCGACGAATGCGCTTTGGCTTTTCCCTTAGCCCACAACATATGATTTCTTCTTCTTCTTCTTCTTCTTTATTGAAACGGGAAGAAAGCACTGCCTTTGCTTCCGCCGAAGCTTTAAACAAACAGATGGCGCCACCTTCCAGCTTCCAAGCATTCTGACTTCCCCTTGGAGGTTTCTTCAGGGCCGTATTCTGATTGGAGCTCGTCGTTTTCGCCCTGCTCGACCTTCCAAAGCTGCCGATAAAGTTCTGTTCGCCTTTTGGGCTATTGAAAACGATTTGTGATTCGTCAGGACTGAAGCTGAGGAACTTCTCACGGGGGGTCAAAAGGGAAACTTCTTCATTGGGTAACCTCAGAGCCGTGGTCAATAGCTTCCAAAAACAAAGATCATTAGCTGCAAATGATGATGATTCGGCTTCTTGTTCAATTGCTGCAGGTCATCTGTCTTCCTCATCACACGGTTGAACCAAAGAGGATGACTCATAAGAGAGAAGCGTCGGTTCATGTGAGATTCACGTGACATCATTTGATAATAAAGATTGTTGAACGCGATCGACGGAAGTAAATTTGGTCGCAACCTGCGAATATAATTACGATATCTTTTGTAGCTTCTAGAGTGGAAGCAAAGCAGTTTGTGTCGGCCTTGAGTTTCCACTGGATTTAGATGGATGAACATTAAAAACGGAAGATCTGATTGCATTAAACAAGATCATTTAGAATGCCTTCTATGAATCGACCATTTGGTTGACATTAAGGAACACAACCTTCTTTATTAGGTAATACAATATTGCCACTAATTATGAACAATTGTAGCGAGAAATGAACGATTGTCATAATTAAAGTGGCGATGAGGTACGCCATGATGACCGTGCTTCTTTATGGCCGCGACGATGGAGAGGTGATGATAGCTGCCATGCTGATAAAGAGGCTGCATGTCGATGATTGAGAGAGAGAGAGAGAGAGAGAGAGAGAGAGAGAGAGCGCGCTTCCAACAAGCAAGTATTATATTAAGGGTTTTGTTAAAGAGTGCCCCTGTGGCGCTCGTCGAGTATACTTTACTTTGAATAATTCAACTTCGATGCATCCACTGCTCATAACACGAGGGAGGTTAGTACACTGGAAACCATAAAATTTCATCAATCGATTGCTTAACCGATGCCCTTAAGAGTACTCTTCGACGAAATCTATATATAAATTAAGAATGATAGACCAAATCAATCACATTACATGGATCGTTGCGCTCATCGATCCTAGGCGGCACTGAAAAGCATTTAATTCTGTATAATTTATGCGTCGTGATTCGTTCTGTCCATCGTATTACTTCTAAGACAAGTTCGTATGATACTCTCTTTGCCTCCTGACGGTGGTCCAGTCGAAATAGACACAAGCCTTTCGTGCCTCAACTGAAAGAACTGAAACCACACGCGAAATGTGAATGTTTCTGTTCGTAGTACCTCCATATTGCGCTTGTTGTGTGCTATGTTCTTGCCCTAAGTCACGCTCAACCACTCAACAGGTTGCAGCGCGATGGCGAAACTCCATCACCGGGATCAGATGCAATTACTCCATGACCTAAAACCGTTTGCTGCCATCTTTTGCTTCCCGAAGCGATTTCTTCGCGGATCACATTGAGAATCCGGGAAAAAGTCGGAAAAAGGAAAATGGAATTAGAAGAGCAATCTGAGGGAAACTAGAGTAATTGAAGCAGAACGTTTTTCGCAGACTTGCTCTCTCGCGACGAGTGAGATCATAACCCATTAGACCAAATCGAGGACGCGTCACGTACTGATCGAGAGAGAGAGAGAGAGAGAGAGAGAGAGAACTGATTGCAGTATCAGATTGACGTGAGATATTTGAGTTGAAACAAGCATGATAATTAATCATTAGACATTTCAGACTTCAAAAACGCTATTTACAGCATGAACTATACAGAACGGGGGCCGAACAGAGATGCCAGAGCAGTAGATGGTCAAGTGTCATCTTATCTCTCCATTCCACTTGCACAGCGTCAATTCACATAGTAACCAATCTTTCTCTTCTATTTTCGTCACAAGTCCTTGCTCAGTTGCAAACAACAAATCTCCTAGCCGAGTGAAATTTCCTCGCTTTGCCTTTTCCCTAGATGGGTAATCGATGCTTCACAAAATGTACAAAGTTCGTTGGATGAATAGGCCTGTTCAAGATACTTTACTGACATAAGGATGTAATTCATCAATCAAAAGGACGTCGTTACCTACATTTATACGGCAGGCAGGCCCTTTTGAAGACTTAGATGTTCTTCTAAATCTTTAGCATGTGGCTCCAACAATATCAGTGCAAAGTTTCACTGAAGACAAGGACACAACATTGCCATTTAGGCATTTCCGCTAATGTCTCCAGCAATGTTTTTCTTAAAAAAAAGCTCCGTTGGTATGGCTAAGCATCATTTTTCGGCGGGATTAATCCGTCTTTCAAATACGATCAGTTTTCAACCTACCATTAAAAGTTATTAAATGCTATGTCCTTAAAACCCTGCGGGCCACTTCAAGTGTAAAACCAGGATCCAGATCTTTTCAATTCAAAGATGCAATCTTGGTACACAAACGTCCTTACTGAAGAAACTATCGTGTTTCAGCTAATTGAGCCTCTGGCCGACAACAATGAAGGTAGCGAATAAAAAAATAAACAGGTATAATGACATAAAGAAAAGTGAAAGTTGCACTAAAATACAAATCTAAAAGGGATGAAGTCGAAAAAAGATAATTTAGGGAAAGAACTATGGGATTACCTGATAATTAGTTCATCTTTTGGCAAGGATCTGAACACCGCAGGCAGCGGAAGCATGCTTTCCTTCTTTGTACACAAGATTTCCTCCGACAAAAGTAGCAAAAACTTTTCCAGCTAATCTTTTTCCCATGTAGGCTGAGATAGACTGCTCACAAGATTGTTCACATGTTAATTTACTAAGCAGACAAAACTTGGAAAGCATTAGACACAACAATAAAGCTTAAATTGGGTTTGTCTTGACACTTAAAACTTGCCAATAATAATCCATCCATGCTTTGTAGTTAAGGAAAGGAAATAGGTTCACCCTACAAGCAGATTCAAAATATATGTCATCTGGATTTTCTAAGTAATACATGAGGTGTGTAACTCTACTCCAAAAAGAGCCCCCAAAAATGCTTTGTTTTGCAACTTCTGCAGAGATGAGGAGACCTAAGCTGTTGCAAGTCAAGTTCAAAGATTGTTGACCACCAGTTTCATCAGTTATTAAGAACTTGGAATGTATCTTCAACTGACGCTTTTGAAGAAAAATGAGGTGCAAATGGTACATTATTGAATTGGTAAACTTTCAATGGTAAACCAGCCAACATACCGGGTGTTTGATATATATAGGGTACTCATCGGTGAGGTCAAACTCTGCACTGGGATCCCATACTACAATATCTGCGAAGTTTCCACTTGCAATAGCTCCCTGCAAGTATAATTGTCACTCTTTCCATCATGAAGACTGCAAACTGAAAGCAGGAGGCTATTCTATTCATTGCCTGCTCTTTAAGAGCATATGGAGATGGGGAAGCCAGATCTGATTGGCACCATGTAAAAATAAACCAAAGCTCCATTTGTTTAAATAAAAAAATTAGTCATTTTAAGAGGCATCTTAAATAAAGGTTGCTTTTTTTAGAGTAACTACTTTGATCAGTTTTTACCAAGAAAAGATAGTTCTTCTGTAAGATCTCTTAAACAAGTCTATTTTATGAAAAGTTCTTCTAAAATGTAACTTTATAATTTCATAATCTTAAATTAAAAGGGAAACTAATCATGCTGAAAGCAATCACCTTCAACTTTTGTCCAGCGATTTTTGCAGGCCTATCGCTCCACCATAAAGCTAGCTGCTCCAAAGTAACCCCATATTTTTTGCCATATGACCAGGTGACAGGAAGAACAAACTGCAGGTTTTCACTAATTGATTTTAGATGACGTTCTGAGAGAAGAGATACATGATTTCTCCGTATTCAAGAAAAGTACTGACAGTTCAACTAGAGGAGCTAACTTAATGATGGATCATCTGCACTTCAATGCATCTATGGAACACAACTTAGAGAGTAGATCAACTGCTATAGCCCACAAGTAACTGCTCTACAAACAAATTACCTTAAGGAAGATTGAACCTCATGAACATCGTGCAAAAGAATGCCAGAACCATATAACTCTCTATAGCCAATTATGCAAGCGCATGCTTAGTTTATCTAATGCTAAAACGTCATGCATAGTTTATCTAATGCTAAAACGTGATCTGCTTAAACAATTTGAGTAGGAAACAAAACCATACACTTCTGACATAGAACCCTTTGATGATGCCTACAACAATAAGGTAAAGCAGTCTTGGTTTGAAAGTGGCACATGACACTGCAACAAAGCGCTTTTGCAATGCTATAGCGATTAATGTCAGAACCCTGAATCCCATAAAAGTAACTAAATTCAACCCTCAGTTATAACATCTAACCTCCTCCATTAACCCAAAAATTAGCATTTGTCAGTAGTTTCTCATGCGGAAAAGGTATTACAGATTTTCAGCACATCTGAGCCAATGGTGTTGCAGAAAATCATTTGTCAAATAGCCACGGCTGAGTTGGGCAAGCTTTAGCAGGTATAGGGCATAATGGAGAATACATCCTTACATTAGTTAAAGTACATAATAAAGATAGACCAACCTGCAAGCCAGAAATTCCACCCCAAGCTCTTAAAAAATTGCCATCATCTAGTAGTTTCAGCTCTGGAACTGTTGGGGAATGGTCAGAACTCAGCATGTCAATGTGGCCACCCTGATACATAAAGCAAAAAAATTAAGAGGAGGGTACATGGCATATAAAGAATCCAAAAAATTAAAAGTACCATTAAAGCCTCCCACAACTTTTCTCTATTGGATGCATCACGGATGGGTGGAGCACATTTAAAGCGTGTATCTCCATCCTGAATTTCTTCTGCTGTGAAAGCTAGGTAGTGGGGACAAGTCTCAACACTTAAACTGTCACCGCTAACTTTTGCTTCCTGTACAAAACAGAAATAAGATAAAGTTTAGTTCTTCTGCATATGATAGAAAAAAACTTGCGTTGCATTCATAAAACATTACCATGACTACTAGCAATTATAGCAGACTGACCATGACTCACTCAGCAATAATTGCTACTAATCTTTCGCTGAAAAAATTTGCACATTCATTCTAGAAAATAGATTTACAAACATTTTTCAGACAAACACGAGATGAAAAAAAGGCTCAAGAAACTTATTTTGGTCAAAAGGTGTCTGTACTTAATCATCAGACTGATAATCATCATAGGACGTCACAATCCTTAGTCCAGCTGAATACAGCAATTTGTATTAGGAACCCTCCAACAGAAGTCAAGAGTGCAGTAATGGGGAGGTATATAATCTCCTTTTAAGTACATCACAAATCAATGTCCAGAAAAGCATAGAGAAATTCTCCACACTTCTGTATATCCACTGGATGAGACGCTCCTCAAGAATATCCTTTTTACGAGAGCTGATAAAGATGATATACCTTTATCAGATCCAAGGAAGTACTTGCATCAGACAAATGAACAATGTGAAGATGAGCTCCTTCAGCAGGGCCACCAATCCTTGTGTCCTTTGTCACAGTTAAAAGCTCACGAATTGCTGCTACCTCCCTGTTTATAGAAATTAATTAATATGAATTTCCAAGTCACGTGTTTCATCGAACACTGCCTCAAGAGAGCTGCTAAAGATAAGAGGTAGATGAGCTCATAATCTGACTTGATTGGTTGAAAACTTTGACATGATACTACACTTACACTAGGCTGGCAAATATACATATAGGCTGGCAAATCTTTACAAACATATCAACCAGTAATTTTTTAAGAAACTCATCTATCTGATTCAAGCAAAGCTTTTCTCCCTCTTTTTGTGATAAAATTACAAACAGTAAACGTCTCAAAGCAGTTTCTGGATTGGAGGGTAATCTACTAGTTGGAATTTAAAAGATATTCTAATACTACCATTGCATCTTTCATTTATGTAAACACATCGGTTAAAGAAACAAAATCTACAATTATAAGGATTGGAAGTGATAGCTTTAATATACTTCTGAGGGAATATTTTGAAGAGTGACAAGCTAGATTATAGGTCCAGATAACTTAATGATCTTAATGGAACATCAGCTACTCCATCACACTACTATGCCAATCACATCCATAAGTACATAAAAAAGATAACTCAGATTGCCATAAATAAATAGGTGCAATATTTCTAATCAATTCATAGGGAAATCTTGCCATGCAGGCGGCCTTGTGTTCAGATAGGTGGAATAAGATCGGGCATCTTCTGTATTTAGATCCAAGTGGCTTTCAGAGTCTAGTTGAATTTCTGCATGAACTAGCAATGGTCTTCTATATTTCGCTAACACCGACAATCCTTCCTGCATAAAAAATCGACGACTGATTATTGATCCATTGTCCATAGTGAAGAGGTAATAATGCATGAGCACAGCAGAGAAAGTAGCACCATTCTAGCAAACAATATGACTAATTCAAGTAGTAGTTTTGATCTCAGGAGGGGCTTTGACAAAAGCAGCTATAAAGCATTGATCTATAACACGTACCGCAAATCATTAGTTACTAAGAAAATCAAGTTGAAACAAGCAGTTTGAGGCCTCTGCTAAAATACTAGGGCTCAAGAAGTGAAAATGAGTGTCATGTGACTAACCTTGATATGATTGGCATTTGTCATGGGAAAGTCGTTGATTCCTGAGGGACACATAAAGGACTACAAAACAAGGACAGTGAAATTGTCAGATAGCAAATCAGCACAAAGAAAAAGTTTTCACTCTTTTTGCTTCATCGCCTCATGTTACTATTTCCTTGAGTACTTAGAAACTTTCTGATTAATGGTACTTGCAGCGCACATATCTCAAACTTGCCAATAATGACATCGTGCTTCGGACAAAATAAGTCCAGGTCCAGTTGAATTTTCACATCAAATTTTTGTTGGGACTTTCAAATAACTTATCACAAGGAGACACTGACAATAATTCGATACAAAGTGATTGATGACATTGACTTGAGGTAGTTACCTTCAGACCAAGAACGCCAGCATCTAGGAGAGCTTCCAGTGCACTTGAATTGAATGCATTTTCAGGAACCAAACCTCCCCAGAAACCTGTGGAAACCAAGGTGAGGATTCACATGCACCTCACAAATGAAATCTAGCATGCTTCTGTGTCATTTTCAGTTCATACCAACGTCGACATAAATGTTCTTCTCTGCAGCCTTAATCTGCCAAGGAATTAGGAAAATCATGAATAGAAACTATGAACTAACTCATTGTAAAGAGAACAGAAACCGGATACACAAGGCTCATATTTGTATTTATGTGGCCAGGAAAGGACCATGAAGATAAACACAGACTGGAGGGATTCAAAAAATGCAGTGCATAGTTTTAGGCAACATATGGTTAATCGCCAAATAGAAAGAGGTAATTAACCTCCCTAGTTCTCGTACCTTCAGTTCCAGGCTATCTGTGGAAGTAGTAGAGGGAAAACTATTGAGGGGCATGTCAATCAATGTTGTTATTCCACCTACATAGAGAAAATCGCTCACGTAAAGCTTACTATGCAAGAATGATTACAGTTCAGTACTTCTAAGTTTTCATTTTAGATGTCTTACAGGGAAATCTCTGTCAGAAAAAAATGATACAAAAACTGTACTCATGCTTCAATATCTGTTTATATCACGCTCAGGATGTTATGCTATGTCATCCACCACAAATTAGCAAGAGAAAGCACTCTATGTGAAATTCAAGCGAGTTTTCTCGTAAAGAAAGATTATCTGGTGGACGGAGCATCAGCTGCTCTTCACTATTTTTTAAGGAAATTCGTCAACTAAGATATCACTATATTGCAGAAACTCGAAGGGAGTCTATTTTACCAGCAGCAGCTGCTTTAGTCCCTGAAGAAAATCCTTCCCAATCAGCTCTTCCAGGGTCATCAAGATGCGCATGCCTGCCTCAGACATTTTTAAAAATGTAAAGATATCAGCTTAAGATTTTTGAAAAAGATATGACTACTCAGCATAACTACATAAGTTTATAGAAGAATCTGATGCATATTGTGGCAGTGGATATCTAATTAAAACAAAATTACTGAAAAAGGAGCATGCTTTATATAATTTAAATTTGACCGCTACTTCGTCATCCATTTCTCATTTGCCGTTGAAAGATGACAAGCAGGACTCGAAGCGTGTAGGTAAAGGTGGTACCATGGTCATTTTACTTTAATCGGTCCCTCTCTGTGTCTCGTCCAATGTTACCATATACTACTCTCCTAAAATATTTTTTCCAGTTAAAAGCGATAAGAGACAACCACTATCTGGAGCAGAGATGCATCTTACACATCAACCAGGCCAGGCATGACAACAGCCTCTCCATAATCAATTACTTGCTCTCCTTTGAAAGTCCCTCGCCAATCATTGTCCGTTACAACAGAGGTAATGAATTTCCCCTTCACCTCAACTGCTCATAAACATGCATTGGAACCACAGACAAGTTAGACGCTAAACCAAAACCTCTGTTATAAATCTATAAGAACAGCTGAGTAAGGTTTTCCTAAAAAGCACAAAGCCGATGAGGCAGTTAATCTCCTTCTGCCTTGCAAAAAGCAAGCTGTAGTGCTCACTTCGATTTGCAAATTAGTTAGACACCAACTAGGATCCAGAATTTTAGAGCAAGTAACTCCGAAACGGAAGACCATAAAGCAATCGCACATGGAGCAACAAACCTGCACCGGAAATGATCCCATCCGGCGTCACTATGCGCTTGCTCTTTATCCAATAATGCCAGTGCGGCAAAAGGCTGCAATCGTCGCGAGAAACCTGAAACGCCAATCACCGAAAACTTCCATTAGCATATTGTTACGCCAATTTACTAGCAAAAGCGGTCAAAACGCGAGTTCTAGAAATCTCAATCGCAACAAGTAAGACCACTTTGGTTCGCTAATCCGCGACATCGCATGTCCAAAGAGAAAGCGTGATGGAGCATCAGAATGCTGAACAAACGCGGAGAAGAGACTTCTACGACGAACCGATCACTTCTCGCACAAACTCGTTTTCCAAAAGACGAACATAATCTCTCGGAAAATGTTGAGCTCGTGACGAACGACGACGACGATCGGTCGAAGAAATGAAAAAAAAGGCAACGAGAGAGCGAAACCTTGGCTTTCGACGGCTCCTTCACGTAGAGATAGACGGCGAACGAAGCCAGCAGCATCAGCACGGGGAGGATCCGCCATTGCAGATGCTCCATTCCTCTCTCTTTCTCTCTCGATGACGCAGCAAGAGAGAGAGAGAGAGAGAGAGAGAGAGAGAGAGAGAGAGAGAGAGAGAGAGAGCTTTGCAGAAATTCGCTGTCCCGACTCACGAGTGGCGAAGCACTCAGCACTCACATGTCATCTCCTCCTTGTCGTTTCTTCCCTCCTCCTCCTCCTGCTGCTGCTTCTTTTGGGTAAGAATATCGCCAGAGATTCCACAGGGGAAGCCGCTCTTACCACGTGGCTGTAAAAAGAATATTACTAATAAACCAATGGAACTCTGACACGTGGCGCTCGGGGGGTGGGGCCAGGCGGATCTACGAAGTATCCAATCGTTCTGCGCCACGTGCAAGAGTACTCGAAGCAGTATAATAAAGAAATCTTGCAGTCGATATAGAAAAAATAACCAGATACTTCGACTAGTGCTGTCCTTTTCCAAAGTGGAGCGGGCGTGTGATCCCACTTATATTGTTAATCGACAAAAGATTATTGACAAAAAGAAATTGAAGAAGTTTTTAGTGGAGTGGTTACAATGTAAACGACGGGGCAAAATTGAATTAATGATCTTGGCTAGAAGAAGCTTGAGATGATTTGATGGCTTCGCTTTCTAGTTTCTATATATAGTATAGACAGAGAGATAAATTTCTGGGTTGAAAGTCCTAATCAATTGCTCGAATTCAATCCCGATCTTAATTTCCCAAAACCAACAATTGATATATTATGTAACGATCAGATGGGTCTCGCAATATTTTTTGGTCGGAATTCCTTTTCAATGGCAATGAGAAATGCGATGATGGTGAGCTTTGTGATGGCAAAGCCAACATCAATATGATATCGATTAGAAGATGGCATATTGATGACATAGACAATTGTCACGATTGTGGTGGAACAAGGCACAATTGTCTTGACCTGACCAGTTGAAGGAGGAAGCATGGAATGTGGTACTTCAATGGTGACTTCGTTCTATGCGGTTGTTCTTAGCTTAGGGCACAGGCGACAGTGCCAAGCCTCTAAGGCTAATATCTATCTAGATACAACCGCGTACATCGATTCCATATGCTGTGCAACAGAACGAGGCGGGACTTGGTCAAAAGGCGTCATTGGCTTAACTAGATTCTAAATATGAGGACTTAATTATAAGTTGTTTAAACTAATATCCTTTTGATACCTGACTTGATTGATATGTTTTCTAAGGCGTCAACACATTTGTTTTATTATTGAATTATGAACCCTAAAGTTTTTTTTTGCACTAAAATAATCATGCCGTGCTTTTGAGTCCATTGTGTTCCTAACGTTCTAAGTATTGAATGTAAAAGCGCATCAGAAAAAAGTTATGAAAGATACTAAGTAAAGCATTTTTAAGGAAAGAATGGAAAGTAAACCAATACAAACAGAATGTAAAGCACTTTTAGAATTATTTCAGCTCTAAAATCTAAGTGTCGAATCAAAACCTAAGCCTAAGTTTATTATTAGTCCTATTGAAGACTGATAGGCGTCTCGTCTCGGCATCCTTCGACTGACTCCTGCGCGGTTCGGGTTGCAGCACCATTCCATCCCATTCGTTCATGCCATTATCTCGAGAGAAGCATTAGCAAATTTACATAATCATCAAGGCATTCATTCAAATCAAAGTATTCTTTCAATTTGCGATTTGATCCTTGAAGGACAGTATGATAATTGCATTGACGAGCCCCTGTCTATTTCCTATCAACGAACACAAAGTGATTAAATTAACTAAGCAAAGACCGGTTTTCTACTAAGCAAAGTCCGCGAAGCGGAGGGTCTTGCTTAATATTTGCCAATTAAGCGCGCCCACCTATCTTCTTGCCGATGTAACTATAAGTGAGTAATCAAATAGGTGATTACACTGATTAGACAAGGAATAGTGCCCAACACATTTCAATTTGACAAACATATCAAATAAAGTCAAAGTTGACTACTCTATTTAGCCCCCAATCTGCCTAATTAAACTCTTAGGGCCTTGGGTTGACCAAATGACCTCTAAATGGAGTCATTCATACACTCTTAGAAAGCCTATGAAATCTACTCCAAGTTTTCGATTTACAACTTTTCACCATTCTGCCTAAAAAAAATATAATTTGCTGTTTAGCCCCTAATGTCCAGTTTTTTCTCATAGACAAAAGAGGTCATTAAGCTAAGCCAGCAAATTGACTCGAAATATAATGAAACTTTCCGGCCTAAAAGTTTAAGATGTGTTATCAACTTCACAGTTCACTAAATTTTCAGCTTTGCCCCGTAACTATGAAAATTTACGCATTTAACCTAAATAGTTAGACGGACTTCGAATTCCAGATCGATTTCAACTTCAATTTTGAAATATCCAATTCAATTATTAAGATTATATAAATCTTGATGAAATTCTCCAGTTTGAAAGATCAAAATGTCCTTTTTAACTTCTTAATTCACAACTTATCAAAGTTCAATCATCTTCAATATGTTCTTCTACAAAATTTTTAGAATGTCAGAATTGCAAATTTGTGGCTATACTAAGAGCAGATTGATACTTTGAAAAATATTTTGACCTAGCAAGTGAGCTTCAAATTGGAGGAAATTTAAACTAATTGAAAGGCATGGATGTTCTCTAGAACTTTCATATGTATGAATTTTTATATATATTGATGTTAAGACCTAATTTCCTAATTACTGAGACTCATTCGGTCATGGTTTTAAGTTCAGGCTTTATTCCAGTTTAACCTAATTATGTGTTCAACTTCGGAATAGGTCTTGACCCAGTAAATGATGTTCAAACCTTGTGTTAACACTTTTCAATTTAAAAAGCTCAAAATGTTAGGATGACTTCTATAATTAGTTATTATTCGAAATTTTGCCGTTAAGTAGGTCTTATCTATTGAAAAGGACTATTAGCTCACCAGACTCCAAGTTTAGGATTTGTTCTAACTTATAACATACATCCTACGAACTCAAAACCGATTCTATGGTTAAATTCAGCTCGATTAATATTCGCTCTTTCCTCTCAAATAGCCACCATCAATAGTAAGGTCCCAAAAATTATTCACAACACTTCATATGTCGTATATGTTCCTCCCCAAACTTAGTCGAATTTTCTCTCTAATCACCCTTGTTGTCAACAGGATTCACTGCAAATTGTTAGTAAATATTTAATTTGGTCAGTTCGATTTATTGATTTACGGTTATTTTGACCCGACGTAAAACCCTAAATGGGCCTTGAGGGCCTTCCCCAGAGTAGGCCCACACCACTGTAGGCCCACGAGCAAACATCAACGAAGCTGAGCAGGTCCCATGGCGTCATCAGTCGTCCCACCCTACCTCCAGTGCAGAAGTCCCCACTGTCCTTGACGAAAGCGATCAGAAGAACGCGCGCGTGCTTCGACCGTCGCGGCGGAGAAGTTCCGAAGAGTAGGAATCGCTAAAGCTTTGGAGCTTCGATCCGCGGCGGCGACCGGTTCCGAGGGCTGCGAAGGGTTCGGAGATCGAATTCGAGCGAGGAAAGATGCCTCAGGTGAAGATAATCGCCAAGAACTTCATGGACATGGTCGCGGCTTTGCCCGCGATGAAGCTCGATCAGCTTTACCAGAATGCCTTCATCTGCGAAGCGATTCTCAGGTCCCCTTCTGTGTAGTTTTTGCACTATTGTTTGGTCCGCGGAGAACGAAGGTCGTGAATTTGGATGTTGAACCATGGATTATGAGATCGACTGCTTCTGGCTGATCGCAATTCAAGTGCTTTTCTTTGGGTCATCTTTTCTCTTATTTTAGTCGCGTCGTTGCAGAGTATTGCGCCATGAGCATTCTATACGCTTTTGTACACTGTAAAGCTAGCAAGCTTTGAACTTTCGCATGCCCATGTGTGCAAAATGAAAGCAATCTTGACACAGGGTGTTGCGAGTCGCCATGTGATTTCATCCTCTTGCGCTCAGGTCGCTACCCCCCTTAGCGAAGAAGTACGTGATACAAATGTTGTACATCGAAGAGGCAGTGACAGCCAAGTCGATGGACGAGTGGGTCCTTCCGGATGGAATCTCCAAGCATAAAGTTGCGATTGACCGGTTGCTTCAGCTGAGGATTTTCTCCGAGACCTTCGACAGGTAAATGGATGTTCTGTTCAGTTTTTCTCTACGTAACTGTTGACTGAGGGTTATATATTACCCCGATATAAGCCCTTTGATGGTTTGTATTTTTAGCTTTATATATATTTCCCCTGCCTAGATATGTGTAGTTCTTTTTCTTCAAGCTAGTTCTCTCTTTCTTGGACCGAAGGGAACTTTTATTCTCCTGCTGATGTTTAATATGTCAAGCTGAAAGGTAAGTAGATAGTGCAAAGGTACACCATTTTGAGTAGAAATGCTTTGTCTGGTCCTTGTTTTGCATCTATAGCTTTGTAAACCCTACAAACAAATTAAGGCATCTAGGAAAAGAAATTTAATCGGTTACTATATGCTTCTTCCGTCTGCAAAATAGGAAAATGCTTGACCGTGGTTACTATATACATTGCTGATCTAATTTCCTGATAAGCTGCTCATAATAAATGGCTTCCACTGCATAAGTTTTAGTAGAAAGTTGTTTGAGCAATTTTTAGTTCTTCATATCTTCTAAGCACGTGCATTCATATAAGTATTTTTTCTTTGTGGTTGTTCACTTCCTCCACTATGTTGCAAAAAATCTGCATGCACTGGAAACAGAAATTTATTTTGTTTTTTCCTTGGCTTTTTCCATGTAAATTCACTTGTTTTCTTTATGGTTAAATTTTCTTCATGCTACATTCTATAAATGTGGTTCAGATGCATTGTTAATAACCCCTCTTTTTTTTTATATATAAAGAAAGGTTGCGAATCAGAATAAGCATTTGCACTTTGAAAATCCAAAAAATTCTGGGGCGTGGATAAGACATTTTCTATGCCGTGGAAATTCAACAGAGAATTTCGTATTATAAACTTTTTAATTGTATTTTTACTATGTCAGTTTCTGAATTTAGAATTGTAATGGCAGAAGTAGTGGTACCAGCTATGGGCTAAATCCAACCTTTCAGGCTAACCTCCAGAAACACATTACATGTGGGTAAGTAGAGTTTTGGATGTGGCTTCTGTTTCTTTTATTTATTTTCTTTTGGGATCTGGTGGGATAGAGAGGAATGATGCTTTAGTTGAATTTATCTTGGGCAATATGTAGCTCAGGTTTGCATTGAGACATCAGAATTTTTCAGGAGTTTGTTGAGAGCTCAATCTTTTGTCAATTAGCACTTGAAGCCAGATGATAAGATATGATTTTCATTGTGTAGCTTCTGCTGGCATTTCTCTTTATCATACATTGCAGAATAATGAAAAAATTTGGATTGCTTCACAGGCTGTGGAACACCAAGTTGACATTTACCGTTAAGCATTCATTTTGATTAAAGTCAGACTGATGAAAGCTGTAGTACATAGATCCTTTTTTGCTTTTTATCTTGTTCCTACCTAATTAAGGATCATATAGTGCCCCCTTTTTTGTCTTGTATATCACATTTTTTGCCTTTACCAATCGAAGAACATGCTATCACATGTATGCTACCATCTCTCCGTTGCTCAATTTCTCTTTGGTTCTGTTTTTACTCATATAACTGCATCAAATCATGGCTGAAGATGGAGAGATACTTATAGTACTGATACATATTAATAGATCATCTTGGTAAGGCATACTCATGGCGCTAGCTTTCTTGGGATATCTTCTGTCACAAAGTACTATTCCCGTAAATTGTCAACTATTCAACTTCAGCTTAGTTCATGAGTTGTTTTTCTTAACAAAATTCTTAGCGCATGACTGAAAGTTGCACCATACAGAGGAGTTTTGCCGAGGGAACCAATGCCATCAAACATCACTGCCAGGCTCCCAAGCTTGGAGGATCTCGAGGCCTATGCTCTTGAACAATGGGAGGTGCGAATGTTCTTCTTCTCCTTCTTCTTTTTGGGTCTTTCTTCTTCCAGATGGCTGCATTAACTCTTCTTAGAGTTTTGCTCATTTTGCTTCTTTTGACTCAATTTATCAGACCTGTTAGCCACTGTTGATTGGTTTTGTTGCTTCATTTACTTTTTCATGAAGCTTCAATTGTGATAAAACAGTGTTTTCTTCTGCAACTTATAAACTCAGCCCAAGCTGAAAAGATGACGAATATAAGCCCCTCTATGATGAGAATCTTCCAAAGGGGACTTCTAACTCAGAGGTTGTTTATTTCTTATTAGATATGTAATATGGCTGGAGGTCTGTTTGGGTGGTTTGAATCTGGTTGATTGGTGACTTGTCTGTGCCATTTCTACAGGGACAAAGAACCTCCTAGGTTAACTGAGAGTGGCTTCCAATTCTTGGTACGTAGAAAAGAGTCATGACCCACTTTTAGATTCATTGGCTTATTTTTAATATTAGTTGCTTCATGTGATTTGCAGTTGATGGATACAAATGCACAACTTTGGTACATCATCAGAGAATACATATCAAATTCTGAGGTATGATTGTATGTATAATGAATCTTAATTCTTATATGTACATCCGACTTATTCTTTTTATTTAGTCTTTATGTGACTAATTATAATCCTCCTTTTCAGTCATTCCTTGAAGCTCACGTTCATGAAATAAGAATAACTCCAGTTATTGGCTGATTCTAAGAAGATTTTAGCTATTCAATAGCATATACCACAATTGACTTTATAATGACACAATCTCAGAGCTCTGTGCAGTAGTTGTCTTTTTACTTAATTCTGTTGGTGACTGCTTGCATTTGGATATTGTTTGTCATAGTGGAATTTGTGATCCTCATGTAGTGGGTGTACGGGCTCTTGAAATTTCACATCTTGGTCAACATGGTTCCAGGAGATGAGGCCATTGATACATATAAATCTTCTAGCTTTTTCACGAGTATAGTTAGGTGGTGCGTTATTGCAGTGGCAAGTTTAGAGTTGGATTTATTGGAGATAATACCCTTCGATACCGTTCTTTTTGTGGAGGTTCAAAGTAGAAATCGTTATTGTCTCACCAGCCTCACTGGTTTAAAGGATTGAGTGTAGTGCTGTCTGGTGGATTCACAGAAGAGCTTCTCTTGTCATCTCTTCTTCAGTGGCGTTGAGCTTTAAGTGTAGTGTATTTTAAACCATTACCTACAGCTATAGCTTTCTTTTTGTATTTCATCAGTGGGCCTTTCTTTCTCATGAAAGAGTAATAAAAAAATTAAAATTACTCGAGATTAGGATTGTGCTGTACCCCAATTGTTGATCCTAGCGTGATTAACTTTGTTGATTTTTTAGTCAAAAACACTTTGTTGATGGAATTGCATTCAATAGAGATCACATGCTCATTTATTTGCAGTATCTGCCTCTCTTTCTAAATGGAGTCTCGATTTGGTGCAGGAGCGGGATGTAGATTCAGCTGATTTAATTTCATTTTTGCTCGAGCTTAGTTTTCATGCTACAGGAGAGGTACAGTACTTTGCAACTGTTATGTTCATGCACAAAGTCACAGTACATGAGTTTTCTATGAGATAAATCTTTTCAGGTTATGAAATGTTGGCCCAAAAAGGTTGCTTGGGTGACTCACTGTGACTCTGTCATGCTTGTTGAACATGTGCCAGGCATATAACATGAATACATTGACTGAAGTCCAGAGGAACACACTCAAGGACCTTGTTGACTTGGGCTTAGTCAAACTTCAACAGGTATGGCTGCTCTTTATTTCTCTTTTATTGGTGCAACATGCAGTGCATACTTTATGAATAAAACCTTCTAACATATTTATTGCTATTTCTTTGTGTATATTCCCAGGGAAGAAAAGATAGTTGGTTCATACCAACCAAATTGGCTACTAATCTCTCCGTGAGTTTGACTGATTCGTCATCTCGAAAGCAGGTATTTCCTTTGCATATTTGATATGACTGTGGGCACTACGTAGTTGTTCTTTAGTTTGTAAACAGTATCTTCTTTGTTGCTTCTTGGGGCTCTCATTCCCTTTTTTTTTATTATGTTTTTTATAACCTAACATCGCACAACCATAATTCAATAACTGAATACTCGTCTGGTGACCACCTGTTGAATGGCTACTTGCTATATTGATTGATTAACTGTCGCTAATAGTTCAGCCAGCTTTCAAGGACAGTAATTGGAAGATATGCTTTTTTTCAGCTGCAAACATTAGACAAACCCTAGACCTTTTCTTTACCTGCATGCTTTTCGACCACTTGTGCAAGGGCCTTGGATTTATACATAGGATCCCTTGAAATCTGAACCACTATTACTTTTGGAAGTTCCATGTATTCTCCATTGGGAGATTAGAACTCCAACTATAATGCATGTTATGCTGTTAAATTTTGAATTTGGTTTGTTCTCTCTGCAGGGATTTGTTGTTGTGGAAACAAATTTTAGGATGTATGCATACTCGACATCTAAGTTGCATTGTGAAATTCTGCGACTTTTCTCAAGGTATGGTCATAATTAAGTGGATTAGCAATGGAAAAAAAATTGGAGCAAACATGCGAAATATCAAATTAAAGAGGCTGTCTAGGTGGAGAATTTTCTTATTATTATTAAAGCAATGGCATTCTTGGACTGTCGGACATAATTGCATCATGATCAAGATGGTTACATTCAGTTAAAATTATGCCACCGGTTACTTTTATTTCATATTAATGTTTTTCCTCGTCTCAATCTCTGCCTGCTATCTTCTTTCCACCTTGTCTATTCTGTCTGGTCATGGAAGTGTCTGATCTCATTTTTTTCACCATTTGAATTGTGGAGTGTAATATGGGCTGGAAACCTGCACTCTTTCTGGGAAAAGGGATCGATCTTCGTCATCTTTCCTTTACTGGGCCCTGGGGCCAATATCCTTATCTACAGCCCACTATGCAGAAACCCAAATCTTAAATTAGGTTTTGTTTAAGGCGTTCATGTGAAGCAGCTTCTTGCTCTACTCACTTTAATTTTGCTGGAACCCTTGAGGGCAAATCCAGTGAATTAAGTCTTGAGTTCAAGATGACAAGCATTATATTGCTTGTGATTATCTATCCATTATTAAAAACTACTATCTTGTGCCCACTCGTGCATTATAGGGCTGACTAACATCTGCATGGAATTAACAATAGCTATTTTAGGCAAATCTTAAGATTTTTATTACATTTGAGAACTTGACATATGAGGGTTTTGTGAGAGAGGCGAAAGCAGCTTTGTTGTCTATTACGAAGTTGCTTGCTTTCCTGTCCTCTCATAAAATAGTCTCACAGTCGACAAAAAAAAATCTCTCATAAAGTAGATTCTTGGAATCTCAGGGTTCCGATATTTGTTTTATTTGAGGATAGAATCAAACTGCATGTCTTCTTAGCATGGTGCTAAAAGGGTCAAAAGGAATATGGAGATTATATTTTGGCCAATGAGTCCTTAGACGGCAATCAGCAAGGTACAGAATGAACAATTAGTTATTTGCTTGACCGCAGATGACACAAAAGCGGTATCCAGAACAGACTGCCACTTTTATTGCTTGTCATTTGCACAGTTTTACTCTATTTCTCTCTCTCGCTCTTTCTCAAGTCATCTGCTCATTACTATTGGTCAATTTTCTTTGCTTCTCATAATATCTTGATCGTCACCATTTGGTTCTGCATTCTACAAACTTATCTCTGATTGCCACCAACTGCAGAGGTACTAATAGAATGCTTACATTGCAGAATTGAGTATCAGCTCCCAAACCTTATAGTTGGGGCTATAACTAAAGAAAGCTTGTATAATGCATTTGAGAATGGGATCACAGCAGAGCAGGTAAGTTCTTCTTGCTTAGTTGACCAACTTTCATTTTTATTAAAGTTTCTGTGGACTTTAGTGTGAACATAATAGTTGTTTCAGTAAGGGACTTATTTACTTTTTAGAGGCCCATCATTGTGAGCGAATCTGACTGAGTTGCAAGGTTCCTGATTTCATGTGCCTGCTTTAATTTCATGGAGCTCCTTGCAAAGGCTTTCCCTGTGATGAGGCATCTGATGGTGTTATTTAATTACTTAAAATCTACTGCTTTCTGAAAGCAAATTTTGTTTTTGGCCTATTATGGTTACTTGTATGGGGATTACCATTATCTCTTCATTTTTCTGATTATGAAATTTTGCTTTGACATCCATCATCAGTAATCTCATAGCATTGTTCTATGCGCCTGATTTTGATGTTATGTCAAATCATTGCTTCAAGAATAGATGCAGGCATAGCTTTTGGTGGATGAATGTCTACATAATTGCATTTCTGTGAGAGGAGACTACCTGCCATTAATTTTTTTTTTTTCTGGTGTTGCAGATTATTTCTTTTCTCCAACAAAATGCCCATCAGCGTGTTGCAGAGAGAGTACCATGTGTTCCAGAAAATGTTACCGATCAGGTCCAATCGTTAATTCACATTACCTTTTCCCTTCTTCTCTTAGGATAAGTAAATCATTGCATTTCATAAAGTTCAAGCAGGAAAAAATCAGCCGGCCCCTGCTAAAGGCTTTTATAAAGGTTCAATGAGACAGAACATAATTAATTCACAAGTACTTTTGACAAAGCTAACGGTGTATTTAATAGTGATCGACTGCTCTAAGCATCAAAGTCCCCATTTCTGTACTTCGTTTTACCTATGGCTTTTAGTACAGCAATCAGCATTAGGTAACTTTTGAGAATGAATTGCTTCATTTCTCATCATGTGGTATAGACGAGCAATCCAAAAGCATCCTAATCATGATCTTGGAGTTGTCCATCCTTTAACTTCTTTAGTCCAGACAATTGATGGAGACTTGGTTCTACTTGTTTCCTAAGATTACCGCATGGCTAGACATCTGGACCAACGGACTTCAGAGAAACATCAATTAGAGAGAAGATGACCCCAATTTTATCTTTGCAAACAGCATAACATAGTTGAGTGCTGCTACTTAGGGCCTGTTTGGCAAAATGTGTTTCTGTTCCTTGGACTAAAAATTATTGCTCTTTTGTTTCGGAGAACAAAAAAAGAACAGAAATGCGTTTGTTTGTTCCCGGGAACAGACTTGGAATAGAAACAAGAAGTAGAAAAAACTTGTTTCTTGTTCTCGGGAACACTTTTTAAGCAACAAAAGAACAAAAACTCATAACTTGTTTTGAAGTAGAAAAAAACTTGTTTCTTGTTCTCAGGAACACTTTTTAAGAAATAAAAGAACTAAAAATCAAAACTTATTTTATACGGTTACCAAACGCGTTTTTCTGTTCAAAAATTGTTCCCCAGAACAAAAACGTGACCAAACGCGCCCTTAGTCTCCAGTACCCTGTCCAATTAAATTTGCATGCCAGGCAATTAACATGAAATGTTTTGTGAGGTGGTGGTTGTGTGCCGCTTATGTTGTTCACATCTCAGCTCTCTGCTCCCCCCTTATTTCCTTTTTAGTAGTTGAACAGAAACAGACTTCTGACTCAGCCAATGACTTGGTTATGTTGCTTCTCAGAGAGGTACCCACATTAAGAAGTATGATGTTTGTTTGATGACCACCCATGACTTTGGAAGAACGACTGCTTCAAATTTATTAACTCGTAGCTTATAATCTGTTCTTAAAACATCAATGCCGGTGTGCTCTTTCCAAAGTGTCTACTGTTGGGAAAGCCGTTTCCTATCTCATTTTCCAGGTATTTGACAGATTAGATTGTGGGAATCAGATCTTAACCGGGTTGAGACGACTCCTGCACATTTCTATGACGAATTCCCTTCTCGGGTAAAAATCAATGTACTTCAAGTGATATCCTTTATCATGCTGTACCAGGATTATTTTTGAGGTTTGGTCTCTCTAATTATGTAGGATGTCTTTGAGGCTGCCTGTGACTTTGCCCGGGAGTACGGTGGTTTGTTGTGGGAGGATTCCAAGAAGATGAGGCTAGTAGTGAAGACGGATGTGCACATGCATATGAGAGAGCATCTTCGCCGCCAAAGGCAATAAGCCAGAATTTTGTTGCTTATATGTGATTGAAGTTTGGGAGTGACGTGAAGCAATCTAATTCGAGGAGAGCCCTGTGGATGTGCTGAAATTGGATTGTGGAAATTTAACTGTCCCATTTCAAAATTGTTGATGTCGCTCCAATAATCTGGAAAGCGGATGCACAAGGTCAGGAAAACTCGGAAGCGATCTCAATAACAGTTGAATATGATTGCAGTTTGATGCCTTGTGATGATCGGGAAGGGAAAGCAGCATACAAATTGGAGCTAGCGTAACTTCATGAAGCGTGTTACTTAGAAACTCGAGTTGACCTGAGAAGTTTTGCAGAAGGATTAATTTATTTGACCATGTAAATGAGATTGAGGATGGTTCTCATAGTCATAGCAATATAAGGTATTCATTGCTGTTGAGGATGGTTCTCATAGCAATGGAAAGTGTTAATTGCTGTCATGGCTGCTGCGGTTGTGTTAGATCAAGCTGAATGAAGTTTAGTAGAGTATTAACCATATTCTTTGGCCAGTACCCGTCCCGATAGCCATCAATGAGCATTTGAATAGATTGAAAAAAACAAGACCAATTAAATATTGTACAATCATCTGTCTTTGGAATAATTTGTGTATATGATTGCCGAAGTTATTGAGTATGGAAACTTTGGAGTTGAAAACTTGTCTAAACTGAGAAAATTACTAGTACTTGCTAATGAATGATACGTGGTTGCCATTTCAAATGAAAACAAAACGAACAGCTTTGACGTAGAATGCACTTCAGAGCTTAAAATTACAAATTGCTTGCTCACTAAAACTCCTAGCCGATAGCTGTATTCAATAGCATTACTCTCGACTTTTGAGGGGTGCTTTTAGCTGCTTAAGCTTTTCTACACCTTATAGGCATAGTCGTTGATATAATTATTATTTGATAAGGATTGAGCGCAAAAACACTGAAGCAATAAAATTGACAGAGACGATTAAAAGATTCTATTAAATCTTTGCTTGCTTCTAACTGAAAACGCTTACAAGAGTTCTGAAAAACAAACTCAAGAATTGGTTGAGACCCATGATGTGATTCGTCAATTGAGCCACATCAGTCAAATGTGACTACAAAATAAAATCCCTTTTCCTTCTTTTGGCCTTGACTAGAACAAATGCAAGAAAGGTCGAAATTTTTGTCAAAGAGTCAAGCGTCTATGTTCACTTACGAGTAACAGACAACCAAAGTGATTCTTAGGTAAAGATCTTCTACGGAGAAATGCCTGGCGCTAGCATCAGCCTTTGACAGATTCAATGAAGCGCATACTCTCTACAAGAACAACCTGCCTTCCAACATTTACAAAAAATGATAGACATGACTGACGGCTTTCACAACTGCTAAATGATACCAATGAACAATCAGGGTTAACATTCTAAAGAGGAAAAGATGCCATCTCATCACAGATGTAAAGACTTCTTGTGCGCAGGTTTTCCCGTTGTCCTCCATATTCCACGACAAGCATGATAGTATCTAAACGATACTTCCCAAAGACCTCACGTTCCGCATGCCTCATCAACATATTTCAATAAGATATTTTGCGTTTAAGTTAATCAATCAACAAATAACTCATTCTTTTCAGTCTACAGCTACATACACTAATTGCTGAAGTGTACATAATCACCAAGGAAAAATTGCAGTAACCAGTACAGTGAACAAAATAGAGAGAAGTCGAGGTGAACCTATTCAGATTTCTTTGAAGTCACTGATGGTTTTCTCTTCATTCGGCTAAAAGGTCCCACAGTGTGGTCCATAATATACATGTAAATCACCTGGCTCCAAGATTTATATGCATCGAGCCCCTCGTAATACTCCGGTGCAATCTCCTTCACCTTATGAAGTTTGCTTCCTGGAATCCTAGGGAAATCATGGTGCTCATTGTGGTATCCCACGCTCCACGTCATAAGATTCAGGGGACCATAGTAGGAATATGTCTCTTGGTCTGGCATGAAAACATAGTGTTCTGAGATGAAATGACCAGCCATTGGGTGCATTCCACCCCCAACAAATGTAGAAAGGATCAAATAAGCCAAAGACTTCCATCCCCAGAAATAGACCATGGACACATCGAGGGCCACCTGAATGACTAAATTGAAGAACTCCCAAATACCAGGAGGTTTTGGTTTGAGGAACAGAGGCCTCAAAGCATAGAAGAAGAGTTGTAAGACTACCCATATGGATTTCATGAAAGCATTTCTCACAAGATATGCTTCAGCGAGACTTGGAATATCCATATCCATCCCATCAACTCCCTGGTAGCGATGGTGCTCCAGGTGATATTTTTGGAAGGTTACAGACATGGGAACACCAATGGGGAGATTAGCAAATATACCAAGCAAGCGGTTGTATACCGGAGTTGAGAAGGCAAGATTGTGGCTGAGTTCATGGATGGCTAGAAAGAGATTGTGGTTGAGAAAAGAGCCAAAGAAATAAGAAATAACCAGAAGCTTTAGCCATCCTGCATCACGGAGCAAAGTAGCCGTTCCAAGCTGTAGCAGCACAGCAACAGTAATCTGCAAAAGATGATGATAACAACAAATGAGATGATCGAAGTTAAAAGCCACAGCTTACATATATTGCACGAATTGGCACATCACTCCATTTTGTAAGCATATGCATTAAGGTGCTTTCAACAAGTCACATTCACCAAAACATCTTAAAAGTGACCACCTTTCCAAAAATCAGGATACTGTAGATTCACCGGTGTTCTCCAGTGGTCTCTGATGCATACACAATTGCAGTAAATAAACAATAATATCGCTGAAGTTACCAAAGACTAGTTCTTTAAACTTTCAGTTCAGGGCAAGAAAGGGCCAATGAGTTCGTCTCATTACGAATGGCTGAAACACAAAACAAGCAAGAGAGTCTACACCCCTTTAAAAAATTACGTGACAAAAAGAATTGCGAAGCAGCATGAGCAATTAGCAATGGAGGTCCAAAACTGAATCAGCCCTTTCAAATTACATGCAAATGGAGAAGAAACCCTCAACCAAATAAAATTAAGGTTTTGCGAATATGAGGAATATAATAGACAAATCGAAGGCTAAAAACTCAAAAAGAACTCTTTTCCTTTTCTTTACAAGAAAGCAACAGTAGAGAAGATGTGATCGAGATGTGCAGAAGAGGAAGGCCCACAAGGGAATCACAACGAGGAATTTCTTCAAACATCTAAAAAGCTGTGAATCGCCGCACTTAGTTCGGACTAGGCGGATTCGGATGGTGACATCACGTCCACTGATAATTACGCACGGACGAAGCAAAACCAAGAAAAAAAAAAACAATGTAGCCCAGATTGAGACGGACAATGACACGAGAAAACAAGAGCAAATCACCATAAAAAAGAGACAATGCAAACACAATGCGAGCGAAACCAACCCCCGAGAGACTAAATCAACACAAAGACTCCATTCCGACTGACGAATCAAGAACTTCCCGCTTCAACGAGACCCCGAACCCAATCAAGAAAATCAAATCAAGCGGGAATTTTGGCGGCAACGGACCGACCTTGAGGAAGGCCCAGGGGTCGGGGCCGAAGAGCTGCTTGATCTGAGGGTACTGCGAGAGGATCTGCCGCCGCCGCGAGGCGTGGGGCTCATCGGTGTAGGACCAGAAGAAGTCCGTCGCCATCACGCCCTCTTCCTGATCCTCCCCCACCACCGCCACCATCTCTCTCTCTCTCTCTCTTCTCCGGTGTGCAGAACCTCTCTGGGTTTGGAAAATGGGTGTTTATCTTCTGGGTCGGCGCCTGCTGGGGATATCCTTTATGCTGTTTCCGCCATTTCAGCTCCTGCGTTGGTCCCCATTGAAGATCGGGGATTCGGCCAAGAACCCAAAAAAAAGGAAAAGGTCAAAAAAGAAAAGAAAAGGAGGTCCAGCAATGAAATGAGAGGCAGAAAATGGACGTTGTCAATGCAATGACTCGCGAGGACCAATCAAATTCAAAACTTGCAGTGCCTCCACGTTCTCTGTCATATCTTTCTGTCTCTCTCCCTCCCTCTGACAGTTTGTCCAGGCTGCCTGGCAGGACCCACTTGCCTCGAGCAGCAACATCGCATGTTAGAACTGAATCCCGTCAAAACGAGTTATACATCTATTTTTTATACTCATGTTTAATAGTTTGATTTATTATATAAATTAATTGTATTTAATGATTGAATTTTGAATGATTAAATCCAAAATAATAAAATGTTATATAAATTCACAATATACTCATATCCAAATCGTCTCTATAACTCTTTCTCTCCCTCTCCCTCGTGCTCGCTCATCTTGCGTTCTCTCCTCAATTAAGTTATGAGTGTTCCTATATTCGATGAAATATGTAAGTATTTCATATTGCATGAAAAATAGGTCAAAAATAGACTAAACATCTCAATTAGGATCATAAGATTTTCGATTTGATCCTCATTTAACAAGTCTAATAAAAACTATCGATAATTTAGGTCCAAATATAGTTATGCCATGAATTTTGGTCGAGTGGTGTTGGAGTATCTTGGCAACAATTGCTTTATAATTTTTAATTTCCCAAAAAGAAATATCAATTTTAACCTAATGATTAATTACACACCTTTGTTTTCTTGAAGGTACCTCTTCACTGGGGGTACGCAACCGGACCAAATAAACCCAGTTTTCTGTTTGGCCCACTCGGAAAACATGATCGGAAACATGATCCAATACAAATAGGGTTTGGTACAGGGTCAAAAAAATATGAAGTGATTATAACAGGGTCGAATATAGGGTTCAGGTCTGGAATCTACCCTAAACCCTAAACCCGATCATTGAAAAATAAACTTCATTTAGTTTATGATTTTGTAAGTAAATAGACTTTATTAAATCATAATTTTTGTATATGTCTCTAAAGCATGGTTTCTTGTTCATTTTTCTTTATTTATGAATTTTAGGTTTTTGTTAGAGATTTTGTACCACATGGATTGGGTCGCTTGATTTCACTTTTGGCAAAAGAGTTATGTCGATTTCACTTTTGGAAGAGTTATGCTTGCACTAAAGATTTGTTAACCATTTTAAACAAATGAAGTATTGTGAGAATGATACTAATATTAGATCCATATTTGTTGCTAATGTATATGTAATGTTAAGATTTTTGCTTTGCCTTATGATTTTGTTTATGATAATTTGCCTTTTGGATCCTTAGTTTTTTTGTTTAATCAAAAAGTTTATTTACTTATTAATTACGAATGCCTAATGTTTTAATATAAATTAGAAAAATCATGTTGTTTTCTCGCCTATTAATACAAAATTCTAAGTCGTATAGGATGAGTGGTTACAAAACAAATTCTAATATAAACAGGGTTAATTCTAGAACCGGACCGGAAAAACAGGATGGGTTGGGTACAAGGTCCAATGTAAATAGGGTCGGGTACATGGTCCATTAAAAGGGAATCTCTTATAACATGGTCAAGTACAAGGTCCAGGTTTGGACCCTACCCACTCACCTTGGATCCGATCACCTCTACTCTTCACATGCATATGACTAGAATTATGCATTTAAAACGCCAGATTGCCACCTCCCTCCAAAATCATCTTAGCTTGTTCCTTCGAGTTCTAGCTGTTTGGCTTATAGTTGATAATTGAATATTTTCAGTCGGTGTGAAAATTTATATATGATTGCGGAGTGAGAATTCTTTTGAAAAATGATAGTTTCACGCTTGTGAAGATGAAAGGTGGTTTCCAAGAACAAACGTCGGGTTTTTCATTTGGTATTTTCATAGATAGAGGCGTGTAATTAGTCAATGAATGGAAGGTGAATATGCTTTTGGGTATTTTCCATTTTCCGTCGCCGTTGATAATGAATTTTTTTTATAACAAAAATGACTATATAATAAAAAAGGAAAGAAAATATTTACTCGAAATTATGTATAATTACTGGTTGCAGACGTTGTTCCTGTTTCCAACAAGAGTTCTTGAGGGCTGTCGCTCTCCAGCCTTCCACGGCGGATGCTGTTTTCAGTAATTACTTTTGGTAATCCGCTAGATTCAGTTCAAATTCCTTTATTTTCATGATATCTACATTGTCCGTCATCCAATATTTCTATCATTATTGGTTGCGGACATTGCTCCATGTTGTTAGAGCAAAGATTTTCTTACCAGATGTCCTGTATGTATCGGTTAAATAATTAATTAAGAGAACTTTATTGTTTTTAATGTATTGATTTCTCTCGTATTATGCATAATCAGTATTTTGTAGATCTAAATAAAGTACCTGAGAAACTCGTTAGTAATACAAATATGAAATTATTCCAAGTTAAACGATGGATCAAGACAGATATCTATAATAAACTTTTTTAACCCACATCTTCCTTTTTATATTCTCAGTGAAATTAATTCAATTTGACAAATAAAAAAGAATAAAAAAGAAAAAAAACTACATAAAATGAAGGGAAGTCTTCAGTCTCCTGGAGAGGAGAACGGTGCTTTTTCAACAAGACCAACTCCATTAAATAAAGTCAATGGGAAGACTAGAAGGAAGATGCTTGAACTTCAATCAATCACCTTAGTCTCAATTCAACACCATAGATTGCCAGATTTTTTTCATCACGTGTGATGCACCCAAACTTTATTAATAATCTTGAGAGAGTCCTTTGATAATGTTGCTTTTGGTAATTATTTGTAACACCATTTGTAAGTTTAAAAAAATGATGCAATTGTATAATTCGTCAATCCGCTGATCAAGTAAATCGACGGAATTTACCAATGGTGTTAGCACATTACGACCGTCAATATTCTACTGACTTACAAATAGTCAAAAATTCGCTACTGGATTTGTCAACAGTAAAATTTTTATTTCATCGATAATATACGGACTGTCATGCCTCTTGATAAATTCTAAAAGTGGTAATAAATATCAAATATCGTAATTTCATCGGTAACTTACAAATAATTGACCAGACTGACAAATTGCTGGGGTCATCCCTGTTATATATCTACCATCCACGGAACAAACTGCTTCAATTTTAGAAAAAATTGTCAAATTAATATATGGACTCAGTGCCAAACTGCTTGAAACATCCTGCAACTATATGACTATCCGTGAGTCCATCCAAAGACAGTAACCAATGACAGTAGACTAACCAAGAGGGCTGGTTACTGGTCGAGATATGTCGAAGATCATGTACAGCAGTATTTCACGACATGGAGAAAGCAAGATCTGCACTTCATACAAATCCCGGACAAACAGATTGACAGGCCATTTCTTCCATCAACTAAGAAGACCTTGTTACACAGCATCGAGAAGAAGAAAATTCTAACAGAAGTTGGCATAGAACTCGCAGAAATCACGACGGAGGCCGCAAGGCGCAGTGCGCTTGCCTTTCAGGGGTTGACAAAACGGCGCTTCTGTCCTGTCCAAGGCCCTTCGGTTTCTGTCTAACCGGGGCATCCACATAATGCAATGCTGTCGATCATTGATTTGTAAGGAGTACTGTCTCAGCTTATCTTCACCAGTGCCCTTGATCTTCAACTCACACGTCATCCTGAGGGAGTTCGAAACCAAACTCCCTTCCCGTTCTGATCCCGGAGTAATCTGAAGAGATGTTGATTCTGAATCATCAATTCATTATTTACTAGAACCGTGAGGTACCACCTATCTGATGTTTCAGCGAACAGAATGCTGAAATTACAAAATCAAGGAGATTGTGTTACCATCGATCAAAGTACCGACTAATTGATACGGCACTAACAGCAAGTAATGACTCATCCAATTGAGTGTAATTGGTTTGACATTTAACTAGTAGCATGCTGGCATACGAAGAATTTCATACTCACATGAAAAGTACTTACATATTTACATATATCACAGGCATGTTTTTGCTTTTAGTTTCGTGAAAATCTCATCAGAGCATGATTCTATATCATCCAATGGGCTGTGAGCATAAACATATACAAAGAGGGACGTTGTCAAATGTCAACTTTACACTACGATATGTTGTGTTACTTGCAAACTAAACGGTCTTTCAATAACTTATCCGTTTTTCATGTTTCCTCTTAACAGGTTTTATTTTACTCAAAATCGACATGTCTGATACTATTGTGAAAATATGATTCTAGAATCCTCAATAACGAACAATTTTGGAAACCTGGTACTTTCAATGAAACCTCAAAACCACAAATTAAACAATTTGGATATGCTTGCTTACACACGAGTGGTGCAATATTACATCGAAGAGATGAAATTTTCAGGCTTTGTTAGAACACAGGCGTAGATTGCATGAAATAAGAAAAGTTTACTTCCGGCGATTGATTTTCTCAAGATTACTCCATGTCCAATCCGGCATGACATGTCTATAACACAAACCTGAAGTTTGGAGCATCAGGACTCTCCTGAAATTTTGGAGCCACAAACAAATAGAAGTACTTGCATGTAGATTCTTATGCCACAAAAAATTACCAAGTCTAGCTTGGTGAATCATCAACTTGTAAATCTAAGTTTTTTGCAAATAGATTTGCTCTCAACAGAGAAAGAACTGCAACATTTGGTTCATGCTGATTTTTTATGGATCAATGAGAAATCATACAGTGATTTAAACCAGGTACTTTGATACTGACCTTATTACTTGGATCTCATCTTTATCCCAGAAGAAGCACAAATTACTTAGTATGACAGCGGGAAAGAGATATATTGCTGCAAGAAAACAGGAGAAAAGAGAATGAAGGAAAACAACAAAATTGAAATATTCACCTTGAAGATACTATTGGAACTAATAAGGTCTACCAATTCTAGATGTGCAGAGAGAAAGTGAAGTACTTACCTTGGAGAAAGAAATAAAGCCTACCTTTTTCGATTGGAAATATAGAGCATCCTTGCTAATTGCTGTTAAGATCACAACATGCATCAACTACCACGTTGATATCGGTATGGACAATCACAGCGCCTCGAGCAGCAACTTTCATAGTGCCTCTCACAGGGCTGATCCTGAATGTTGCAAAAGTCTATTTCCTTAATTTCCAGACTTGTGCATTTTGATAGGTCTGGCAAACTGTTAAGAGAATGGCAATCAGACATAGAAAACCACCTCAGTAGTGATGCTTGTTCGAGACCATTAAGGTTGTTCATCTTGCAGCCAGATATCTTCAACACTTGCAGGAGCCTTAGGTCTCCAAGACCAAGAATTTCCGATGCATCACAGTCACTGAGCTCCAATTCAGTCAAAGTTTCCAGATTAGAGAGATCCAACCTCTGGATCTTGCAACACTTGATAAGCATTTTTGACAAGCTTGAGGGAAGTTGTGGGAAGACTTGCAGGTTTATGCAGGATAAATGAAGCTTTTTAAGTTGATTAAGAGCATTAAAATCTTCTGGTAGACTAGTAACATTTCGAAGGCACAGCTTTAGGGTCTCTAAGTTGGATAGACTTGATATCCAGCCAAGGCTTCCCATTAGCGACAGCTCAAAGGAAGATATGTCCTCATCAGGATCATCAACTAATTCCAGAACTTTCAAATCTCTCAAATATGAAAAATCATGATCTATCCTCATGTTTTTGGTTCCCCAGCACAAGCTCACTACACTACATGGTAATTTTGGTAGAGACTGAAGTTCGTCACAGCCGAGCAAGTTGAGAGTCTGGAGATGAGAAAGCTGACAAATGGTCTTGGGTAGGCTACTAATCAAGGTAAATTGTAACTCCAAGATTCTCAAAGATGATAACCCTGAAATGTCACACAGAATCTCCCCATTCATACTCCAGCAGTCAGAAAACGTTATGACTTGCAACTTCCCTAGATTTGCAACATCTTTAGGGAATGTACTTATGGGAGTATTTTTCATTCTCAGCACCTCCAATCTGTCCAAATTTTTTATGGATTCTGGCAATACCTTAATTCTGGTGTTTGACAGATTCATTTTCTGTAGTGACTTAAGCATCCCAATGGAGTCTGGAAGAGTGGTTATCTGCCGACAGTCTCTTAAAGACAGCTTTGCAAGTCCCTCCAACAGCTTAACGGACTTTGGGAGTCCTGGGATAACGGACTCACCCAAATCAAGATATGACAGGGACCTCAAACAACCAATAGACTCGGGTATTTCAGCCAAATTTTTGCAGCAGGAAGCACTAAGAGTTTTAAGTTTCTGCATAGAACCTCTTAAGAAACGAAGGTGACATATGTGAGTTTTATCGATCAAAAGCTCTTTCAAATTATCCAAGGAACCCATCTCTTTTGGCAGCAGTGCAATCGGAGTGGACTTGATGTTCAAAGACTTCAAATTTTTCAAATTACCAATGGACTTGTCAATAAGTGACAACCGAGGACATCCTTCAAGAATCAGTCTTTCTAATTTGCTATCAGCTGGGAAGCATGGGGTTTTACATAATTCACTGCAACCAGTCAGGTCCAAAACTTTCAATTTCTTTGCCTTCTGTGCAACAAAGAGGCAAAAAAGGTTCAGTTTGTTTTAACTAGTCTTAAAAGAAGTAAAAAAAAAAGAAAAAGGCGATACCTGCATTATTTGTGTCCAACCTTCCTGGTCATGTGCCACTGAGCTCCCGGATAAATCAAGAATGACCAAGTTTTCTAGGCGCATAAGAAGAGTGGCAGAGCTCTTATGGCACCCCCTCCAATGAAGCCACCTTAATTCTAAAAGAAAGAACACTAGTAAAATCTCCTCTCAAGTTGGCGCGATCCAACTTAAGAAACCTTAATTTTGAAAGTGGGCCAAATTCCTCGGATGTGAAAGAGTAATTGGATCCTTCGTCGAAGGTGAGACCAAGGGCTTCAACTTTTGTAGTACCCTGCCAGTTTGAACATGAACGAAATTGATGACTTGAACTTTATTGTAGAACCACTTATGTTTCTAAACTTCTTCTACAGATTGAAATTTAAAAGGGAATCAGGTAAATTACAAAGAAAATTAATGAAAGTAAAAAAAAAAAAGAGGTAGTTCTAGTTTTCAGTTTTACCTCCTTCCTCTGCAGGGTGGATAGGGCTTGATCGTGCATCCACAACCTACTTCGATTCCAAGGGAAAGGATCTTCGTTTCTCACAATACTTCTGCCTAGAGTTGTCAGTAGATCATGCATCAATAGCTCCCTGTTTTCTCCAATTTTCACCAAAGACTCTGCACAAAGAGCGTTGATCCCAGTACGAGGATAAAATCTACAGTCCTTCCACATGTAAAAGGCAATTCTCTTATCCTTTCCAATCAGAAAACATGCTATATCCAAAAATAGTTGCTTTGCTTCTTCATCTAAAGCATCGTAACTTATCTTTAACACCCGTTCAACTTCCTTATCAGGAGCTTCTTTCAATTTCTCCAATGTCTCATCCCATATACCCTTTGATCTTTTATACAAAAACGAACCTGTCACCTCAAGTGCTAAAGGAAGCCGCCCAATAGCCTCTATGATATCCCTAGAAATGTTTTCAAAGCCCTTATCAGGAGAATCCCTTCCAAAAGCCTTCTTAGAGAACAGTTGAAGAGCTTTTTCTTCTTCCATTGCTTCAACCACATAGGTTTCAGCCTCCTTGAACCTCAAAAGGATGTCACTTTTTCTAGAAGTCAAGATAATCCTACTTCCTGGACCAAACCAACTAAGCTTCTCAACAACCAAATTGAGTTGCTTGACATCATCCACGCCATCAAGGAGAATGAGGACTCGCTTATTTTGAAATCCTTTAGAAAGAGCTGTCCTAGCATCATTAGAACATCCGAACGTTGCTTTTTTCTGTCGTAGGTCTGAGATTAATTTATTTATTAAGGACAAGGTCATATCATCTTGAAGTAATTTTGGAATGTCAAGATAACTATAACATTGAAAGAGATCATAGAGTTGATTGTAAACAAATTTTGCAATAGCAGTCTTTCCCACCCCCCCCATACCATATATTCCAAGGACACGAACATCGCTGCCACAAATTTTAATTACTTGTTCATTGCAATGTACAACACCGAGCTTTCCTATAATCTTTTGCACGTGATGGTCAGCTCCAATTAAATAATCAGCCACATTTAGTCGACCCTTCTTCAGCTTTTGCAGAACAATTGGGATGAGTTTGTCTATAAGCTCAGATTGATGCCTACAGAAATCAAATAATGGAGGCATGATGAGAAAGTGAATCAGAACCATAATCATACAGCAGAGCAAAGCGGACAGTGCAGAGATGAACCAGAATCAGTGCCCCATGAGGCAAGAACAAAGGAGGCATTTAAATGCATTTCCAAAGATCCTGCATCTGAATGGTCTAACTTGGTCTGAATGCCAAACGGTTAAGTGGAGTTGCTAAACAGATAAAGCTTGAAAAAGAAGAATAATGTCAGGAATATCATGATTGGCTTATATCTAGCTCATCACTTTGGTAAGTCAATTTTAAATAGAATGGGGATTACCCATTTTTTATTTTCGCCGTTTCAAGTCCCTTTAACGTTCCAATCTTTTTAAGAGCTAGTTTCCACTTCTCGATAGTCTCATCATCAACCCCATTTTTCCTGTGTCTGGAAAAGCTCTCCTCGAAACAACGCCCCTGGTCTTTCAAATCTGAAGGGTTGATTTCATAGAAAATAGGAATGATTTCTCGACTCATTGTTTGCTTGCACTCTAATATATGGACCAACTCCCTGAGGCAGCTTTTGCTGGAAGCATAATCCCCTGAGATGATGGGGATCAAGACCTCCGACCGTCTGATCGCTTGACTCAGCTCAGGATTGATCTCTTCTCCAACAGGCAGCTCATCATCGTCTCGAAAGACATGTATCCCAACATCTTTCAAGCTTTTGTAGAGGAAATCTGTAAAACCCTTGCGAGTATCCAGTCCTCTAAAACTCAAGAAAACTTCATAGTTGTTTCCAGCCAAGTCAGAGCCTGGTGACGAGGACGAAAAGAGCGATTCCTGTCAATTGAGTAAATTGAGTTTATGACAACCGCCGTAGAATGTCCACTATGTAGTGAGAATAGAAGCATTGAAATTTGGGCTGGGGAGAGATTGCCTCAGTTTATGAAGACAAAATTGAGACATATCCATGCTCTGTGAATGCTTCTCGCTCATCTGTAATACTGATAGAAAATGATGATACGATTTATTCTGATCTTAGTAAACAAGACATGAAATTTGAATTTCGCGTTGAAGGAAGGGGACTTTGATCCGGGGATTGCATACTTTAAAAAAGTACATAACCATGTACTTCTGATCTTAGTAAAGTATCAGACACAATGATACCAGATCAATGCCAGGTCGTAATTCAACGTTATAGGAATCTAGGCAGAAATCCTGAGGATGGCATGTTTTACAAGGATTATGGAGATAAGTTCCTTGGAAAAATCAAGTCTGATTCAGATCCGCGCACATTGTCCAACAAGGGAAAGGTGCTTTTCCTTCTTGTTTTTCTTCGTCATCATGAAATTAGCTTGAATACCTTTTTGGATAACTAATTTGTATAACAAAACGATATTAATGAAACTATCAGAAGTAATCATACTGTAATTCAATTCATCATTAAAAAGGTTTTATATGCAAAATTTTGGAATATATATTAAAAGTCGAAAATCTGTTTTATGTTAGGTAACAAGAATGATTTGAGGGAATTTATGTTGTTCTTTGTTCTGGTTGGAAAATTGCTCATTTGCACATTTTAAGTAGATTAATAACACCTTGAGATATTGATGATCCTGGAATATTATCCCGTCTTTTTTTATAAGTATTATATATGGGTATCATGTCAAAATATTCAATCTTATCCGCAATATTAGTTACGGCTAACTTAGAATTAGGAAAAGGAAATCAACAAGTCAATACCATGTCTAAACAAATATCTATGTAATTATCGGTGGGTTACATTTAGAGAGGAAAAAAACATGTTTTCAAGGGAGTGATTGTTTAATTGAGTGGATGTGCAGTACATGGTTATTAAAGATGTGTGACTTGGGTGATCATTCAATGAAGATAATGTTGCCAGTAGTTTTGATTTTTATGGAAGGATAGTTTTGAAAAGCAAAAAGTGAGATTAATAGTGGTTTTGCCTTAAAAATATAGATTAATAGAGATTAGTTAGAGGCTGGTGGAGTTTTTTTCTGTTTTTTTTTTGTCTGTCCTACTCTAACTCTCATCTTACTCTCAAACATTTGCTCTACCTCTTTGAGAGTTTAGAAGTCAAATCTCACACTTGAAACTAAACGTTCTCACCTTACCGATTAGATTACCACTGGGGCCTCATGCCCACACAGAGAGAGAGAGACTAGTAGGAACGTGGGAGCGGAAAAACTTGTGGGCCATACACTTAGGAAGAGAAAGAATTAACTAGCACACATGTAAGCAATAGCTCAATGTCCATCCAATCTTCATTTGTTGATTAATAATGGAAGCAAGATAAATGTCACATGCATATAAATTTTTGTTACATTTAATTTAGTGCATTAATATGTGTATGGCAAGTAGGGGTGAGCACAATAAACCGCACAACCCAGGAACCGCCCGGATAGGACTAGACCGGCCGGGGTGGTCCAGTTCTTAGAAGTCTTGGTGTGGTCCACGGTTCCAAAAAATGGAACCGGTTCCCGGGCGGTCCGGTTCCCGGTTCCTAGAATGGTAGGATCGGACCGGACCATTGGACAGACCCTTTCTCTTTTAGGGCCGAAAGAGAGAAAATCGACTGGTCCCACCGTCTCTCTCTCTCTCCCCCAGGCAGCAAACAACCACAGTAATGCATTAGGAAGTCATTATCTTTGTTAAATCATAGGGAGAGATTTATCCATCCAAAAATTATGATATTTCACCACAAACTAGTTAAGACATAGTTAAACAACTTTCAAGATAGGAATAGTCCTCAAATTCATTGAGTAAGGGTGTTAAAAACATGCATCCATTTTACTGGAAAAACAGGGTCGATCACTAAGAAAACTCGGACATAAATGCATGTCAAAAGAGTACCAATTGTCATCATATGAATCTGAAATTTTGACATGTTGTGCCCCTAAGCATGAGCTACAATTCTTATGAAGATCATCGATCAAAATTCGCAATGAAACAAGCTCAAAACAACACTTCTTTGAATCGGGGTCAAACCAGTTTCTGCAAAATAGTTTGAATACTAGTTTTGGAATTCAAACAAACCGATGATAAAAAAAACTTCAGAAAATTCTCGAATTAATTTATGTTGTAGAAGTGCAAGAGAGAAACGACTTTCATCAGACAATAACCCCAAATTCTCAACATAAAGCTCTAGAGAAAATCACAAAGTTAAAATGGTTTATGTCATTCAACCCAGATAATTTGAAACAGGGAGCTTCCTTGAAGAAGCAAGCATGGCGGGGAGCTGGGGATAGAGCAAAGATGGAGGTGGAAGAGAAGGGAGGGAGTTGTCGGTGAGGAGGAGAAGATTTAGAGAGAAACTTAGAGGAGCAAACGCCATGGCCACTCGGTCCTTCTTCCTTTGCCATCTCCCTCTTCTTTTTTATCCTCTTTTGATTGGTTCTGTGAGTAACCGTGGCCGGCGACTAGCTCAATGAGAAGTTCTCTAGGCTTCTCTTTGAATTTTTCCCAGTTCCATTGGACTGCCCAAGAATCGAACTGGACTGACGGGTCCAGTCCGGTCCAAGACTTTGGTAGCTCGGTCCACGGTCCTAGAGAATGGGAACCGGTCCTTCTGGTCCAGTTTCTAGTTCCGGGGGGACCGGATCGCCTAGAGAACCGATCACCCCTAATGGCAAGTCATTTGAAATGGACACTGTTGAAGATAAGGGAAATTGTGTGGCGGAAAGACCTGTTGGATTTGCGCCGTACATGACTGAAGATTTGAAGTTACATTTATCAAAGTGACTTGGAGATAAGGAACTCAAAAAGAAGGAAAAGGTTTATTGGTATTTGCAGAGTATTTTGAGTAAAGATTAGATTTGCTCCTAATTAATACACGGTTGAGGTGATCTTGCTATAGACTTGTGGTTTTCAATTTTTATTCGCCACTTGCCATCTATATTCATAGTCTATGGGTGTGTTTGTTTTGCTCAAAATACATAATTTGAAAAACATTTTTCTAAATATAATAAGTTATATTGCTTACAAAAATAAATGAATCAAAAATATTTTCATTGTTCATAAAAAAACTTAGACATAAATTGTTGCTGATAATAAAATATTTTTCATCGACTAATTATTTCAATCGATACAAGTGATCATTTTTTTAAATATTTTTTAAATCATTCATTTTTCGTGAAATAAATAGAACCTTAAAAATCATCTTCTAGAACTTTAACATTGTAAAGCAAAATCTAGGGAAAGTTGACAATTTTGCAAAATCTGGTTTCCTTTTCTTTGCTTAACATTATGTGAAATGTGGAATTAGACACTTTTATAGTTGACCATGGTTATTATTCATGTGGGTCATTAAAATTTGGAAATAAAAAGAGGATAAGAATTGAAAAATAAAAAAGCTAATAAGTATATTTAGAAAAATGTTAAGATTATCGTGCTTCGCTAGCGAGGGCTGGTGATTTAGGGCGGCAATGAGGACTTACGACCCTCGTTGGGGCGTCTACAAGTATTGAGGAAGGCCATCGGCCCTCGTCACTAGCAGGCGAGGGTGGTGGAGCGTCTTAATTTGCTATGTTAGCCCTCAAAAAGGGTAATGGCTAGGGATGATGCTTGTTTGATCGGTGACCGGTATGGTTCTGTTTGCGGCGATGATGGATACTAAGGGTGTGAATGGTACCGTTTCTATTTCGGGGAACAATTTCTTTTGAGAAACATTTATTTTCTATTTCTACTCCTCGAAACAAAATTTGAGTAAAATAAGGCGTTAGGTTGGAATAGAAAAAGAATAGGAATGTGTTTGGTACTTAAATTTTTTTTTCTTTTCGTTTTTTATTCTTGCTCACAGATGATTGAATGTCGCCTGCCACCGCCCATTGCCGCACCCTGCCGCCGCCCGCCCACAGACCGTTGTCGCCGACCGTCGGGGGGTGGCGATCAGGCAACAGTGCTCGAGCGGTGGATGGCGGTGGCTTTGGGCAGCCAAAGGTGGCCGTGGCAAGAGAGAAGAACAAAAGAAAAATAAAAAAAATTAACTTATTTCTAGAAATTATTCCAAGGACCAAGAGGCTACTTTTTTTTTTGTTTCTTGTTTTTGTTCCAAAACTATTCCCGAGCTAACATTTTGTTTTGGGAAACAGAAAAATAAGTTGGATTTACCAAACGGATTTCTGTTCTTTTTTTTTTTATTACGGGAAACAAAAGAATAGAAATTGAGAGAAATAGAAATGCTACTATGCGCTGCCTAAGATAAGCAAGCGCTTGCCTATGAGTGCTAATTGGAAAAAAAAAATATACATCGTCAATTAGTTATGTTGTGAATATACTGTAGAGGGAAAAATCTATGAATTAATAATTCTATTTTATCTTACATGTATTTCAACTTTTAGGAAACAAAAATTCCATTTTATCCTCTGTGAGGCTCTCTGTTTTGATTCATTTTCCTTTTATTTGGTCAAATATTTATTTCGTCTTATCTGAACTCATTTAAGCGATGTGATCACTTAATACATTAGTGCCAAGTTTCGAATGAAAATTTGTCTTTTCTTTTATTTTTTTCATCTCCATATTTATTTGGTACTTTTTTAATTTTTAATATGTGTGAAGCGGTACTAAGTATTAAAGCCTGCATCTTTTCTTTTCTTTTTTCTTATTTTTGCTTCAGTAGATACCATTAATTTGTGTATTCACATATAATATTATAAGTAAAATTTCCTTCTTTGTTAGACAAACTGCTTTTTTAAAAGAATAAGCTATTAAAAAGCGGGTCAGCAATATATTTATATAGCACATGATTTGATACTTTCCATAGCATGTAAGGCGGTCTTTATATACGCAAGACTGGTTGTGGGTGGGATCACATTAAGAATATAATCAGCAAAACAGAATAAGAGATTGAACGATAAGGAGAGCATATAAGAGAAAATTGAGAGGGAATGTGAGCGTTCAAACCACTAAGGAGTGTTCTGATATCTTGTTGGACATATCGTTTCTTTCTACAAGTTTAAAAATGATTAGAAAATGGACCAATAAAGAATTTGATGCATACGACTTAACAGTATTAACAGATGATATTATGACAAAAAGGTTACACAATTTAAATTTACATTGATAAAGTCAGACCTAAGTTTGTGCCATGTTAGATGCATTTTGTGAATTTCAGGAAGAGTTACAATCAAAGGTAAGTTGTGAAATGTGCCTATAGACTCGCATAATTTGCGAATTTAGAGGAATACACATAAAATTTCCGAACGAAAAGTTGATCTTATGTTTTGACTTGGTTCCTATATAAAATTTGAAAGATTTATTAGGTACAAACAATCACTTCAGTTTTTAATAACATAGTATATGAAATTTGATGTTCGTGAAATTTTTTTAGGACGCAATTAAATAAAGAATGCGTGACAATATTGATTGGGATTTATGTGAAATGATAATAATGGTTTTTAAAGTGATGTGACCGGATGCAACATCATCAATCTACTACTTCTAGACCACATCCTTGTTGAAATATATACAAGTTTTAAAGTTCGAAGGGTAAATATTAAGATGACAATTGAAGAAATCATGTACATGCATGCATGTGTATCTCTTTTTCATGTTGATTATTTTGACATTTTAATTAGATTAATTGTGAATAGCGTTCGTGGCAACGCGTGCGTATCTTCTAGGAGAACATGTGGAAACTTCAATTTGCAATCTTCAGAACCATTGGCGTCGGTTGTGTTAAACACTTTTAGGAGAACATACGGGATAAAAGTGGGAACCAACAATATTAGAATGAATGCAAATTTGCTGCCCCTTATCTTAAGTTCAAATGGCGCATGTTCTCTATTAATATGATCTGAGATTTTAATGTACATAGTCCTTCAAACACATACATGTGAAAAGACTCGCGCGTCAGCGTATAGTTAAGAAGTTCCAAAGCAGGTAGATTGTCTGACAAAACATATTGGAAAGGTAAATGATCATTACTCCTGACTCTTAGATTTCCTTTGAAACAACGGGGCAAAAATGTTGATCAATGGTAGATCAGGATGACCGCTGACTTCGTATGGTAGACAATTACGCGAAGACGACAACGTTAGGAAAGATCAACGCATATAGGTGCTTCTTTGCATCTTACAGCCTTATCAGATAGCAATAATCATGTTTTTTACAGGTGCCGTTGGCAACACAAGTTGCCAGTATCAAAAAAGATGTGGGCACTGATGATCGAGTAAACCTCATCTTGAGCTTGATGAATATTAATGATAAGGACAAGGGGATTATTGTCGTCATCCATGGAGCAGATGGGATTGGCAAGACAACTCTTGCAAAACTCGTATACAACCAAGTCTCCTGTGATTTCGATGGCTGTAGCTTCCTTGCAGATGTTAAAGAAGCAACTCAAATATTAGGAGGGCTTCAGCTTTTGCAAACTAAGTTGATTTCCGATATTCTAAAACGGGAACTTGAGGATGTTGCTTTTGTCAACAGGGGAATTGAGTTTTTCAGGGAAACATTTTGCAACATGCGAGTTTTGATTGTCCTTGATGACGTGGAAAATGCGTTTCATGTCCAGAAGCTCATCGGAGATTGCTTTGATTGCTTTGCTTCTGGAAGGAGGGTCCTTGTAACAACCAGAAACAGTGTTGTCCTGGAAGAATCTCCTCAGATACGGACTTATCGTGTTGGTCGGTTGGATAATGATGAGGTAATTCAACTCTGTAGGCAGCATGTATCTATGTTTCCTTTCTCTCATAGCACCTTGAGCGATCATCTTGAGGCTATGGCAGGACTCCCGTTGTTTATTCAAGTTATGGCCGCAGTATACAATAGTAAAACGCAGGAGGAATGGAATGAGTTAATGTGGTGGTGTCCTCCACCCTTCAAGCAATGGGATTTTCGGGAAATTTTGCACGGAGGATATCGAACATTAGATAGAAAGCAAAAACAGATATTTCTGGATATCTCCTGCTTCACTGCAGGCATAGATAGTCGAATTGCTTGGTACCTGTGGTATGACACCTCTTTTCTGCCTTCTCATGAAATGTTGACTCCCCTAGCCAAAATTGGAGAAAACAATCAGATATGGATGCATAGCATTTTGAGGCGATTTGGCAGAGAAACCGTTTGTGGGGAGAATCTTACGAATCCAGGAAGGCGGAGTAGATTATTTAATCCTGAAATAGCTTTCGATACGATAAAGCGGAAAAAGGTGATAGTTTGGTGTGCTCTTTTTTCTTTTTCCTTTCCTTTTTCTTTTCTTTTTGAAGCATAAGAAAAATACTTTTTTCATGTTCGCCGCCAAGGTAAAAAGCTCTTTCGCCAGATACTGCTAAGATCCAACCATGTGTGCGATAGACTTTTTGTCTCTAGGAATGTTTCCAGACCTGCCAAATGTCAAGAAGAGAAACCATCCTCACAACTTATATTCGTTTTTCTCGTCCATCACAGGGAACTGAAATGGTTGAGGCAGTCTGCCTCAACTTCCGGCGGCGTACTTCAGACAAACTTACACCAGAAAACTTCGAGAACATGCCAAACCTACGGTTTCTTCAGATGGATCATGCAGACATGGCCGGAGATTTCACTAAACTTTTTCCAAAATTAAGGTGGCTCCGTTGGCGAGGGTGCCCTCGACATCTGCAAGCAACGAATTTTCACTTGGGAAAGCTAACCATTCTCGACCTCTCATGGAGCAAGGTCACCAAAGACTGGGAAGGCTGGGATCAAATCGAGGTAGTATACAATTAATTGCTATGGTGAAATGGCTCGGTCTCATGTAACTATTGGTAAAAAATGAGCTCATGCGAATTTCCTCCTGTTTTGCAGATGCAGAACTTGAGAGTCCTAGATCTTAGAGGTTGTGCTGACTTATTAGTCACTCCTAAGTTCTCTGGCTGCAAAAATCTGGCCATATTGATTCTGGAGCGATGTTCACAACTGGTCAAGATAGATCATTCAATTGGCGATTTGAAGTGCTTGGTTTCCCTGAATTTGAAGTTCTGCACAGAGCTCAGCATGTTGCCGGTAGAAGTGGGTCACCTGACAGCTTTGAAAGAGCTTCTAATAGATGGGACTTCGGTTCAAGAAATTCCCGTCTCCATTGGTCATTTAGAGCAGCTTGAAACTCTGAGTGCCTCAAACTGCTTCTCATTGAGTCAGCTTCCGAGAACGATATGTCACCTGACGAATATCTCACTTCTTTCCCTAAATGGCACCAGAATCACAGCACTTCCCAATTCCGTTGGAGATCTGCTCAGACTTAAACACTTGTCGCTAAGGGATTGCCATCGAATAAGAAAACTTCCAAACTCCATTGGTAACATAGGGAGTTCCTTAGTTGAGTTAGACGTGTCGGGGACAGGCATTTTCAAGTTTCCAGATTCGATAAAAAATCTGCAGGATTTGAAGGTACTGAGGATGGATTCTTGTTTCTTTAGAGAGTTCCCTCCTGATATTGGAGAGCTGGCCAGCCTTGAAGAGATACATGCCTCCTGGTGTCGGAGTCTCTAGGGGGGCATTCCGAGCGAGATCGGGAAACTGCATAATCTGAGAATCTTGAGGCTGCGACATTCGAGTATTTCCAGCATACCAGTGGAGATTAACCAACTTTCCAATCTTCGGACCCTTGATTTACTTCACTGCGACATGATCAAAGAGTTGCCAAGCCTTCCCTCTAGCATAACGGTTTTGTATGTAGATGATGAACTGAAGTCGTCACATCTGCCATAGCTAGGAAAGCTATGCCACTGTGATGAAGACGAGGCTCTACAGAACCCGGCGAAATGACGGCCTTTCCATTTACCTAATGTTTTCATTCCAATTCTGAACATCACTACAAAAAAACTGCTTTTTAGCTACAGATTTAGCGACGGAAATTTGGCAAAATGTCGTCGCTAACAGCGATTTGCGACGACATTTGCGACGGCAGAATGCTCGTCGCCAATAGGGCGTCGCTAAAATTCGCCACGGGAAAAAGACAAGTCGTGGCTAATTAGCTACGACGACAAGCTCGTCGCCAACTGCGTAGCTAATAAGCCGTCGCAAAGTTCGTTGCAAATTATCAACGACGTTAAAGTTCGTCGTAAACGTCGTCGCAAAAGTTCATCGCTAAAACCGTCGCTAAGACCGTCACTAGTCTGTGACGACATCTTTCCGTAGCAAATTTTTGCGACGGGCAATTAGCTACGGCGTATGGTATGCAGTCGCGAAATAGCTTTCATGTAAATAGCTACGGACAATGGTATTCCATTGCTAAATAGCGACGGGCCGTCTTCTTGCGTCGCTAAATAGCTATAGGCCCATTTTGGCCGTCACAAATCTTGCGACGTTCTCTCTCGTTCCGTTGCTAAGTAGTGACGGCATATCTATGTGCCGTCGCTATTTAGCGACAGCTTTTTTCCTGGCCGTCGCTAATGAGTCACGGTTTTTGATGGCTCCACGTCGCATTTTAGCAACGGCCTGTTTTCATTGCCGTCGCTAAATTGCGACAGTTTTCCATGGCCCCATCGCAAATTAGCGATGGACTGGCAAGTCCATCCTCTATGACGTATGCCCGCAACCTGATTTTCTGATAGTATATTATCATAAATGAAAAGCATGCCAATACTAATCGATCTGGAGCCCGTTCTATTAATCATGAAGCAATAAAAAAACATACAGCCATCTTGTTTCCAAATAAAAATATACAAAAAAGCTGTTCCCATATATACCAACAACAAGAAAACTGTTCCCTAAGACCATCACTAATTGAACGTTAACAGCACACAATTCTAATCTTGTTCAACACCCGATACTGCTGAACCTCTTCATCCATACTTCAAATTCGTAGTCATCTCACGCACGCCTGTCCACTGATCATAGACAACTTATTGTCAGCATGTGATTATGTATAGCTATAATAATGTAATTAGGACAAAATAAATTCTGCAATAAATGAAAAGCTAGAGTGAAATAGTCGTATACATGCATCCTTAATCCACTTTGCAGATAACATGAATTGAATCAACATACTATTACAATAACATTCCAATTCATAATAAACAAGCAGGAGAAATCAACGGTATAATGAACATCTAAATAAACTCAATGTGGCATTATTTGTTACCCCGGTCAAGTTTGTTCCTTTATGGTGTCGCATCTCCAATATCAGCATCTTCAGCATCATCATCAGCCATCTCATCATCGCCATGTGCACCTTCACCATGCCCATCAGCATCCAATTGATTCGAAGCAGGTACATCCTCGTCCTCATCGTCCGACATCTCTAGTCGGCGCAAGATTCGTGTCAATTTTCTTTCCAATCCATGTATTTTTGAATCTTTTTCTGCAAGTCGTTCTTTCATCAGCCTCATTTCTTGGGCCATGTTCGTACCATGCCGATTGCTCCTTGAACTAGATGCACCATCGGATGACGTTCCAACTATCTTTCTAGCAAATTCCCTTGATAATGAGCCTAACCCATATACTTTCCCTTTCTTTAACCCACCCGATGCCTCCACCCACAATTGAGTTTGATCAACTTCTCGATCAGACGCGCTAACATTATCGCCACCACTATCCGCTGCTCCCGCCGTCGTGCAGAGTTCATCAAATTTTTCCTACATTAACCATATTATCATCACACCACACGGAACTTTATGTACATTTTCATTAAGGTAAATGTAAAGTTGACAAACCTTCGCCGCTTTTGCTCGACCGCTCGTCCATGTCTTGTCTTTCTTTTGGAATGCCCGTTCAAATGTTTGTATTGCCGTCGGTTCCATGCCCAATTCCTTGGTCTACAAAATATAAACATTAATAGGTATTATATAAAATGGATCATCTATCATGACAAGGTATTTCAAATGAACTAACCATCCTTGTTTTGTGCTCCCCGATGTTGATAGAGCCCCCTGCATATGTGGCATTCCCACCATCACTAGAACTTGATGCACGATTTTTTTTATTCCGTTCGCTCGTTGCCTTGAAGCTCTCAATTCCCCAAATTCTCAGCATCTCCATCCAATCCTCGGTTTTAATGTACAGTGGCCGCCGTCGTTTTGACTTCGCTTTGTTCATTGTATTTCTCATGTGATCGCCGACCTTCTTATTAAAGATCCTCCTCATTTCGTTGTCAAGTTCTTCAGCCCACCGAAATTGCCTCTGCAATCAATTCAAATGTATAAACGTTTATGGAGTTTATTAATTAATTAGTAAGGCAGTAATTTATAACCATAATCTTACCTTGAACTCACTCCACCATAAATTCTTCAATTCTTCTGAAGTGGTGCTGTATGTAGTATACGGCCCACTCCAATGATCGTTTATTATTTTATTCAACTCCCTGACAACATATGTTGCGTTGGTGAACCTGAAAAAATTAAGTCAATCAAAATATCATAGTCCATTTAAAAAATCATACAACAGTTGAACAAACTAAGAGACAACAAAATATCTTACGATTCTCCCAATGGTCCTATCAACCTCCGTCCCTCCGAATCTATTTCCACTTGTTCCTCATCCATCGACTGTTCTGCTAAAGAAGGTGTTCCTTCATACATTTCAGCTTGCCTCTGATAAACTTGGCCAGCCATATTGCGTGTAGAGTCGGACGAGTAGCCAATGTTTGCTGATGGAGGTGTCTGGTAGGACGTGCTAATGTGGCCGAGACCAACATCATCAACATTTTCTGGTGGCTGGTCTGCTGTCTGGTCTGGTGGAGGTGTTGCTGTAGGTATGGGGGAAGTCCAAAGGGTCGGAGTCGTCTGTGACGATGGCGTCACAGGGGAAGGGGTATCTGAGATTCTAACTCCACCTCCACGACGACGTACGAACACTCCACGGCGACCCCCGACTCCGCTCCCACGATGACCTCAGGTCTCTGCAATCCACAGATTAGTAGTAAGACAAAACCTAATTAAAAACCAACACAGCACTCTATTAACTTCCATGTATCCTTAGTATGAACTCACCATATTTGAAAGCTTGTTACCCCTAAAAACGCCTTAAATGCCTGAATAGAGGAATAAAAACCTGCAGCACATATGTTGTAAGATATTTGCCCAAACACCAATAGAACATGCAATCAGTAAAGTCTAGGTGCAGCACAAAAATTATCATGGGTAAACCTACATGATGAGTGACATGGTGCCCCATGTTATTCTCAATGGATACCAAGTTACCAGCAACATTATCTAACACGCCTTACATATGCAAAACAATAAGTCGACTACCCCAGACATTCATAAATATCCTCGGTCGACTTCGTAATCGTAATGTCTATGTTTCTACAATATGGACATGATAATTTAGCAATGGCTAATAACAATGGACATCCCAACTGGTAGACAATTACCAAAAAAAAAACACCATACCGTTTAGTCCTGCTTAGTCGCTATCGGCCAGGCAAGTCAATTGACGGTTTGAAGTTAAGGCAGAGGGTTGCTCGGATATGGGAGACGAGGCGATAGGAGGAGTGTCGGCAGGGGGAGTTGAGGGTTGGCAACCCTCAGAAATGGAACAATGTTGGAGGAGCGCGCAGTTTAGACTGATCGATGGAGGATGAGCCCGCGGTTTAGGATGACCGGTGTACGAGGAGTGGTTGACGGCGGAGGAGGAGTGGTTGACGGTGGAGGATGAGCGGTTGATGGTGGAAGAGGACCGGTCGCCGATTCCTTTGACACGAGGTGGTTTAGGGTTTGCGACCGAGCGAGAGAAATCACTACGATCCTATGGCTCGGTCGATCCAACCAAATGGATCAGAGGGTTTGAAGGGATCGTCGGAGTAGAAGTAGCTGCAGAGCCGGTTGGACGGAGAAGACAATGCCTAAACCCTAGCGGAAGGACGAAGAAGAAGAAAGAGGAAAACCCTAGCGGACGAACGAAGAAGAAAGATATAGTAAAAATGAGCCCTAACTCAACTTACTATGAAAAGACGCACAATATAGCGACAGAAGACAAATCCGTCGCTAAATAGCGACGACCGTCATCGCAGTCGTAGCTAATTTGCTACGGGCACACAGCACCGTTGCTATTTAGCGACAGCCCGTCGCTAAACTGCTACGGCAGTGGATCATCTGTCGTTAAATAGCGATGCACAAATGTTCCGTAGCAAATTGGCAACAACAGAGACCCGTCGCTAATAAGCTACGTCATAGTAAGTGCTCGCTGCATAGCGACGGCCGCGCAGTTGCCGTCGCTAACCAGCGACGGCAAATTGGTGTCTCATCGCTATGTAGCGACGGCCGTGGACAATCTCGTAGCTAATGAGTGACGGCATATACGGTTTCCTCAACTTAGAGACGACGTTGGACAGCCAGTCGCTAATTTGCGACTGTGTTGAACTTGCCGTAGCTAATTGGCTACAGTGGAACGACGGCCGTCGCTAATTGGTGACGGTACTAGAATTGCCGTGGCAAATTAGCCACGTTGTTAGAACTGTCGTAGCTAGCTTGCAACGTTGTTAGAACGGTCGTAGCTAATTTGCCACACTAAGAATTCGGTCGTCGCTAATGAGCAACGACAGTGTAGTAACCGTGGCTAATTAGCTATGATAGTGGAGTGGCCGTAGCTAATCGGCCACAGTAGAGTGACGGCCATCGCTCTTTGGTGACGGCGTAAGATCAATCGTGGCAAATTTGCCACGGAAATACAAAGGTCGTGGAAAAGTTGCAACGGTAGTTGAGTGGCCGTGGCTAATTTGCCACAGACGTAGAAAGGCCGTGGCAAATTGGCAACGGCAATGGCGTGGCCGTTGCTAATTAGCTACGTCACTGGATCGGCCGTGGCTAATTCATAGATATGACATTTGTTATTCTACTGTTAATTTGCGGCTGACAATCCATTTAACAACACCCAACCAAAGACAATTTCAGTACTTACTAAACATTCATAAATATATAACAGTAGGGTTTCTGTTAGGTTGTACAGCTGCAAATACCCAACCAAAACATTATTACAACTGTCGAACACAAACGATAATTAAAGTAGTGCAATAAAATAACATGAAAGAAGAACCCTTAAAACACGTTGTCGTCCCCATCTTCATCCGTATCCTCATGTATGTCCATATCGTCATCATCGTCCCGATCATCATCATCATCATCGTCCTCATCATCATCATCTTCGTACTCATGATCACAATCATCCTCTGTCGAAAATTCTTCGTCCTCAACCATTGCACGCTCGTTTCCTCGACTCTCAGTTGCATCCACTTCTACCATAGCTCCAGATGGATCTCGTAAAGTTGGAATGTCATATAATTCAGTTTGAATATTGTTAGATGCTGCCTCTTGTTGATATGTTGTATACTTCCAATATTCCTCGATTTTTCCTCGTGCTTTGATTTTACATACAGCCCACCAATCAGCTGTGTCCCGCTTCAAACTAGGATATGAGGCATAATATACTTGAATTGCTTGTTGTGCCAAGACAAATGGTTCATATTTCAAGTACTTTCTCTTGTGATTTATTTCAACCAAATTTAAACGAGGGTGCACCTTCATTCCTTTGACGGGGTCAAACCACGTGCACTTAAATAACACAACACGCAATAATTGTCCAGGGTACTCTATCTCTATTATTTCATCTAACAACCCATAAAAATCATCTGTCAAACATTCTCCATCAGATGATTGCACACAGACACCACTATTCATCATCGATTTGCCATGTCCATATTCTTGAGTGTGGAAATTATACCCGTTTATGAAATATGCCGGCCAAGTTCGTGCTTTTGTCTTTAGACCCATCGATAGATGATATATCAATCCTTGCGCATCAACTTGATCAGGATACGTTTGAACCTATGGCCACAAATGAAACGGAAAAATATAGTTATATTTATGTTATTTCAATAAAAATATTGTCGATAAAAAAAATTCCTATATGTCTAATTGATAAGTCAACTTACATATGTTTTCAACCATGCGGCGAATTGTTCATTACACAAACGATCGGCCTCATTTTGCGGTAGTCCAGACAATGACGATGTTTGGAAAATCCTGTTAAGAAAATAACATACACAAGTGGAAAGTCAAAATGTTAGACAAATGGTGGACATAAGTATATATATGTTTATGTGAAAATGTATACTTACTCAAAGTATGGATCCACAGCTGGACAATTCAACAAAATGTATATATGCGCTGCATGCCATTCTTCACCTGTTAAATACCGAACCTTACATATCCCGCTTGGTCTACCGAGATAATTGAAAATTGAGATCGAATTAGAATTGGGATCAATAGGGCCCTCATCATTTCGTCCAGCTCTCTGCCTCTTGCATTGCACATGTGGCTCAAAATAATATGAGGCAAATGTAGTGACTTCTTCCACAATATATGTATTACAAATTGAAGCTTCAACAGATCTCTTATTCTTCACTTTTTTCTTCAAATGAAATAAGAACCTACAAAATGAATTAAATTTATTTTAATCAAACATAATATAAAGTCCAACATCATATATAATTTAACTGGAGATGAAATTACTTTACCTCTCAAATGGATACATCCAGCGAAATTGGACAGGTCCCGCAACTTTAGCTTCAAATGGCAAGTGAACTAGTAGATGTTCCATTGAGTCAAAAAACGAAGGAGGAAATATCCTTTCTAAGTTGCACAAGATAATTGGAATATCTCTCTCTAGTCTTTCCATGTGTGATGCTTTTAACACTGACGAGCAAATATCATGAAAGAAATTACTCAACTCCGTAATGGTGCCCCATACAAAGTTTGGTAGGAATTGTTTCGTTGCTATGGGAAGTAATCGCTCCATAAATATATGACAATCATGACTCTTCAAACCCGTCAACTTGAAGTCATTCAGATTGACACATCTCCCGATGTTAGAAGCATACCCATCAGGAAAGCGCACAGATTTCAACCAATGACAAAGAGCACGTTTTTGCTCCTTATTCAATGTACAAACTGCTTTTGGTTTTGGTCCCCTACTACTTGCATCAACATCTAATGTCGGCCGATCACAAATATCTCTCATATCCTTTCTTGAATTCAAGTTGTCTTTTGTTTTTCCGTATACATCCATCACCGTATGTATGACATTTTCGAAAATATTTTTTTCGATGTGCATGAAGTCAAGATTATGATGAACAATATGTGTCTTCTAATATGGTAGCTCCCAAAATATACTGCGTTTAGTCCACTTATGCGTACTTCCATATGCATAAGTAGTGCCATCAGGGTTGTCAATAATTGTAGGAAAGATATGCACACGGTCCCAAATTTGATCCCCGGTCAACCGTAAAGGTGGATGTGTTCTTTCAACCCTGTTCTTGACGAATTCCTTTTTATTCCTTCTGAATGGATGGTTTATATGCAAAAACTGTCTGTGACAATCAAAATATGATGCCTTCTTACCATGTCTTAACCTGAATGCTTTCGATCTTTCCATACATATTGGACATCCTAAGAGACCAGATGTGCTCCACCCAGATAACATTCCATAAGCTGGGAAGTCATTTATCGTCCAAAGAAGAGCAGCATTCATAACAAATGTTTGATTAGTACAAACATCATACGTAGGAACACCTTCATTCCATAGCAGTTGCAACTCTTCAATCAATGGTAGCATATAAACATCTATCAACTTCTTCGGATTTTGCGGCCCAGGCACGATCAAGGTCAAAAACATATAAGGTGTTTTCATGCACATACCAGGTGGAAGATTGTATGGAGTTAAGATAACTGGCCAACATGAATAACTTTTCCCCATTTTACCAAATGGGGCAAATCCATCGGCACATAGACCAAGCCGGATGTTTCGAGGCTCTCTCGCAAACTCTGGGTATGTTCTGTCGAAATGTTTCCATGCGGCTGCGTCGGAAGGATGACACATCACATCCTCTTCTGTCTGATGATATGCATGCCAAGTCATGTGTTCAGCAGTAGCTTGAGACGCATAAAGTCGTTGCAATCTGGGGATTAATGGCAGATAAAACATTTGTTTGCATGGTATACGTTTCTGACTACGATGGAGTGGCCTGTTAACCTTGTATCTAGGTTCACTGCAAAATTTGCAGGATTCTGCATTTGCACTATCTCTCCAATATAACATACAACCCCTACTACATACATCAATCCGTTCGTATGGCAAACCCAAGTTATGAACTAGTTTCTTCATATCATAAAAATCAGTGGGCATTATGTTGTCACGAGGTAATGTTTCTCGCATTACATCAACGAAAGAGTTGAAGCAATTCTCAGACACATTATGCTTTGCCTTGATATTTAACATTCGGGCAGTGACAGAAAGTTTTGTGTGATTGTCACAACCTGCCCATAAAGGTTCATCTGCCGAATTCAACATATCCCGAAACTGAGTACACGCATCATCATCTAATATTGTTCCTCCAATATCATTCAAGTGTGATGGCTGACTAGGACCCCCATGCTCAAATATATGACTACAACTCGTACTTGCGAGATTTAATTCCGGGCACAAATCTTGTCCAGCTGCATCAATCACCATCTGCTGGTATGCATTCAATTGGTTGTCATAGTTACCTTCTTCCCTAAATATATATTGGTTACTTCGTTGACATCCTATGTCGGAAATAAATGGTTCACCATGACAAGTCCAACTATAATAGTTTGGTGTGAAACCAAATCTACAAAGATGCTCTCCAACTTTATCAACAGGCTGAAATTTCCCATTACTACACTTTCTACACGGACACCGTAAATTATTCCCATCCATGAACTCAACTTTGCTACATGCAAATTGTAAAAACATTTCCAAACCAGCACGAAATTCATCCGTCAATCCTCCCCGCCTAGGTAAGTTCTTATTATACATCCAAGACCTGTCTCTTTGCATTATTGTCTCTGTATAAAGATTAAACAAGCTAATTAACACCAATAATAATTTAATTCCTCAACGTACGTAATATTGTCAATGAAAATACATATTAACACCAACAATAATTCAATTTTATCGTAGAAAATTGAATGCATTACTTCATCATAAGGAAAAAAAATTGGATTGTGCCTCTCATCTACCTCCTTTTTTTCAAATTCACAACTGCCCATTTTATGAGGTGTTGCACTGAATATTTTTTATTTATTTTCCGTTGAAAATTGGACGATGTTGCAATTTTTTTTTTCAACATAGCAGAATTTCAGCGCAAACCCGGACAATGAAAATCGAATATATAGATGTGGGGTGCATGGGCTCGGGGGTACCGGGGGGGAGTCGATTTGGCCGCCGATCTACCTCCCCGGCCGTCTTCCACACAATTCAAACTCCCCAAACCTTACGTACACAACATACCGCTAATTTGGACCAAGCCCAACGCACGACGCCATAACATCACTCATGATAGTATAGCAAGAAGGAGAGAGGAGAAATGTACATACCTTAGTCTGGGTTCTTGGGGCGGCCAGAAGCAGAGGACGAGAAGATGGGTATATCGGGGGAGAAGAAAGTAAGAGCGTTAGGGTTGCAGATGTGTTTTTATAGTCGGGAATTAGCGACGGATAAGTCGCTCGTCGCTACATCTGTAGCTAATTAGCGACGGCAAGGTACTTGTCATAGCTAACCAGCTACGACTTTTTATTTTCCGTAGCAAATTAGCGACGAACGAATAGTCCGTAGCTAATTGGTGACGGATTTGGCGACATCCACTGTCGGCTGTAACAAATTAGTGACGAATATGGTGTTCGTCGCTATGTCCGTCGCTTATTGGTTACGAACTGGTCTGTCCGTCGCAATTTAGCGACGGTCGTTTGGGACAGAATCCTGTTGTAGCGACGACCTTGTAATTTTGTCCCTAATTAGCAACGGCTTATCGGTCGTAGCAGAAGTTGTGGCAAATTAGTGACGGATGTGGTAAGTTGTAGCTAATAGCGACGAATTTAGTGACAGTAACACGTGTTGTCGGTGTTTAGCAACGAAACTTGACTGTTCGTCGCAATTGTCGTCGCCATTTGCGACAATAGTGTCGTCGTAGCAAATTGGCGACGAACGTCATAATGTCGTCACTAAAGCTGTAGCCATTAGCAACAAATTAGTGGTCGTGGCTAAAAGTTCGTAGCTAAACATAAGTTTTTTTGTAGTGCATGATGTGTTTTTCTGTAAGCTCGCGAAGGATTTCATCTGAAATACCGTAACTTTTTATGGGTGCATATACGTCTGTATGCCTATTTATAAATTTCAACCTTCGAAATTTCACGGTTTAAGACTGAATTGGCAAGATTTGACTGAATTGGCAAAAAGAAAAAAGATTTAGGACTGAATCAACAAAATTGCAAAATGTTTAAGATTGAATTGGCATAAAAAAAAGGTTTAGGATTGAATCGGCAAAATTGCAAAAAAAGTTTCAATTATTTTTTGACAATTGTCTCATTGATTTTGGCATACTCAATGAGAATAAGATGAATTGTGAATGGTATTCTCATCAATAGTAATAATATTAGAATGACACAACATGGTTTTATTTACATACTACATTAAATCATAGCCTAGGAGCATAGAATTAAACTGAGCCACCTAGGATGGACAATTCATTGACGTTAACTTGAGGGGTAGTTGCTCGGTTGCATTGACCACACAAGCATGGTTTCATTATTCGAAGAGGGGAAGTGACTGATAGGAGCATAGGTGTTTAAGTACTTGTGAGTACTGAGTAGAAGGCTCTAATATCATGAAGAATTGAATAAGGTACTTTTTACTATTATTTCCTAAATGTATTAAAGCAGAAGATAGCTAATGGCTTATAGGAAGACATTAATTAAAATGAATGTAGTATAATCACTTTCCTAACTATGGCTTTTATAAATGGAAGGATATTTTTCTCTATACAAAGAAAGATAAAATGGAATTGCAACTTTGAAAACTCTCGTTGCATTTGGCAAGAATATAGGAATTGCTTGGCTGATCATGATTTAACGGGGTGCAATTTTTAGAATTGCTTTGCTGTTGAGAGATATTTTCTCCAATAGAAGGCACTTGACAAATCGAGAGAGAAATCTTTCTAGGTAACATATTTTTCTTTTCTTTTTTGGTAATGAAAATGCAACATATTTTTCTATAAAGTGAAAAATAAAAACTAAGAGTTAATTTTATTACCCCAATTATGTGCTAAAAATAAAATTTAGCAACGGAAACTCGAATAATATTCTCGAATTTAATAAAATTCAAAAATTGTTAAAATTAGTTGCCAATTGTGTCACATAAGACTACTAATATCAACCAAATTGCCACTTCCATGTTTCAAGATAGATTGGGAAAATAGTGAAAACTACTCAGTCAAATTAAGTTCAGGACTAAATTAATTACCGTACAATATAATAGATCTATGACCTTTTGGACCATTTTCTCATGAAGTAGGTTATCCTAGCCAACCAGTCAAGATAGATAAAGCATATCAACCAGGCTAGATTAATTGTGCAAATGTCTCTACACATTGAACTATGTCATACCTAGTCTTCAACTCATACCTACAAACTCCCCGGAATCTTTTTTCCGATATTGGATTTGCATGAAGAAATTGACATTAAGGCCATACAGACTCATCTTTAGTAACTGCAATATCAATTTGGTCTATAATGAAAAAAGAGAGAGTTAAGGGCTGGTCACTACCCCTTCAATCATACCAGGACTTCGCTTCTTCCATCAACCATATCCAGCAGATTGCTGCGCCATGGATTCAACTGGGTCCCTCACAAGTTTCCCAATGTCTGGTCGCAGATATTGCTTTATGTTTTTTTTTTAAATAGTAATGTTGTTTTACCATTCACCATTTACTTAAGATATATATTTCAATTTACTATCAAAGTTATGGATCTACCATCTACCAAACAAAATTTTGTTATCGGCAAACGAAATTTTGGAAATCTGCCAAATCAAAATATGGACTGGATGATAAAGCTGCTTGAAGCATACTGCTATAACCAGCTCTTCGTCATGCTTCCTACAATCGTATGATAAACACTCGGAAATAGTAGTTGATGGTCTCCACCTTGCAGCAAGACACGGAAAGTGACAAATGACAGTAGATTGACCAAGAGGGCCAGTTACAGGTCGAGAGATACAGAATATAATGTACGGCAGTAATATAAAACATGGAGTCATTCAAGTCCTAGAGGATCAGATTGAGAGGCCTTTCTTCCATCAACTGAAAGACCTTGCCCCACGGCATCAAGAAGAAGAAAATCTAACAGAAACCTTGAATAAAACTTGCAGAAGTCATAAGTGGAGCTGCGAGATGCTGTGGTCTTGCTTTTCAATGTTGACAAAAGGGCACTTCTGTTCTGTCAAAGGCCCTTACGTTGCACCGGCCATGTATCCCTGATTTACGAGATATAGCATCTCAGTTTATCAGACATATGATCTCAGCTTATGTTCACCTGTGCCCTTGATCTTCAACTCACACATTGTCCTGAGGAAGTACAAGACAGAATTCTTTTCCCAATCCAATCCTGGAGTGATCTGAAGACATGTTGATTCTGAATCATCGATTCATTATTATTAGAAAGACGGGCTACTGTCTATGTAATGTTTCAGCAAATGGACACCTTGCAATCTAGTATGCCGAAGTAACAGAATCTGCATGATTGAGTTACCATCAATCAAAGTACTGCCAAATCGATACGACACAAGTAGCATTTAATGGCTCATTCAATCATGGATAATTGATTTGGCATTTAACTAGAAGCATGTTGGCATATGAAGAATTTCATACTTAGAGGAAAATTAATAAATGAAATTTACGTATCAACGCATGCTTTCACTCATAGTTTCATGGAGATCTTCATGCAAGCAGGATACTATTATATCATGCAATAAGGTGTGCGTATAAAAATATACAAACAGGGACATTTCCAAATGTCAACTTAACAATACATATGTTGGGTTACATGCAAAGTAAACCGTCTTTCACTTATTAATTAGCTTTTCATTTTTCCTCTTACCGGTTCATATTACACAATTGATGGGTTTGATTATGTTACTGAAATTTGTAATTTCTAAAAAGAATCCTCATGAATGACTAATTTTTGAAACCCAGTACTTTCAATGCAACATCAAACCAACAAACTTAGACAATTTGGATATGCTTACTCACTCACATGCTTGATTCATTATATACATCTGAATATGAAATATTTTCAAACTTCGTTAGAGCACAGGCAAGTTTAAACGAAATAAGAAAAGTTCACTTCAGGCAATTAATATTCTCAAAATTACTCCATGTCCCATCCGGCATGACATGTCTGTGACACATCCCTGAAATTTGAAGCATCGGCTTCTCCTAGAACGTTTGGAGCCACAAACAAATACAAGAACTAGCATGTAAATTCCTAAGCCTCGAAAAATTACCAAGTCCTGCTTGGTTAATTTATTTAACTTTTAGATCTCTGTTTTTGGCGTATACTTATCGCTCTCAACAGAAGAACTGCTAGAGTTGGTTCATGCTGATGGTTTGTAGGTCAATGAGGAATCATATGTTGCATAGATATCTCAATACCAACCACATTTTCACAGTCCATGTAATGATTATTTCTTGAATCTCATCGTTACCCTGAAGAAGCACAGATTAAGTAGGGTATGACAATGGGAAAGAGAAATCTTGTGGCAGGAAATTGGGTAAAAGAATAAAGAAAAGCAACAATATTGACATGTTCTCTCACTTTGGAGAGACTGTTGAAAATCATAAGTTTGCCAATAGTAGACACAGAGAAACAGTGCAGTACTTACCTAGAAGAAAGAAATAAACACCACCCTCTTTCAATTGGAAACGAAGAGGATCGTTGCAGCTTGCTATTAAGATCACGACATGCAATGACCACCATATCGATATTCCTACGGGCAATCACATTACCTCGAGCAGCAATTTTTATAGTGCCTCTCACAGGGCTGATCCCGAATGTTGCAAAAGTCTATTTCCTTAATTTCCAAACTCGTGCACTTTGATAGGTCCGGCAATCTGTTAAGAGAATAGCATTCATACATAGAAAACCTTCTCAATTGTGATGCTTGTTCAAGACCATCAAGGTTCTTAATGTTACAGCGATATATCTTCAACACTTGCAGGAGCCTTAGATTCCCAAGACCAAGAATTTCCCATGCATTGCAGTCACAAAGCTCCAACTCAGACAGAGTTTCCAGATTAGAGAAATCCAACCCCCGCATCTGGCAATTCCTGAGAAGCAATTTCGATAAGCTTGAGGGAAGTTGTGGGAGCTCTGGCAGGTTTATGCAGGACAAATCGAGTTTTTTAAGTAGAGTGAGAGCATTGAAATCTTCTGGTAGACTAACTTTTGGAAGGCACAGCTTTAGGGTTTCTAAGCTGGATAGAGTTGATATCCAGGCAAGGCTTTCAGTTTGGAACAGCTCAGAGGAAGATATGTCCTCCTCATCAGGCTCATTAACTAATTCCAAATCTTTCAAGTCTCTCAGATACGAAAGACCCTGAACTATCCTCATGTTTTTGGTTCCCCAGCGCAGACTCACTAAACCGGATGGTAATTTTGGTAGAGTCTGAAGTTCATCACAATTGAGTAAATGGAGGGTCTGGAGATGAGAAAGCTGACAAAAGCTCTCAGGTAGGCTAAAAATCAGGGTAAACGACAGCTTCAAGATTCTCAAAGATGATAACCCCGAAATGTCACACGGAATTTTCCCAGTCAAAGGGCAGCCAGAAAATGTTACGACTTTCAACTTCTCTAGATTTGCAATTTCCTTCGGAAATTTTCTTATGTGAGTATTCTTAATCCTCAGCACCTCCAACTGATCTAAATTTTTTATCGATTCTGGCAATATCTGAATTCTGGTGTTTGACAGATCCATCTTTCGTAGTGACTGAAGCCTCCCAATGGAGTCTGGAAGTGCAGTTATCCGCTGACAGTCTCTTAAAGACAGCTCCACAAGTCCCTCCAACAACTGAACAGAATTTGGGAGTCCTGTGATAATAGCTTTATCCAACGCAAGATATGACAGAGACCTTAAACCACCAAGTGACTCCGATATCTCAGCCAAATTAGTGCAGCGGGAAGCACTAAGAGTTTTAAGTCGCTGCATTGAACCTCTTAAGAAACGGAGGTGACATATGGAAGTTTCATCAATCAAGAGCTCTTCCAAATTATCCAGGGAACCCATCTCTTCTGGCAACAGGGCGATTGGAGTGGACTTGATGTTCAAAGACTTCAAATATTTCAAATTACCAATGGATTTGTCAATAAGTGACAAATGAGAACATCGTTCAAGAATCAGTCTTTCTAATTTGCTACCAGGAGGGAAGCATGGTGTTTTACATAACTGACCGCATCCAGTTAGCTCCAAAACTTTCAATTTGTTTGCTTTCTGTGTAACAAAGAGAACAGAAACGGTTCAGTATCAATTAGCTAGTGTTCACAAAAATCAAAAAAGGAACGTTTCCTATACCTCCATTATTTGTGTCCAAACTTCCGAGTCATCTGCCACTGCACTCCAGGATAGATCAAGAATGACCAAATTCTCTAGGCACAAAACAAGAGGCTTAGAGCTCTTGTGGCACCCCCGCCAATGAAACCACCTTAATTCTAAGAGAAAACTAGTAAAGTTTCCTCTCATATTAGCTCGATCCAAGTTAAGGAACCTCAAGTTTGATAGTGCGCCAAATTCCTCAGACGTGAAACAGTCATCGGATCCTTTGTCATAGGTGAGACCAAGGGCTTGAACATTTGGAGTACCCTACCAATTTGAACATGAAGGTAAATGAACTAGGAATAAACTTTCCATAGAACTGCACGCGTTTTGTACACCTTTTCTATAAATTGAAAAATTGGGTAAATGACAGAGAAAAGTAACCGCAAGTAGAAAAGAAAGTAGTACTGGCTTTCAGGTTTACCTCCTTCTTCCGTAGGGTGGATAGGGATTCTCTATGCACCCACAACCTACTTCGATTACCGGGGACAGAATGTTCATCTAACACAATTTTTCTGCCTAGAGTTCGAAGTAGATCGTGCATCAATAGCTCCTTGTTTTCTCCAATTTTCACTAAAGACATTACAAGGAGAGCTTCAATTCCACTAGTAGGATAAAGTTTACAGTCTTCCCACATGTGAAAGGCAATTCTCTCATCCTTTCCAATAAGAAAACATGCTATATCTAGAAATATTTCCTTTTCACTTTTTTCTAAAGCATTGTAACTAATCTTCAACACAGGTTCGACTTTCTCGTGAGGAGCGTCGTTCAATTTCTGCAACATATCTTTCCATGTACCCTCCGATTTTCGAAACAAACGCGAACCTATCAACTCAAGTGCTAAAGGAAGTCGCCCACTAGCCAATACGATGTCCCTGGAAAGGATTTCAAAGCCCTTGCTGGGAAAATCCCTTCCAAAAGCCCGCTTAGAAAACAGCTGAAGAGCTTTATCTTCTTCCATCGGTTCAACCTCATAGGTCTCAGCCTCTTTGAACTTCAAAAAAGAGTCGCTCGTTCTAGAAGTCACAATAATCCTGCTTCTTGGACCAAACCAACTAAGGTCCCCAACAACCAGATCAAGTTGGTCTACATCTTCTACGTCATCAAGGAGAATGAGGACCTGCTTAGTACGAAATTGCTCAGCAAGAACTAACCGGGCATCATCAGAACAGCTGAACCTTACACTTCCTTTCCGAAGATCTGAGATTAATTCATTTTGCAAGGACAAGGTCCTATCATTTTGATATAATTCTCGAATTTCCTTGAGATAACTATAACATTGAAAACGATCATAGAGTTGATTGTAAACAACTTTTGCAAGAGTAGTCTTGCCAACGCCCCCAATGCCAAAAATTCCAAGGACTCGAACATCGCTGCCACATATTTCAATTACTTGTCCATCGCGATGCACAACACCAAGCTTTCTCATTATCTCTTGAACGTGATGGTCAACTCCGACTAAATAATTTGTCACAGTTAGTCGACCCTTCTTCAGCTTTTGCAGAACAATTGGGATGAGTTCGTCTATAAGCATGGAATGGTGCCTACAGAAATCAAATCATGGAGACATGATGAGAAAGTTAATCTGAACTGAACAACAATCATACAGCACGGCAAAACAGGATGAGCAGAGCTGGACCAGGAGCAATGCACCATGAGGCAAGAAAGGTGGCATTTAAATGCATTTCCAAGGATCCTGCGTTTGAATGGTCTTACTTGATCTTAAAGCCAACTGGTTAGGTGGAGTTGCTAAACAAAAAAGCTAGAAAATGAAGAATAATGTTTCATCTAGCATGATTGCTTTTGCAAATAGATATTAATGTCAACTAAAATTACCCATTATGTATTTTAGTCGTTTCAAATCCCCTTAAACTTCCAATGTCTTTAAGAGCCAACTTCCACTTCTTGATGGTTTCCTTATCAACTCCCTTTGTCTCGTGTTCGAGAAAGCTCTTCTCAAAAGAATTCTTCTGGTCTTTCATATCCAAGAGCTCAATCTCATAGAAAATGGGAATCGTTTCTCGGCACATCGTTTGCTTGCACTCTAATATTTGGACCAACTCCTCGAGGCAGCTTCGGCTGGAAGCATAATCCCTAGAGATGATGGGAATCAAAACCTTCGACTGTTTGATCGCTTCAATCAGAGCGGGCTTGATCCTTTCTCCCACAGGCAGCTCATCATCGTCTCGAAATACACGTATTCCTGCATCTGTCAACCTTTTGTAGAGGAAATCTGTGAAACCCCTGCGCGTATCTGGTCCTCTAAAGCTCAAAAACACATCATAGTGGTTTCCAGCCAAATCAGAGCTAGGTGACAAGGACGACACGGGCGATTCCTGTCAAGCAAGTAAATTGAGTTTATCACATCCACTGTCGAAGTATTGAAACTTGGGCTGGGGATAAATTGCCTAAATTTATGCAGTCAAAATCGAAATATATCCATACTTTGCAAATGCTTCTCGCTAACCTGTAATACTGATAGAGAATGATGATACGATATACCCTGATCCTAGTCAAAATTATTACAAAACTTGAATCTCGTATTGAAGGAACGGGACTTTGACCCGGGGATTGCATACTGTTGAAGTTTAGCGTGAAGTAAACATACTGTAACCATTGCTAATGCAAATTTCCAGGCCAAAAGAATTACCAGAAAGAAAGAAACGCGAGGGCCAGTCCAAAATCAAGAATGCAAAGTCAAAATGAATCTAACCGTAGTGGTCCTACGCCTCTTTAGAGAAGCAGCATCGCGACCGTGCCGAGAATCATCACATTCCCAAGCAGTATCCCGAGAGTACGAAAGCGTCATGGAACTCGATTCCATCTCCTTCCTCTGCGATCCTCTTCCTCTGCTACGCGTGCGTGAGCGGGACGAGCTTTTGCATTGACTGGAACGAGTGAAACACCCTGTGAAAGGTCGAGATCATACTGTACAGGACGAAAACGACAACTTTCCGCTGGATCTACTCACAAGGTTGACTCTGACTTTGGGAAAAGACTTTTACATGCTCTCCCCAGACAAATTTTGTGTGTGTGGCTACTGGCTACTCTTGGAATTTCATGACTTTTTGATGTAACGCACTTCTTGGAAAATTAAGCTAAAAATGTTGTCTTGTATTATTGCACAGTCAAATCCTAAACGATTAAATTCAGTTCAGTCAAGTCCTTCGGATGCCATGCCAATTAAATTATAAAAAAAAAATCCTTTTAACAAATGTGGCTGAGGTGGAGAACATATGAGAGATTTTCATCAACAGAAAAGCCAACGGGCCCAAAAATAAATTTGAAACGAGAAATTAAGCCAAATAAAATATGATGAATAGAGAGAATGGCAGGTGAGGGTTTGGAGGTTTGGAGGCAACGGCCAGCCAAGATTACCTAAAGAAAGAGAGAGGAATGGCGGGTAGGCGCTTGAGGGCAGTGGCCAGCAAGGGTTGGTGATCCTGGCGGAGCCTCGGCAAGGCTAGCGAGCCACCGTGTAATCGTGGCTCCACCAATGGCCACCACTACACGATGGTCTTGGGATTGTCTCTTTGGATTGGACGAATCCCTATATTCATGAACTTGTTCCTTTTGATAATTCCTCAACTTTCTATTATTGTATATGTTAAATTATGTCTCGAGTTTAAATATTGATATCAATTTGGTTAAATCAAATTTGTTGAGAAAGAAATCCTAGTTGGATTGGAATTTTTCTTATTATCTAACGAAGAGGCCGCACAGATATATTATACATGGATATTCGTATCATCAAGATAAAGGATAAGAACATGGAATTGTGCGGTTCAGATTTTGGCTTTGTCTTATCCGAGAGGTTGACCAAAATGAAGGACTCTATTGGCCTCGTAAAAGGAAACCGCGTGGGAACAAATTAAATAAGAAAGGAAACACAAGGTGAAAGAGTTTTTGGACCTATAAAAGGCAAGCAGGGGAGCCCAACAAGTAATTAAAGAAGAAAACAAAAACAAAGCAAAACAAAACAAAAGATTATATATATATATATATATATATATATCATATAGCTATTTTTTTTTAGACTCCGTTCGTTTCAAGAAAATATTTTTAGGATTTCTGTCATTCGTTTTACGGAAATTAAAATATTCAATCAATGAAAAAACATTTTCAAAAGTGGGAAAATATTCTTCTTTTTTTAGAAAGGTGAAAACATTTTTTTATCTTTAAATATTATGGTCTCTAGTGGCTTACCTCGACCTCGCCCGAGGCCGGTGAGCCGGTAGCCTCTAACAGCCAACTGGCAGCCTCCGACAGTAAGCCCGCACTCTCTAGAGGTGAGCTCAAAGATGGCATTAGATTGGTGAGTTCATGGCTTATAATGGCAACTTGGGAGCTTGTTGGAGTATAGTGAGGCTTGTGGTCAATACTTTTCATACTTGACTTAATTTGTAAGATCATGATGTTTCCGCATTAAAATTACAACAACATATTGTCTTATGAGTTATAAGAAAATACATAAATGATTCCTAAATTTTAGTATAATATACAACATCATTGTTTTAATTTTAATTTATTCAATCTAGTCACTAAACAATCATGAATATTCAATATATCCCCTCCACTTGCTCAAATGACAAATATGATTCTATTTGATTATGTGGACTATTATATGCTGAATTGGATCATTTCCATCTTTTTTATCATCTACTTTGGAAAAGGGAAAAAAACTATGAAGTTAACATGTCTAGTACTATTTGATTACGTGGATTATTGTATTATGATTGAAAATGAATATCTTAAATAATGGACATGTAACTTTTTTCTTAATATCCCCAATTCAAACTTAATGGATGGGAAGACACATTAGAAAATTTTATAAAATTGAATTGATAGGATGACATTGGATACATTTAAATTATATTAAGGACCAAATTGAACATTTAATACTAAGACAGGAACCACATATAACATATTAAAAATACAGGGAAAACAATGCACGTAAGACCAAAATTCATAGACCATTTATGTCATTTTTCTCTTTTCATTTTGTTGTAATATGACTCTTGTAAAAAACACATTTGCATCTCATTTTTTTAATATCTTTTTAAATATTATTGTCAGAAAAAATAGAACATTGCAGAAAATTAAATATCATATAAACTATAGAGAAAATGATTCGGCAATAATCTAAAACAATAAAAATTGCTAGAACTTGATATAGATAGCCACTTTAATAGAACTAATTACGATAAAAATAAGAAAAAATATACAAAAAGGGAAATTGCCTCAACAACGAAATGAGAAAATGACAAACCTTGGGTTCTCATGGTGCATATTTCAATGGTCAATTAATGTAAAAATATCTAATGAAGATTTTTATCCTGGAGGTATTTCTCCATTCTATTTAATTGTGTTTCCTTTCTTGAATATATCTTATTAGTTGTCTCAATATATTAACCAAATTTTACAATTCTTATCATTTAAAATTAGTAGTGACGTTTATTATTCTAGTATGTATACTTTAGTTAATTTATTTCTCTCCTTTGTATAAAAAATCATGGGGCTAAGAGAAATAAATTATATAAAATGTCGAATAGAAATTGGTATATTACTGCCTTTAATTTCTTTTTATTGCTCTTAAAGGAGTGGGATGTCTCGGTCGAAACGTTAAAATTACTGCTTCTTCTTACTGTTTGCATGATTATGACTGAGCGAGACACTTGTGCTAACAATCTCATCACCTAACGGTCTCTCTCATTGTCCTCTGCTGTCAAGACGATTAGGTGTCTCTTTTGGTCAATAATTGCTAATGAGGCCTCGGATGACCCGAAGTCGTCGCTTTCTTCTCGCCGTATCATCGGAGAATTGAATCTCGAAGAGGTCCAGGATTCGGCATCGTTTTCGTCTCGGCTGGGCAAGGTAAGTTTCCCCCCGACCACTCTGCTTCCTTTCAATGTTTGATCTGTGTCATGGTCAATAGTCGCTCAGATTTAAATTGAGTGTTGGAACTTACCCACAAAGAATTCGCGTTCCCCTTTGCCTTGCGGTGGTCAGCGCCGTTCCTGTCAACTAAGGAGCAGACAATGGCCACTGGACCTTCGTCGTCGTCAGTTTGGTGGAGGTGGCGGTCGGTCTCCAGTGGCTGAATCTCAGAGAAAGCAAGAAAGGTCTTTTCTTGTGGAACTTTGAACTAGACCATGACGGTCAATACTCGTCATGAGCTAAAAGAAAACCTTGCGAGTAGCTAAGCTGTGTTTGTTTCATTAAAGAGCATTTTACGTATTAATTTTTTTTTAAAAATTTCACATATTTGATTTTTTGAAAGTAGTTAATTGATGGAAATGTTTATGGGCAAAGAAAAAACACATACACTTTGAACTAGGAAAATGAATTCCAAGTTTTGAATAGAAGTAATCATTTTCCTAAGTACAACAATTCTCTTACCACAAATACTCTTCTTCTCTAAGATAGTGTTTTATGTGCTTTTCAGCATATCACCAAGCAAATAAAATCAAGTACTTTTCTTGAAAATGATTTTAAATGAAATTTTTTCTTTTATGATGAAATTATATGTAAGACAAACAAGGGAGCATAACGTAGGAATTTTATGTAAATTTCTATAAACAATTATGGAAATCGCATTAAGCACGGAGCGACCCCCTTGGTCCGTCATTGTCCATCTACTTTTCCGTTTGTCTGAGTTGGATCTGTCTACGGATGTGCTTTTACTTTCCCCTTAGTTAAATATATTCTGGAAAATGCTGAGTTGAAAAGAAGGCATACGAATAGAGAGCAATTATGGTTGATGGGAATCATGGGATTACTCAATTTGACAGCTGACAACACGCGTCGCTCAGTCTTTATTTCTGCAACCCCTGCCAGTTATGGTGTCATCCTTGAATCTTGCTAGCAGATCATTGTCTATCATAGCTACGCGAACTTGTGGGGATCGTCTGACTAGCTTTTTGCTAGTCAGGGAGATCCAATGGTGGAGGGGGGGCTCTACATCCTGTACTTGAGGGGGCAGAAGACAAATGAAGGGTGGAGATGGGAGATAGTCACCTGACTTGCGTCAGGTCAACTTGCCGTGCTGGACGCCGAAAATATCACATTAGATGAAGCCAAAAGATGATTGTGCAACGGACCATTTAGTCGGGATAGATGGTCAAGTGGAAGCCCTAATGGACTTGTTGGACTATGACTTGGGTTGTGCACGGTTGCTTGGCATTCATGGCCCCGGTGGGATAGGAAAGACAACCCTTGCCAAAGCTATCTTTGACAAGCTCATTTCTAACTTTCATCAGTATAGCTTCCTGCGAGATGTCAGTGGATCATCACGCCGTGATGGCCTAGTTTATCTGCAAAAGAAACTGCTATCCGACGTCATCGGTGAGACTAAGGGTATTGTTCCATTCAATGATACTGATAAAAAAGTTTCATTCAATGATACTGATGAAGGAATGAAGGTTATTCGGGAAAAACTTCATGATAAGAAGGTTTTAATTGTTCTGGATGATGTGGACCATAGGGAACAGCTTAAGAAACTAATTGGCAAGATCAGTTGGTTTGGTACTGGAAGTAGAGTCGTGATTACGACAAGAGACCAAAGTATCCTAGAGAGTGGTGAGAAAATTTATTTTCATGAAATGAAAGAAATGAGTTCTGATCAAGCACTTCAGCTTTATATAAATCAGGCGTTCAAAAGAGAATCTCCAAGAGATGATTATTATGACAGGTTTTCAAGGGATATTGTTTCTGCTATTGGAGGACTTCCTCTGATCATTAAGGCCATAGGTTCATTTCTTCGTGGGAAGCCATTAACTGTATGGAAAGATACACTCGAAAAGTTAAGGAGCATTAATCCTGAAGAGGTTCACAGGAAGTTGAAGATTAGCTACGAAGACTTAAATTTCAAGCAAAAGCAGATTTTTCTTGATATTGCATGTCTTCCCTTCCATGAGGAGGAGATAAGCGTATCTTACATGTGGGAAGATAGCAACTTTTTTCCACAGAAAGAAATAGAAGTCCTCAGTTCTCTATCATTAATAAACATCACTCACAACGGCAGGTTGTGGATGCATGGCTTGCTGAAAGAACTAGGGTGCCATATTATCCATGAGGAAAACCTGGATCCGGGGAAGCGTAGCAGATTGTGGATTTCTGAGGAAGCTTTGGACATGGTGAAGACAAGAAAGGTAATACATTGGGAGAACAAATTCCGTCTTTCTTTGCATAGAATCGTCTATTTGAGATGAAATTTCTACTATGTGAATAAGGGAAACTGAAAGCTCTTTCTAATTTTGTGTGTATTTGGCAGGATAAAGGAGATACCGAAGCACTCAGTCTAGCTGGAGATCCTACTCTACTCATCTTTACTGATAAAGATTTCTCAAGGCTGCCAAATCTAAGATTCCTTAAATTAGATGGGGGGAGCTTTATCGGGGACTTCGCCAATCTCTTATCAAATTTAAGATGGTTTTCTTGGTGCCGTTATCCTCCAGATTTAATGGCCACTAATCTCTTCCCACAAAACTTGGTTGTCCTCCAACTCTCCGAATTTAACGGCTCCAGTGATTGGGAGGGGTGGAGACAAATTAAGGTATGTATCTTGTCATATGCTGTATGTCTCTCGTCATATGCTTTTCTTACAGCTCCATTGTCTGTCTGACGACCCAGCGTAACGCTTTATTCTTCTCGCAGATGTTACACAACTTGAAAGTTCTACAGCTGACATGTGTAAATATGGTCAGAATAGATTTGTCTGGGTGCTTTGCTCTAGAAAGATTGATCATTAAGGAATGTAAAAAATTGGTTTGCATTGATCGCTCTATTGGAGAACTAAAACAACTGGCTTACTTGAATATTGAGGGTTGCCACGGACTGAAAGATCTGCCTTGCGAAATTGGCCTGCTAGAGAACCTAACGCACTTATCTCTGAGTAACTGCTCAAAATTAGCAGTACTCCCGATCTCACTGGGAGAGCTAAAGTCACTGATCAAGTTGGATCTGTCGGGCACATCAATTTATCAATTACCTTATCCTCTTGGAAATCTAATGACTTCGGAAATGATAAATATGGAAGTTTGCCAGGAAGCAGAGTTTCCTTCAACCAGTGGGTTGGAAATGAAGCTTGAAGTGATACGTGCTAGATGTCGTTCTATGGTGGGCGAAGTTTCAAGTGAAATTGGGAAGTTGTCCTTTCTGAGAGTCCTAGATCTATCAGACACTCTAATTCGTTTAGTGCCAGAAACAATTGCCGCACTTCCTCGCCTAGAAGAGCTGATTCTGAGGAACTGTAATAACCTGCAAAAGTTGCCGTTGCTTCCCCCAAGTTTGACTCATGTATTGGTTAGTTCTTGGTCTTTGCAGTCTATTCCAGATCTCTCAAACCTGACTAATATAGTCAATCTTCTCTTATCAACTGACAAGGTTCTACCATCGCCTTCATTGATCCTAACTGAAGCCTATAACTTAGAGTGGATTGGGAAACTATCTAAGTTGGAAACTTTGGAACTGTGCCTTCCGACCATTAGCTTGTCACCAACTGTATTGGGTTCCCTTGCTCGTCTAAAGAAACTTAATATGTCTGGCCGCCTATACCCAATGTTTCTCATGCAGCCCGGTGAATCAGCAAAGCGTGGAAATCTCAGCTCAGTAGCAACATTCCCAGATTTATATGACTTGGAAAATCTAATGATTTTGAAGCTCTATGGCTCTACGGAAAAGGCAATCCAACTAGGTGGGCTAGAGCAGCTGAGACACTTAACTGTCGGCGACTTTCAAGACCTTAAAAGAATAATATTCTCCCCGTCAGGCCTGAAGAATCTAAAAAAATTGGAGCTACATGACTGCCCAATTTTGAGAGAGATTCGTGGAATTGGGGCATTGAAAACATTGGAGAGCCTGACGGTCCGCTTATGTCTGTCAATTAAAATGTTAGGTGATCTGGCAGAACTGCAAAAGTTGGTGGAATTGAAAATCAAAAGTTGCAATAAGCTACGGGGTTTTAAAGGACATAACAAGTTAGGATGTTTGAGTCTCATTGAAGTGATTGAGTGCCCCTCCTTGAAATATTGGACAAATGCATCAGACACAATGATACCAGATCAATGCCAGGTCGTAATTCAACGTTGTGGGAATCTAAGCAGTACTCCTAAGGATGGCATGTTTTACAAGGATTATAGAGATAAGTTCCTTGGAAAACCCAAGTCTGATTCAGATCCGGGCACATCCTCCAACAAGGGAAAGGTGCTTTTCCTTCTTATTTTTCTTCATCATCATGAAATTAGCTTGAATACCTTTTTGGATAACTAATTTGTAATAACTAATTTGTATAACAAAACAATATTAATGAAACTATCAGAAATAATCATACTGTAATTCAATTTGTAATTAAAAAGGTTTTATATGCAAAATTTTGAAATATATATTAAAATTTGAAAATCGGTTTTATGTTAGGTAACAAGAATGATTTGAGGGAAATTATGTTGTTCATTTTTCTGGTTGGAAAATTGCTCATTTGCACATTTCAAGTAGATTAATAACACCTTCAGATATTGATGATCACAGAATATTATCCTATCTTTTTTATAAGTATTATATGGGTATCATGTCAAAATATTCAATCTTATTTGCAACATTATTTGCGGCTAACTTAGAATTAGGAAAAGGAAATCAACAAGTCAATACCATGTCTAAACAGATATGTATGTACGGTGTGTTACATTTAGAGAGGAAAAAGCATGTTTTCAAGGAAGTGATTGTTTAAGTGAGTGGATGTGCAGTACATGGTTATTAAAGATTGTGACTTGGGTGATTATTTAATGAAGATAATGTTGCGAGTAGTTTTGATTATTCATGGAAGGATAGTTTTGAAAAGCAAAAAGTGAGGTTAATAGTGGTTTTGCCTTAAAAATATAGACTAATAGAGATTAAGGTTCCGTGCGTTTCACGAAAAATAATTTTCATGAAAATATTTTCCAGATATTTAGTCATTCGTTTCACGAAAAATAAAATAATCAAGGTTAATATTTTCCAATCAATAAAAAAAAGCTTCACAAGTAGGGAAAATGTTTTTCCCTTTTTAGAAAGGGAAAAATATTTTCTGTTTTCTACAATGGCCTCTAACAGCATGCCTCAATCTTGCCCGAGGCCGTCGAGTCAGCGCCCTCTAACAGCTAGCTAGTGGCCTCTGGTAGCGAGGTGGCCTCTGGTAGCAAGTTCGCAACCTCTAGAAGCGAGCTCAAGGCTTGTCTTGGATTGGCGAGTTCGTGCTTATGGTGGTAAGCTGGGAGCTCGTTGGGGCCTGATGAGACTTGTGGCCAACGACCAGCCAATGTAAAACCAAAAAAAAAAAAGTAAAATTTTCAATTTTCCTAAGTTTTTCATTTTCCAAGAAAATAACTTCTTGGAAAATATTTTCTAAAAATGTTACATTTTCCGTGAAATGAACAAAGTCGATAAAGGCTGGTGGAGTTTTTTATTATTTTTTTGTCTGTCCTACTCTAGCTCTCATCTCACTCTCAAACATTTGCTCTTCCTCTTTGAGAGTTTAGAAGTCAAATCTCACACTTGAACTAAATGTTCTCACCTTCCCGATTAGATTACCAATGGGGTCTCATGTCCAGAGAGAGAGAGAGAGAGAGAGAGAGAGAGAGAGAGAGAGAGAGAGAGAGAGAGAGAGAGAGAGAGATTAGTAGGATTGTGGGAGTAGAAAAACTTGTGGGCCATACACTTAGGAAGAGAAAGAATTAACAAGCACACATGTAAGCAATGGCCCATTGTCCATCCAATCTTCATCTGTTGATTAATAATGGAAGCAAGATAAATTTCACATGCATATAAATTTTTGTTAGATTTAATTTAGTGCATGAATATTTGTATGGCAAGTCATTTGAAATGAGCGCTAGCTGTTGAAGATAAAGGAAATTGTGTGGTGGAAAGACCTATTGAAATTGCGCCGTACATGACTAAAGATTTAAAGTTACATTTGTCAAAGTAACTTGGAGATAAGGAACTCATCAAGTAGGAAAAAGGTTTATTGGTATTTGCAGAGTATTCTGGGTAAGCTTAGATTTGCTCCTGATTGATAGAGATGGTTGAGGCGATCTTGCTATAGACTTGTGGTTTTCAATTTTCATTCGCCAATTGCCATCTATATTCACAGACTATGGGTGTGTTTGTTTTGCTCAAAATAAATAATTCAAAATTTAATTTTCTAAATAGAATAAGCTTTATTGCCTATAAAAATAAATGAATCAAAAATATTTTTATTGTTCATAAAAAAAGACTTAGACATAAATTGTCAGTGATAAATAAAATAATTTTCATCAAATAATTATTTTATGTGATATGAGCGGTTATTTTTTAAAAAATATTTTTTAAATCATTTATTTTTTACGAAATGAATGGAGCCTTGAAAGCATATCTTCAAGAGCTTTACCATTGTGAAGCAAAATCTAAGGAATTAAGTTGACATTTGTGTGAAAGGTTTCAAAATGTGCCTTTTTAAATATTTTTCTCCTTTTCATTTCATTTACATAGAGTGCTCAATCTACTTTCCTTTTCTTTTCTTAACATTAATTGAGATGTGGAATTAAGCACTCTTATAGTTGCCCATGGTCATTATTTTTGTGGGTCTTTGAAGAGGTAAGATCATCGTGCTTCGTTGGCGAGGGCTGGTGACCCTCTTTAGGGCGGTGGTGAGGGCCAACAACCCTTGCTGAGGCATCTGCGAGTATCGGTGAAAGCCATCGCCCTCGTCACTCGCAGGCAAGTGCTTGCTTGTCTTCATATCCATCATCGCCGCAAACAGAATCATACCGGCCACCGATCAAACAAGCATCATCCCTAGCCATTACCCTTTTTTGAGGGCTAACACAGCAAATTAAGATGCCCCACCACCTGATGCCATTTCTGACCACCACCATACCAGTACCCGATTTTGGACAAATCCACTTTTGTCTCCAAAACCAAATTTCCTTCTTTTCTTAACCTGTGTTAAGTCTTGTGAAAGTTGATGTAGTGGGATCAAAGATTAAGAGTTTCTCTGTTCCAATTTTGAGAATGGATGCAAATATGTGAATCCTGCAATGAAGAGATGCGTATATGTGAATCCTGTCTGGTACTAGTGGATTTATGTCCAATTAATGCTTCAAAGAGATTTTTTTAGGGTGATTAAGTGAGAGGAAAACCGTCTATGTTGATTCTTGCTAGGTGCTTGCATTTGGATGTTCAGACTAAGGATTACGGTCTTACGATATTTAGGGATTTTGTATGTTTCCTTCTTTTTAGATGTTTAATTACCTTAGATAGTACATTGTCTGACCTCCCTCTCCGCAGCAAGTTGATGGTGATGAGGACGAAGAAATGCCAGAGGTTGTGGACATACTGTTGGAGAAATACAGTGACTATGAAGAAGCAAAACGGAAGGTAAGAAACCACACCAACCTAAATCTCAGCTGAAATCCTTTCTCCGTTCATAAATTGTATTGATTTTGCAAAAGCTGAAATTGAATTTAATGGTACTTACTGCTCCTAATTACGAGCTTGCTGAAACTAAGAACTGTGATTGAAGAGGTTGATATTGAAACTGTCATGTAGTTTTCTATACAATGAAGGATTTTTTGCACATTGTCGTTCCATGCTCTCCTCTACTTTTGAGAAAAATAAAAATAAAAAGTAACAAAAAAACCACATTAACATTTTTCATTAACTGAAATAAAATTGAGTTCAACTTGACAAATTTCAAGACTTTAATTACGCTTTTTGAAAATTTAAAGCCCAATTGTATTTGAATGACAAGCTTTAGGACTCTTTTTATACGTACCCTTTCTTCTTTTGTTGTTTTTCTCGTTTAATATCTGCTCATTTGGCGCCAAATCCGCATCAATTGTCATTTTCCATCACTGAAACAGTGCCGTGTCATTAGTTAATATGATTGTTTAGTTACAGTGATTGATGGAATGATTTGATTGCATGAATTTGAGAAAGTTAGAAGACTTAAGGACCAAACCGTACAAATCTATAAGGTCAAGAGGATTTGACTGGGCAAAATTTAGAGGACCCAATCATATAAACGTTAAAACTTAAAGGATAAATCTGTACTTAATCCATAAGAAAAAGACAAAAGAACAGTCAATTAATAAATTGAATGAGGCGAAATGAAATGGAGTTAATTATAAATTTATGAACATTAAACTATAAACAAACTATCAATACATTGAAAATGAATCATTAAAAATTTTATCTCCATCTCCGACTTCAAGTAGAATCTCAATAAAAATAGGCCTTTTAGAAAAATTTTGAATTTTTAAAGTACTTAAATTGGAATTATATGATTTCATCAATATAAAATATTTAATTACTTAAAGACTCAAAAATCTGAGATTCAGAACTGACATCACAATTAATTTATAAATCATTGAATAATCCAATTCAAACTGCACTAAAAATTGAGCACACAGATTTACAGTTATGTATTGAAAGAAAACCTCCTACTTTTGAGCGATATCAATGCTTTTATTAATCCTAAATGTCGTCAATTAGATACGTTGTGAATATAATATAGAGGGATAAATCTGTGAGTTAAGAATTCTATTTTATCTTTCATGTATTTCAACTTTTAGAAAACAAAAGTTCTATTGTATCCTCTGCGAGGCTCTCTCTTTAGGTTCGTTTTTCTTTTATTTGGTCAAATATTTATTTCATCTTATCTAAACTCATTTAAGCGATGTGATCACTTATTACATTAGTGACAAGTGCCCAATGAGAAATTGTCTTTTCTTTTGTTTTTTCATCTCTATTTTTATTTGGTACTTTTTTAATTTTAAAAACGTGTGAAGCGGTGCTAAGCCTGCATCTTTTATTTTATTTTTCTTATTTTTGCTTCAGTTAATACCATTAATTTGTGTTTTCAAATATAATATTATATGTAGTATTTCCTTCTTTATCAGACAAACTGTTTTTTTCGAAAAGTATAAGCTATTAAAAAGCGGGTCAACAATGTATTTATAGCACACGATTTGATACTTTCCATAGCATGTAAGCCGGTCTTTATATGCACAAGACCGGTTGTGGATGGAATCACATTAAGAAGATTATCGACAAAACAGAATAAGAGATTGAACGATAAGGAGAGCATATAAGAGAAAATTGAGAGGGAATGTGAGCGTTCAAACCACTAAGGTGTGTTCTGATATCTTGTTGGACAAATTGTTTCTTTCTAAAAGTTTAAAAATGATTAGAAGATGGACCAATAAGGAATTTAATGCATACGACTTAACAGTCTTAACAGCTGATATTTATAACAAAAGGATAACACATTAAATTTACATTGATAAAGTCAGACCTAAGTTTGTGCCACGTTGGATGCATTTTGTGAATTTCAGGAAGAGTTACGGTCAAAGGTAAGTCGTAACATGTGTACAAACTTGCATAATTTGCGAAATGAGCTTTAGAGGTCTTCAAGAACTTTAACATTGTGAAGCATAATTTAAAAAAAATTAAGTTGACATTTTTGCGAAAGGTTTCGAAATGAGCTTTTAAATATATTTTTCTTCTTTTCATTTACATAGAGTGCTCAATCTATTTTCCTTTTCTTTGCTTAACATCATGTGAGATGTGGAGTCAGACACTTTCATAGTAGCCTGTGGTTATTATTTATGTGGGTCTTTGGAGAGGTAAGAAGTGAAAAAATAAAAAAGCTAATAATATATTTTTGTTTAAATAAGTTAAGATCATCATGCCGCGGGGGCCGGTGACCCTCTTTAGGGCGGTGGTGAGGGCCAACAACCCTTGATGAGGCGTCTGCGAGTATCGGTGAAGGCCACCGGCCCTCGTCACTCGCAGGCAAGCGCTTAGCTTGTCTTCGTATCCATCATCGCCGCAAGCAGAATGATACCGGCCACCGATCAAACAAGCATCATCCCTAGCCATTACCCTTTTTTGAGGGCTAACACAGCAAATTAAGACGCCCCACCATCTGATGCCATTTTTGAAAACCACCATACCAGTACCCAATTTTGGACAAATCCACTTTTGTCTCCAAAACCAAATTTCCTTCTTTTCTTAACCTGTGTTAAATCTTGTGAAAGTTGATGAAGTGGGATCAAAGCTTAAGAGTTTCTCTGTTCCAATTTTGAGACAATGGATGCAAATATGTGAATCCTGCAATGAAGAGATGCGTATTTGTGAATCTTGTTTGGTTCTAGTGGATTTGTGTCCAATTAATGCTTTAAAGAGATTTTTTTTTAGGGTGATGAAGTGAGAGGAAAACCGTCTATGTTGATTCTTGCTAGGTGCTTGCATTTGGATGTTCAGACTAAGGATTACGGTCTTACGATATTTAGGGATTTTGTATGTTTTCTTCTTTAAGATGTTTAATTACCTTAGATATTACATTTTCTGACCTCCCTCTGCACAGCAAGTTGATGACGATGAGGATGGTGATATGCCAGAGGCTGTGGACACGATGGAGGCAGATTTTGACTATAATCTCCTGCCGTTAGATGGATTATTTGAATTTCGCGAAAGGTTACAATCAAAGGTAAGTGGTAACATGTGTCTATAGACTTGCATAATTTGCGAACTTAGAGGAATAGACATTAAATTACCCAACGAAAAGTTGAGAGATCTATTAAGTACAAACGATCTTATGTTTTGACTTGCATCCTATATGAAATTTGAAAGATTTATTAGGTACAAACAACACTTCAGTTTTAATATCATCGAATATATAATTCCATGTTAACGAAAAAAATTTTAGGACGTGATTAAATAAAGAATGCATGACAATATTGATTGAGATGTGCATGACATGATAATGGTTTTAAAAGCGATGTGACCGGATGCAACATCATCAATCAACTACTTCTAGACCACATCTTTGTTGAAATATATTCAAGCTTTTAAAGTTGGAAGGGCAAATATTAAGATGACAATTGAAGAAATCATGTACATGCATGCATGTATATTTCTTTTTCATGTTAATTATTTTAACCTTTCGATGTAGATTAATTGTGAATAGGGTTCCTGGCAACGCGTGCATATCTTCTAGGAGAACATGTGGAAACTTCTTTTGCAATCTTCAGACCATTGGCGTTGGTTGCGTTAAACGCTTTTAGTAGAACATGCGGGATAAAAGTGGGAACCAACAATATTTCAATGATTTGCAAATTTGCCACCCCTTATCTTAGTTCAATTGGAGCACGTTCTCTACTAATATGATCTAAGATTTTAATGTACATAGTCCTTCAAACACACACATGTCAAAAGACCCGCGTGTCACCGTATAGTTGAGAAGTTTCGAAGCAGGTTAATCGTCTGACAAAACATATTTTAGAGGTAAATGATCATTTTCCATCGAAACAATGGGGCAATAATGTTGATCAATGGTAGATCAGGATGACCAGTGACATCGTATGGTAGACAATTTATGTGAACACGACAATTTTAGGTAAGACCAATACATATAGGTACTTCTGCGCATCTTATAGCCTTATCAGGGAGCAATCATCATGTTTCTTGCAGGTGCGATGGGCCACACAAGTTGCCACTATCGAAAAGGATGTTAAAACTGATGATCAAGTAAGCCGCATTTTGAGCTTGATGAACATGAATGATAAGGACAAGCGGATTATTGTCGTCATCCACGGAGCAGATGGGATTGGCAAGACGACTCTTGCAAAACTCGTATACAACCAAGTCTCCTGTGATTTCGATGGCTGTAGCTTCCTTACAGATATTAAAGAAGCAACTCTAGTATTAGGAGGGCTTCAGCTTTTGCAAACTAAGTTGATTTCCGATGTTCTAAAACGGGAACTTGAGGATGTTGCTTTTGTCAACAGGGGAATTGAGTTTTTCAGGGACTCATTTTGCAACATGCGAGTTTTGATTGTCCTTGATGACGTGGAAAATGCGTTTCCTGTCCAGAAGCTCGTCGGAGATTGCTTTGATTGCTTTGCTTCTGGAAGTAGGATCCTTGTAACCACCAGAAACAGTGTTGTCCTGGAAGAATCTCCTCAGATACGGACTTATCATGTTGGTCGGTTGTATAATGATCAGGCAATTCAACTCTTTTGGCAGCATGCATCTGTACCTTCTTCCTCTCATAGCACCTTCAGTCTTTCGAGCCATCATCTTGAGGCTATGGCAGGACTCCCGTTGTTTGTTCAAGTTATGGCTGCAGTCTTCAATGGTCAAATGCGGGAGAATCCCAGTACCTTAGCATGGCTGAGGTGGGCATCAATCGGGCGCTGGGATTTTCCGGGAATTTTAAAGGAAGGATATGGAACATTAGATAACAAGCAGAAACAGATATTTCTGGATATCTCCTGCTTCACCGCTGGTGTAGATAGTCGAATTGCTTGGTACCTGTGGTATGACACCCCTTTTCTGCCTTCTCGTGAAATTTTGACTCCCCTAGCCAAAATCGGAGAAAATGATCAGATATGGATGCATAGCATGTTGAGGCGATTCGGCAGAGAAACCGTTCGTGGGGAGAATCTTACAGATCCAGGAAGGCGGAGTAGATTATTTAATCCTGAAATAGCTCTCCATTCGATAAAGCGGAAAAAGGTGATAGTTTGGTGTGCTCTTTTTTTTTTTTTTTCTCATTTTGAAGCATAAGAAAATACTTTTTTCATGTTCGCCGCCGAGGAAGAAAGCTCTTTCGCGAGAAGACTTTTGTCTCTAGGAATGTTTCCGGACCTGTGTTAAGTGTCAGAAGAGAAACCATCCTCACTATTTATGTTCGTTTTTTCTCGTCCGTCACAGGGAACAGAAAAGGTTGAGGCACTCTGCCTCAACTTCCGGTGGCATACTTCAGACAAACTTACACCAGAAAATTTCAAGAGCATGCCAAATCTACGGTTTCTTCAAATGGATCATGCGGACGTGGCCGGAGATTTCACTAAACTTTTTCCAAATTTAAGGTGGCTCCGTTGGCAAGGTTGCCCCCGACATTTGCAAGCAACGAATTTTCACTTGGGAAACCTAACCATTCTCGAGCTGTCATGGAGCAAGGTCACCAAAGACTGGGAAGGCTGGGATCAAATCGAGGTGGTCTAGAATTAATTGCTATGGTGAAAAAGCTCGGTCTAATGTAACTATTCGATAAAAATGAGCTCACGCGAATTTCCTCCTGTTTTGCAGATGCTGAACTTGAGAGTCCTAGATCTCAGAGGTTGTGCTGACTTATTAGTCACTCCAAAGTTCTCTGGCTGCAAAAATCTGGCCATATTGATTCTGGAGCGATGTTCACAACTGGTCAAGATAGATCATTCGATTGGTGATTTGAAGTGCTTGGTTTCCCTGAATTTGAAGTTCTGCACAGAGCTCAGCATGTTGCCGGTAGAAGTAGGTCACCTGACAGCTTTGAAAGAGCTTCTAATAGATGGGACTTCGGTTCAAGAAATTCCCGTCTCCATTGGTCATTTGGAGCAGCTTGAAACTCTGAGTGCCTCAAACTGCTTCTCATTGAGTCAGCTACCGAGAACGATATGTCACCTGAAGAATATCTCACTTCTTTCCCTGGATGGCACCAGAATTACAGCACTTCCCGATTCCCCTGGAGATCTGTTCAGACTTAAACACTTGTCGCTTAGGGATTGCCGTCGAATAAGAAAACTTTCAAACTCCATCGGTAACATAGGGAGTTCCTTAGTTGAGTTAGACGTGTCGGGGACTGGCATTTCCAAGTTTCCAGATTCGATAAAAGATCTGCAGGATCTGAAGGTGCTGAGGATGGATTCTTGTCACTTTAGGGAGTTCCCTCGTGATATTGGAGAGCTGGCCAACCTCGAAGAGATACATGCCTCCTGGTGTCGGAGTCTCGAGGGGGGCATTCCGAGCGAGATCGGGAAACTGCATAATCTGAGAATCTTGAGGCTGCGACATTCGAGTATTTCCAGCATACCAGCGGAGATCAACCAACTTTCCAATCTTCGGACCCTTGATTTACTTCAATGCGACATGATCAAAGAGTTGCCAAGCCTTCCCTCTGGCATAACGATTCTGTATGTAGATGATGAACTGAAGTCATCGCATCAGCCATAGCTAGGAAGCTATGCCGCTGTGATGAAGACAAGGCTCTACAGAACACGGCGAAATGATGGCCTTTCCAATTACCTAATGTTTTCATTCCAATTTTGAACAGGATATCACCAATAAGATGTGTTTTTCTGTAAGCTCGCGAAGTCCATTTCATCTGAAATACTGAACTTTTTATGGGTGCATATATGTCTGTATGCCTATTTATAAATTTCGACCTTCGAAATTTCAAGGTTTATGACTGAATTGGCAAGATTTGACTGAATTGGCAAAAAGAAAAAAGTTTTAGGACTGAATCAACAAAATTGCAAAAGGTTTAAAACTGAATTGGAAAAAAAAAAGGTTTAGAACTGGATCGACAAAGTTGCAAAAAGTTTAGATTTTTTTTTTTTTTACAATTGTCTCATTGATTTTGGCATACTCAATGAGAATAAGATGAATTGTGAATGGTATTCTCATCAATAGTAATAATATTAGAATGACACAACATGGTTCCATTTACATACTACATTAAATCATAGCATGGGAGCATAGAATTAAACTGAGCCACCTAGGAGGGACAATTCATTGACGTTAACTTGAGGGGTAGTTGCTCGGTTGCATTGACCACACAAGCATGGTTTCATTATTCGAAGAGGGGAAGTGACTATGATAGGAGCATAGGTGTTTGAGGATTTTCGGCCATTGAAATAAATAAACAATATGCTTGTGAGTACTGAGAGTAGAAGGCTCTAATACCATGAAGAATTGAATAAGGTACTTTTTACTATTATTTCCTACATGTATTAAAGCAGAAGATAGCTAATGGCTTATAGGAAGACATTAATTAAAATGACTGTAATATAACAACTTTCCTAACTAGGGCTTTTATAAATGGAAGGATATTTTTCTCTATACAAAGAAAGATAAAAAATGGAATAACAACTTTGCAAACTCTCGTTGCATTTGTCAAGAATATAGGAGTTGCTTGGCTGATCATTATGTAACCGGGAGCAATTTTTAGAATTGCTTTGCTGATGAGAGATATTTTCTCCAATAGAAGGCACTTGACAAATCGAGAGAGAAATCTTTCTAGGTGACATATTTTTCTTTTTCTTTTTCTTTTCTTTGGTAATGAAAATGCAACATATTTTTCTATAAAGTGAAAAATAAAAACTAAGAGTTAATTTTATTACCCCAATTATGTGCTAAAAATAAAATTTAGCAATGGAAACTCGAATAATATTCTCGAATTTAATAAAATTCAAAAATTGTTTAAGTTAGTTGCCAATTATCAATTGTGTCACATAAGACTACTAGTATCAACCAAATTGTCACTTCCATGTTTCAAGATAGATTTGGAAAATAGTGAAAACTACTTAGTCAAATTAAATTCAGGACTAAATTAATTACCATACAATATAATATATCTATGATCTTTTGGACCATTTTCTCATAAAGTAGGTTGTCCTAGCCAACCAATCAAGACTAGATAAAGCATATCAACCATGCTAGATTGATTGTGCAGCTGTCTCTACACATTGAACTATGTCATACATAGTCTTCAACTCATACCTACAAACTCCCTGGAATCTTTTTTCCGATATTGGATTTGCATGAAGAAATTGACATTAAGGCCAGCTACAGACTCATGCATCTTTAGTAACTGCAATATCAAATTGGTCTATAATGAAAAAAAAAAAGTTAAGGGCTGGTCACTACCCCTTCAATCATACCAGGACTTCGCTTTTCTTCCATCACCCATATCCAGCAGATTGCTGCGTCGTGGATTCGATCTGGGTCCCTTACAAATTTCCCAATGTCTGGTCGCAGATATTGCTTTATGTTTCTTTTTTTAAAATAGTAATGTTGTTTTACCGTTCACCATTTACTTAAGATATATATCTCAATTTACTATCAAAGTTATGGATCTACTGTGACATCCTGAATTTCAACACCTCTCAAAGACAATAATTTTCAGAATGAGTATAAGTTGAATCAATGAGAAGTTGAATGTGACTTGAGTTGAATGGGTGCAAATTCGTAGGTATGTGGGGCTACTGCATTACAGCCTTCATACTTGGCTTGTTGGAGAAGTTTGAGTGGGGAAAATTGCTATTGGATGAAGTAAAAGACTTTTGGGGCAAGTACTCAAGTGTTTAGATATTTTAGGTTGACTTTTCAAGGCTGTTTGTTCCCCTGTATACAGCTGAACGTGAGAGACACAGCTGGTTCTACTTCAGTCTCTCTTAGATATTTTCACATTGTACACCTCCATTGTTCAAGCTGAGTTACGTTGCTCTCAAACCAGCACCTCAGAAAGCAACTTCCAAGGCTTTTACAGCACCTTCTGAGTCTCTTTTAAAGTTGAAGTAAGAGTGAGTTGGATTCGCCTTTGCGCCATCTTTGTCGTGGACTTGATTGTTTGTTGATCAGGTGAGTCAACTTCCAAACCTTTCTTAGGTTGCGATTACACTTAGAGGTTTAGTTGAGTGTTGATCAGCTTGATAAGATATGTGTTAGACGGTATTAGCACAAGTAATGGTGATTTAGTTCAGAACAGAGGATTTCTCTTGTGTATGTTTACTGAACTGTTGTTGTTTGCTGAATTTGTGGAACGAGATGTGATGAGATTATGAAGTTAATTCCTTCATGAAAAGTGTTTTAAACATCTTCAGCTATGACATATATTTTACACAGGATTTTATGGAGTTAAAAAGGGATTTACGTCAACTTCGTTTTGAACAGAACAGAACCTCTGTTTTCTCTGGAACTTGAGATCTTTTGATGTTCTATGGATTTTTACCCACTCTTGGAGTTCGAATTTCAAAAGAGTTCCTTCACAAAATTTGTTTATAACATCTTTTACTACAACATAGTCGAATTTCAGACCAAATGGATGAGTTTTGGATTTCGAACTAAACTGATTTTGGAGAAGGTGACCTCTGAAAACTGATACATATTTTTATAACAGTTTGAGCAATTTACTGCTCTCAATCCAGAAGGATTTTGGCCATGGTGTCTTCATGAAAAATGTTGGTTTATGTGTCCTTTATGACATATTCAAATTTGAAGATTTTACGAACTGATTTGATTATGTTTCTGGATTTAGACGTGGAAACACGCAAGTGACTTGGTTTTGCCAGTTAGGGTGGTTTTACATTTAGCTGAGTTGGCACGGTATGGGACGTGTGCAGCAAGGCCGAATGATCGACCTCCTTAATATTGGTTTGATGGTATGTGATTGTGTGATGACTGGTGTGGTGCAAGCTGAATGTGTGGCGAGCAAGTCAAGGCCTAAGTGCCACATGGGGGCCACCTCTAGATCCTTACACCACTATGTATTGGTAAAGGCCTAAGTGCCACATGGGGGTCACCTCTAGATCCTTGTACTATTGCTTTGTATGGTAAAGGCCTAAGTGCCACACGATAACGTACACTTTCGTGGGGGCCACCTCTAGATCCTTATTACCATTGAGTTTTGGTAAAGGCCTAAGTGCCACATGGGGCCACCTCTAGATCCTTACACCACTATGTATTGGTAAAGGCCTAAGTGCCACATGGGGGCCACCTCTAGATCCTTCTACCATAAGGTCCGGGTCAAGGCCTAAGTGCCACACTTTCGTGGGGGCCACCTCTAGATCCTTGTACCATTGTGTGCGGATATGATGAGATGATTTTGTGTGAGACATGATCACGGTCATCAGTTTGTTGATTGAGCGTGAATTGAGCTGTTGATAAGTTGATGATGGCTGATGTGAAGCATACTGGTTATTAAAGATGTTTGTTGCATGTTTATGTATATAAACTGTAAAGACACTGTACCAAACGATGTATCGTCTATGTGTCCAGACGATGTATCGTCTATGTGTTCTGACTAACCAGACGATGTATCGTCTATGTGTTCTGACTGACCAGATGATGTATCGTCTGTGTGTTTAGATGATGTATCGTCTACGTGTCCAGACGATGTACCAGACGATGCATGTTCTAACCGACCAGACGATGTATGTTCTGACGGTACCCGATGTTGTTCTGTCTGCTGTTTTCCAGACCCTGATTTGTTGGTGTGAATAAGTTATCCTTGGGTGGATTTCTTCCTAATAAGGGCTTGGAGAGTTGACTCGGTGAACTGTTTTTCAAGTACATAGATGGAGGTACGACACATACGTCGTGGGGTCTCGTAGACGATAGTTTTGGAAGGACGCCTTTTTGGAGGACGTGGAGCTAGTGGCTGTAGATCCCGGAGTAGACGAACCTTTCTTTGGGGTTTAGTCATTTGTACATGAACCCGGGATTGTTTTATAATATGTGTTTTGTGTGAATTGACTGTCTTACTTTCCTATCCCAAGTTTGTTGTTGTCCCGGGATTGTTAGTTACGCTTCCGCATGTGTATAGAAGATTGGGTCGGCGTCGCCACCTGGGAACGTCGCATTTCATTCGACCATGGTGGGATGTGCGCGCGCTCGAGGTTCGGGGCGTGACATCTACCATCTACCAAAAAAATATTTTGTTATTGGCAAACGAAATTTTGGAAATCTGCCAAATCAAAATATGGACTGGATGATGAGCTGCTTGAAGTGAGCTGCTTGGAGCATCCTGCTATAACCAGCTCTTCGTCAAGCTTCCTACAATCGTATGATAAACACTCGGAAATCGTAGTTGATGGTCTCCACCTTGCAGAGAGACGGAGAGTGACAAATGACAGTAGATTGACCAAGAGGGGCCAGTTACAGGTCGAGAGTTACAGAAAATAATGTACGGCAGTATTAGAAAACATGGAGTCATTCAAGTCTTGGAGGACCAGATTAAGAGGCCTTTCTTCCATCAACTAAAAAGACCTTGCCCAACGGCATCAAGAAGAAGAAAATCTAACAGAACCTTGACTAAAACTTGCAGAAGTCATAAGTGGAGCTGCGAGCTGCTGTGGTCTTGCTTTTCAACGTTGACAAAAGGGCACTTCTGTTCTGTCAAAGGTTTGCACCGGCCATGTATCCCTGATTCATGAGATATAGCATCTCAGCTTGACAGACATATGATCTCAGCTTATGTTCACCTGCGCCCTTGATCTTCAACTCACACATTGTCCTGAGGAAGTACAAAACGGAACTCTCTTCTCAATCCAATCCTGGAGTGATCTGAAGACATGAAGATGAGCAAATGGACACCTCGCAATCTAAGTATGCCGAAGAAACAGAATCTGCATGATTGAGTTACCATCAAGCGAAGTACTGCCAAATCGATATGATACAAGTAGCATGTAATGGCTGATTCAATCATGGGTAATTTGTTTGGCATTTAACTGGAAGCTTGTTGGCTTATGAAGAATTTCATACTTGCAGGAAAATTACTTATGTATTTACGTATCAATGCATGCTTTCGCTTTTAGTTTCATGAAAATCTTCATGCAAGCAGGATACTATATGATTCAATAAGGTATGTAAAATTTACAAACAGGGACATTTCCAAATGTCGACAATACATGTGTTACTGGCAAAGTAAACCGTCTTTCAGTTGTTAGTTAGCTTTTCATTTTTCCTCTTACAGGTTCATATTACAAAATGGATGTTTCTGATTAAAATATTAAAATTTGAAATTTCTAAAAAGAATCCTCTTTAAAACCGATTTCCGAAACCCGGTACTTTCAATGAAACATCAAACCAACGAACTTAGACAAATTGGATATGCTTACTCACTCACATGCTTGATTCGATATATACATCTAAATATTAATTATTTTCAAACTTCGTTAGAGCACAGGCAAGTTTGAACGAGATAAGAAAAGTTCACTTCAGGCAATTGAAATTCTCAAAATTACTCTATGTCCCATTGGGCATGACATGTCTCTTAACATATCCCTGAAATTTGAAGCATCAGGTTCTCCCAGAACGTTTGGAGCCACAAACAAATACAAGTATTACTGTACTAGCATGTAAATTCCTATGCCTGGAAAATTTACCGAGTACTGCTTAATTAATCCATTAACTTTTAGATCTCTGTTTTTACATATACTCATCGCTCTTAACGGAAGAACTGCTAGAGGTGGCTCATGCTGATGGTTCGTAGGTCAATGAGGATTCGTATAGTGCATAGAGCCAGACACTTCAATACCAACCACATTTTCACAGTCCATGTGATGATTATTTCTTAAATTTCATCTTTACCCTGAAGAAGCACAGATTAAGTAGGGCATGACAATGGGAAAGAGAAATCTTGGGTAAGAAATCGGGAAAAAAAGAAGTGCAGAAAAATAACAAAATTGACATATTCACTTCGGAGAGATCCTATAAAAAACCGTAAGTCTGCCAAATTGTGGATGCAGAGTAAAAGTACGGTACTTACCTAGAAGAAAGAAATAAGCACCACCCTCTTTCAATTGGAAATGAAGAGCATCCTTGCGGCTTGCTGTTAAGATCGCGACATGCATTGACCACCATGTTGATATTCGTACGGGCAATCATTGCCTCAAGCAGCAATTCTTATAGTGCCTCTCACAGGGCTGATCCTGAATGTTGCAAAAGTCTATTTCCCTAATTTCCAGACTAGTGCACTTTGATAGGTCCGGCAATCTTTTAAGAGAATAGCATTCATACATCGAAAACCTTCTCAATTGCGACGCTTGTTCGAGACCATCAATGTTCTTCATGTCACAGCGATATATCTTCAACACTTTCAGGAGCCTTAGATTCCCAAGACCAAGAATTTCCGGTGCATTGCAGTCACACAGCTCCAACTCAGACAGAGTTTCCAGATTAGAGAAATCCAACCCCCGGATCTGGCAATTCCTGAGAAGCAGTTTCGATAAGCTTGAGGGAAGTTGTGGGAGCTCTGGCAGGTTTATGCAGGACAAATCAAGTTTTTTAAGTAGAGTGAGAGCATTGAAATCTTCTGGTAGACTAGTAACATTTGGAAGGCACAGCTTAAGGGTTTCTAAGTTGGATAGAGTTGACATCCAGGCAAGGCTTTCAGTTTGGGATAGCTCAGAGGAAGATATGTCCTCCTCATCGGGCTCATTAACTAATTCCAAATTTTTCAAGTCTCTCAGATACGAAAGACCCTGAACTATCCTCATGTTTTTGGTTCCCCAGCGCAGACTCACTAAACCGGATGGTAATTTTGGTAGAGTCTGAAGTTCATCACAATGGAGTAAATGGAGGGTCTGGAGATGAGAAAGCTGACAAAGGCTCTCAGGTAGGCTGAAAATCAGGGTAAACGACAGCTTCAAGATTCTCAAAGATGATAACCCCGAAATATCACACGGAATTTTCCCAGTCAAAGGGCAGCCAGAAAATGTTACGACTTCCAACTTCTCTAGATTTGCAATTTCCTTTGGAAATTTTCTTATGTGAGTATTCTTAATCCTCAGCACCTCCAACTGATCTAAATATTTTATCGATTCTGGCAATATCTGAATTCTGGTGTTTGACAGATCCATCTTCCGTAGTGACTGAAGCTTCCCAATGGAGTCCGGAAGTGCAGTTATCCGCTGACAGTCTCTTAAAGACAGCTCCACAAGTCCCTCCAACAACTGAACAGAATTTGGGAGTCCTGTGATAATAGCTTTATCCAACGCAAGATATGACAGAGACCTTAAACCACCAATTGACTCCGATATCTCAGCCAAATTTGTGCAGCCGGAAGCACTAAGAGTTTTAAGTCGCTGCATTGAACCTCTTAAGAAACGGAGGTGACATATGGAAGTTTCATCAATCAAGAGCTCTTCCAAATTATCCAGGGAACCCGTCTCTTCTGGCAACAGGGCAATTGGAGTGGACTTGACGTTCAAAGACTTCAAATATTTCAAATTACCGATGGATTTGTCAATAAGTGACAAATGAGAACATCGTTCAAGAATCAGTCTTTCTAATTTGCTGCCAGGAGGGAAGCATGGTGTTTTACATAGCTGACTGCATCCACTTAGCTCCAAAACTTTCAATTTGTTTGCTTTCTGTGTAACAAAGAGAACAGAAACGGTTCAGGATCAATTAGCTAGTGTTCACAGAAGGTCAAAAAAGGAACGTATCTTATACCTCCATTATTTGTGTCCAAACTTCCGAGTCATCTGCCACTGCACTCCAGGATAGATCAAGAATGACCAAATTGTCTAGGCACAAAACAAGAGGCTTAGAGCTCTTGTGGCACCCTCGCCAATGAAACCACCTTAATTCTAAGAGAAAACTAGTAAAGTTTCCTCTCATATTAGCTCGATCCAAGTTAAGGAACCTTAAGTTCGATAGTGCGCCAAATTCCTCAGACGTGAAACAGTCGTCGGATCCTTTGTCGTAGTTGAGACCAAGGGCTTGAACATTTGGAGTACCCTACCAATTTGAACATGAAGGTAAATGAACTAGGAAAACTTTCCATAGAACTGCACGCGTTTTGTACACCTTTTCTATAAATTGAAAAATTGGGTAAATGACAGAGAAAAGTAACCGCAGGTAGAAAAAAAAAGTAGTACTGGCTTTCAGGTTTACCTCCTTCTTCCGTAGGGTGGATAGGGCATCTCTATGCACCCACAACCTACTTCGATTACCGGGGATAGAATGTTCATCTAACACAATTTTTCTGCCTAGAGTTCGAAGTAGATCGTGCATCAATAGCTCCTTGTTTTCTCCAATTTTCACTAAAGACATTACAAGGAGAGCTTCAATTCCACTAGTAGGATAAAGTTTACAGTCTTCCCACATGTGAAAGGCAATTCTCTCATCCTTTCCAATAAGAAAACATGCTATATCTAGAAATATTTCCTTTTCACTTTTTTCTAAAGCATTGTAACTAATCTTCAACACAGGTTCGACTTTCTCGTGAGGAGCGTCGTTCAATTTCTGCAACATATCTTTCCATGTACCCTCCGATTTTCGAAACAAACGCGACCCTATCAATTCAAGTGCTAAAGGAAGTCGCCCACTAGCCAATACGATGTCCCTGGAAAGGATTTCAAAGCCCTTGCTGGGAAAATCCCTTCCAAAAGCCCGCTTAGAAAACAGCTGAAGAGCTTTATCTTCTTCCATCGGTTCAACCTCATAGGTCTCAGCCTCTTTGAACTTCAGAAAAGTGTCGCTCGTTCTAGAAGTCACAATAATCCTGCTTCCTGGACCAAACCAACTAAGGTCGCCAACAACCACGTCAAGTTGGTCAACATCTTCTACGTCATCAAGGAGAATGAGGACCTTCTTAGTACGAAATTGTTCAGCGAGAACTAACCGGGCATCATCAGAACAGCTGAACCTTACACTTCCTTTCCGAAGATCTGAGATTAATTGATTTTGCAAGGACAAGGTCCGATCATTTTGATATAATTCTCGTATTTCCTTGAGATAGCTGTAACATTGAAAACGATCATAGAGTTTATTGTAAACTACTTTTGCAAGAGTAGTCTTGCCAACGCCCCCAATGCCAAACATTCCAAGGACTCGAACATCGCTGCCACATATTTCAATTACTTGTCCATCGCGATGCACAACACCAAGCTTTCTCATTATCTCTTGAACGTGATGGTCAACTCCGACTAAATAATTTGTCACGGTTAGTCGACCCTTCTTCAGCTTTTGCAGAACAATAGGGACAAGTTCGTCTATGAGCATGGAATGGTGCCTACAGAAATCAAATTAAGGACGCGTGATGAGAAAGTTTATCTGAACAACAATCATACAGCACGGCAAAACAGGATGAGCAGAGCTGGACCAGGAGCAATGCACCATGAGGCAAGAAAGGTGGCATTTAAATGCAGTTCAAAGGATCCTGCGTTTGAATGGTCTAACTTGATCTTAAAGCCAACTGGTTAGGTGGAGTTGCTAAACAAAAAGGCTTGATAATGAAGAATAATGTTTCATGTAGCTTTGGCAATTCTATATTATGTCGAGTTAAATTACCCGTTATGTATTTTAGTCGTTTCAAATCCCCTTAACCTTCCAATGTCTTTAAGAGCCAACTTCCACTTCTTGATGGTCTCACTATCGACCCCCTTCATCTTGTGTTCTAGAAAGCTCTTCTTAAAAGAATTCTTCTGCTCTTTCACATCCAAGAGCTCAATTTCATAGAAAATGGGAATGGTTTCTCGGCACATCGCTTGCTTGCACTCTAATATTTGGACCAACTCCATAAGGCAGCTTCGGCTGGAAGCATAATCCCTAGAGATGATGGGAATCAAAACCTTCGACTGTTTGATCGCTTCAATCAGAGCGGGCTTGATCCCTTCTCCCACAGGCAGCTCATCATCGTCACGAAAAACACGTATCCCTGCATCTGTCAAACCTTTGTAGAGGAAATCTGTAAAACCCGTCCGAGTATCTGGTCCTCTAAAGCTCAAAAACACATCATAGTGGTTTCCAGCCAAGTCAGAGCCAGGTGACAAGGACGACACGGGGGATTCCTGTCAAGCGAGTAAATTGAGTTTATCGCATCCATTGTCGAAGTATTGAAACTTGGGTTGGGGATAGATTGCCTCAGTTTATGCAGTCAAAATCGAAATATATATACATGCTCTGCAAATGCTTCTCGCTAATCTGTAATACTCATAGAGAATGATGATACGATATATCCTGATCCTAGTCAAAAAGATTATGAAAGTTGAATCTCGTATTGAAGTAACTGGACTTTGATCCGAGGATTGCATACTTTTGAAGTTTTAGCGTGAAGTAGATATGATGTAACCATTCATAATGCAAATTGTCAGGCCAAATGAATTACCGGAAAGAAGAAACACAAGGGCCAGTCCAGAATCAAGACGCAAAGTCAAAAGGATTCTAACCTTAGTAGTCCTGCGCCTCTTTACAGGAGTAGCATCGCGACTGTGCCGAGAGACATCACATTCCCAAGCAGTATTGCGAGGCGACGAAGGCGTCAGAACCCTCGATTCCATCTTCTTCCTCTGCTACGCGTGCGTGAGCGAGACGAGCTTTCAACTGGGACGTGGGAAACACACTGTGAAAGGTCGACATACCGCTGCTCAGGAAAGCAACGAGTCCACATATTTGAAATTAAGGAATTTATTTATAAAACTAAAGTAATCCGAAAGATGAGGAAATTATTGGAACTGTGTAGGCAAGGAAATAGGCTTGTGAACGTTGTGGAATTATAATCCTTAAGCTTCTCCGGTCAAAAAAGATTTAAAGTTACAAATATTATTCATTTTAAAAAGTATAATCTAAAAACTTGAGAATTTATTGTGGTCTTTCTAAACATTCGGTACAACCTTACCTAATATCATGAACTCGATGAATGAGATAAGGGAGATGAGGTAAAATTGTCATGTGATGCAACAAAGGAATTTAGGTGCTTCTTTCCCGGCTCCTTAATGTTCTAGGACATTGGGGAAATGTTCCCCCCATCTATTTTCTCTTCTTCCCCGGGCTTTTGAGTTGACGAAGGAAAGCTCAATTTTCCACTTAAAATGGAAGAATGCTTCAAAAATGTGCGGCGGGATTTTTGGACTATAAACGAATCCAAAGCTATTGGAAAAACATTCATCTTTTTATTAACTACATTCAAGATATCTAATACTACTAAACAGACTTCAATATGCTATCTAATTACAAATCGTCCCTAGATGATTAAAACGGGTGAAACCCCTCTACTTTCTATTCCCTCTTCTTATCATGTTTTAGTTTCTGAAAAACACTTCGATTTTAGAATCAATTTTAATTTTATTCCAAACCTTTTCTTTCATCTCAAAAAAAAAAATTCTCGATTTTAACTTCAGGCTTAAATTTGTCCCTAATATCTTGGCCTAAAAAAGTTATATATTTTATGCGTAGTCCTAAATTTACTCGGAGCAACGACAAGAACCTTAATGATGCGACTAAGGGAGAGCAATTTCTATCTTAACTTTTATACGGTCCCGATTCCCTAAAAGTTCTTCAATTTGAGAATCAATATTAAATTTATTCAGAACTTTTTTTTTCCTCAAAAAAGCTGTCCACTTTAAACTTGGTGCTAAATCTGTTCTCAATTTTTTTTCTGAAAAGTATTACATATTTAATGTGTAATCTCGAAATCTGTTTCGAAAAATGGCAGAAACTTCGAGAATGAGGCCAAAGGGGAGCAGTTTCCACCTTGACAACAGAGCAATCCCGGCATTCAAGGACCGAACTTCACGGCCTAAGAAGACAACTAAAGAAGACAAGAAAATCTGGGCATAAAAAGGCGGAGGATTCCCAACCAAGTGGGCGGAACATGCCCCCAAAGAGGGCTGACAAAGAAAAGGGGAGGAGCTTCACGGTCAATAAAGAGAAAAGCAGGGAGAAAGGGTTACCAAGAGAAAGAAAAGGATAGAGGAGGCAGATTCTCGGGGAGGAGGTGACCAATGCAATTTCCTCGTAAGTTCGTCCAATCTACTTCCGCAGCATCTGCAATTCCTCCAAGATCCCTTTTCTTTTGCAGTTTAATTTCCAAAAAATTTTCCTTATCACAATTAAATTTCTCCAACATTTCGGTTATTATTTTGTCCAAACATGGTAACAAAGTCATCTAAAAAACATGCACGAGCGTGATTATTTCATAAAATGAAAAAAAAAGTAAATACAAATTGATTTCGAAATATATATATATAAAGTCAACATAATTGAAATTAAGGACTTTATTTTTAAAACTATAGTAATCCGAAAGATGAGGGAATTATTTAAACTGTGTAGGCAAGGAAATAGGTTTGTGAACATTGTGGAATTAGAATCCTTAAGCTTCTACGGTGGAAAAGGATTTAAAATTACAAATATTATGTATTTCAAAAAATATAACCTAAAAACTTGAGAATTCCTTGTGGTCTCTCGAAACATTCACTACAACTTTACCTAACATTATGAACTCAATGAGTGAGATGAGGTAAAATTGTTATCTAATGCGACCAAGATATTTCGGTGCTTCTTTCCTGGCTCCTTAATGTTATAGAACATAGGGGAAAAGGTTCCCCCATCTATTTTCTCTTCTTCCCAGGGCTTTTGAGCTGACAAAGGAAGCATAATTTTCCAATTAAAATGGAAGAATACTTCAAAAATGTGCTGCGGGACTTTTGGACTACAATCAAATCCAAAGCTATTGGAAAGACATTCATCTTTTATTATCCACATTCAAGATTCTGATACTACTAAAGATTTTAATATGCTATGTAAGTACAAACCCCTCGATCTTTAAAACGGGTGAAACCCCTTCACTTTATATTCCCTCTTCTTATCAGGTTTTTGTTTCCTAAAAACGCTCAAATTTTGGAATCAATTTTACTTTTATGCCGAACCTTTGCTTCTCTCGAAAAAAAAAAATCTCAATATTAAGTTTAGTCTTAAATTTAAACTTAATATTTTGGTCTAAAAAAGTCATAAATTTTAGCCCAGTCCTAATTTTGCATCGAACAACGACAAGAACCTTAATGAGGCGATCAAGGGAGAGCAATTTCTATCTTAATTTTTATACTGTCCCCATTCCCTAAAACTTCTCCAATTTTATAATTAATATATTATTTTTATCCCGAACTTTTTTTTCTCAAAAACACTCTTCACTTTAAACTCAGCACTAAATCTGTTCTCAATTTTTTTTTTCTGAAAAATATTATATATTTTATGTGTAATTTTCAAGTATGTTTCGAAAAATGGCAAAAACCTAGAGAATGAGGCCAAATGGGAGCAGTTTCCATCTTGACGATGGAGCAATCTCCACATTCATGGACTTCACGGCTAAAGAAGACAAGAAAATCTGGGCATAAAAGGGCAGAGGATTCCCAACCAAGTGGGCCGAAGATCTTTCAACATACAATCATTGCCCCCAAAGAGGGCTCGACAAAGAATAGGGAAGGAACTTTTCTTTCACAGCCAACAAAGAGAAAAGTAGGGAGAAAGGGTTACGGTCGGCAAAAGAAAGAAAATTTTGATAATAAAAAAACACTGAGAATTGGTCGGCAAAAGAAAAGAAAGAGAAAGGACAGAGGAGGTAGATTCTCGGGGAGGAGGTGACATATGCAATTTCCCGGTAAGTTCATCTGATCTTCTTCCGCTGCATCTTGCATTTCCTCCAAGCTCTCTTTTCTAAGTACTTTAGAATTGAGTTTAATTTTACATTTAGAAACATTTAAGTATATAAATGATTATAAATTTTGAATCTCTAATTATTATGAATTATTTGCTGCTGACTCTTTCCGTGAATATAGATATCGATACTCAAATCAAATAACGTAAGTCTCTGGTATATTTATTATTATTATTAGTATTAGTATTATTATTATTATTTAGTAACCGATGTGTCTAGTTCAGCTTGCGCACACATTGACTAATCATCAAGGGAGATTAGCATAGTAATCCACCGCTATAGTTCCCCACTTAAATCACAAATGTTTCCATTCGTATAGAAATCAGGGGCAAAAATATAAATAAAAAAATATATAAATGGTGAATAGAAAATGGTATATTACCACCTTTTTCTTTTTATTGCATATAAAGGGGTGGGATGCGTCGGTCGAAACGTTTAAGTTGCTGCTTTTTCTTACCGTCTGCATAATTGAGTGAGACGCTTGTGCTAACAATCTCCCCTGACGACCTGTCTCATGCGTCGCTCCCTCGTTGCCGTATCATCGGAGAACTGAAGCTCAAAGAGGACAAGCGGTTTGGCTCCAGGATTCGGCATCGATTTCGTCTCGGCAGGGCAAGGTAAGTTTCCCCGGACCACTCTGCTTCCTTTCAATATTTTATCCGTGCCATGGTCAATAGTCGCTCGAATTTGAATGAGTGCTGGAACTTATCCACAAAGAATTTGCGTTCCCCATGCCTTGCCGTGGAATTTTACATAAAATTCTTGTATCGTGCTCCTTTGTTTGTTTTGCATATAGTTTCATCGTAAAAGAAAAGGCTTTTTGTTAAAATCATTCTCAAGAAAAACAAATGATTTTATTTGCTTGGTGATATGCTGAAAAGCACATAAAACAATTTCTTAGAGAAGAAGAGCATTTGTGGTAAGAGACTTGTTATACTTAGGACAATGATTACTTCTATTCATAAGTTGGAATTCATTTTTCTAGTTCAAAATGGATGTATTTTCATCGATTAACTACTTTCAACGAATCAAAAATGTGAAAGTCCGAAAAAATTAATTTGAAAATTCTCTTTAATGAATAAAATATGATGCAAATAGCATAGCATCATGCACGGAGCGACCCCCTTGGTCCGTCATTTTTCATCTTCTTTTCCGTTTGTCTGAGTTGGATCTGTCGACGGATATGCTTTTACTTTCCCCTTTGTTAAATATATTCTGCAAAATTCCGAGTTAAAAGGAGATTTATATTAGACACCCAGGCATACAGCATTAAGAGCAAATATGATTGATGGGACTACTCAATATGACAACTGACAACACTCGTGGCCCAGTCTTTATTTCTGCAGCGCCTTCTATTTATGGTGTTATCCTTGAATCTTGCTAGCAGATCATAGTCCATCTTAGCAACCCGAACTTGCCTTGCTGGACGCCGAAAACATCCCAATCAATATGAAGCCAAAAGATGATTGTGAAACGGACCATTTAGTCGGGATAGATGGTCAAGTGGAAGCCCTAATGGACTTGTTGGGCTATGACTTTGGTTGTGCACGGTGTCTTGGCATTCATGGTCCCAGTGGGATAGGAAAGACAACCCTTGCCAATGCTATCTTTGACAAGCTCAGTTCTAACTTTCATCAGTATTGCTTCTTGCAAGATGTCAGTGGATCATCACGCCGTGATGGCCTAGTATTTCTGCAAAAGAAACTATTATATGACGTCATCGGTGAGACTAAGCGTCAAGTTCCATTTACATTCAATGATACTGATAAAAATGTTCCATTCGATGATATTGATGATAATATGAAGGTCATTCGGGAAGTACTTAATGATAAGAAGGTTCTAATTGTTCTAGATGATGTGGACCATAGGGAACAGCTTGAGAAACTAATTGGCAAGATCAGTTGGTTTGATACTGGAAGTAGAGTCATAATTACGACAAGAAACAAAAGTATCCTAGAGAGTGCCGAGAAAATTATACCTCATGAAATGGAGGAAATGAGTTCTGATCAAGCACTTCAGCTTTTTATAAATCATGCATTCAAAAGAGAATCTCCTGGAGATTATTATGACAGGTTTTCAAGGGACATTGTTTCTGCTATTGGAGGACTTCCTTTAATCGTTAAGGTCATAGGTTCATTTCTTCGTGGGAAGCCAGAAACTGTATGGAAAGATACACTGGAAAAGTTAAGGAGCATTGCTCCTGAAAAGGTCCACCGGAAGTTGAACATTAGCTATGAAGACTTGAATTTCAAGCAAAAGCTGATTTTTCTTGATATTGCATGTCTTCCCTTCAATGAGGAGGAGATTAACATATCTTACATATGGGAACATAGCAATTTTTTTCCGCAAACAGATATAGAAGTCCTCAGTTCTCTATCATTAATAAACATCACTCACAACGGCAGTTTATGGATGCATGACTTGCTGAAAGAACTAGGGCGCCATATTATCCATGAGGAAAACCTGGATCCGGGGAAGCGTAGCAGATTGTGGATTTCTGAGGAAGCTGTGGACATGGTGAAAACCAGAGAGGTAATACACATTGTGAGCACAAATTCCGTCTTTCTTTGCAGAGAATCGTCTATTTGAGATAAAATTTCTACTATGTGAATAAGGGAAACTGAAAGCTCTTTCTAATTTGGTGTGTATTTGGCAGGATAAAGGAAATACCGAAGCACTCAGTCTAGCTGGAGATCCTACTCTACTCATCTTCACTGATGAAGATTTCTCAAGGCTGCCAAATTTAAGATTCCTTAAATTAGATGGGGGGAGCTTTATCGGGGACTTCACAAATCTCTTCTCAAATTTAAGATGGTTTTCTTGGTGCCGTGGTCCTCCAGATCTAATGGCCACTAATCTGTTCCCACAAAACTTGGTTGTCCTCCGACTTTCCGAAATTGACGACCCCGTTGACTGGGAGGGGTGGAGCCAAATTAAGGTATGTATCTTGTCATACGCTGTATGTGTCTAGTCATATGCTTTTCTTACAGCTCCATTGTCTGTCCGACGACCCAGTATAACTCTTTATTCTTGTCGCAGATGCTACGCAAATTGAGAATTCTACAGCTGACATGTCTAAATATTGTCAGAATAGACTTGTCTGGGTGCTTTACTCTAGAACGATTGATCATTAAAAAATGTCAAAATTTCGTTCGCATTGATAGTTCCATTGGAGAACTAAAACAACTGGCTCACTTGAATATTGATGGTTGCCACAGACTAAAAGGTCTGCCTTGTGAAATTGGCCTGCTAGTGAACCTAAGACACTTATCTCTGAGTAACTGCTCAAGCCTAGCAGTACTCCCAATCTCACTGGGAGAGCTAAAGTCACTGGTCATGTTGGATCTGTCGGGCACATCAATTAATCAATTACCTTGTCCTCTTGGAAATGTAATGACTGCGGAAATGATGAATATGGAAGATTGCCAGCAAGCAGAGTTTCCTTCAACCAGTGGATTGGAAATGAAGCTTGAAGTGATACGTGCAAGATGTTCTACGGTGGCTAAAGTTTCAAGTGAAATTGGGAAGCTGTCCTTTCTGAGGGTCCTAGATCTATCAGACACTCAAATTCGTCTAGTGCCAGAAACAATTGCTGCACTCCCTCGCCTAGAAGAGCTGATTCTGAGGAATTGTAATCGCCTGCAAGAGTTGCCGTTGCTTCCCCCAAGTTTGACTCGTTTATTGGTTAGCTCTTGGTCTTTGAGGTTTATTCCAGATCTCTCAAACCTGACTAATATAGTCGATCTTCTCTTATCAGACTTTAGTTCTGTAAAATGGGCTCCATGGAACTTGGAGTGGATTGGGAATTTATCCAAGTTGGAAACTTTGGAACTGTGCCAGCGGTTCATTACCAACTTGTCACCAACTGCATTGGGTTCCCTTCCTCATCTAAAGAAACTTAAACTGTCTGGCTGCCTAGACCCAATGAATCTCATGCAGTCCGGTAAATCAGCAATGCAGCCCGGTAAATCAGCAATGCATGGAAATTTCAGCTCAATAGCAACATTCCAAGGTTTATATAACTTGGAAAGTCTAATGATTTTGAAGCTCTATTGCTCTACGGAAAGTGCAATCCGACTTGGTGGGCTAGAGCAGCTGAGACACTTAACTGTCGGCGACTTTCATGCCCTTGAAAGAATAATATTCTCCTCGTCAGGCCTGAAGAATCTAAAAGAATTGAAGCTACATGACTGCTCGAGGTTGAGAGAGATTAATGGTCTTGAGGCATTGGAAACATTGGACAGCCTGACGGTCTGCTTATGTCCGTCAATTATATTGTTAAGTGATCTGGCCAACCTGCAAAAGCTGGTGGAATTGAAAATTATAAGTTGCAATAAGCTACGGGGTTTGAATGGACTTAACAAGTTAGGATGTTTGAGTCTCTTTGAAGTGATTAGGTGCCCCTACTTGGAATACTGGATAAATGCATCAGACACAACGATACCAGATCAGTGCCATGTTATAATTCAACTTTGTGAGAAACTAGGCACAACTCCTGCGAACGGCATGTTTTACAAGGATTATAGAGATAAGTTTCTTGGAAAAATCAAGTCTGATTCAAGTCCGCGCACATCCTCCACCATGGGAAAGGTGCTTTTCCTTCTTATTTTTTTCATCATCATGAAACAGAATACCTTTTTGGACTAACTAATTTGTATAACAAAACAATATTAATAAAACTATCAGGAATAAACCTATTGTAATTCACCCAACAATGAGTAGCTGTGTTGATTAAAAGCTTATTCATCAATGCCGAGTTTAGGGGTTCGAAATCCGCAATTGCTAGCGTTTTAAGTGGGGGGACATAATGTTGGGGTTTTGTACTAGTCTTTCTCGAGGTAAAGGAACCCAGCTCTTTAGTGTTCGAGGGCTCGTGGTAGAGGCCTCAGTTACCAAATAAATAAATAAAAACTTACTATAATTCAATTCGTCATTAAAACTTACTTTAACATTGTGAAGCAAAATCTAAGGAATTAAGTTGACATTTTTTGCGAAAGGTTCCGAAATGAGCTTTTTGATATATTTTTCTCCTTTTCATTTCATTTGTAGAGAGTGCTCAATCTATTTTCCTTTTCTTTGCTTAACATTATGTGAGATGTGGAATTAGACACTTTTACAGTTGCCCATGGTTATTATTTATGTGGGTTTTTGGAGAGGATAAGAATTGAAAAATAAAAAAGCTAATAACTATATTTACAAACAGTGAAGACCATCGTGCTTCACCGACGAAGGCTGGTGCCCCTCTTTGGGGCAGCGGTGAGGGCCGACACAACCTTTGTTGGGGCATCTGCAAGTACTGGGGAAGGCCGTCGGCCCTCGTCACTCGCAGGCAAGTGCTTGCCTGTCTTCGTATCCATCATCGCCTTTTCTGAGGGCTAACACAGCAAACTATGACACCTACCACCTGATACTATTTCCGACAACCACCATACCAGTACCTGATTTTAGAAAAAAAATCCACTTTTGTCTCCAAAACCAAATTCCCTTCTTTTCTCCAAAATCAAAGCTTAATTAAGAGTTTCTCTGTTCTAATTTTGAGACAATGGATGCGAATAAGTGAATCCTGCAATGAAGAGATGCAAGAACATGCAAATCCTGTTTGATTCTAGTGGATTTACGTCCAATTAATGCTTTAAAGAGTTTGCTTTTTTTTTTAGGGTGATTAAGTGAGAGGAAAACCGTCTATGTTGATTCTTGCTAGGTGCATGTATTTGGATGTTCAGACCAAGGATTATGGGGATTTTGTATATTTTCTTCTTTAAGAAGTTTAATCACCATAGATACTACATTTTCTGACCACCCTCTGCGCAGCGAGTTAATGTTGACAAGGACGACGATATGCCAGAGGCTGTGGCCATGTCATCGGAGAAAGCGGTTGTGAACATGCCGTTGGAGGAAGACGGTGACCGTGAAAAAGCAAAATGGGAGGTAAGAAACCACACTAACCTAACAATGGAAATCCTTTCTCTGTTCATAGGTTGTATTGATTTTGGAAAAGCTGAAATTGAACCTAATGGTACTTACTGCTCCTGATAACGAGCATGCTGAAACTAAGAACTGTGATTGAAGAGGTTGATATTGAAACTGTCATATTAGTTTTCAATACAATGAAGGGTTTTTTGCACATAATAGTTCCATGCTTTCCTTTACTTTTTAGTTAATTTTTTGTTAACTAAAAAAAATTAAGTTCAATTTGATAAGTTTAAGGATTTTAGTTACGCTTTATGAAAATTTAAAGCCCAATTGTATTTGAATAACAAGTTTTAGGACTCTTGATATACTTACCCTTTTTTCTTTTTTTCTTTTTTTTTACCGTTTAATATTTGCTCATTTGGCGCCAAATCAGCATCACTTGTCATTTTCCATCGCTGAAACAGTGCCGTGTCATTAGTTAATATGATAGTTTAGTTAGAGTGATTGATGGAATGATTTGATTGCATGAATTTAAGAAAGTTAGAAGACTTTATTATATAAAGTAGGTATGAGTGCATTAAAAGTCCTACAACTTAGCACAAAAGCGCAAGTAAATCCTAAAACTTACAAAAAGTGTAATCGAGTTCTAAAACTTGTCAAGTTGATTTAATCAAGTCTTTCTATTAATTCCTTCTAATTCGACTAAAGGAAATTGCTGACATATCATTTTTTCTGACGTCCACGTCATCATTTTCCGTTCGTCAAAGTAGATGGATTTAACGAATGGACTTAATTGAATCAACTTGACTAGTTCTAGGACTCTATTAAGTTTCAGGACTTACTTGCATTTTCGTGCCAAGTTGTAGGACTTATATTGCACATATCTTATAAAGTAACACTTAGAAGACCAAATCGTACACATCTATAAGGTCAAGAGAATTTGTTTGGACAGACCAAATTATAGGGACAATTGCCAAAAAAGTCCTAAACCTTTTGCTATTTTGCCAATTCAGTCCTAAACCTTTTTTTTGTGCCAAATCAGTCCTAAACCTTTTGCAACTTTGCCATTTAAGTCCTTCCGGCGGACTTTGGCCGGAAAATGCATACGTGGCGGACCGGACCTCGCCGGAGACTCGTCGGAGACGACGTGGCGGCGAAAAAATTAAAAAAATTCCAAAAAAAAAGGGGAGGGCCGGAGCCCTCCACCTGTGGCCGCCGCCCCATCGGTAGGGCGGCGGCCATGCCCCCAGCCCCGCCGGCGGGGCTGGGCGAGCTCGCCCGGCCCTCGCCGGCCGGCGGCGGCCCTCGCCACTCGCTGGCGAGGCTCGCCTCTCCCAGATCTGGGCGGGGCGAGCTCGCCCAGCTTCAGATCTGGGCGAAGCTAGGCGAGCTCGCCCCACCCAGATCTGGGCGAGGCGAGCCTCACCAGCGAGTGGCGCTGGCCGGCGAGGGCTGGGGGCATGGCCGCCGCCCCACCAGTGATGGGGCGGCGGCCACAGGTGGAGGGCTCCGGCCCTCCCTTTTTTTTTTTTTTTGGAATTTTTTTAATTTTTTTAATTTTTTCGCCGCCACGTCGTCGCCACGTATGTATTTTCCGGCCAAAGTCCGCCGGAAGGACTTAAATGGCAAAGTTGCAAAAGGTTTAGGACTGAATCGGCAAAGTAGCAAAATGTTTAGGACTTTTTTGACAATTGTCCCCCAAATTATATAATGGAAGCCTTTCCAAAAGGAATCCGAAAACAGTCTCTTTTTGGTGAGAACCTCTAACTTCAGAGTCCGACATAAATCTGTACTTAATCCATAAGAAAAAAGACAAAAGACCGGTCAATTTATAAAATTAAATGAGGCGATGTGAAATGGAGTGAACTGTAAATTTATGAACATTAAATTTTAAACAAACCATCAATACATTTAAAATGAATCATTCAGAATGTTATCTCGATCTCCGATTTCAAGTAGGATCTCAATAAAAATAGGCCCTTTAGAAAAAAATTGAATTTTAAAGTACTTAAATTAGAATTATATGATTTCATCAATATAACATTTAGAATTACTCAAAAATCTGAAGTCAGAACTAATATCTCAATTAATTTATAAAATCTTTGAATAATCCAATTCAAACTGCACTAAAAATTGAGCACACGTACCCACACAGTTAAATAAAGAAAGAGAACCTCCTACTTTTGAGCGATCGCAATCCTTTTATTAATCTTAAATGTCGTCAATTAGTTATGTTGTGAATAAGTTATAGAGGGATAAATCTGTGAATTAAAATTTATATTCTATCTTTCATGTATTTCAACTTTTAGAAAACATAAATTTATTTTATCCTCTGTGCATGAGGCTCTCTTTTGGTTCGTTTTTCTTTTATTTGGTCAAATATTTACTTCATCTTATCTAAACTCATTTAAGCGACGTGATCACTTAATACATTAGTGCCAAGTGTCCAATAAAAAATGGTCTTTTCTTCGTTTTTTCATCTCTATTTTTATTCGGTACTTTTTAATTTTTAAAACGTGTGAAGCGGCACTAAGTATTAAAGCCTGCATTTTTTATTTTGTTTTGTTTTGTTTTTCCTTATTTTTTACTTCAGTTGATACCATTAATTTTTATTTTCACCTATAATATTATATGTAAAATTTCCTTCTTTGTTAGACAAACTGCTTTTCTAAAAGTATAAGCTATTTAAAAGTGGGTCAACAATGTATTTATAGCACATGATTTGATTCTTTTCATAGCATGTAAGTCGGTCTTTATATGCCCAAGACCGGTTGTGGATGGAATCACATTAAGAAGATTATATTACCAACAAAATTACAGATTAAGAGATTGAACAATAAGGAGAGCATACAAGAGAAAATTGAGAGGGAATGCAAGCGTTGAAACCACTAAGGTGCGTTCTGATATCTTGATGGACAAACTATTGATTTCTAAAGTTTAAAAATGATTGAAAAATGGACCTATAAGGAATTCAATGCATACGACTAACAGTCTTAACAGCTGATTTTATAACAAAAGGGTATCACAAATTAAATTTACATTGATAAGGCCATACCTAAGTTTGTGCCACCAATGCATTTTGTGAATTTTAGGAAGAGTTACAATCAAAGGTAAGTTGTAACAAGTACTTACCTTACCAAAAACAAAAAAGGTAAGTCGTAACATGTGTCTACAGACTTGCATAATCTGCGAATTTAGATGATTAGACATTAAATTTCTGAATGAAAAGTTGAGAGATCTATTAAGTACAAATGATCTTATATTTTGACTTGCATCTATATGAAATTTGAAAGAATTGTTAGGTGCAAAAAATCACTTCAGTTTTTAATAACATCGTATATGAAATTTGATGTTCGTGAAATTTTTTTAGGACGCAATTAAATAAAGAATGCATAACAATATTGATTGAGATGTACACGAAATGAGATTAGTAGAGATGTGACCGGATGCAACATCATCAATCTAGCTACTACTTCTAGACCACATCTTTGTTGAAATATTACAAGTTTTAAAGTTCGAAGGGTAAATATTAAGATGACAATTGAAGAAATCTTGTAACTGCATGCATGCATATCTCTTTTTTCATGTTAATTATATTTTAACCTTTCAATGTAGATTAATTGTGAATAGTGTTCTGGCAACGCGTGCGTATCTTCCAGAAGAACATGTGGAAACTTCAATCTGCAATCTTCAGACTATTGGTGTCGGTTGCGTTAGACACTTTTAGGGGAACATGCAGGATAAAAGTGGGAACCAACAATATTTCAATGATTGAAAATTTGCCGCCCCTTATCTTAGTTCAATTGGGGTCTGTTATCTATTAATATGATCTGAGATTTTAATGTACACTGTAACGTCCTCCTCAATCCCCACCACCAACAATATTGTCCGCTTTGGCCCTACCGCACCGTCACCATCATCCTAGCTACGGCCTCGACCTCACGGGAGGTGCAACCCAGGAAAACGTGTTGTTTATGGTTAAGGTGGACCTCTTACATATAAGCCATCCCAAGGCTTACTCCCTAGGCAATGTGGGACTAGGAATGTTACATACACTGTCCTTCAAACACATACATGTCAAAAGACTCGCGTGTCAGCGTATAGTTAAGAAGTTTCAAAGCAGGTAGCTAGATTGTCTGACCAAACATATTTGAAAGGTAAATCATCATTACTCCTGAACCGTAGATTAATTTCCATTGAAACAACGGGGCAATAATGTTGATCAATGGTAGATCAGGATGACCACTGACTTCGTATGGTAGACAATTATGCGAAGACAACGACGTTGGGAAAGATCAACACATATAGGTACTTCTTCGTATCTTATAGCCTTACCAGATAGCAATCATGATGTTTTTTGCAGGTGCCATTGTCAACACAAGTTGCCAGTGTCAAAACTGATGATCGAGTAAGCCGCATCTTGAGCTTGATGAATATGAATGATAAGGACAAGCGGATTATTGTCGTCATCCATGGAGCAGATGGGATTGGCAAGACAACTCTTGCAAAACTCGTATACAACCAAGTGTCCTGTGATTTCGATGGGTGTAGCTTCCTTACAGATATTAAAGAAGCAACTCTAGTATTAGGAGGGCTTCAGCTTTTGCAAACTAAGTTGATTTCCGATGTTCTAAAACGGAAACTCGAGGATGTTGCTTTTGTCAACAGGGGAATTGAGTTTTTCAGGGACTCATTTTGCAACATGAGAGTTTTGATTGTACTTGATGACGTGGACAATGCGTTTCCTGTCCAGAAGCTCATCGGAGATTGCTTTGATTGCTTTGCTTCTGGAAGTAGGATCCTTGTAACCGCCAGAAACAGTGTTGTCCTCAAAGAATCTCCTCAGATACGGACTTATCATGTTGGTCGGTTGGATAATGATCAGGCTTTTCGACTCTTTTGGCAGCATGCATCTCTACCTTCTTTGTCTGATAGCAGTGACTTCAGTCATTTGAGCTATCATCTTGCGGCTATGACAGGACTCCCGTTGCTAACTGAAGTTATGGCTGCAGTCTTCAATGGTGTAATGCGGGAGAATTACAGCGTCTTAGCACGGCTGGGGTGGGCATCAATCAGGAAGTGGGATTTTCGGGAAATTTTGGAGGAAGGATATCGAACATTAGATGAAAAGCAGAAACGGATATTTCTGGATATCTCCTGCTTCACCGCTGGCGTAGATAGTCGAATTGCTTGGTACCTGTGGTATGACACCCCTTTTCTGCCTTCTTGTGAAATTTTGACTCCCCTAGCCAAAATCGGAGAAAACAATCAGATATGGATGCATAGCATGTTGAGGCGACTAGGCAGAGAAATCGTTCGTGGGGAGAATCTTACAGATCCAGGAAGGCGGAGTAGATTATTTAATCCTGAAATAGCTCTCGATACGATAAAGCGGAGAAAGGTGATAGTTTTGGTGTGCTCTTTCTTTCTTTTTTCCTTTTCTTTTTCTTTTCTTTTTGAAGCATAAGAAAATACTTTTTTCATGTTCGCCGCCAAGGTAAAAAGCTCTTTTGCCAGATACTGTTAAGATCCAACCATGTGTGCGATAGATTTTCTGTCTCTAGGAATGTTTCCAGACTCGCCGAGTGTCAAGAAGAGAAACCATCCTCACTACTTATATTCGTCTTTCTCGTCCGTCACAGGGAACTGTAATGGTTGAGGCACTCTGCCTCAACTTCCGGCGTCGTACTTCAGTCAAACTTACACCAGAAGACTTCGAGAGCAGGCCAAACCTACGGTTCCTTCAAATGGATCATGCAGACATGGCCGGAGATTTCACTAGACTTTTTCCAAATTTAAGGTGGCTCCGTTGGCGAGGGTGCCCTCGACATTTGCAAGCAACGAATTTTCACTTGCGAAACCTAACCATTCTCGAGCTGTCATGGAGCAACGTCACCAAAGACTGGGAAGGCTGGGATCAAATTGAGGTAGTTTACAATTAATTGCTATGGTGAAACATCTCGGTCTAATGTAACCATATATAAAAATGAGTTCATGCGAATTTCCTCCTGTTTTGCAGATGCAGAACTTGAGAGTCCTAGATCTTAGAGGTTGTGCTGACTTATTAGTCACTCCTAAGTTCTCAGGCTGCAAAAATCTGGCCATATTGATTCTGGAGCGATGTTCACAATTGGTCAAGATAGATCATTCAATTGGCGATTTGAAGTGCTTGGTCTCCCTGAATTTGAAGTTCTGCACAGAGCTCAGCATGTTGCCGGTGGAAGTGGGTCACCTGACAGCTTTGAAAGAGCTTCTCATAGATGGGACTTCGGTTCAAGAAATTCCCATCTCCATTGGTCATTTAGAGCAGCTTGAAACTCTGAGTGCCTCAAACTGCTTCTCATTGAGTCACCTACCGAGAACGATAAGTCACCTGAAGAATATCTCACTTCTTTCCCTGAATGGCACCAGAATCACAGCACTTCCCAATTCTGTTGGAGATCTGTTCAGACTTAAACACTTGTCGCTAAGGGATTGCCGTCGAATAAGAAAACTTCCAAACTCCATCGGTAACATAGCGAGTTCCTTAGTTGAGTTAGACGTATCGGGGACAGGCATTTTCAAGTTTCCAGATTCGATAAAAAATCTGCAGGATTTGAAGGTGCTGAGGATGGATTCTTGTTTCTTTAGAGAGTTCCCTCCTGAAATTGGAGAGCTGGCCAGCCTCGAAGAGATACATGCCTCCTGGTGTCGGAGTCTTGAGGGGGGCATTCCGAGCGAGATTGGGAAACTGCATAATCTGAGAATCTTGAGGCTGCGACATTCGAGTATTTCCAGCATACCAGCGGAGATCAACCAACTTTCCAATCTTCGGACCCTTGATTTACTTCAATGCGACATGATCAAAGAGTTGCCAAGCCTTCCCTCTAGCATAACGATTCTGTATGTAGATGATGAGCTGAAGTCATCGCATCAGCCATAGCTAGGAAGCTATGCCGCTGTGATGAAGACGAGGCTCTACAGAACATGGCGAAATGATGGCCTTTCCATTTACCTAATGTTTCCATTCCAATTTTGAGCACGGATATCACCAATAAGATGTGTTTTTCTGAAGTTTGCAAAGTCCTATTCATCTGAAATACGGTAACTTTTTATGTGCGCTGTTGACACGTAATTTTTAATTTTAGCATATAAATTTAGTTGCACGAAAACTAAAAATTGGGATTTATGTCCTTAAAAAATAATATTGCATATAATTAGGAGCATCTTGCATTTAGGAAAGATCAACGACGGATAATAGACTTTTTGGGGAAGGAGATATTGGACATATCTTGAGCGAAATCGATTTGTTTTAAAATAAGAAATAAGATGAAGCTTATGAGCTTAGAAAGAGAACAAAATTCGGTCAAATCTTAATATTTGCTTTTTCCCTTCTTTAAAAGAGACCGAAGTCGTGCAGTGGAAGGACAGAGACTTCTTCAGCAAAAAGCACACACATACACACGGGAGTTTTTGTTCGGCCAAAATAGAGAGGCGGGGGACTTTCTGGAGAAAAGTTGATTTCCTCGGCTAAACACGAAGGAAAGAGAGAGACATACAGAGGGAGAGAGAGACCGAGAGAGAATCCTCCCCGGATTTTCACAATTTCATAGTCCATTGCATTCTCATGCATCAAATTTTCTTGAAGAGATTAATAAAGTTGAGAACTTAAAGGGGACAAGTTCATCATCTGGAAAGCAGCCCATGTCTTGCCTCTTGTCAACGTCTCCAAGCCTTCGGTGTCATTGGCGTATGATGTCCATTGAAGAATCCCTCGTGCAAGGAAAATAATATTTTTCTGGCAAGGAGAACGTGAAGAATTTTGGCGTGTGGTGACTTGCAAATTTTCACATAGAAAATAGCCAATATTTTATTACGGAGAAGCCCTCGCTGTGAGCTTCATCAATTCGCTACCTAGCCATCCTCACCGACGAGCATCACCATCGTGGTCCACCGTTCGCTATTGGTTCGAGTTTGGAAATTTTATCCAAAAATTCGGTAAAATCTTATCTGAATTTGGCCTGAATATTCTTTTGCTTAAAATTGATAAGATTTCTCATGTCTAACGTAATTCATTTGAGTGATAGGCATTACCAATTGAGATTAATTTCCCAATTCGTAACCGCAATATCGATTTTTTTATTTCGTCTATAAGGCTTCAGACGGAATAATTAATTGCGCGGGAATGGAATTGATATTTTGATCTTTAAGGCTTAAGGTCAATTTATCGATTCTTTCTGCAAGAATTCTTTGTTTAGCTTTGATGTTATTTCCATTTGAATGAGTTTTGTTTATTTGAATTGCATGTTAGATAGAATTACATTTTCATGTTTAGATTAAATCACATTTAGGTATTATTGCATAGATTGCATGTTTAAATTAGATTTTCTCGTTTAATTTCAAGTTTAGTGAAAATAAAAAATTCGTATGCATGTCTTTTCTTTTCGGTTTGCATTATTAGTCATTGCATAATATCTAGTTTAGGCATATTAAATTGCATGTCACTTAAGAATTGCATACAAATTCATAGCATGGTAGAACATTACATTTAGAAACCTAGGAATCATTTTAGGTTAGGTTTTTATAATTAATTAGTTTAATTAATTCCGAATTTCATTAAATGAACAAGAAAATGCTAAAAAATGCCTTTTTGCATGTCATTTAATAACTTTAGTTAATTAACATGTCACATAGGTTTGGTTAACTTAGGATTTGCATATTTCAAAGTATGTTAGGTCGTGTCACATTTAGAATTAGATTTTCCATGCATCACATATTAAAATAGTCTTTGCATTTTAGAATATTATCCATAATTAAGATAAGATTTTAGTTTAAATTAGTGATTAACGTAGTTTAGTTCCTAATTTAGATTAGATGTTATTTTAACTACGGATATTTAGTTTCATTTAATAAATCAGAAATTCATAGAATTACATTTAGAGTTGCATTAAGATAGCTGCATATAGGATTAATTTTCCATTACATGCATCGTATACACATAGAAAACCCCAAAAAAGATTTTTTTGTTGGTTTGCTTTATTTTTGTTTATTGCTTTATTTATTGTTCTGTTTCTTTGAGCTTTTAAATAACTGTTTGCACACCCGCGTGATCACCATGCATGTTAGGGAATAAAATTAAAAATCAATTCAAGCTGCTTGCAAATTATTTTTGAAATAGAAGAAATAGGTTATCAAGTCACCGAATTCAAAATCTCTGGTTCGTAGGGATAAGGTATGACTCCCAGTGCTTTACATGGTTTTCTAATCGACCCACCATGAATAGATTAGTGGCGACTCCATTTAAATTGATTTGGCATGTTAAGAACTTAAACCTAAATTGCGAATTGGTATGAACTTGGGAGAGCTCGAGCTAGGCTAGACTTATTAATCCATTAGCCTAACCCTAGGTGGTGCACCTTTGGGGAGGTCGCGACATGCGCATATACATTTGCCTATCTATAAATTTCCGTAATGACAGAGGCAAAAATTCCTTAATGAATTCCCAATTCCTTCTCGCGCGAGAAAGTGTGTGCTCTGGCATCTTTCTTAATTTGCAGGATCATGAAATGAAAGTGCTTCACTGGAAATGGTGTCTTATCCAAAACAGTGAAAAACCTTCCATCAAAATTTAATCTTTGGTTTTATGAAGAAATTGGGCATCGAGGTGATTCGAGGTAGGAGTTTATTGGTTTCACAAGGAAAAAAGGGTGGCAACTCTACAAGAAAACTACTCGAATATGAAGGATGAGTAAAAATAGGACATTGCATTAGTAAAGTGATAAAAATACATTGAACATATTGTTCATGATGGTCACGAATTCTCTACAATGATAGCATATCGCCACTTATATAGCCCACTAATTACGACCGTTTAACCAAGGCTACTACTACCAAATGCAATTACACATATATTTATGCGATTCAAGGCTTCCTATTTACACGCCATTTCCACCCACTAGCAATTTCAACTCGAGAGCTATTGTACTAATTCAACTGTTATTCGATATATTTGTCTTCAATTCACATCTCAATCCTTGTGTTCTCTTTTATATCCAACACAGCCTATTTTCGACAGTCGACTTATCATGCTCGTCGTATCGTATTTTGCAAAGAAAGATAAAATACATAAACGGTCATTGAAATAAATAAACAATATGCTTGCGAGTACTGAGTAGAAGGCTCTAATATCATGAAGAATTGAATAAGGTACTTTTTACTATTATTTCCTACATGTATTAAAGCAGAAGATAGCTAATGGCTTATAGGAAGACATTAATTAAAATGACTGTAATATAATAACTTTCCTAACTATGGCTTTTATAAATGGAAGTATATTTTTCTCTATACAAAGAAAGATAAAATGGATTTGCAACTTTGAAAACTCTCGTTGCATCTGCCAAGAACATAGGAATTGCTTGGCTGATCATGATTTAACTGGGAGCAATTTTAAGAATTGCATTGCTGTTGAGAGATATTTTTTCCAATAGAAGGCACTTGACAAATCGAGAGAGAAATCTTTCTAGGTGACATATATTATTATTTTTTTGGTAATGAAAATGCAACATATTTTTCTATAAAGTGAAAAATAAAAACTAAGAGTTAATTTTATTACCCCAATTATGTGCTAAAAATAAAATTTAGCAACGGAAACTTGAATAATACTCTCGAATTTAATAAAATTCACAAATTATTAAAGTCAGTTGCCAATTGTGTCACATAAGACTACTAGTATCAACCAGATTGCCACTTCCATGTTTCAAGATAGATTGGGAAAATAGTGAAAACTACTTAGTCAAATTAAATTCAGGACTAAATTAATTACCGTACAATATAATAGATCTATGACCTTTTGGACCATTTTCTCATGAAGTAGGTTGTCCTAGCCAACCAGTCAAGGTTGTCCTAGCCAACCAGTCAAGACGAGATAAAGCATATGGACCAGGCTAGATTAATTGTGCAGCTGTCTCTACAAATTGAACTATGTCATACCTAGTCTTCAACTCATACGTACAAACTCCCCGGAATCTTTTTTCCGATATTGGATTTGCATTACGAAATTGACATTAAGGCCAGCTACAAACTCATCTTTACTAACTGCAATATCAATTTGGTCTATAATGGAAAAAAAAAAGTTAAGGGCTGGTCACTACCCCTTCAATCATACCAGGACTTCGCTTCTTCCATCAACCATATCCAGCAGATTGCTGCGCCATGGATTCAATCTGGGTCCCTCACAAGTTTCCCGATGTCTGGTCGCAGATATTGCTTTATGTTTTTTTTTTTAAATAGTAATGTTGTTTTACCGTTGACCATTTACTTAAGATATATATCTCAATTTACTATCAAAGTTATGGATCTACCATCTACCAAACAAAATTTTGTTATCGGCAAACGAAATTTTGGAAATCTGCCAAATCAAAATATGGACTGGATGTTGAGCTGCTTGAAGTGAGCTGCTTGGAGCATCCTGCTATAACCAGCTCTTCGTCAAGCTTCCTACAATCGTATGATAAACACTCGGAAATCGTAGTTGATGGTCTCCACCTTGCAGAGAGACGGAGAGTGACAAATGACAGTAGATTGACCAAGAGGGGCCAGTTACAGGTCGAGAGATACAGAAAATAATGTACGGCAGTATTAGAAAACATGGAGTCATTCAAGTCCTAGAGGACCAGATTGAGAGGCCTTTCTTCCATCAACTAAAAAGACCTTGCCCCACGGCATCAAGAAGAAGAAAATATAACAGAACCTTGACTAAAACTTGCAGAAGTCATAAGTGGAGCTGCGAGCTGCTGTGTTCTTGCTTTTCAACGTTGACAAAAGGGCACTTCTGTTCTGTCAAAGGTTTGCACCGGCCATGTATCCCTGATTCATGAGATATAGCATCTCAGCTTGACAGACATATGATCTCAGCTTATGGTCACCAGCGCCCTTGATCTCCAACTCACACATTGTCCTGAGGAAGTACAAAACGGAACTCTCTTCTCAATCCAATCCTGGAGTGATCTGAAGACATGAAGATGAGCAAAAGGACACCTCGCAATCTAGGTATGCCGAAGTAACAGAATCTGCATGATTGAGTTACCATCAAGCGAAGTACTGCCAAATCGATATGATACAAGTAGCATGTAATGGCTGATTCATTCTTGGGTAATTGGTTTGGCATTTAACTGGAAGCATGTTGGCATATGAAGAATTTCATACTTGCAGGAAAATTACTTATGTATTTACGTATCAATGCATGCTTTCGCTTTTAGTTTCATGAAAATCTTCATGCAAGCAGGATACTATATGATGCAATAAGGTATGTGTATAAAATTTACAAACAGGGACATTTCCAAATGTCGACAATACATGTGTTACTGGCAAAGTAAACCGTCTTTCAGTTGTTAGTTAGCTTTTCATTTTTCCTCTTACAGGTTCATATTACCAAATGGATGTGTCTGATTAAAATATTAAAATTTGAAATTTCTAAAAGGAATCCTCTTTAAAACCGATTTCCGAAACCCAGTACTTTCAATGAAACATCAAACCAACGTACTTAGACAAATTGGATATGCTTACTCACTCACATGCTTGATTCGATATATACATCTAAATATTAATTATTTTCAAACTTCGTTAGAGAACAGGCAAGTTTGAACGAGATAAGAAAAGTTCACTTCAGGCAATTGAAATTCTCAAAATTACTCTATGTCCCATTGGGCATGACATGTCTCTTAACATATCCCTGAAATTTGAAGCATCAGGTTCTCCCAGAACGTTTGGAGCCACAAACAAATACAAGTATTACTGTACTAGCATGTAAATTCCGATGCCTGGAAAATTTACCGAGTACTGCTTAATTAATCCATTAACTTTTAGATCTCTGTTTTTTACAAATACTCATCGCTCTCAACAGAAGAACTGCTAGAGTTGGCTCATGCTGATGGTTTGTAGGTCAATGAGGATTCGTATAGTGCATAGAGCCAGATACTTTAATACCAACCACATCTTCACAGTCCATGTGATGATTATTTCTTAAATTTCATCATTACCCTGAAGAAGCACAGGTAAGTAGGGTATGACAATGGGAAAGAGAAATCTTGGGTAAGAAATCGGGAAAAAAAAAAACAAGAAGTACAGAAAAATAACAAAATTGACATATTCACTTTGGAGAGAGACTATTAAAAACCGTAAGTCTGCCAAATTGTGGATACAGAGTAAAAGTGCGGTACTTACCTAGAAGAAAGAAATAAGCACCACCCTCTTTCAATTGGAAATGAAGAGCATCCTTGCAGCTTGCTGTTAAGATCGCGACATGCAATGACCACCATGTTGATATTCGTACAGGCAATCACATTGCCTCGAGCAGCAATTCTTATAGTGCCTCTCACAGGGCTGATCCTGAATGTTGCAAAAGTCTATTTCCTTAATTTCCAGACTAGTGCACTTTGATAGGTCCGGCAATCTTTTAAGAAAATAGCATTCATACATCGAAAACTTTCTCAATTGTGATGCTTGTTCGAGACCATCAAGGTTCTTCATGTCACAGTGATATATCTTCAACACTTTCAGGAGCCTTAGATTCCCAAGACCAAGAATTTCCGGTGCATTGCAGTCACAAAGCTCCAACTCAGACAGAGTTTCCAGATTAGAGAAATCCAACCCCCGCATCAGGCAATTCCTGAGAAGCAGTTTCGATAAGCTTAAGGGAAGTTGTGGGAGCTCTGGCAGGTTTATGCAGGACAAACAAGTTTTTTAAGTAGAGTGAGAGAATTGAAATCTTCTGGTAGACTAATAACATTTGGAAGGCACAGCTTAAGGATTTCTAAGTTGGATAGAGTTGATATCCAGTCAAGGCTTTCAGTTTGGGACAGCTAAGAGGAAGATATGTCCTCCTCATCGGGCTCATTAACTAATTCCAAATCTTTCAAGTCTCTCAGATACGAAAGACCCTGAACTATCCTCATGTTTTTGGTTCCCCAGTGCAGACTCGCTAAACCGGATGGTAATTTTGGTAGAGTCTGAAGTTCATCACAATGGAGTAAATGGAGGGTCTGGAGATGATAAAGCTGACAAAGGCTCTCAGGTAGGCTAAAGATCAGGGTAAGCGACAGCTTCAAGATTCTCAAAGATGATAACCCCGAAATATCACACGGAATTTTCCCAGCCAAAGGGTAGCCAGAAAATGTTACGACTTCCAACTTCTCTAGATTTGCAATTTCCTTCGGAAATTTTCTTATGGAAGTATTCTTAATCCTCAGCACCTCCAACTGAACTAAATTTCTTATCGATTTTGGCAATATCTGAATTCTGGTGTTTGACAGATCCATCTTCCGTAGTGACTGAAGCTTCCCAATGGAGTCCGGAAGTGTAGTTATCCGCTGACAGTCTCTTAAAGACAGCTCCACAAGTCCCTCCAACAACTGAACAGAATTTGGGAGTCCTGTGATAATAGCTTTATCCAACGCAAGATATGACAGAGATCTTAAACCACCAATTGACTCCGATATCTCAGCCAAATTTGTGCAGCCGGAAGCACTTAAGAGTTTTAAGTCGCTGCATTGAACCTTTTAAGAAACGAAGGTGACATATGGAAGTTTCATCAATCAAGAGCTCTTCCAAATTATCCAGGGAACCCATCTCTTCTGGCAACAGGGCGATTGGAGTGGCCTTGATATTCAAAGACTTCAAATATTTCAAATTACCAATGGATTTGTCAATAAGTGACAAATGAGAACATGTTCAAGAGTCAGTCTTTCTAATTTGCTGCCAGGAGGGAAGCATGGTGTTTTACATAACTGACCGCATCCAGTTAGCTCCAAAACTTTCAATTTGTTTGCTTTCTGTGTAACAAAGAGAACAGAAACGGTTCAGTATCAATTAGCTAGTGTTCACAAAAGGTCAGAAAGGAACGTATCTCATAACTCCATTAGTTGTGTCCAAACTTCCCAGTCATCTGCCACTCCACTCCAGGATAGATCAAGAATGACCAAATTCTCTAGGCACAAAACAAGAGGCTTAGAGCTCTTGTGGCACCCTCGCCAATGAAACCACCTTAATTCTAAGAGAAAACTAGTAAAGTTTCCTCTCATATTAGCTCGATCCAAGTTAAGGAACCTTAAGTTTGATAGTGCGCCAAATTCCTCAGACATGAAACAGTCATCAGATCCTTTGTCATAGGTGAGACCAAGGGCTTGAACATTTGGAGTACCCTACCAATTTGAACATGAAGGTAAATGAACTAGGAATAAACTTTCCATAGAACTGCACACGTTATGTACACCTTTTCTATAAATTGAAAAATTGGGTAAATGACAGAGAAAGTAACCGCAGGTAGAAAAGAAAGTAGTATTGGCTTTCAGGTTTACCTCCTTCTTCCGTAGGGTGGATAGGGCATCTCTATGCACCCACAACCTACTTTGATTACCGGGGATAGAATGTTCATCTAACACAATTTTTCTGCCTAGAGTTCGAAGTAGATCGTGCATCAATAGCTCCTTGTTTTCTCCAATTTTCACTAAAGACAGTACACGGAGAGCTTCAATTCCACTAGTAGGATAAAGTTTACAGTCTTCCCACATGTGAAAGGCAATTCTCTCATCCTTTCCAATAAGAAAACATGCTATATCTAGAAATATTTCCTTTGCACTTTTTTCTAAAGCATTGTAACTTATCTTCAACACAGGTTCGACTTTCTCGTGAGGAGCGTCGTTCAATTTCTGCAACATATCTTTCCATGTACCCTCCGATTTTCGAAACAAATGTGAACCTATCAACTCAAGTGCTAAAGGAAGTCGCCCGCTAGCCAATACAATGTCCCTGGAAAGGATTTCAAAGCCCTTGCTGGGAAAATCCCTTCCAAAAGCCCGCTTAGAAAACAGCTGAACAGCTTTATCTTCTTCCATCGGTTCAACCTCATAGGTCTCAGCCTCTTTGAACTTCAAAAAAGAGTCGCTCGTTCTAGAAGTCACAATAATCCTGCTTCCTGGACCATACCAACTAAGGTCCCCAACAACCAGATCAAGTTGGTCAACATCTTTTACGTCATCAAGGAGAATGAGGACCTGCTTCTTACGAAATTGTTCAGCAAGAACTAACCGGGCATTATCAGAACAGCTGAACCTTGCACTTCCTTTCCGCAGATCTGAGATTAATTGATATTGCAAGGACAAGGCCCTATCATTTTCATATAATTCTCGAATTTCCTTGAGATAACTATAACATTGAAAACGATCATAGAGTTTATTGTAAACAACTTTTGCAAGAGTAGTCTTGCCAATGCCCCCAATTCCAAAAATTCCAAGGACTCGAACATCGTTGCCACATATTGCATTTACTTGTCCATTGCGATGCACCACACCAAGCTTTCTCATAATCTCTTGAACGTGATGGTCGACTCCGACTAAATAATTCGGCACATTTAGTCGACCCTTCTGCAGCTTTTGCAAAACAATTGGGATGAGTTCGTCTATGAGCATGGAATGGTACCTACAGAAATCAAATCATGCAGACATGATGAGGAAGTTAATCTGAACAACAATCATACAGCACAGCAAAACAGAATGAGCAGAGCTGGACCAGGAGCAATGCAACATGAGGCAAGAAAAGAGGCATTTAAATGCACTTCCAAGGATCCTGCATTCGAATGGTCTAACTTGATCTTAAAGCCGACTGGTTAGATGGTGTTGCTAAACAAAAATGCTTGAAAATGAAGAATAATGTTTCCTGTAACATGATTGCTTTTACAAATCGATATTAATGTTGAATTAAATTACCCGTTATGTATTTTAGTTGTTTCAAACCCCTTTAAAGTTCCAATCTCTTTAAGAGCCGACTTCCACTTCTCGATGGTCTCACTATTGACCCCCTTCATCTCGTGTTCGAGAAAGCTCTTCTCAAAAGAATTCTTCTGCTCTTTCACATCCAAGAGCTCAATCTCATAGAAAATGGGAATGGTTTCTCGGCACATCGTTTGCTTGCACTCTAATATATGGACCAATTCCATGAGGCAGCTTCGGCTGGAAGCATAATCCCTAGAGATGATGGGAATCAAAATCTTCGACTGTTTGATCGCTTTAATCAGAGCGGACTTGATTTCTTCTCCCGCAGGCAGCTCATCATCGTCTCGAAATACACGTATCCCTGCATCTGTCAACCTTCTGTAGAGGAAATCTGCAAAACCCCTGCGAGTATCCGGTCCTCTAAAGCTGAAAAACACATCATAGTGTTCTCCATCCAAGTCAGAGCTAGGTGACAAGGACGACACTGGCGATTACTGTCAAGCGAGTAAATTGAGTTTATCACATCCCCCGTCGAAGTATTGAAACTTGGGCTGGGGATAGATTGCCTAAATTTATGCAGTCAAAATCGAAAAATATATACATGCTTTGCAAATGCTTCTCGCTAATCAGTAATACTCATAGAGAATGATGATACGATATATCCTGATCCTAGTTAAAAAGACATGAAACTTGAATCTCGCATTAAAGGAAGGGGACTTTGATCCGGGGATTGCATACTTTTGAAGTTTTAGCGTGAAGTAGATATGCTGTAACCATTGATGATGCAAATCTCCAGGCCGAAAGAATTATCAGAAAGAAAGAAACACAAGGGGCAGTCCAGAATCAAGACGCAAAGTCAAATGAATCTAACCGGAGTAGTCTCACGCCTCTCTACAGGAGTAGCATCGCGACCGTGCCGAGAGTCATCACATTGCCGAGAAGTATTCCGAGGCAACGAAGGCGTCACATCCATCCATTCCATCTTCTTCCTCTGCTACGCGTGCGTGAGCGAGACGAGCTTTCAACTGGGACGTAGGAAACACACTGTGAAAGGTCCAGATCGAGTGGCTCTGACTTTGGAAGAAGATTGTTATGGAAGCGTTAACAATTTATAAATTGGTTGTAGCCTTAGCGCTTTTATTTGCGAATCCCTCCATCATTCCTTAAGTCTCATTGGTTTGATCATGTAGAAAAGGAAAATAAAAAATTCGAGTGACTGAAGCTGAAGCAGCTACTTTCGAAATAACAGAAAGAAAAGCAACGACTGAAGTAGGAGAGTCAAAGTCGAAAAGAGGATTCCTCACTTCTTTCTCTCATTCAAAATCATGCATGAGACTTTCATCTCGCACGACTCCTAAGTGATAAAAGAAAGAAGATGAGCGCTCACCCAAAGAGGCCTAGACAAAGAAAAGGGACGGAGCTTTTCCTTCACGGCCAATAAAAAGAAATGCAGGGACAAAGGGCTAGGGGAAAAAGGTTATCCAATGCGACAAAGATATTTAGGTTCTTTCTTTCCGAGCTCCTTAATGTTCTAAGATATAGGGGAAAAGGCCCCCCATCTATTTTCTCTTCTTCCCGGGGCTTTTGAGCTGACGAAGGGAGCTCAATATTCCAATTAAAAAAAGAAGAATACTTCAAAATGTGCGGCGGGACTTTTGGACTATAATCAAATCCAAAGTTATTGGAAAACATTCATCTTTTATTATCCACATTCAAGATATAAGATACTACTCAATAGATCTTAATATGCTATCTAATTACAAATCGTCCTTAGATGATCAAAACGGGTGAAATCCCTCCACTTTCTATCCCCTCTTCTTATCAGGTTTTAGTTTCCTAAAAACACTCAAATTTTAGAATCAATTTTAATTTTATGCCGAACCTTTGCTTTCCTCTTGAAAAAAAAAAATCCCGATTTTAACTTTAGTCTTAATATTGTCCCTTATACTTTGGACTAAAAAAGTTATAAATTTTATGCCCAATCCTAAATTTTTCTCCGAACAATGACAAGAACCTTAAATGCGATCAAGGGAGAGCAATTTCTACCATAATTTTTATATGGTCTCGATTCCCTAAAAGTTCTCCAATTTTAGAATCAATATTAATTTTATCCTGAACTTTTTTCTCAAAAAAGCTCTCCACTTTAAACTCAGTGCTAATTTTTTTCTGAAAAAATATTGTATATTTTATTTGCAATCGCGAAATCTGTTTCGAGAAAAGGAAAAAACCTCAAGAATGATGCCAAAGGAGAGCAGTTTCCATCTTGACAATGGAGTAATATCGGCATTTACGGACCGGACTTCACGGCTAAAGAAGACAAGAAAATCTAGGCATAAAAAGGCAGAGGATTCCCAACCAAGTGGGCCGGAGATCTTTCAACATATAATCATTGCTCCCAAAGAGGGCTCGACAAAGAGAAGGGGCGGAGCTTTTCCTTCACGGCCAATAAAGATAAAAGCAAGGAGAAAGGGTTACGGTCGGCAAAAGAAAGAAAATTTTGATAAAAAAATCCACTGAGAATCGGTCGGCAAAAGAAAAGAAAGGAAAATGATAGAGGAGGCAGATTCTCGGGCAGGAGGTGGCATATGCAATTTCACAGTAATTTCGTCTTATCTACTTCCGCAACATCTGCAATTTCCTTTAAGCTCCATTTTTTTTTTTTGGTAAGGTAAGTAGTATATTGATCTTTGAGCGCCAAAATTACCAAAAGAGGGAGAAACCGATACTACAGGCCTACACTTACACCCATAGTGGGCTAAGTGGAGGAGTACCGTGGATCTCAATCACTAGAGCTTATAAACAAGGAGGACATTCAATTAAACAAAATACATCAAAAAAGAAGAGAAAAATGCAACACAATTACAAAAAAATTAGAGTCATCTAAACCCCAATTGTGCTGAATTCTTCTATTCCTAGTAGTGTCAATGACATTCTTCTGCGTACTAGCAAAATCCTTGACAAGCTTCGTGAGCCTCATCTTCATAGCGGGGAGGAATCTATCGCAGTTCCTAAATAAAATATTATTCCTCGACTTCCAAATGATATGGCACATCGCTCCTAAGGCGAACCTCGCAGTCCTTTGGGAGAATTGGTTGTCGGATATATGATTTATAGCCCAAGAAAGTGTGTTGTTCCAGTCACCTTCATGCCAATCAAGTAGGCAATTCCACGACCAAAAGAGAGCTAAGTGCTTGGTGATAGAGCACCCAAAGAAGAGATGATCTATCGAGTCCGGCCTTAAATGAAAAAATGCACACGTAGCATTATCAGCATTAGTAAGTTTACCACAAGTTAGAAGAAAAACCTGAGTAGGGAGCCTCTTTTTAGTCATCAGCCATAATAGGAACTGGTGTCTCGGAGTGATGAATTTATCCCAAATGAAGTTGGACCAAGGAACCCGCAACAACCTCCGTCTAACAGTATCCCAAGCCGAGGACGAAGAGAACTTGCCAGAACTAGATCCCTTCCACAAAAGCCGATCATGATGAGCACTGCGGGTCAGGAGATCACCACCCCAATCAAGTAAAGTCTCCATGAGAATTGAATTAGGATCCTGATTCTGTATGAGATCAGCAAGCAAGGCATTTCTTGGGTACCCCGACAGATAAATTTGTCGATTACTAAACAACAGATTGAGAGGGCCGTTCGGATGCCATGCATCAAACCACAAAGAAATAGAAAGGCCATCTCCTACACGCCAACAAAACATATGCCTGAATTCCTTCCCCAATTCAATGATCTTCTTCCAAGACCAAGAACAGAAAGTAGGTCTACGTACCTCCCAAAAGCTTCGGTTCTTGAGAAAATTAGAATGTATCCAAACACACCAAAGTGATTCCTTATCAGAAAAGAGAGCCCAGATATGTTTAAGCATGGAAGCTTTGTTGCTTTGTTTAAGGCGTCTAATACCAAGTCCTCCCTCCTCCTTGGGAAGGCAAACATCCTGCCAAGAGACTTTAGCACCACCAGAGCCTAGAGAAGGACCCTTTCCACAAAAATTGCCTGATGATTTTTTCAATGCAATCAATTACCGAAGCAGGTAAGATAAAGATGTTGGATCAATAAACCTGGATTGCATGAAGGACAGATTTAACCAATTGGAGACGACCGGCAAATGATAGAAACCGTTGAGTCCATAACTGAACTCTCTTAGTAATGGAGTTCACCAAAGAGATACAATCAGCTTTCCCCAGCCTAGCTGCTACCACGGGTACTCCAAGGTAACGAAAAGGTAAAGCTCCCAACCTGAAGTTTAGAAGACTGATAATATCTTGTGAAGAAATATGATTGCCTGAGATATATACTTCACTCTTGGAAGAATTTGGGAACGGGCCCGACCACTCAGAGAAGGTACATATCGCAGACTTTAAGCAAGAGACAGAGGCAATATTTGCTTGGCAAAAGAGCAACACATCATCAACAAAGAAAAGGTGGGTCAACTTTGTGGATTTGCATCGCCAAAAGTAATTAAAATCCGGACACATAGTTCTAGTGGAGATAAGTCCAGAAAACACTTCCATGACCAAAGTAAACAAGTAGGGAGAGAGAGGATCGCCTTGCCTTAGCCCCCTTGAACTTGAGAACAATCCATGTAGCTCTCCATTGATGGATATAGAAAATTTAGGAGTCTGAACACAAACCATCATTAGCTTAATGAATTGCGTTGGAAAGCCAAAGCCAATAAGTGTCGCCTCCAAGAAGGCCCAATCCACAGTGTCGTATGCTTTGCTAAAGTCGACCTTTACCGCGCACTTTGGAGAGTAGGTGTCATGATGGAAACCAACAAATAGTTCTTGAGCTAGTAAAATATTGTCTGAAATTTTTCTCCCTTTCACAAAAGCCGCTTGTGACACACCAACCAGAGAAGGAAGTCCAGAATAGCAGAAGTTACCAACCCGCCAACAACATCCCAATTTTTCTTGAAAAAATCAGCATTAAACCCGTCGGGACCTGGAGCCTTCCCCGAAGCCAAAGAAAATAGAGTAGAGCGATCTTCTTGTTCTGTAAAAGGAGTAGTCATATTAGATATTTGAGAAGTATTCAACTTACTTTTGAGATGGACAACAACATCATGTGCAGAAGGCCGAGGCAATGGGTCAAGGGGACTCTCAAAGAGATGCTTATAGTAGTCAATGAAAGCCTCAGCTACTTCAGGGGCCGAAGAGATTCGAGAACCGGAGTCGTCAAGGATCGAGATGATCCTATTGTTAAGCTGCCTCTTCTTAACCGAGGAGTGGAAGAACTTAGTATTACGGTCTCCCTCCTCTAACCAGCGAATTCTAGACTTCTGTTTATAGAAAAGTTCTTCTTGTAGGCGTAGACTGTAGAAGGCATCACGAGCAAGTTTCTCCTCTTATGCTAGAAGGGAGTTACTTGGGTCCTGCAAAAGAGAGTCTTGAATGGACTGCAGATTTTGTCTAGCCATCAGCGTGTGCTTGGATATATCGGAAAATGAGTGCCGGTTGAACAGCTTAAGTTTGGCCTTCAGTAGCTTCAACTTTGTACACAGTTGGAACATAGGTGATCCCCTTATATCTATCTCCCAAATCTGAGCTCCCTTTTCTTTCTGCAGTTTAATTTCCAAAAAATTTTCCACCACACAATTAAATTTCTCCGACATTTTGGTTAATATATTTGTCCAAACATGGTAAGAAATTCATCTTAAAACATGCACAAGCATGATCATTTCATAAATTAAAAAAGAAGTAAATACAAATTGATTTTGAAATATATATATATATATAAAGTCAACATATTTGATTTTAAGGACTTTATTTTTCAAACTATAGTAATCTGAATGATGAGGGAATTATTGGAACTACGTAGGCAAGGAAATAGGTTTGTGAACACTATGTAATTAGAATTCTTAAGCTTCTACGGTCGAAAAAGATTTAAAGTTACATATATTATCTATTTCAAAAAATATAACTTAAAAACTTGGGAATTTCTCGTGCTCTCTCGAAACATTCAATACAACCTTATCTAACATTATGAACTCAATGAGTGAGATGGCAGAGATGTGGTAAAATTGTTATCTAACCCGACAAAGATATTTAGGTGCTTCTTTCCCGGCTCCTTAATGTTCTAGTACATAGGGGAAAAAGGTTCCCCCATCTATCTTCTCTTTTTCAGGGCTTTTGAGCTGACGAAGGAAGCTCAATTTTCCAATTAAAATGGAAGAATACTTCAAAATGTGCAGCGGGACTTTTGGACTGTTATCAAACCCACAGCTATTGGAAACACATTCATCTTTAATTATCCACATTCAAGATATTTGATACTACTCAAGAGATTTTGATGTGCTATCTAATTACAAATCAACCCTAAATGATAAAACGGGTGAAACCCTTCCACTTTTTATTCCCTCTTCTTGTCAGGTTTTAGTTTCCTAAAAACACTAAAATTTTAGAACAATTTTAATTTTATGTTAAACCTTTGCTTTCGTTTAAAAAAAATAATCTCAATTTTAACTTATTTGTCCCTAATATTTTGGTCTTAAAAGGTTATAAATTTTATGCCCAATCTTAAATTTTCTCCGAACAACAACAAGAACCTTAATTATGCGATCAAGGAGAGCAATTTTTATCTTAATTTTTACAATCCCGATTCCCTAAAAGTTATCCTATTTTAGAATTAATATTCATTTTAACGCTAACCTTTTTCTTAAAAAAAACACTCTCCACTTTAAACTCAGTGCTAAATCTGTTCTCATTTTTTTGTGTGAAAAATATTGTATATTTTATGTGTAATCTTAAAATATGTGTCGAAAAATGGCAAAAACCTCGAGAATGAGGCCAAAGGAAAGCGGTTCCCATCTTGACAATGTAGCAATATCGGCATTTACGGACCGGACTTCACGGCTAAAGAAGACAAGAAAAACTAGGCATAAAAAGGCAGAGGATTCCCAACCAAGTGGGCCGGAGATCTTTCAACATACAATCATTGCCCCCAAAGAAGGCTCGACAAAGAAAAGGGGCGGAGCTTTTCCATCACGGCCAATAAAGATAAAAGCAAGGAGAAAGGGTTACGGTCGGCAAAAGAAGGAAAATTTTGAAAAAAAAAAAAACACTGTGAATCGTTCAACAAAAGAAAAGAAAGGAAAAGGAGGAGTTGACATATGCAATTTCCCCATAAGTTAATCTAATCTACTTTCGCAGCATTTGCATTTCCTCCAAGCTCCCTTCTTTTTTTTTGCAATTTAATTTCCCAAATTTTTTCCTCTTCACAATTCAATTTCTCTGACATTTCGGTTATTATTTTGTTCAAATGCGGTAACCAATTCATCTTAAAACATGCACGAGCGTGCTTATTTCATAAATAAAAAAGAAGTAAATATAAATTGATTTCGAAATATGTTTATATAATATATACATATAAAGTCAACATATTTGAAAATAAGGACTTTATTTTTAAAACTATAGTAATCCGAAAGATGAGGGAATTATTGGAACTGTGTAGGCATGGAAATAGATTTGTGAACATTGTGGAATTAGAATCCTTAAGCTTCTACGTTAAAAAAGGATTTAAAGTTACAAATATTATCTATTTCAAAAAAATATAAACTAAAAACTTGGGAATATCTTGTGCTCTCTCAAAACATTCACTACAACCTTACCTAACATTATGAACTCAATGAGTGAGATGAGGTCAAATTGTTATCTAATGTGAAAAATCATATTTAGGTGCTTCTTTCCCGGCTCCTTATTGTTCTAGGACATAGGGGAAAAGGTTCCCCATCTATTTTCTTTTCTTCCCAGGGTTTTTGAGTCGACGAAGGAAGCGAAATTTTCCAATTAAAATGGAAGCATACTTCAAAAATGTCCGGCAGGATTTTTGGACTATAATCAAATCCTAAGCTATTGGAAACGCATTCATCTTTTATTATCCACATTCAAGATATATAATACTACTCAAGAGATTTTAATATGCTATCTAATTACAAATCCCTCGAGGTTTAAAACGGGTGAAACCCCTCCACTTTTTATTCCACCTTCTTATCAGGTTTTAGTTTCCTAAAAACACTCAATTATTATAATCAAATTTAATTTTATGCCAAACCTTTGATTTCATCTATATAAAAAATCTCAATTTTAACTTCAGTCTTAAATTTATCCCTAATATTTTCGTCTTAAAAAGTTATAAATTTTATGTTCAGTCCTAAATTTGATCCAAACAAAGACAAGAACCTTTATGATGCGATCGGGGAAGACCAATTTCTATCTAAATTTTTATATATTCCCAATGCCCTAAAAGTTCTCCAATTTTAGAATCAATATTAATTTTATCCTGAACTTTTTTCTCAAAAAAGCTCTCCACTTTAAACTCAGTGCTAAATCTCTCAATTTTGTTTTGAAAAATATTATATATTTTATGTGTAATCTTGAAATATGTGTCGAAAAATGGCAAAAACCTCGAGAATGAGGCCAAAGGGAAGCGGTTTCCATCTTGACAATGGAGCAATCTCAGCATTCACGGACCGGACTTCACGGCTAAAGAGGACAAGAAAATCTGGGCATAAAAAGGCAGAGGATTCCCAACCAAGTGGGCCGAGGATCTTTCAACATACAATCATTGCCTCCAAAGAGGGCTCGACAAAGAAAAGGGGCGGAGCTTTTCCTTCACGGCCAATAAAGATAAAAGCAAGGAGAAAGGGTTACGGTTGGCAAAAGAAAGAAAATTTCGATACAAAAAAAAAAAAACACTGAGAATTGGTCAGCAAAAGAAAAGATAGGAAAAGGATAGAGGAGGCGGATTATTGGGGAGGAGATGACATATGCAAATTCCTAGTAAGTTCGACTGATCTACTTCCGTAGCACCTGCATTTCCTTCGAGCTTCCATTTCTAAATACTTTGGAATTGAATTTACATTTACATTTAGAAACACTTAAGTATATGAATGATTATAAATTTTGATTCTCTAATTATTATGAATTATTTGCTACTAACTTTCTCAGTGAATATATCTATCGATATACAAATCAAATCATGTAAATCTCTGGTATATTTATTATTCATCGTTTATTTCTTTAATATTTTCATATTAATTTAATTTACAAGATCCTATTGTTTCCACGTTAGTATTACAACAACATATTATCTTATGGATTTTCAGAAATGAAATAAGTGATTCCTAAATTTTAGTACAATATGCAACATCGTCGCTTTAATTTAATTTATTCGATTTAGTCACTGAACAATGATAAATATTCAATATAACCCATCCATTTGCTCAAACAATAAACAAGATGTTATTTGATTATATGGATTATTAAATGCTGAATTGGGTATTTAAAAAATGACGTATTAACATGTCCATTTTTTTTATCGTTTACTTTGGAAAAGGGGAAAAAACTACGATGTTAACATGGCTAGTATTGCTTGATGAGGTGGATTATTGCATTATATATGATTGAAGATGAATATTTTAAAGATGAATATTTTAATCCATATAAACAATGTATTTAAGTTTGAAGATTATTGCATTTTTTAATCTTTACAAAAAAAAAGATGAATATTTTAAACAATGTACATATAACCCTTTTTTTAATATCACCATTCAAACTTAATGGATCAGAAGATACATCAAGACATTTTGTAAAATTGAATTAATATGATGACATTGAATACTTTTAAATTACATAAGCACCAAATTGAATATGTAGTAATAATTCAAGAACCACATAGAACATATTAAACATACAAGGATAACAATGTACGTAAGACCAAAATAGTTAGACCATTTATGTCATCTTTTCCTTTTAATTTTATTGTAATATGACTCTTATTAAATACCATATAAAAATATAAAAAATAAATTCATAAATAATTTAAAAAATAAAAAAGTAAACTTGATATAGATGGCCATTTTAATAGAACTAATTACAACAAAAATAAGAAAAAAATTAAATAAAAAGGGAAATTGCCTCAATAACGAAATGAGAAACTGACAAAACTTGGTTACTCATGATGCTTATTTAAAGGGCCGATTAATGTAAAAAATGATTGATTAATTAAAATTTTAAAAATCTTTTATTGATCTTTTGGCATTAGTTAACCATTTAAAATACCTAATGATATTTTTATCCTTGAGGTCTTTCTCCATTTTATTTAATTGCGTTTCTTTTTTTAATATATCTTTTTAGTTATATCAACATATTAACCAAAATTTACAATTCTCATCATCTGATATTATTATTGATGTTTATTTCTCTAGTATGAATGTTTAAGTTAATTTATTTATCTCCTTTGTATAGAAATCAGGGGAAAAGAGATAAATAAATAATAGATGGTGAATAGAAAATGGTATATTACTACCTTTTTCTTTTTATTGCTTATAAAGGGGTGGAATGCGTCGGTCGAAACGTTAAAGTTGCTGCTTTTTCCTACCGTCCGCATGATTGAGCGAGTTGCTCGAGCTAACGATCTCACCTGAAGACCTGTCTCATCGTCCGCTGCCGTCAAGACGATTAGTTGTCTCTTTTGGTCAATAAATGTTAATAAGGCCTCGGATGACCCGAAGCCGTCGCTCCCTTGTTGCCGTATCATCGGAGAATTGAATCTCAAAGAGGACAAGCGGTTTGGCTCCAGGATTTGGCATCGATTTCTTCTCGGCAGGGCAAGGTAAGTTTCCCTGGAGCACTCTGCTTCCTTTCAGTATTTTATCTGTGTCATGGTAAATAGTCGGTCAGATTTGAATGAGTGTTCGAACATACCCACAAAGAATTCGCGTTCCCCATGCCTTGCCGTGGTCACCGCCGTTTCTGTTAACTAAGGAGCTGACGATGGCCGCTAGAGCTTTGCCGTCGTCAGTTTGGTGGAAGTGGTGGTCGGTCTTCAGTGGCTAAACCTTAGAGAGAGCAAGAAAGGTCTTTTTTTGTGAAACTTTGAACTAGGCCATTGATGGTTAATACTCGTCATGAGCTAAAAGAAAACCTTCTAGTACCATGTTAACTTAGGTGTGTTTGTTTCATTAAAGAGCATTTTGCAAATTAAATTTTCAGAATATCACATATTTGATTCGTTGAAAGTAGTTAATAAGTGGAAATATTTACGAGCAAAGAAAACACACATCCACTTTAAACTAGGAAAATGAATTCCAAGATTCGAATAGAAGTAATCATTTTCCTAAGTACAACAAGTCTCTTACCACAAATGCTCTTCTTCTCTAAGGAAATTGTTTTATGTGCTTTTCAGCATATCACCAAGCAAATAAAATCGTTTGTTTTTCTTGAGAATGATTTTAACAAAAAGCCTTTTCCTTTACGTTGAAATTATATGCAAAACAAACAAAGGAGCATGATATAAGAATTTTATGTAATATCCATAAAATGTGATGGAAATAGCATCAAGCACGGAGCAACCCCCTTGGTCCGTCATTGTTCATCTTCTTTTCCGTTTGTCTGAGTTGGATCTGTCGACGGATATGCTTTTACTTTCTCCTTCGTTGGAATATTCTGCAAAATGCTGAGGAAAATAGAGATTTATATTGGACATCCAGGCATACAGTATAGAGAGCGATTATGGTTTATGGGGTTAATCAATATGACAACCGACAACACTCGTCGCTCAGTCTTTATTTCTGCAGCCCCTGCTATTTATGGTGTTATCATTGAATCTTGCTAGCAGATCATTGCCCATCATAGCAACGCGAACTTGCCGTGCTGGACGACGAAAATATCACAATCAACATGTAGCCAAAAGATGATTGTGCAACTGACCATTTAGTCGGGATAGATGGTAAAGTGGAAGCCCTAATGGACCCGTTGGACTATGGTTTTGGTCGTGCACGGTGTCTTGGCATTCATGGGGCCGGTGGGATAGGAAAGACAACCCTTGCCAAGGCTATCTTTGACAAGCTCATTTCTAACTTTCATCCGTATTGCTTCCTGCAAGATGTCAAAGGATCATCACGCCGTGATGGCCTAGTATTTCTGCAAAAGAAATTGCTATCCGACATCATCGGTGAGACTAAGCGTATTGCTCCATTCAATTATACTGATGAAGGAATGATGGTTATTCGGGAAAAACTTCACGATAAGAAGGTTCTAATTGTTCTAGATGATGTGGACCACAGCGAACAGCTTGAGAAACTAATTGGCAAGATCAGTTGGTTTGGTAATGGAAGTAGAGTCGTGATTATGACAAGAAACAAAAGTATCGTAGAGAGTGGCTAGAAAATTATACTTCATGAAATGAAAGTAATGAGTTCTGATCAAGCACTTCAGCTTTATATAAATCATGCGTTCAAAAGAGAATCTCCAAGAGATGATTATTTTGACAGGCTTTCAGGGGATATTGTTTCTGCTATTGGAGGACTTCCTCTGATCGTTAAGGCCATAGGTTCATTTCTTCGTGGGAAGCCAGAAACTGTATGGAAAGATACACTCGAAAAGTTAAGGAGCATTGCTCCTGAAGAGGTCCACCGGAAGTTGAACATTAGCTACGAAGACTTAAATTTCAAGCAAAAGCAGATTTTTCTTGATATTGCATGTCTTCCGTTCCACGAGGAGGAGATAAACGCATCTTACATGTGGGAAGATAGCAACTTTTTTCCACAGACAGAAATAGAAGTCCTCAGTTCTCTTTCATTAATAAACATCACTCACAACGGCAGTTTATGGATGCATGACTTGCTGAAAGAACTAGGGCGCCATATTATCCATGAGGAAAACCTGGATCCGGGGAAGCGTAGTAGATTGTGGATTTCTGAGGAAGCTGTGGACATGGTGAAAACAAGAGAGGTAATACATTGGGAACACAAATTCTTTCTTTGCATAGAATCGTCTATTTGAGATGAAATTTCTACTATGTGAATAAAGGAAACTGAAAGCTCTTTCTAATTTTGTGTGTATTTGGCAGGATAAAGGAAATATTGAAGCACTCAGTCTAGCTGGAGATCCTACTCTACTCATCCTTACTGACGAAGATTTCTCAAGGCTGCCAAATTTGAGATTCCTTAAATTAGATGGGGGAAGCTTGATCGGGGACTTCACCAATCTCTTCTCAAAGTTAAGATGGTTTTCTTGGCGCCATTTTCCTCCAGATGGCCACTAATCTGTTCCCACAAAACTTGGTTGTCCTCCAACTCTCCGAATTTAACGACCCCAATGATTGGGAGGTGTGGAGCCAAATTAAGGTACTGTCTTGTCATCCGGTGTGTGTCTTGTCATATGCTTTTCTTATAGCTCCATTGTCTGTCTGAGGACCCAGTGTAACGTTTTATTCTTCTCACAGAGGCTACACAAATTGAGAATTCTACAGCTGACATGTCTAAATATGGTCAGAATAGACTTGTCTGGGTGCTTTACTCTTGAACGATTGATCATTAAAGAATGTCAAAATTTGGTTTGCATTGATCGTTCCATTGGAGAACTAAAACGACTGGCTTACTTGAATATTGAGGATTGCCACAGACTAGAAGATCTGCCTGGTGAAATTGGCCTGCTAGTGAACCTAAAGCACTTATCTTTGAGTAACTGCTCAAAATTAGGAGAACTCCCGATCTCACTGGGAGAGCTAAAGTCACTGATCAAGTTGGATCTGTCGGGCACATCAATTTATCAATTACCTTATCCTCTTGGAAATCTAATGACTTCGGAAGTTATAAATATGGAAGATTGCCAGCAAGCAGAGTTTCCTTCATCCGGTGGGTTGGCAATGAAGCTTGAAGTTATACGTGCTAGATGTCGTTTTATGGGGGGTGAAGTTTCAAGTGAAATTGGGAAGTTGTCCTTTCTGAGAATCCTAGATCTATCAGACACTAACGTTCGTCTAGTGCCAGAAACAATTGCTGCACTCCCTCACCTAGAAGAGCTGATTCTGAGGAACTGTAATCTCCTGCAAAAGTTGCCGTTGCTTCCCCCAAGTTTGACTCATGTATTGGTTAGTTCTCAGTCTTTGCAGTCTATTCCAGATCTCTCAAACCTGACTAATATAGTCAATCTACTCGTCAGATCACAAATTTTTTCTACCATCGCCTTCATCGATCCGAACTGAAGCCTATAACTTAAGAGTGGATTGGGAATTTATCTAAGTTGGAAACTTTGGAACTGTGCCTTCCGACCATTACCTTGTCAACAACTGTATTGGGTTCCCTTGCTCGTCTAAAGAAACTTATTATGTCTGGCCGCTTATACCCAATGTTTCTCATGCAGCCCGGTGAATCAGCAACGCGTGGAAATCTCAGCTCAATAGCAACATTCCCAGGTTTACATGACTTGGAAAATCTAATGATTCTGAAGCTCTATGGCTCTCTGGAAAATGCAATCCAACTCGGTGGGCTGGAGCAGCTGAGACACTTGACTGTCGGCGACTTTCAAGCCCTTGAAAGAATAATATTCTCCCCTTCAGGCCTGAAGAATCTAAAAGAATTGGAGCTACATGAGTGCCCAATGTTGAGAGAGATTCATGGTCTTGGGGCATTGAAAACAGTGGAGAGCCTGACGGTCCGCTTATGTCCGTCAATTATAATGTTAGGTGATCTAGCAGATCTGCAAAAGTTGGTGGAATTGAAAATCAAAAGTTGCAATAAGCTACGGGGTGTTGAAGGACTTAACGAGTTAGGATGTTTGAGTCTCTTTGAAGTGATTGAGTGCCCCTCCTTGGAATGTTGGACAAATGCATCGGACACAATGATACCAGATCAATGCCAGGTCGTAATTCAACGTTGTAGGAAACTAGGCAGAACTCTTGTGGATAGCATGTTTTACAAGGATTATAGAGAGAAGTTCCTTGGAAAAATCAAGTCTAATCCAGATCCAAGCACATCCTCCAACAAGGGAAAGGTGCTTTTCCTTCTTATTTTTTCTTCATCATCGTGAAATTGGCTTGAATACCTTTTTGGATAACTAATTTGTATAACAAAACAATATTAGTGAAATATCGGAAGTAATCACACTGTAATTCGATTAGTCATTAGAAAGGTTTTTATATGCAAAATTTTGAAATATATATTAAAAGTCAAAAATCGGTTTTATGTTAGGTAACAAGAATGATTTGAGGGAATTTATGTTGTTCATTGTTCTGGTTGGAAAATTGCTCATTTGCACATTTTAAGTAAATTGATAACACCTTGAGATATTGATGATCACGGAATATTATCCTGTCTTTTCTATAAGTATTATATATGGGTATCATGTCAAAATAATCAATCATATTTGCAATATCTAACTTAGAATTAGGAAAAGGAAATCAACAAGTCAATACCATGTCTAAACAAATATCTATGTAATTATCGGTGGGTTACATGTAGAGAGGTAAAAAAAACATGTTTTCAAGGAAGTGATTGTTTAATTGAGTGGATGTGCAGTACATGGTTAGTAAAGATGTGTGACTTGGGTGATTATTCAATGAAGATAATGTTGCGAGTAGTTTTGATTTTTCATGGAAGGATAGTTTTGAAAAGCAAAAAGTGAGATTAATAGTGGTTTTGCCTTAAAAATATAGATTAATAGAGATTAAGTAGAGGCTGGTGGAGTTTTTTTTTTTTTTCTGTCCTACTCTAACTCTCATCTCACTCTCAAACGTTTGCTCTACCTCTTCAAGAGTTTAGAAGACACGTTCTCACCTTACCGATTAGATTACCACCTGGACTGCGTATCAAGAGAGAGAGGGAGAAGAGAGAGACATTAATAGCGATGTGGGGAGAATGACACTACAAGTGCCATAAGTTGTGTACGGCGTTCGTTTTAGTGCCAAAAGTTTCCGCTAGATCACTTAAGTGTTAAATCGTAAAAAAAAAACGATCACTTAAGTGCAAATTCCGGCAAAAAAAATGACATGGTTTGTCGGAAGTGCCAAGTCAGTATAAAAAATAATAACAAAATTAAAATCTATTACGTGTGCCATTTTTAAATAAAAAATATATTTTCCAAGTGACATTTTTACTTATAAATATTATTCCGCATTGGCTTTTTAATTTATTTTTTATGGTATATGAATTTTTAATTTATTAAAAATAAAATAAAAATTAGTTATTTTTTTAAAAAGAAAAGGTCAAGGGGAGGCCGCTTTGCTACTGCCGCCCCACCCTCACTAGCAAAGGTAGGGATGGTCAGTGTGGGTCGCCGGCCCCTGTCCATGGGTCGGCGACCCTCACCGACGGTTGAGGAAGGCACCACAAGCCCTGTCTGAGTCAGGCGAGGGTCACCAGCCTATGGCCAGGGGTCGGCGTCGCTCGCCCTCACAAAGTTCTTGTGGTTGAGCCTTGATCGCGCCCACCACTTCTTTGCCTCCTTCTAAGAAAATCGATTGGTGGCGTACCCGATCGCTTCTCCCTCTTTCTCCGACTTCGCATGCTTAGTTGGCAACACAGGTTTGAGCTCCACAAAGATAGAGAGAGAGAGAGGGGGGTGGCAGGCCCTTAGCCATAGGCCGGCGAATCTCGCTCAACTCTGGGATGGCCATGTACAGGGGCCCTTGTCGGCTGTCGGCGAGGGTTGCCGACCATGGGTTGACGTGGCCGGGGATCAGCAACCCCCACTGACCGTCCCCACCCTCTTGCTGCCCTCCCCTTTAGACTCCCCCTTTTAAAAATTTTTTTTTGGATTTTTAAATTTTTTATCATTTTAAATGATGACTGAACTTTCGGCGAGTCACGTTGGATTTCCAGCCAATAAAATCGAAATTGGCATTGAAGTAATCATTTTTTTTAAACTAGCACTTAAGTGATCCGGATGAAATTTTTAATACTAAAGTGAGCATCATACACAACTTATGGCACTTGTAATGTTCTTATCCTTGTGGGAGTAGAAAACTTGTGGGCCATACACATAGGAAGAGAAAGAATTAACTAGCACACATGTAAGCAATAGCTCAATGTCCATCCAATCTTCATTTGTGAGATTCAACTTAGCGCATTAATATTAATATGGCAAGTCATTCGAAATAAGCACTGTTGAAGATAAAGGAAATTGTGTGGTGGAAAGACCTATTGAATTTGCGCCGTACATGACTAAAGATTTAAAGTTATATTTGTCAAAGTAACTTGTAGATAAGGAAGGAAAAGGTCTAATGGTATTTGCAGAGTATTTTGAGTAAGATTAGATTTGCTCCTGATTAATAGATGATTGAGGTGATCTCGCTATAGACTTATGGTTTTCAATTTTCATTCGCCAATTGCCATATATATCCACAGACTATGGGTGTGTTTGTTTTGTTCAAAATAAATAATCTGAATAATATTTTTCTAATTAGTTGTATTGCTTATAATAAATGAATCAAAAATGCTTTTATTGTTCATAAAAATGACTTAGACATAAATTGCCGTCGCTAATAAAAATAGTTTTTATCGACTAATTATTTTAAGCGATATGAATGGTCATTTTTTTCGAAAATATTTTTAAAATCATTCATTTTTTTAGGAAATAAATGAAGCCTTAAAAATTCTTCAAGAACTTTAACATTGTGAAGCAAAATCTAAGCAATTAAGTTGAAATTTTTGCGAAAGGTTCCGAAATGAGTTTTTTAATATATTTTTCTCCTTTTCATTTCATTTGCATAGAGTGCTCAATCTATTTTCCTTTTCTTTACTTAACATTACGTGAGATGTGGAATTAGACAGTTTTATGGTTGCCCATGGTTATTATTTATGTGGGTCTTTGGAGAGGATAAGAATTGAAAAAAAAAGGAGAGAGAGAGCTAATAATTATATTTAAAAAATAAAAGTTAAGAGCATCGTGCTTCGTTAACAAGAATTGGTGACCCTCTTTAGGGCGGCGGTGAGGGCCAACAACCCTCGCTGGGGCGTCTGCGAGTATCGGTGAAGACCATCGGCCCTCGTCACTCGCAGGCAAGTGCTTGCTTGTCTTCGTATCTATCATCATACTGGGCCACCGATCAAACAAGCATCATCCCTAGCCATTACCCTTTTTGAGGGCTAACACAGCAAACTATGACACCCACCACCTGATGCCATTTCTGACAACCACCATACCGGTACCCGATTGTGGAAAAAATCCACTTTTGTCTCAAAAACCAAATTTCTTCTTTTCTTAACTTGGGTCAAGTCTTGTGAAAGTCGTGATGAAGTGGATCAAAGCTTAAGAGTTTCTCTGTTCCAATTTATTGTGAATCCTGCAATAAGAGATGCGCAATGCGAACCCTGAATGGTTCTAGTGGATTCATCTCCAATTAATGCTTTAAAGATAGATAGATATTTTAGGGTGATTAAGTGAGCTCTGTCGATTCTTGCCAGGTGCTTGCATTTGCATGTTCAGACCAAGGATTATGGTCTTACGATATTAGGATTTTGTATGTTTTCTTCTTTTAGATGTGTAATTACCTTAGATATTACATTTTCTGACCTCCCTCTCCGCAGCAATTTGATGGTGATGAGGACGGCGATCTACCAGAGTATGAAGGCCTGCTGTACGGTGACTATGAAGAAGCACTACGGGAGGTAAGAAACCACACCAACCTAAATCTCAGCGGAAGCCCCTTCGCCGTTCATAGATTGTATTGATTTTGCAAAAGCTGAAATTGAACCTAATGGTACTTACTGCTCCCGATAACGAGCATGCTGAAACTAAGAACTGTGATTGAAGAGGTTGGTATTGATGCGTCATATTAGTTTTCAATACAATGAAGGGTAACAATTACGTCAACATTTTCCATTAACCGAAACAAAATTGAGTTCAATTTGACAAGTTTTAGACGTTTGATTAATCTCTTTGAAAATTTAAGGCCCAATTACATTTGAATGACAAGTTTTAGGACTCTCATTATACTTGCCCTTTCTTCTTTTGTTGTTTTTCCTGTTTAATATCTGCTCATTTGGCGCCACATCAGCATCACTTGTCATTTTCCATCTCTGGAACAGTGCCGTGTCATTAGTTAATATGATGGTTTAGTTATAGTGATTGATGGAATGATTTGATTGCATGAACTTGAAAAAGTTAGAAGACTTTATTATATAAAGTAACACTTAGAGGACCAAATCGTACAAATCTATAAAGTCAAGAGGATTTGACTGGACAAAATAAAATTTAGAGGGCCGAATTATATTAAAGTTAAAACTTAAAGGATAAATGTGTACTTAGTTTATAAGAAAAAGACAAAAGACCGGTCAATGAATAAAATTGAATGAGGGCATGTGGAATGGAGTTAATTATAAATTATGAACATTAAATTTTAAACAAACTATCAATACATTTAAAATGAATCATTAAGAATATTATCTCCATCTCCGATTTCAAGTAGTATAGATTGCTTTAAAACGAAAGAGAACCTCCTACTTTTGGGCGATCACAATCCTTCTATTAATCCTATAATGTCGTCATTTAGTTACGTTATGAATATACTATAGAGGGATGAATCTGAGAATTAATCATTCTATTTTATCTTTCATGTATTTCAACTTTTAGAAAACGTAAATTCTATTTTATCCTCTGTGAGGCTCTCTTTTGGTTCCTTTTTCTTTTATTTGGTACTTTTCTTTGAAAAATTTTCTTTTCTTTTGTTTTATCTCCATTTTTATTTGGTACTTTTTTATTTTTTAAAACGTGTGAAGCGGTACCAAGTATTAAAGCTGCATCTTTTTTTTTTATTTTTTTTTTCCTATTTTTGCCTCAGTTGATACTATTAATTTGTGTTTTCGCATATAATAGTATATGTAAAATTTCCATCTTTGTTAGACAAACTGCTCTTTCTAAAAGTATAAATATTGAAAAGCGGGTCAACAATGTATTTATAGCACATGATTTGACACTTTCCATAGCACGTAGCCGGCATATATATATATATATATATATATGTATGTATATATATATATGTATATCACCAAGGATATGAGGGAAAGGATATAGAGGAAGAGATAACGATATGGACTCTAATGAGATACTAAGAACAACAGATTTAACCCAAGGATAAAGGCAAAGAAGAGAAAAAAGAGTTAATAGAAAGATCGGATATTAAATAAAATGTGGAAGGCTAGCGCAATGTATGCTATACAAACAAATAAAGCGGCAAGATATAAGAACAACATTAAGCGTATTAGGCGGCTCGGCCTGTCGTAGTGAAGACAAGAGTCTTTGGTTACGGAGAACGAAGCAGTTCGGACTGTGGGGTTAACGGCCTCACCTCAATGGTCTTACTTTGAATGTAAGTATCCAAAGAGAAACAGATCTATGAGGATCTGGGGGATAAAGAGGATTGGAAAGCCTCAGAGAGAATTCTCCGAGCACTTCTCATTAACCAGCGAACTTGCCCGTAATCAATACTTGTACAGACTCTATGCTTTGTGCATATGTAGCAGGATACGTAAATGTACTGTAAAGTAAATGCAGTAAAGTAAAAGCAAGTAATAAGCACCACAGATCACGGCAAAGCCATGTGAATTATGGGCTTGTGCGTGTTATAAGCAGGAAATGTAAATGTATAGAAATAGAGAACAAGCACTAAACACCACAGATCACGGCAGAGCCATGTGAATTATGGGTTTGTGCGAAGATATAGAAGAAATGCATCATATTCATATATGAAAATGAAAGTTACAGTACGAGGAAAGTAAAAGATCCGTAGGATCTGTGCATTACAAATGTAGAAGAAGATCAACAAACTAAGGAGAAAGTTTGTGAACTTCGGTGCTTAAAGAGAGATCTGGTTGCAGATCAGGAGAAGGGAGTACTGTATGAAGATCCGGATCCGAGGTTTTCAGATCTAGAAGGAAGAACTTACTCTGGTTCAGAGGAGGTTCTGGAAAAGGGGCTTCAGTTTGAAGCTCGGAGAAAGTGTATAAAAGAGAATGTGTTTGAGTCTCGTTGAGACTTTTGAAGAAGAAGAAGGATCTGTGTTTAGATCGGAAGAGGAAGAGGAAGATCAGTGAGATCTTGAGACAGAGAGAAAGTGAGAGAGAGTGTGTTCTCAGAGTTCTTCTCAGCTTAGGTCTGACAACGTCTGCCCTCGACTGAAGACGAGTTGTTGTAATATAGAGCCGTTGGCACTATTTGCACAGTGACCGCTACAGTGTATAGTGAGTACAGTGTATCACGTGAAAGGAACTGTGGCTACAGTAAACTTTGACTGTTGCTACAGTACTATTACAAAATACGTATGAAAAGTAAAAAACAACAATGGAGATCAAGGCTTCTTGATGTCGTATAGAGAATCCAAGGGACCCCTATTTAACATATCTTCATTGTCGTAAGGGTCAGGGTATTCGGTCGAACCCTGTTCGGAGAGTGACTCTTGAAGATCAATTTGGACGTCGAGGAGCATTTGTTGAAATTCCTTGTCGTCTTTTGCTTGGGTAAGTCTTGCCATAACAAGTGCTTTTTTGTTGCTGGGGGCAAAGGCCATAGCAGGCAAATTTGTCTTCTTTAAATTAAAGGCTGAAATCCAAATGGTAACAGCTTCATCAGAACATTTATCAAAAAATCTAAAGTTATCCCACCATTTGGTCCGTAGTATACGGATCAAGGTGTTATCATTGGTACCTGGAGTTTTGTAGAAATCAAGTCCCCAGGCAGTGACCCAGGAGTTTCGGAAATAGATGCAAAAGAGCAGGAGCTTGGGAAATTCATTTTCAGGAAAGGAAGGAGAAAAATCTTCAGAGAAGATTTTAAATGAAGACTGTACGGGTGGTGGAAGAATTTCAGGAGTCGCTCCAAAGTAACTCCACCAGCGTTTGAACCAAACGGGAAGATTATCAGTATTGAAATTTTCGTCAAAGTAAAGAAGCCAGGTATGGGTTCTTTGAGCGTTTTGACGGTACAGAGAGATAAACCAGGCTTGCTGGTAATCAAAGTAATTGTAAGCAGGACAGTGTATAAAAGGACTAGCCGAGTTGGATTCGAACTTGACTAGGGAGTAAGGATGGGGGAGCCAGTCTCTGTGATGTATGATCCCTAAGATCTTGGCTGTCGAGTAACTTGGAGTTTCGTCGGGGCTTCCTTTAATAAAATGCTTAAATTCTACACTGCTAGTTTCAATCAAAATTTTCTCATAGTAATCTAAATTTTTGAAATTATCATGGGGCATGAAAAACCAGTTTGGCGGGAAATATTTATAAATACAGGCAAAAGGATCAGAATCCAAAAATTCCTTATCCACATTTATAATAGATAAGGTTTGCTTTTTAGGGAACCAAGGGGACTTAAGGTAAGCCTTACCCTGGGTGGTGACAACCACTTGTTTTCCTAAGGAAGTAGAAATTACCTGTTGCTGAGCAGGCATCTGCGATTGTGGATGACTGAGAGCACGAGAGGAGGCGCGCGTTTGCACACCTGTTCTAGGTAAAGGTTGTCTAGACGTTGTAGACAAAGCAGGGGAAGGAACCCGTTGGATCGGGGAAGCAGCAATAGGAGCTCGTGGAGCTGGGAGAGCTGGCACCGTACTAGATGCTGGAAGAGCCGGTTGACGACCGTGTTCTTCCAAGACAATGTCGTACCAAGATTTAACTGGAGTCAGGCCTTTGGGCCTGGGAAAGATAAAGGCAAGGAATGAACTGAACAACTTGCTCCTTATCATTTACACATTGCTTAAGAATTCCCCCGTACCCAATTTCAGACGCATCTGTCTCTATTATTTTAAAGGTAGAGGGGTCGGAAAGATAAAGGCAAGGAATTTCCTTGACTTGGGCTTTGATTTTTTGAACAGCGTTAGTGTGTTCAATAGACCAAAGAGGAGGATTTTTCTTTAGACGTTGGTGTAAAGGTTTACAAATAATGTTAATGTTGGGGAAGAAATCAATGATATAATTCAGACATCCTAAAAACCTTTGGAGCTGAGTTTTATCTTTAATTTCATCCGGAAATTTATCAGTGAAAGAAATAGAGCGTGCTATAGGCTTGTATGTACCGAAAGAAATGTCATGACCTAAAAAACGAATTTTTGTTTGGAAAAGAACTATCTTTGTAGGCGAAAGAGTG